>CM046399.1:30015000-30590000 GCA_025413875.1 Rhododendron molle
TTATCATACATGTTCAAGATGTGCTCTTGAACTCCACGACTATCATCATATTTCATGGTGGTTAATTCAGCCTCAATTGTATCTACAAATGACTTATCAGCAAATTTAAAACAATCTTTCCCAGGCTTTAGGTATTCTAGTGCAGTGAAATAAGGAACTGTAACAGGAAACAAAATAGGACAATACTTAATAAAAAACTTTGAGAATTATAAACATTTATAATGATGAACTATTGACATCACCTAGGTCCTCCTTTGGGCGAAACCTAAGCATACCTATTGTTCACTCATTAATCAGGTGCAACATAATCACCTAAGTAGGTCTAAATAATTTATACAGTTTATCAAGTTAGTCATGTTATCTTTGGATATCCAATCCTAACCCACTAAGTTGCATAAATTACTTACCCTATCCAGTTCATAATTATTTAAATGTGACTCTCCTTTGGGCCTAGTCCCATTCTTATAATTATGACTGCAATTGAGAACATCATTGACTTAATTGTTACCCTTTTAACAAAACTTTAATGTAGTTTAATATTCATAAGTTTCACTAACCTAGGCCACTTTGGTGACTACCAAATTAGTAATTCCTATGAATATTAAACTAACCAATGATATACTCTATTCTTTTATTCGAGTTATGCCGATGTCATTCTTTTATTCAATCACAATTACTGAAAATAAAATATACAACTAAGTATTATTTTATGTGATTGATAATCCGTTCAATGACATTCAATATAACCATAACTCTCACATATGTAGGAAAAACAGTAATAGAAAAACTTTCCCAATTAAGTGCTTCAAAACAATCATACATAATTGCAGAAAACATAATCTGACAAAACAGATTAATTTTGTGAGCATGTGGTTATGATCTTTATTTCTATTACTGAACACCTAAAACAGAATCCCGATTGCACAAAATATGCATATTGTAAGGTGATTTTCCGGTCCATTAATCATGACAAATAAATGAATCCCAATTACGATTCAATCAATTTTACCACAACTTAATTATCCAATCGTTATGCAAGCAGTAACAAATTATGCTACTGTATTACCCGTGAGTCATTGACGGCATAAAAGAGATGAAACGATTCCTTTCCGATCCGAAAGAACGATGCAGTAGCATTCAAAACTTTTATCAATTTAAACGATGATCATCTACTGGGTTCACCGTATGGACTAATCATATTCGTGTATAACTTTAATCGGCACTGCAGCCATAACATTAGTTTCAAAGCAATAAAATTAATATGCTCCCTCTACTAAAACCAACAAAACAACTACATGGATTTACTATATTCAATAGCTAGCCCGTGAATCGGTGAGGGCAATTAAAAGGCAATTGAATGCTATAAAACTATTCTTTGCTATTCGAATGAAGAACAACACAGTCGAATAACGTGTTCCATTTATAAACAATACCTATTTACTCGATTTACCGTAAGGGTAAATTGATATGCGAGAATACCAGTAATCCACGTATAATAGTATGTTCAAGATAATTTTATTCCAAGATGTATTGATTCAGAAAAAAAAAAAACCATGCTCTGATACCAACTGTAAATCTATATCTGTATTAAAACTATTATGCGGAAAACAGATATAACAGGATCTTGAATTCAACACATCTCAAGAACAATAAATAACGTACCTTTGTCGACCATCGTGATTAGAGAGAATAAACCCCGTAATTAGAAACACCTTAATTCTTGGCTCACCTTCTTCTCTCTGTCTCTACTTTTCTAGAATACCCAGTAACTTTAATTGATGGAAAAACAGTAGGAATAAAGGGTGGGTATTCTACCTTTTATAGAGGAGAGAAGAGGGCCTTAGAGATAATTATTAAAAGACACCTAGTCCATCAAGGTCTCTTTTATTATCAAGAGTTTTCCTTCATCTATAATTCTAATTAGTTATCGTAATGAACCATATCACTTCATTGGCTTATCTGATAGAGGAGTCCCACATGCACAAAACGTGGAGGCTAGTGGGCCACACTAAATAGGAAAAAACTAACATGCTCTTCATTTCGAAATCGTTTAGCTGCTATCGATCTTTACGGATTTATACGCTTTATTTCAGATTTAATTGGCCCCAAATGGATGGTGGAATTGGTCAAGTGATTAGTTGAGTGTAAGTAAAACTGGACCAGACACTGAGTTATAGTTAACTCAAAAAAATTCTACACTGCATATAACTAAATGTGAGCATGCTGCATGCACATATACATATAAAGTCATAGTAACTGTGTTGCATGGATATGTATACACAGTGATTCACAGTCCGAAGGGTAAGTTCAGTTGGTTAGCATATTTGCTCCTTGACTAGGATTCGATTCTTGCAGGTCAAGTCGCAAGAAAATAATTTCTTCAGAATTTCTCAGTCCCGTTGTAGATGGCCTGTTTTTACCGGACCGGAGAGGGAACAAGTTGAGATGCGCGTAAGCTGGCCTTGACACCCCTCAAACCATAATGTGAGAAGAAAATGTGTACCTATGATAAATGGCATGGTTATAAGGCCTCCCTTTCGTCTTCTCCGAGGAGGTTGCTGCTGTTCCATTTTTTACATCTGCAGAGACCTCCGTTTCCTTTCTAAAAATGAGAATCCTTTTCTTTTTTTTTCAATAGAAGAATGAGAATCTTTGATACTCACTCAGAGTCATGCCAGTGGAATTGTGGGTGATTTATAAACGTGAAGGAGAGTGGATACATAAGTTGATGATGGATGGTCCCATCTTTAGAAACAACGCAAAGTGGAGGAACAATGCAAGAATATGCGCCGTTAGAAGGTGGTGGAGCACCACGTGACAATGTCACATGATCTTAGCCGAGCAATGGACGGTTCAGATTTGTATGCGTTCAGATTCAATCTGAGGCGTCTGTGCTGGGCTAAACAGCCCAATCAGCTGCTCTACAATAGGGTTGTGAAAAAACCTGCGGACCCGACCTGACCCGAAGGGTCTCGGGAGGGGTCGAACATGTGATTCGGGTGCGGGTTTACTTTTTGTTAAAAATCAGATTTCGGTACGGGGTTCAGATAGGTGTGTTCCTTACTCGTGGGGGTTGGACCCGACACGGCCCGACCAACCCGAAGGTTAAATTCAGTCTTTTAGTATTACCCGACCCGAAGTAAAGAATCGGGCTCGCTGACGGTTCTTACCACCTGTTCGGTTCGATTTGCGGGCCTCAATATTCTTATCCAACCATGGTCGGGTCGGTTTTAGGGTCAAAACCGACCCGTGCACACCCCTACTCTAATGGTGTAAAGTGATGGTGTTCGGCAGCATCCCCATTCCCGCTATAGTTTCTTTTTTTGTCTCTAGACATGCTTTTTCCTGTTGACTGGTGGTTGGATGCGTGGTTTTCTCTCCTCTTCAATACCTCTCACCCTAAGCCACCTTAATGGCTCCAGTAGCAGCCTAGCTGATTCTCCATGGGCCATGATCAACAGCACCATCAGTCACACCTCAATTGGTAGTTGAGGGGGTTATGGCCGGATTGTGAGGGAGAGATCGAGAAACCAGTGGGTATCTGTATAGCCGCATAGGTTTCAGTTTGAGTAAAACCTTTATAATCTCCTCTCATATTGAAATTATCTGCCCGTGGACGTACTAGTGTTGGGACAACCAGGTAAAAATCAGAGTTTTTTTTTATCAGACTAAATAGGATATTAATCATTTTCGGGGTTAGTGATTAGATGTTACAACGGGAAGCCGAGCACCCCCTTTACGAAGACTCGAACCCTGGAGATCTCCTTTGAAAGGAAGAGTAATCAACCAACCACAAATGGTTATGTGTTTGTTGGGTGATGATATTACCGCGTAGTTGCACCTTAGGCCTTTAATGAGCCCTGCTACACATACACATACAACAGTCTGTAAATAGATTTTATTGTTGGAAAACTCTCTGTTAAAACTTACTATCAATCAGAGAAAGTAACTTTTGCTCTCTATTATTTTAATTGATTGCCTATTGATGTAGATTTTTTTTACTTTTTTTTGAATATTTTCAAAAAAGAGATTGGTAAATGTCATAATTTTTTATTTTTTTGATTCCTCTCATCGAGACGTACTAATAATTCATACAAGTTTGGTGCAAAACTAACAAACACAAAAAAAAATTTGAATAAAGACAAAACAAAAGAGTTGTAGTTCACAACTTAGTAGTTTTTTTTTGCATTTATTAATTTTTGGGATTATTGCTTTGGCATGACGAGAAAAATCTAAAAAGTAAAAAATTGAATAAAGACAAAAAAAAGATATAAACATCTCGCAACGGGCTAGTTTTGAATGGAAAGCTGGCTTGTTTGTGGCTTAATTTTTTGTCCTTAATCAATAATCCTAAAATAAAATAAGGACTTTCGAAAGTTGTGTATGTGTGCGTGCTGAAAGTTGAGAGAGAGAAGCCCCGTTCGGCAAAATAAGCGTTTGGCTAAATAAGTCGATTGGCTTATTTTTTTGTCCTTATTCAATTTTTTTTTCCGTGATTGTTTTTTTTCAAAATTTTGGGGATTATTGTATCGTCACGACAAAATGAATCTAAAAAGTAAAAAAAAATTATCGGAATCAAATATTTTTTGAGTTAAGACGAAAAAATTGACTTATTGACTTATTTTTGTCTTTATTCAAAAAAATTAGGTTTCGATCGTAATTTTTTATTTTTTAGATTCCTCTTGTTATGATGAAATAATCCCCAAAAAATTAACGAAACTAACAAATACAAAAAAAAATTGAATAAAGACAAAAAAACAAGTCAGTTGGCTTATTTAGCCAAACGGGGATGACTGACTTGGGAGGGGGGAATATTTTAGTCATTTAAATTTTTAGGGGTAATATGGTCATTTTAGTATACATTGGTATTTTAGTCATTTTAATTGGGCTAATGGGCGGGTCGGGTTGGGTTTTAGATAAATGGGTTGGGTTTGGGTATGGGTAATTAGACTAATAATTCATGGGTCTAAATGGGTCAATGACCCATTAAAGACCCAACCCACTAACAACTTGCCCAATTTGACCCAAACCCGCCCGTTTGCCACCCCTAGTGGAAACACCCCTAAGACTAGGAAGTGAAAATAGCAACAGGACCGTGTGATATCTGATATAATTTTGTCATTTAAGAACACATATTTTCGCACATTCCACGAATCATCATGGAGTTTCAAGGGGATAAATCTCTATTTCTTGAAGGAATTTTTGCTATCATATGTTAAAAGGAATTTTTATTATGATACCATAACATGTAGAATTACAAAAGTTTGTCCTTAGTAGGGTGTCCAATGGGTCAATCGAACCGTCAAAAAAGTCTGCTGGCGAATCCACCCGAGGATTGGATAGTTCCTATCATATGAACCACCCAAACTGCAACCAAACGATCGAACCAAACAACATTTACGGATTGGTGCAGATGAAGAAAATAACAAACCGCGGTGAATGGACCGAACCATCCAGAACCATCCGCTGCGCAACCCTAGTCCGTAAACACTTTTGTCATTGAAAAGATAAGAAATTTATTTATATCCGCTTTTGAAAAGATAAGATTACAGAGTGAAAATCAAGCCCAAGTCAATTCAATAACCCCACCCTTACACATCGCTGTATCCGCATGGTAGATTTGTCATTGTGACACCATGTGTCATTCGAAGACCTAAGAGTAGATTTGCCAGTTGGAATCGCATTTTTAACTTTTGCATTGGTTTCTCAATTATTAATGATTATGCTTTCTTCTTTACATATGTGGGGGGTTTTTATCCACTTATGAGCCCATCAAAAAGTTTGCTACTCCATCTTTCTCAATTGGCAAGCCCGTTTCGTTAGGGTTCTTATTTTTAAAGAATTTATTTTTCGCTTTACGAGACAGATTATTCTCTCACAATAGCGGAATAGGACCATCCCCAAATCCATATCTAAGCATAATGTTCTCAAACACTTGGTTGGTCTTCGACTAGATTTTGTGGAGAGGAGTTGTCTCGAGTGGAAACACCGTGAGCAAATTTATCATCATACATCTGCCCAACACTCGGCATTGTACGCAATCATTGCATTTGCACGTGAGATGTTCCGCCTTTACACGCACTCGGCATTGTTTGAATGCTTGTCGATGTATCAATCGATTTTTCATCACTGACGATCCCAGTGGAGGCTGCTATCCGCGTGTGTTTTGTATGCAACATGTTGTAAACAATGCCTGTCGATGTCTCAATCGATTTTTCATCACTGATGATCCCAGTGGAGGCTTCTATCCACGCGTGTTTTGTATCCAACATGTCGTAATAGTTGCACCCGCCGGGTTTGTGTAATTTTGTTATTTTAGCAGATTTCTTGCCATTCCCTCTTCAAAGAACATAAACAAATGCAGAAAAGCGCACTTGATTAATTTCAACATTTTTCCGTACAAGGTAAGAAATCTAACCTACTCTAATCAACGGATTGGGGATGGGGTGGGTGCGGTTTTGATTAAGTGCGACATCAATGGTCCTTTTTTACTATCCCATTTGGAATGTTCACACAGAAGTCATTGATACATTGAGAACAGAAGCACATAACAGACTGCGACAACAGAAACAAAAGCAGTTTTTCTTTTTCCAATCACAGCGGAGCTAGCCATTCTTGCGCTTGTTCACACCGAAATCAAGCAAAGCATCTCCTCTCTCCCTCTCTATGTTTCCCCTGCACAAACCCGACAATCGTAGCTTGCATTCCGAGTGAAACAAAAGGTCGAAGGATTAGACAGAAAGGACTCACCTGATTCGATTTTGAGTATATCAAGCATCCGACTCGCCCCATTCCTGTAATGTTGGGGTTGCAACTCCAATATTTTTCATGTCAAAAATATTTGCTAGAAAAGGAAATTGATGTTAGTCGTATGCTTTGGTACAAGGCCAAACGACTAAGCCAAAACTGAATCTTTTGAACATATAAAAAACGACCGACAGGTCCACAGAAGTTGCAACTATGGATTCTGGAAACAAAAGATGTTTCAACATAAGAAAAACAACAACTAGACTATGAACCAAAGACCAAAAAAGGGCCTCTCGATCGGGTACTAAACAAGACAGCGTATGTTTCAACAGGTCAAAAAGTATATATATGCATATCTGTCTGCTGGATTAGAGGTCCCATTAATATCGATATATACCTCACCAAACAATAAGTGCAACTACAATGCATATGCCCAAAGACCAAATTACACATCTCCAACGTTGAGTGACAATTAAATGATTCTACCATGCAGATATATAGATAGATATCTTAGCAGTAGCCAGTACCTACAAGTTGTTTGGCTACAAAATCCTGGTTAAATCCAAGACGAATAAATGCTATCATTAAGATAAGAGTAGAAAAAAATAAGGGCAATTTACCTCTAGGTCCAGAAAATAGAAAGTAATTCCCACCAAGTCTCCTCTAATTAACGAAACACTAAAACCCTATGAAAGTGCCTAAAACCCCAAATATTAAAAGTGCCTAACCCCTAGGGCACCCTATGAAAGTGCATAAACCTCAGAGTACCCTATAAAAGTGCCTAAAACTCTAGGGTACCCAATAAAAGTGCCTAAATCGCTAAAACCCTATAATAGGAAAGTGCACCCTAAAACTCCTATGAAAGTGCCTAAACCTAAGCCCTAGGGCTCTATGAAAGCACCTAAACCTAAACTTTAGGGTACCTTAAACCTTAGGGTATCCTAAAATCTAAAATCTTAAAGTACCCTAAAACCCTAGGGTACCCTAAAACCCTAAAATCCTAGGGTACCCTAAGATTTTAGGGTACCCAAGGGTACTAGGGTACCCATTAGGGTACCCTAAAACCCTAGCATACCCTAAAACCCTAGGGTGACACTTCTATTAATGATAAATGTATTTTTGTAAAAGTGGACTTAGTGGTAATTAAGTACTTCATCTCTCCTTAATGGGAATTAAGTGTCACTTTTCTGTACTTAGAGGTAATTAACTCAAAAAATAATTGGATCATATAACCTTTTGGTAGTACTCTAGAGGTTCTGAAGAAGCTAGAGACATTGACAAAAAAATTCATAAAAATTAAGTTTAACAATCCTTCAGAGCATGTTAATAAAAGGAAATAATGCCAACTTCAATCAAAACAAATCCTCCTAGGTGCCAACCACAAAACAACCCATCGACCTATTCTATGTTGCTGAGAGGTGACTAAGTAACGGCCAGAAAACACAAATAAGGAAAGTGCATTAGTAGTTGTTGTCAGGATTCTCTGATAACGGAAAACGAATAACTCTATCTTCTAAAAGAAGAGTCATCGTTGCCGGAACAAAACATGGCAAATGAAAACATGGTCATAGAAACTCATCAGCTAGCCCAAAAATCTTTCTTTTCCCCCACCCTCATTCAAGTTGAGCATGCCTAGAGTCAACTGATATGCATATGACCATCTTAATGCCCACCCCCAAGTACTTTGAATCAGTTTTTATAGCAATTTACATAGTACACATAAAAATTTGATCCCTTTGCACAAAGTTTCGTTTTACTTTTGTCTCTGTAGTTCCTATCGCACCCTTTTCCCATCTTATGGCATTACCTTCTATGTGACTTTAGTTGCCAGAATTGCTAGATGAAGTCTCTACTTCTGACGTTCGTATATAAAACCCATATACAATAAGCACATGGTTCTAAGATATCAACGATATCACCTTTCGAAGGACTTCCTTCAGTTTTCTAGCCACTTATTCCGAAATTCAGCACTTTATAGGCTTAATAGAGTATTAAGTCCTTAACTATGACTAGGTCCTTTTTTTTTTGGTAGGGGTGTGGAAGATTGTTGGGAGATTCTCCACTTCAACAAAACACAGAAACAAAATTAAATATACTCTTCATTCTTCTTAAGACATTTGAGACCACCAACGCTTTTTTAATATTTCTGACACAAATACAGGTCAACCAACAAAGAAAGGTTTTTCTTTTTCTTTTTCAGTTTAAACACATTAACACAGACCTCAAGACTAGTCTAAAGAGATCAGGAGAGCCTACCAAAATGTATGTCAGGTGTGGCAGCAGCCGTGCCATCGACAATAACTGCAACATATTTATAATCCAATGCTACGGCATCAAAGACAGTCTGTCTGATGCAGTTTGGAGTTTGAACACCTAGAAATAGAGATTCTCTGAATTAGAAGCTGGATAGACAGAAAAACAATCTGAAGCCTACAGAAGAGGATACAATACGAGGTGCATTTACCAACGACAACTAAACTGTTTATCCCAGCTGTCTTCAAAAAAGAATTAAGGTGAGTAGCAAAGAATGCGCTAAAGCGTGTCTTCACCACCTTATAGTCCCCTTCCTTGATCACAAGGCCGTCAACAAGTTCCGCACCAAGGCTTCCCTTAGAGGTTGGCCCTGCTTTCTCACCGGAGTACAAATGCTGACGGAAGAGCTCAACATCTCTTCCAAGTGGGTCATGCTCACGAACGACCTACATCCCAGTTTCTTAATGATCATTTGCAGTGCAAAATAGAGTACAGATTCAGTCCCTGTCAAATGCCAAAAAGAGAAATTCTTTCATATCACAAAATCCCCTTGGTTTCTATATCCACCTCCACTCCCAGATCCCAAGCTAACAAATTTGCCAGTTTGATTCACGAATTGGAGCATGTGAATGGATTACGAATCCTGAATGCAACAACAGACGGAGGGAATGCATTTTTGTTAGGACAACTAGTAGTGCAGCCAAGTTTTTGTGCAAGTGATGTCAAATACCAAAGAGCCATATATGGTTTGATACCTTGTTAAGAATCAGGTTTAGCAATGATAAAAGGGCAAAGGTTTCAAATTTACTCCATTTTCAAGTGTGTGAGCCATCAAATGTATGAACTTCGGGCATGTTTGTTTGACAGGACTAATAGTGAAGCGATTTATAATTCCCTAGGGGATGGTGTCACTGAGATCAATAGTGATGAGAACAATAATACTAAACTCCTATGGAACTACATTTTCCTACTTTACATATCCGATGCACATTTATTCAGCTTGTTAGAATTTTAACCAAAAACCGGGTATGTGAGCTGCTTAGATAAATAGTCCAATCCCATGCAATCAATCAAACATAACCTTCAAGAACAATAAAACCCCATATGCGTAAGGGATTTTCCAAGTTAGTGGAGTCACATGACCCATTTGCCACACAATGGATCCGCACCTTCGCTAGTATTCCTACCTATCCACCTCTCCAGACACATTTGATCGGATTTCATTTCCTCTCACCCTTAGTCCACTTATTCTAGCTGTTATTTCTGTAAATGAAAATCCCTAAGGATATATTAACTTCTCTTTCTCCACGCTCAATTAAACCACAGACAATGTGGCAAAAAGGTTGAGCAATCTCATTCATTTCTCGTACATTTGATAAAGTAAAGATAAACGAGGTAAACCTTTACCAATAATTGCATAACCTAACCATCGTATCTAACACCAAACATTTCGTAGCAAGCCAAAATGATTCGTAACATTTCTATATGTACTGTACACACCCGCTTGTCATTTGTAATGAACCAGAATAATACGACGTCAAAACAACAGAACCAAAAATACGTACAAATTGAATCATTATATTCATAACTAGCAATAGATATGAAGTCCACTTATCTACACTACGCATTTATTCATCACTATTCACTACACCAAAATAATACCAGATATAAACAAACAAACAAAAAAGTACTACGTAACATAAATGAAAAAACCGTAATGTTATTATGGTGCACACTACACGCTATGTGCAACATAACTTTCTCCATGAGGTGGCATGTTTGAATCATAATTTCAGGATGGCATGGTGCACACTTGGGGTATGGCCAAGTGGGCATGAGAAAACAAATAAGTATTCGTCCTCCATGAGGTGCGATGTTCGAATCACACGGCGGCTAAACATTTCAAGGCCACTGGAGGGTTTGCCCGGTTGTTGTTAGCTTCAGGGCCCGGAATTAGTCGAGTTGCGCGCAAGCTTAGCCTGGACGTACGGTTATTTGAAAGAAAAAAAAAACCTAACTTTATCCTATAAGAAAATGACCGAAGGCTACACAACAATCAAAATTAGAGAACATTTTACAAACTAAAAGCTACTGTAATAATAAGTAACTATAGATTGAAGAGACGGGAAAGCACCCAAATTACGAGGATACCACGCCGTCGAGCAACTTCAACTGCCTTTATGACGTTAGGTACAATAGCTTGGCCACCATCTACACGCATCAAACCATCTGGTAATATGAATTCATTCTGCAGAAAAAAGGAAAAATAAATAACAAAATTGAGAAGCCAAAATTTAAAAAAAAAAAAAAAACAATCTGAAAGATGAATTATGGGTTTTGAATCTGTTGATGGTGGAGAGACCTGCATGTCTATGACGAGAAGGGCAGTGTTCTTCCATCGGGTATCGGAATCAAAAGAAGAAGAAGCCATTGCTGGACACAGATAGAGCTCTGTTTTTGGGTTTTTTGTCGACTTTCGTGGCTTCTGTGAATAAAATCAAACCTACGAAGGTGGACAGTGAGAAGTTGGAATCGTCCACAGATGGGAAGTAGAGGTCAATTTTGTTTAAACGATTTCCAGTGGATGGTGGGAAACGACGAGAAAAGAAAAGAAAAAAAAATCCAGTATTTGAATTTTTTATGAAGTATTTCCATTATAAAATTGGATAAATAAAAGACGTAAGAACGTCTCCACCCTTGCAAAAGTGTTTGGGTGCAAATAAGGTATGGGACATGTGGCGCTTGTAGCATATCCGAATCGTCCAAACGTGTTTTGAACTGTTCAGATTCGAACAACCTCTCTTCTCGTCAGCCAAACATCCTCTCTCCTCTTTCTCTCTCTTTCTCTCAAATTCTGATCGTCCAAAACACGTTTGAATTTGGACGACTCAAATGCACCGTGCACCACGTGTTCCATACTCTCTTGCCCTAATTCTTTACATTGATTTTACTCTGTTTTGCCAACCAATTTGTTGAAGTTTTCAAAAATGGCTTAAATCCAGGGATCCAAACATCAGTCATTTCCTTCACTATTTGAACGTCTTTTTCGTGGATTTACTTTCCAAAACTACACACAACGTGGAGCGGGAGCGGGAGCACGAAAACCCCTTTAGTCAACAACTTCTATTGAAATTCACGATAGCGAAGATTGAAAGCGATCGAACAATTGAGTCTTGTAGTAGCTTGTTCAAGCTTTGTATGGTACCACTAATCCTACGCCCAGTAGACCTTCTTGGCATTCTCATGCATATTTTAAGAAGTTATCCATATCTCGTGAAAATAAGTTGCCACTTCAGGTAAAATTTTGATCAGGTGACTAAGAATTCTGGCTCCGACCTTGCCGACCGGAACACAAAAGCCATGGCAGTATGCATGGAACTAAATTCGGTAAATTCTGCAGTTTTTTTTTTCTGCAATGGCTTGTCAAAGCTCATCTTCTTCCTCTCCGTTTCCATTCCTTTCCAATTACAGAATGGAAAACTACTCGCAACTCCTAAAATTGTTCAGCAAACGTTAAAATTTTTGTAATTTTTTGTAACTAAGGTAGTTTCGAGTAGCTTACTCACATCTCTACTTCTGCTTTAAGACCAATACCACCGACCACTAGACCCGACTACAGCAATCCAGTCTGTTGCTTTTGTTAAACCTGTACATTCTTTGTATTCATAATTTTCTCTACAGTTTTGCTCCCAGAAAAACTATACTTTTCAAATAGCAAATCAGGAATTAAGAACAAGGCTGTAAAACTTTGCCTATAGATACTATGGAAGCAATTCTTTTCAAATCTCAATAGAACAAATTCTATTCATGTATCGTAGTGCAATCACAACTCCAAAATTTCATGCATACTTTTACAACCGCAAACACATCTCCAAGAGAAAATTTGTAATATACCTAAGATATACAATGGATGAATACAGATCATAATTCAAAACCCACAAAACGTTTTTTTTTTTTTTTTTTTTTTAAATCTCTATAGTCTATACCTCATCTTCCTTAGACTTTTCTTCTCCATTCTTAACTCCACTTCCTTTTATATGCAACTCCTCCTTCAAATCTTCCCCCTTGTCGTTAAGCTTAAAAAACCCTTCCCGATCAAATAAAACCTTAGAAACCCCTTGATCAGCACAAGGCCCATATGCCCAACTACACAGAATAAAATAAAGCACATTAACCAAACTCATAATCGCGAGAAGCCAATAGTAGCTCTCATAATGACTTTGATTGATATTATTCGAAATCCAACTCTCTTTTCCCCCTCTTTTAGTAACCTTTTCCACAGTGCTCAGTATCAAACTGGCCAACAAACTCCCCACACCCAGCCCCAAGCCAGATAGAGCCATTGCCATGCTCGACATGCTCTTTGGCAACTCCGAGTAGAAAAACTCATTTGATGCAATCACGTTCAGGGCTTCCGCCACACCCATGAGTAAATATTGTGGTACGAGCAACATAGCTGACATATGAACAACTCCTATGGGGTTATTGTAATAGCCACTTTCCAAGGCTTTTCTCTTTCTATAATGCTCCACAATTGCTGCAACTACCATGGCCAAGAAAGAGCAAAATAACCCAACACCCATTCTTACTTTTACACCAACTGTAAAGGGTTTTCCTCTTATTTTCGAAGCTGCAGGAATGATAATGCGATCGTAAAGAAAGATCCACATTACTATACCCATTAATATGAACACAGAGAAGGAGCCTGCAGGTATTTGGAATCTTGGAGTGAGGTGTCTGTTCATGGATTGAGCTTGGAGAAATTGGAAGGTTGCCTGACTTATGTTTACCGACATCATGATCGATGAAGACCATAATGGCATGACTCTGATGAGTGATTTTAGCTCTTCAACTTGGTCTACTGTGCAAAGGCTCCATGCATTGGAAGCCTCTCCCTCTGGAGTTATGCCCTCAGGGTTCCTAATGATGCAAGCTTTGTTTAAGAACCTGAAAAGGAACGAAATAACAACATTCATCAATCCAGTCATGGGGAAGCTCTATATTTTTTGGTAAGGTCCTGTTTGGTTCCAGATTTCACAATCTATTTAGTTCAGTCTTTTATCTTTGGAACATGGAAAACTTGTTTGGTAAGATTTTCGGAAACATTCTTTAGGAATTTGTTGAAAAAGAACCCATCTTTGGAAAACATCATAATCACGAAAAACATTTCTCAATATGTCACCAATGATTGTTATACTGTTTATGTATCACAAATACGTTTTTCAAAAGTACGTATGTTGAAAACCAACTTGGAAAGTACAACCTACCGAGCTTCTTTGGGCTTAATTAAGATGAAGAGCAACTAAGCTCAAAACCAGAAAGACGGAACCAAGTTTTGAAGTACAGTTGCTTAAGCATATCAAACTTCAAGCTAAATAAGCTGCAAATAAGTGTCAAACATTCAAAATTTAAGCCTTTTTTTTAATAAAGCTCAATAAGCTGCAAGTAAGTGGGAAACAAACGGACAATAGTACCTAAGTTTTCTGGTTGGCTGGGAGAGAGTTGAGTCTCTCATACGATGATACCTCAAATTCGATTCATCAGACGGGAATGCTACTTTTATATTCTTGATACAAACTACAATCACTCGTGCAAAGTTAGTAAACAAGCTCATGGTGGCTTTCTGTTTGATATAAAACGGAGAGGCGATGAAGAACGAAAGAGCAGATAAGAACATGAGGATTGCGGGGACTCCAAACCCTACTTTCCATCCGGCATTATCTTGAATGTAAACGATGACAGTCAATGCAATGATGACTGAAATAGAAATTGCAGCATAGTACCAACTGAAGAATTTTTCCAAGACCTGTTTGTTGTTTGGATTGTCTCTTTGGTCCACTTGGTTTGCTCCAAAAGCTAAGGAACAGGGTCGAATCCCACCGGCTCCAATGGACATTAGGACAAAGGAAAAGAGAAGGGTTGCATATTGGGATTCTGTTGGAGATTTGCAGCTCTCCCCCTTTAGTTGGTTGCAGTAAGGTGGCCTTGCTTGGGGGATCACAGTCGTCATCCACAAGAGGACCATTCCCTATAACAGTGAAAGTCAAATTTAGATTAATTTGGAACTTCAATTTGGTTAATCAAGTTAAGTTGAGAATTAACCACAGAAGAGTTTGATTCTGATAATTATGATTTCAATCTTTTGGATTACGGTTACGGTTATCAACCAAAATTTGTGTGTGTTTAGTTTTGTTTTGGGAAATAAAAAATCCATTCAATGCACGTAAACAAGTACAAACAAACCGGGCCATCCTCCCTCACAACAAGGAAGAAAGAATCTCAAGACAAAAATATACCAATCCCTAGTTTTACAAGTTTATTTGAGCTGAATTTTGTAGAGCCACAGCGCGTCCAGACACTAGGCTCATTGTCCAGCCTTTGGGCAGGAAAATTTCTACTGTAATGAAAAAGTTCCGGACGCTGCTATTTCCAGGCCCATGCTTTTAATCCCGGCAATGGCGCAAAATCCCTCACAGAATCACCTAAAAATCACCTTCTAAATTTTTTTTAAAAAAAGAACAAATTTCGTAGAGCCACCACTGCAGTTCATTATCCCTAACAAAGTAATGAAGGAGAGTGAGGAGATTGAGGGCTTGCTCAGGGCCTTTTTCTGTTGAGGGGTTCATCTAAACAACCCCAGACGAAAATTAGTTGTTTACCAAATGTGTAATTAAGGAGGAGAGTGGTCTAAGGTTCAGACCCTTTACAGAATGGAAGAAGGCCACTATACTTCGGCAACTTTGGCCTATTAGCAGAAAGTCTGATTCCCGATGGGTTAAGTGTGAAAATACATCCATAATTAAAAGGCAAAGTTTACAGGATATCAAAATCCCTGTTCATGGTCTAGCAGGAAAGTGTTGAAGCTTAGACATTTGGGACAGCCCTTGATCACATAGTCATTGGTAATGGGGAGGATAACCTTCTATGGATTAATAACTGGCATCCTTTAGGCCCTTTCTTTAAGAAATTAGGGGAGGTCTTTCAACACTAGAGTGGATCAATCTTTCAGAATGGTGTATGGCCCTGAAATAGGTTGGTGCATCAAATCATGAGGCAGACCCCTGATTCTCTACAACCCCAGGTTCAAATTTCTGACAGGGTTGCTGGGCTTCCATCATCTAGTGGAACATATAAGACCTATTTGGGAAACTGTTCCTTGGTATAAGATTGTTTGGTTCAAAGGGTATGTACCTAAATGGGCCTTCGTTCATTGGTTATGTTGTCCACTTGTGTTCTTTGTGATCAAGAGGAAGAAAGCCATGATCATCTCTTTTCCTGCAGTGATTTCTCAAGCTATGTGTGGTACTCTATACTGAAGCGAAAAGGACCAAATAGAGTATTAAAATTTTCTCTCTAATTTTCTCATTCTTTCCTTCTTCATTATTTTCCTTTCCTTTCCCTCACTTTCCACAAGTTCCAAACAGGGAGTAAATTAAGTTGGATGGTTCAGAATCCAAGCTACTACTCTTTTAGAAAATCATGTGATTATAATCTCCTTGGCTGCTACCGTATATGGAGGGAAAGGAATGCGAGAATCTTAGTCCAGAAAGCTAGGGATCCTCTAGATATTGTTAGAAACATCTTGAAATACATGAGGAGCAGATTCAGCTCTTGGAAAAAGGAAGGTCTCTTTGGAAGTCTGCAAAGCCTGGGGTGGAGTTTTTCTAAGCACTTTTCTTTCTATAAGCTACGTGAAGCTTTCTTTTCTTTTTTCTCTGTTGTCTAGCCTTCTAATGGCTGGGTGAGGGCTATGCCATGCTCCTCTGGTTTTGTTGTAGCCTTGTGCCCTTAGGAGAAAAATAAACCTATTAAAATATCATACAAAACTATAATTTATCGAAAATTTTACCATATTAAGTGAATCTATCATAATACGAATTTACCGTAAAACAAATTTATCACGTCTAAAGCAAAAGAACTGTCCATTCAAATAAGTTTTGATATCCATCAATCAATCAGTTTTCCAAAACAATATCCTGAAAGTAAGTTTTGATATCCATCACTCAATCAGTTTTCCAAAACAACATCCTGAAAATTTGATCAAAAAATAAAGAGAAAAAATTACCAGGAGACTGAAGATAGAGCCAAGGCCAATGGTGAGGAATCGTCCCAGATATGAATCAGAGATAAAAGCCCCAAATAGTGGGAAGAAATTGGTAGCCGCAGACCAGAAAAAGAGTATGTTTGTCCCCTCGATTACCCCGATGTGGTACTCTTCCATCAAATACAATATCATGTTTGACAACAACCCATAGCTAGCCAACTTCTCCAATCCTTCATTTACTGTATTCATTTACCCACAAAAACACACACAAGAATCTTAGAGATCAGGGGGAAAACCCCGACAAACCCCATGAATATATGAGCTTTAATCGGGAAAACCAATACAAACCCATGTTAGACAAAGCCTTTATACTGTTAGGAATTTGCCAAATCCAAACACAAGATTCAAGAAATACGCAAACAAATGCAGAGAAATCAAAAGCACAAAATTACACACAACACTTGATTTTACGTGATTCAGCAATAATTTCTGCTGTTGTTTCATTAAAGGAAGAAGAAGAAAACTGGCAAATTACCTTTGAGTAAGTCATACGAGTACAATATAGAGCTAGTGTTACACATAAGTCAAAAATTACTAAAACTTCCATTACAGTTGATTCTGGGAGAAATATGCCTACAAAGTAAATGGATCCTCTCCCGTAACTTTTCTGGAGGATTCTCGCAAGTGTGGATCCCACCCGCATACTCTTACCGGTAAAAGTATGCTGGATTCTGAAAAAATGTGGACTGTCCGGGACAGTAACCGGAGAGGATCTACTTAAAGTACTATCAAGTTCCAACTTCCACACTGCAAAAACCCAAGGGCTGGCCCTGGGGCCAAATGTATTGGACTTAATGGTATGCTCCTCTCATCTTAGTTCAAAATCTTCCGGATGCTATCAATTCTTTTGGGATTTGTTACATGTATATGTGTGTGCGAGATTTATAGACGAACATGTATGAATTGACGGTGGAGTGGGATCAAAATGTGTACCTATGATAAATGGCATGGTCACAAGGCCACCCTTTTGTCTTCTCCGAGGAGACTGCTGCTGCTCCTCCATTTTAGCCAGATCTGCAGAGACCTCCATGGATCTCCTTTCAACAAAATGGGACCCTTTTTTTAATTTCTCAGTATGATTTTGAGATCATTGGTTACTCCCTCAGATATGCTCCGCTTGCATAGCAAATCACATAGAAGCATTAATCACTCAGCAAAATGGAAGTGAAAAAGATTGGGACTTTTTTTGTGGGTGATTGATTTATAGTAAACGTGAAGGAGAGTAGGGATTATATATAGTAGTATTAAAGCTGATGATGATGGGTCCCGCAGTTCCACTGGCTAGTTTCTTTCGTTCACGACAAGGGAGGACTGGAATTTAGAAGAATCGGAGGAATTGGGCAAAACGGGTGTTGACCCCTGGAGTATAAAGGAGTATTTTTTATACTCCAGTAATTTTTACTGCTATAAGATTCAGATCATATTTTTTGTCTCGACCAGAGAAATTCTTAGATAGAAAATTTTAAAAGCATTAGATGCACATGGCTCATATGCACCAAACGATTTCAGACACAATTGAGTCTAAAATTTTGTGTTTTAAATAAGAGACGTGTGGTTAGAATTTTTTTTTATTTTTTATAAGAGAGAGATGTTTTTATAAATTTTCGATTCACTAAATTGCCATTGCAAATGAGGTCGACTTCAAGACCTAATGAGAGATTTTAACTTTATACATTCCTCAAACAAATCAAGTCCACCGCAAAATGAGGTAGTGGCGGAGTTAGGATTGAAATTCAAGAGTGACAACTGTTCGCAAATGAGGTAGTGGCGGCGTTAGGATTGAAATTTAGGAGTGACAACTGTTCGCAAATGAGGTAGCGGCAGAGTTAGTAGGCTGTCGTCATATGCAAAAAGTTTTAGTCTCTCCATTCCCGTCGCTAATGGCTTTTCATAATCCGGAAAAGTAGAACCAATAAGAACAAAGAAAATTTAAACACAAAGGATTAAGAAAATTAGACTGGACTTTTATTGAAATTGTGATGCTCTAATTTGACCAATTACATGCTTTTTAAAAAGTTCCATAAGTGCCTTGAGAGATCAGAGCAGTTCCTTTCATGACAGATCTTGTTGCCACTTCACATCACCAATAATCATGGTGCTATTATCATGATTATCATCATAATTAAAAAAAGAGTAAATTACATTAAGCCCCCCTCAACTAACACGCGTTTTCACTTAACCCCATCAGACTACAAAACCTGACATCATGCCCCCTCTAACTATCCAGAGTTGACACTTAACCCCTTTCTGTTAGGTCAAAAGGCAGTCAACTTACATGGGGTGTTTGGATCGAGTACCTACGCACATCGGATGCCGTTGAGTCCCGCGAAGGCCCACTCAGTTTTTTTTAATAAAATTTTTGGACGGCTCGGATCGGTTGTTCGGTGGTCGGAAACGGCCATCAGTGCATTTTCCCTACGAGAGCCCTAAAGCCACTCACAACCGTCTCCGGCCACCGGACGGCCGATCCGAGCCGTCCAAAAATTTTATAAAAAAAAAACCGAGTTGGCCTTCGCGGGAATCAACGGTATCCGATGTGCGTAGGTGCTCGATCCAAAAACCCCATCTAAATTGACTGCCTTTTGACCTAAAAGAAGGGGGTTAAGTGTCAACTTTGGATAGTTAGAGGGGGCATGATGTCGGGTTTTGTAGTCTGAGGGGGTTAGGTGAAAACGGGTGTTAGTTGAGGGGGGCTTAGTGTAATTTACTCTTAAAAAAAGGTGCAATTATTATGGCACATTATTGATATGATAAAAGTCAAAACAATCATTTACCCTTGTACAAAAGTGTAATCAAAACATTAATTGTAATCTTATTTCAGATGGGCAGTAGGTTAGATTTGTGATCTAATTATTGTAATAACTAACCGCGGTGGATAAGTCTTGTCGAAATTGAGTTGTTACAATAATTCCTTGCTATTGCTCTCTAGAAATGAATTATTCTTGGGATCGAGACAAACGCTTATTGGTTAATGAGTGGTCGAAATCAAACCTATTTTGAGAGCAATAGACGATCAAAACAATCGAACATGACCATCGATATCTCTCTGACAAGTAATACGGTTCGTTTAGCTAGATGCGTACCTTACATTAGTTTTGTTAAGCTTCAACATATCACACGCATCAACGCAAGTTTATTGAATAATGAGCATATCTAATAAGTCTTTAGGTTTTCTCGATCGTTTGGATTCAAATCTTCGCAATCACATGCCTGATGACAACATCAATATCCGTTTATCCGGATGACATGACGTACTGAGTGATACATAGGTAGATTCCATGCGGCCGAGCCATGCCACTAGATGCCCAAGTGGAGCCTAGCCGGCTACTAAATCCATGGGGCGTTTCGCGGGGGTGGAGCAATACTAGCCCACCCCAACCACATGTCCTCACACCCACCACTACATGGGCGGGCTCACAAGTTCCAGGCCTCCACGCCCATTCCAACGTACCGGCCATGTGCGACGATGACTTGTTGGCTTACCCACTTCCGATCGATCGAGCAGAAACCTCATCCGATTCGGCCCACCATAAGCATACATCCATCACACTAGTCAAGATTGAAAAAGTTTCGTCACATGCAGCAGTCATGTGTGTTGTCTCTCTAGACAAGCTTTTTCAATGGGAAAACTTTTGAGTCAGCTCATCTAGTGGATCGGACCCTTAGGTCACATCATTTTCAACGTGTTATGTGGCCCCGCACTCGATATCCGTGCTGCACTCGGGCTCTTGGATGCGAATTTTAATAGTTTTGAATGCGTTTCAAAGAAATTTTTACGTTCACGCACAGTCGCATACTAATTATGTGATTTAGGTCAGACCCATATTAGAACTATATCCGCTTTAGATGTGAACGGGTTATAATCTGGCCTGTCTAAACTGGATTGCAGAGGTGCGGTCCAAGTGATCGCAACCGTCGGATGGTATTTTTAATGATCCAAATTTACTTTCATATTCTTACCATTTCAGCAAATCTGAACCATTGATTATCGAGATAAATAGTTTAGATTACACCGCATAAGCCGGATCCAACGGGTTAACCACATTGCCTAAGGGTGATATCATCCCTTCGGAAAAGAAAAGTTCATTGGATTTTAGGTCTTCAAAAATTTTAGGAGATGATTACAGAAGTAGAAGCCTCGTTGGTCTGATAACTTTGGATATTTTAGTTTTGGTAGTGGATGGAGAGAAAAATAGGATAATGATTGAAGAGATAGATAATGAGTAGAGACATATAGAAAGAGAAATAAAATTAATAATTGGAAAAACAAAATAATAATTAGAAAAAAATAGAAGATAATGATAGAAAAATAAAGTTAAAACAAAATAGAGTATCAAAACCAAACAAGGCCAGAACTTTTTTGCTCTGTTATTTGAATTGATTGCCCACTGGAAGTGGAAAGAGCAATAATTGGACCTTGCAATCTCCGAAATAATTAAGTATAAAAAAGAAAACATCTCCGAAATAATTGCTCCATAATTCTTTTTAGTTGAGAACGCGGTTGATTCTGCTTTGTTTGGTTTGAGTTTTGAGATGGATTTTGAGACAACGAGTGGAGAGAGAGAGAGAGTAATAATTTGAGAAAAATTTTAAGAGGCCGTGCAAAGAGAGAGAGAAAGGAGGTTAGTCTTAGAGACGCCGAGAAGGGAAAAAAAAAAATTCCCCTAGTTTAAGGAAATAAAGATTTAAGTCCGTTTCGCAATCATCTTTTAACTTTGAATCGGTATGTTCTACTTTTTCTATGGACCTTCACCTGTCTTCGTCACCACCCCACCAAAAGTTTGCCAACATCTTACTCAACTGGCAAAGCCCCTTTTAGAGAGTAGTCCTATCTCCTATCCAAAATCCAAATCTAAGCATAATGTTTGACAAGATCATGATAGATACTAACTTACAACACCAATGGTTTTATTAGGTCCCGTTCCAGAACATCTTTTTAAAAAATAAATACTTATTTCACATTTTCAAGCTTAAAAATAATATAAATGAATTTTCAATTTTTTTTTTGCACCGTATTAAAGATCTCAATGAGATCTATCAAACAAGATTCATATTGATAGAAAAATTATTTGCGTAAGCACATAATTTTTGAACTTGAAATTGCCTTATTAAAAAATAAAGACTTATTTCCCTTTCGGGAACGGGGCCTTAGTCCCGTTGTCGATCCAACTCGAACCTCGGTTGGTGTTCTGTCAAGTTAAATCTTGAGGAGAAGAGTTGTCGCCAGTAAAACCACCGTCCGCAAACTCTAATCTTGTGGCAGCAAGCTTTTACCAACTGGATGCAAACAATGACCGAAAATTCGATCTGTATGGCCACAAACTCTGACCATTAGGCTGCGAACTCGAACTCGGATGGGATTACAGATTTACAGTATGAAACATTGAAACTCCATGTTGTTATATTACCTATTGTAAGAATAATTACCACGCTACCCTCACAAAATGCAAAATGACCGATATACCCTTGTCTAAGGAATGCATTGTTCTGTTTTGTTTCTTTTCTGAGAAACCTAAGGGCATGGTAAAGTGTTGCGTGATTATTTGAAAGCATGATTTAAATCCTTTTCTTGTTAATGGCTTAATGCTCGTCATGATTATCGTTTTGCAAGAACTTAGAAAGAACGATGGGATCATGGGTTGGTACGCAAAAAATCGAGGAATCACGGTAGAAACGGATAGTAGGAAATAAGGGATTAAAAGGAATATTTTGGAATCTGTTGAGATTTAGGGTGAATTGAATCGGCCCTGGCATTCAAAAAATATTTTGCAGATAAAAGTGACAATGGCACAGGAAAAGGGGCCGACTATTTGCAGCCCGTATTTTGTCTCTTAGCCCACTACATTTCAGTAAATAGTTGTTGAAATCATACATAATATTTCGGTATATAGCTGTTGAAAACAAGATTATATTTCGGTAACTATATGTCGAAAATATGTTCAACCTTCGGTAAAAAACTGCCGAACATACATTTTCGGTAAATAAATGTTGAAAAAAAGATTATATTTCGGTAATTAAATGCTGAAAATGTATCTCAATTTCGATAACTAACTGTCAAGTATAGTTGAAAATTTTTAACAGGCTAAGGAAGAAAATACGGAACTGCGAATAGCCGCCCTCAGAAAAAAAGAATGTGCGATACAAATGTGATGCTTGACTACCTAAATTTCTAGTGTCCATCTCAAACCACAAAAGTAGATAATTACTACTACAGCAATACAACCCAAACAAAGAATTAGAATCATACACTACCATTTGTTTTACATTTTAGATCCTTCAAAACCTCATATTCTCCTAATCGCCCACAACTCCACCCAAACTCTGCATCAATCTCCTCAGCAATCGTCTCTTCGCCTAATCTCCTCAAACCCTTGCTCAAAACATTAGCCACATAATAATAAGATGGAAAGGTGGACCCCCAACCGCTCCTCTTCATCAAATTGTAAATTCTAACTGTCGATTCTGTTCTTTCGTTTGTAATCAATGCCTTGACGAGTCTACCAAGCCCCTTGTCGTCGCAAGGGATTGTACCCTCTCGCTCCAGATCAAGAATCAAACGGTCAATATCCTCCATCATTCCCTTCTTCCCCAGTGCCAAAACCAGGTCAGCATAAATACCCAAGTTGGTTTGGTACCTGTTATATGCAAGAATCAAAAGAACTGATATCTACAAATACAAAGACAAAAGAAAAAGAATCACACACATAATGGCTCAACTTCAACCGGACTCTTCTACTGCTCCCTTCATTTACGAAATCCTATTTGAACATACAATTTATATGCCTCCAGAACTATGCGCAAAGGGCCTGGGTCGAGTAAAGACTATAACTCGGCCCTCTGCCAATACATATTGGTCGTGTAATTACGTCCGTCCATTTTAAAGTATAGCATCACTCATCATTCTGATTAGTTACAGTATAAGGTCCATAATTTAGAACTATGTTTGAAACCCGTGAAAAGGAAGATAAGAGAGACAGATAATTAGAAGCAAAAGTGTTCACTGTTCACCCAATAAAAACTAGAGCTTAGTGTTTCATTCGACAGTTCCCTCCCTGACTTTCATAGAGTATCTCAAGTGCGTTCTAGAGTATCCCTGCCTCCCCCGGGTGTCTAAACAAAACAAGTTGCAGAAAAATAGGATACTTGTAGTTTGAAGTACCTGTCCCAAGAGTGTTTTAGTCTTACCTCTACACTGTAAAGTCACCCATTAGTTGCGGATCCAAAAAAAGAAGAAGTCACCCAATAGTTACTTGGCCAAAAATGTAACTAGTGGATGTGTACACACACACTCCAATGGACTAGAGAAAGTGACCCATAAACTCAGTATTCTATTTAAAAATATATCTTTTTTCTATCTAGAGAAACAACAAGAAGGCTAAGAAGAACAAACGATATCAGAAGCAAGGATAGAATGCAATTCAAAGGGTAACAAAGATCTCCAAAGAGGAGACAGAGATCTAAGAGCTAGAGAAGATACTTTGTCTGGTAAGCGACTTGCAGTCAGGATAATCCATTTCAGCTCTAAACCTCTGCTTTGCACAAGCCTGTAAAATCAAAACCAGAGCAGCAATCCAAAGGAGGATCCAACTCTTAAAATCCAAAACCAGAGCAGCAATACCCAAAGGAGGATCCAACTCTTTCACACTCAGCTCAATGGCTTGCTTACAATCAGATTCTACTTGAATGTTGGACAGCCCCAAAACATTTGCCACAACACAAGCCAACCGAATAGCTGATAATTCCCCTTGGAGAACTGAACCAACACTGAAAGCTTTAACTCCTCCATCCACAATTCTTCCTCTGAAATCTCTGAAAACCACAGCTGCTATAGCTTCCTTCCCATCCTTGGCCATCGCTTTACTTGGTCTTCATTTGGGGTAATCAACTATTCAGGATCCTGGACATCTATAATTTAATTGCTCCTTGGTAGAAGAGACCCAAAAGCCTCCTCAAAATCCATACAAGAACTCAGGATTTTTGAAGCTGTTGCTCAAGGGTCCAATCCAATGGTTTGCTTATTGAAGATCAACTCATTTCGGCCTTCCAAATAAACCATCCAAACAGAGCCACTCTACTAATCAAATCAAACAGAGCCACTATACTAATCAAATCAGTAGCTTCACCCTTGGAGACACATTTCTCAAGGGCAGAAGAGGTCCATTTGAGCACCCTTGGAGGGGGGTTTTCATGTAGCCATTGAAGATCGCCACCAAATCCAGCTGCAAGCAAAACTAATGTATTCCACACATTGATCACAGAGTGGGCACATCAGAGAAGTGGAACAATTCCTCGCAAAAAGGTTCTCATTTGTAGCTAGATTATTTCTAAAAACTCTCCAAACTTTTTGGCTCACTCTGAAGAAGTTCTCAGGCTTCTCTCTCATCTGCTATCTTTTATATTTGAATGCAACTTGATAACCCGATTTAACTGTTTCGGGTGAAAATGCCAAACCAACCAGCCCACTTTTTGGGTTTGGGGAATGAGAAAGAGAAAAGTTAAAAACTTCTCACTCAATGTGGTTCTAAGAATTTGTAAATCTTATAGCTTAATACTACTTTTTAAACATAAAAAGAGAAAATCTCGCTTAACAGTACACATTTTTAATCACCCTGTTTCAACATCTATTCACTCTCTAGCCTAACAACTAATAACACAAAATAAATAGGTTCCAATTTTATCAAAGCTGTTAATCACACTTTAGCTACCCAATTGTAGGGGTGATAAACAAGCCGAACGAGCCAAGCATGGGGTTGATCAAGCTTTGAAAACTTCACGAGATTCAAAACCTGTTCGAGCTTAGCTTGTTTATGAGACGAGCCTATCTCAAACGAGCTTCGATCAAGCCAACCACGAGCCATCTCGAGTAGCTTGAACCTTTTATACATCATAAGTCGAGCAAGTCGAGTAATAGCATGGATTGAAACCTTAAAGAGCTTTGAAACATGTTCATGTTTGTTTATATGGCAAACCGATCTTGAACAAGCTTTTACCGAACGAATACGATCTCAGCTCGAGTTTTTTAGCAGCCCTATCCAATTGGAGATACTTCAAAGCATCAAATTGCTCATAATCAAACCAAATCGAGCATTGAATCTAATCAATTCATTTTTCCGATTGAGCTTTGTCAAAATGAGCATCTAACAAACTTAAATTCATTCTATGCCTCTAATAAGTCAATAACAATAATTATACAAGGAACTCACCAGTTTTCTGTTCGGACGACTGAGAACACCTTAAGCGCTAAATCAGCGTGATCCTGCCGTCGAAGCTCGTTGAAGGCGGCGATGAGGTCGGCCTTAATCAGACGCGGAAGGGTTTCCGATAAAACGTCGTTGAGCTTCGATTGGTCCCCTCTGTGGGCCCGTTTCAAGGATTGGACGGCCTGGATTGCTTCTGTGCTAAGCACCCGGCCTTTGAGTAGAGGGCCACGGTTATTTCGTGGGCCGCATCGGATGATAAGGGAAGTTCTGCTTTTACGGGTGTTGGTTGGCTGGGAGGTTGAAGGGTGGGGTGAAAAGGTTGAGCAGAGAGAAGACGCCATGTATAGGAGGGAGAGAAAGAGAGTGGACGCCATGTGTTATCTTTGGAGAAGATGGTTAATATCTCGAACACCCATCAACTATGACATTGTATCACTTAACCCCACTCAACTATTAAAAACCAAAATGATAACTTTGTTAACGGATAATAGATTTTTTTTTTTTTTTTTGTAGTGAACGACAGAAATAAGATTAAACAGAAAAGATAAATCAAGGGTATTTAACCCCTACATTATCTTCTTGCAATTGAAATAACACCACAAACGGTGCAACATAAAAAGAAGTAAATTCTAAAGCATGAGTGAGAGTTTCGTTGGCAAAAATATTCGCACATTTGTTTTCCTTTCGATAAACATGGCTAATAATCACAGATGTGAACTTCTCCAAAAGGTACCTGCATTGCGAGATTAGATGTGAACTTCTCCAAAAGGTACCTGCATTGTGAGATTAAATTACACAAAGGGTAAAAATCTGAAATCTCATCGAGTATTTTTGGAACTTGGGCTGCATCCACACAAACTTCGACTTGGTTCCAATTGTGATGTAGAGCTAAAGATAGCCCATCGTAGAGAACCCAAAGTTCTACTTCCAAGAACTAAACAAGAGCCTCTATGGCGTTGAAAGCCCACCAACAAATTACCCTGCTAATTATCTCTAATAATGCCACCTACGGCTGCTTTATCATGACAGTCGAGAGCTCCGTCGGTGTTGATTTTTACTGAGCCCGAATGGGGGGCTCCCAACCGACTAAGATTTCCGAAGAGGTTCTGACCGGCAAGGGGTTGAATACTGTGAAATAAGATTCAGTTCCCCGAGCCAAAACATCTAGGTGGGTGAAAAATCTAGAGCGAGAGGATTAATAGAAGGGTTTGAACCTAAGTGAAATTTGTTACGATTGATCCACTAAATACACCAACAACCTAAAGGGAGGGAAAATGATGGACCAAGGCACAACAGAAGAGTGCAGAAAATTAGAGCCACAATTTGACTTGAGCCAGGAAGGAAAGTCAATGTTTCCCCAAAAAACAATTGGGAATTAAAAGGTTAGTGAGGAAGGAAGCCCAAATAGATTGGGCTTTGGGACAGTCACGAATGACATGGACACACTAGTTAATTTTTTTTTAAATTTTTTCATATTACTACATGTAGTATTTTTATGTCAAATTTTGTTTCCGTTTAAAAAAAAAAAAATCAAATTTCGTTTCAACATTTGATTCTATGTTATAAAATCGATGTACGTAATTTACAATTGAACATCTAATACACGAGCTCAAAACAAAGTACATACTCTTAAGGACAAAAATAAGAAAAATAGAGAGCGGAAAAAATATCTATTCTATTGGTATCGTGCTACTCTCTATATTTCCAAAACAAGAGTATGTTTCCAAAAAGATTCGTTCGATCACAAAATTTCCTACAAAGAATTACTAGTTTCTTTGCTTGACTCAAAAGACAAAAATAGAACAATTGCAACTTCTTACGCATGAAATCTTGTGTAAATATGATTGGTTAATAGAGCTAGTAGAGTATAGATAATTCTTGGACACCCTATTAAAAATTTCAGGTGCCGCCACTTGGTGCATGAAAATTATGTATGCAGATATTTGCAAAGAGAACACCACTTGATGAAATATGAGTCCAAATCCTCTCTTGTTATCGAACCGAACAGTCAAATCGCAATCGTCCATCACCACATCAATGGTTCAAATTGGGTAAAAATTCCGGTCGGTAATAAATTCTTACCAGTCTTTAGATCAAGATCGACAATCAAAATTCTTACTGACCGGAGTCTTTTTCCACAATTCGGACCATTATTTG
This sequence comes from Rhododendron molle, assembly GCA_025413875.1. Taxonomy (NCBI): domain Eukaryota; kingdom Viridiplantae; phylum Streptophyta; class Magnoliopsida; order Ericales; family Ericaceae; genus Rhododendron; species Rhododendron molle. The sequence goes on from CM046399.1 coordinate 30,043,462, forward strand.
TGATGATAAGACAGCTGCGATCATATAAACCGTTCTCTGCAGTTGAAATACGTGAATGCAAATCGGATCCATGTCCGTGAAATAATAGTCTGGATTAATAAAATCTTGATGTATTGATTTTATTTCCCTGAGATTAATAAAATCTATCCTAAACTTCGGGGGAAAAAAAACTCAAGAGAGCAACATGTTTGGGAGTCGTGACTAAGTTTGTTTTGGGACTTTAGACCCAAATTTTTCTTTCTGCACCTTAATAAATTTTAACTCTAATTTCCCATTTAAAACCACAAAGCAAAAAATTACAACAATACAACCCAGACAAAAAATTATCATACTGACCCCACAAAAAATAAACAAACCATTAATCCAAAAAAGAAAGAGGACTGCCAAACGGGGATTAGGGAGCTAGAGCTAGTCGTTTTGTGTCAAAAACTAGGCCTTTTTCTTCTTGGGCCAACAACCCGGCTGAACCACGGGCTCCCCGGTTGGCTTCAGTAATTCCTCAACACGCTTAGAAGTGGCGTCGGCCGCAACCCTCGCCGCCTGGGCTTCGGACCCCATTCTCTTAGCATCTGCACCATACCTCTGTGCCAATTCTCTTGCCTCGGCAGCTTCTTTCTCCTTCCTTTCGGCTCGCCCAACGTATTTAGCAGCTTTGTCGTCCGCCTTTTTCGCCCTTTTTATTGCTTTCCATTTTTTGGAATCCGCAAGTTTCAGCTCAGCTGCATACATGCAAGTACTTAGAACATTAGAAATCAGGCCATGCCTGTCTGGCATCTTTCAAAATCACTCTCTATTTTGGGTTCCGAACGTGCGTTGCTAAGCATAAATACTTGCCGGCTATTAGCGTCTCGTAGTCGCTAAATCCTTGGAGCATCTCTGGATATGTGTGCATGAGAATTAAAATGTTGGGAGTAATTTCGTAGGAAGTTTGATTAATTTACTGACAGTTAGTTCGTACTTAGTACCTACTGCCTACAAGTTTAAAATTTCTTCTTTCTCTCTCTCTCTCTCTCTCTAGATCTTTAATTTTTTTCCTTTGGTGGGTGTAGCTAGCTCAAAGTACGCCAACTGTTAAGTTGTATTTTGGTTAAGCAATTTGGAATAGATATCTGCAGGAGGGATGAGAAAATTTGGAAAACCATTCAGTTCCATCAAGTTTTCTGTTTCCTCGATCTTCATATTCCTCCACCAGATCATTATATCCAAACACGACATTAGAATAAAACTAACCTCAAGAGACTCGACAAAATGTCAATAAAAGGAAGCTAGCGAGTAGGAGATGGCAGTAGTACCTTTTGCATGATCCATTGATGTATGTATATATATATATATATGAATATGATGTTCCTTTCTCGCACCTTCAACTTGTTCAAATCAAATACCGATCTAGAAGAAATTAAATGACCCTTTGCAGCAGGCAGAGCAATTGCGAATTGGGTGGGTCTGTTGAAGTTGGAGCTGGCAATCGGTAAAGGGTATGGATAAATAGTGGAAGAAAGGAAAAACAAGGGCCTACAAATCTCAAATAGTGAAAAAAGGAAAAGCAAGGGCAGGTGAAGAATGAAAACCTCCAGAGCACTGATGTATACTCGGCACCTAGTGTGTGGTTTGTTTGTTTTTTTTTTATAACCTGAGGTAAAGCTTTAGAGTCGAGTTATAATTAATTAAATTCGACTGTGCAACTCAAAACTCGGGAACTAACGCAGTAACGCGGTCAGTGTGTCGGTTTGTTTGTTTTTAACACAGCAGGTAGTACTTCCCCAGTCATGTACTCATGGCCGTTTGCTACGTGTCTACCGACTACCATTAATGTTTTCTGGGCTTTGGTATGGCTCTGGGGCCGTGGCGGAGCCCCAAAGGAGCATGTGGAATAATTAAATATTGCTCATCACATGAGAAAGATTCTAAAATACTACAGTATACTCCAAACGTATGGAATTCGTTTTCCCATAAAGAAGATGACACGTTGCCTTACAGTTGAGATTGGCGTGAATTCTCCCAACCCATCACTTAATTGGAGATGTCGAGATTTTTTTTAAGACTTAATTACGTGGCATTTTGACATTCCGCTTCAATTCTTACATCAAATTCTTACGTCAAGCAGTTCTGTTTAAAACACCAACGATAACCTTTTTTTGAAGAAAATGTAATTTGACATGCAGTAATGGTAGGCAACAAATTTGGCAGCCTTGAGACTCCCTTCAAATTGGCATAGAAAAGGGCAGCTTGGTTGGATGGGTATGTTCTAGCTGTTAAAAGGAGCTGTTAATTTTAATTTTTTTTAACTCAAAAAAGGAGCCGTTATTTGCTTCACGACACTTTTAGTATCTCCCGTTGGAGATACTCTTAGTACGGAATAATATATGCTAGAATCACATGAATATACACACTCATTTAAACACTTATACTCGTATGTGTGTGGGCCCTACACGCTCTGTGTGTGGAGCCGCCCACACCTTTTTTTAGTGTGGTTGTGCAATCTATTTTTCTCAATGTCTCAGAATTAGTTCCCCCGTGGGAAGTTGGAGCTCTCGATCTCACTCTGGATATTAGAGATTTGGCTCAGGAGCCAGCAAAGCTTATCCTTCAATTGGGTTAGAGATCAACCCATCGGGTTTTTTCATGAGGTGGCCACCATGGCATTAAATTAAAAGGCTCTCTTATCTTTAGATTTGTATTCTAAATTCACCTGAGTTACGCGATCCATCTTTAACCGAGTTTTGTCGAGTAAAAAAAATTGTGCTAACAACTATATCTTTGTGTATTTTTATCGTAATTAGCGGTATTTATGGAGTACTAATTTTGGTTTTCGATAATTAATAACATGCCTGAGAACGTTCTTTTTTTTAAAAAAAATATTTGTTCACCGACCAAGTTCATTTAATATTGGGAAAATAAATTTTCTTTGTTATCTTTGGGAAATCAGGGTAGGTGCTGTGTACTGCGGATTTGGATCCCCTCTCTCTCTCTCTCCGCATCGTGTGGATCTTTCAACCAAGGGAAAAATTTTCAGTGCCGAGCGGGTACCACGTGCATGGTGCCCGCTCGTGCATCTGAACCGTCTATTTCGTATTTGAACGGCTCAGATTTGGAGAGAAAAAATGAGAGAAAAAGTGTTTGGGTGGGAGGAGAGAGAGGATTTTAATCCGAGCCGTCCGAAAATGAATCGGACGGCTGGGGTGCGGCGAGCGGTGCCATGTAGGCAATACCCGCGCGGCACTGAAAAATTTCTCTTCAACTAGAGAGTGACACTTACTTACGAAACTGATCCAAAGGTTGTGAATGGGCCAGCACATTAACCGGTGAACTTTCCATCTCAAACGGCGTCGGTTTGTAACACCCCAAGTCCATCCATGTTTTTCTACGCCAACAGAGAAGAGGTTTGGTAGGGCACATAAAACTCATCTACAAAAGAGAAATAGACCGTGTAGATTTAAACACTGCGAATCTGAATCATCTTTCTCCTTTCATGTAATGGATAATCTTACCATTTTCATTCAGAGAAAGTAATCCGGAGAAGATTTTCATATAATGGATGGATCGGGTCCTAGGCTAAGTCTCGTAAAAATGCTTGTTTTCGTACACAGATGGGAGTGCATGTATGCGACACCGTCACCTCCACCAAGGAGTATTGCCCCGCCACACAACATCATTATCTGTGGGAAATCACACCGTATCTACGTGGAGGCCGAAGCTAAGGTCCCAATACGCATATGTGGTGTTAGAAAAATATGTTTAGTCCAAACGAGGGGCTATGGGGATGTAAATCTAGGCTTGATCCAACCAAGTCTAAGTTCCTAATCACTGTACCAACCCCTCATTGATTTCTAAAAATGATTGTCATGTGGGAGCGACAATTAACAACACAAGCACAGAACGATATTTAAGAGCGAGAGAGGATGGGAACGATTTTCTATTCTAATATTTAATACTACCAAGTAAATTCCCAACAAAGTTACCACCCCGCTGCATGACCTCCTACTTCACAAACTGTCCCTTTCTTCGTTCTTCTCTCCAAAATAGTATTTCCAAGTTCAAAACCTACCGTGTTTGCAAGTGGAATGGTCATGCAAAAACCAAATCCAAAAGTGATGCAAGGGTAATATGGTATATTCACGCGACTTAAGACAAGAAAAAGAGAGTGATTAAAAAGAAATTTTATTAAGGCTAGAGCGGCGATACAAAGATCATGAAAAGGAAACCAAGCAGAATAGCATCACAACCGGGACCAAACATCGTAACTACGTAGGCACCTAAAGACCCTGATCCTCTGTACCGAAAAACCTCTGTTGGTAGGTTTCTCGGTACAGAGGAATTTCGTACTGCTAAAAATCGCATACAAATTTTACAAAACAAAATAATTCACACACAAACAATTTTACTGGTTTCTCCGCAGAGAGGATTTCTCGTGCCTGAAAGACCCTCTCACTTCTTCTTGCCTTCAACATGCTTAGAGGCAGCGTCGGCAGCAGCCCTCGCCGCCTGGGCTTCAGCCCCCATTTTCTTGGCATCTGCAGCATACTTGTCTGCCAATTCTCTAGCCTCGGCAGCTTCTTTTTCCTTTCTCTCGGCCCGCGCAACGTATTTAGCAGCTTTGTCTTCCGCCTCTTTTGCCTTCTTTATGGCTGCCCATTTCTTGGAGTCCGCAACTTTCAGCTCAGCTGCAAGCACTCATCCAGCAAGAGCAAGTAGCACTTTAGAACATTAGAAATTAGGCCATGTTTGGCATCTTTAAAAATTTACTCTCTATTTTTTAAATTGTATTTTGGGTTCAAGAACTCGGAATAGACTTGTGGAGGGATGAGAAAATTCGGAAAACCTTTCAGTTCCATCAAGTTTTTTGTTTCCTCTTCATATTCGATCCTCCACCAAATCATTATCCAAACACAGCATTAGAATCAAACTAACATCAAAAGACTCAACAAAATGACGCTAGTAAGAGATGCAGTACCTTTTGCATGATCCATTGATATGTGATGTTCCTTTCCTCTCACCCCTTCAAATTTGTTCAAATCAAAAAAAAACCAAAGCAAAGCAATTGCGAATTGGGTGGATCTGAAGTTGGAGCTACCAATAGGTGAAGGGTATGGATAAATAGTTGAAGACAAACAAGGGCAGGTGAAGAAAGAAAAACAAGGGCCTACTCATCATCATCAAATAAAAAAAAGAAAAAAGAAAAGCAATGCAGGTGAGAAAGAAAAACCTTCCTCCACGTGGCCCCTTGGGGCATCGCCGCATAGTACTCCAATTCTTTCTTCATCTGGTTATAAAATTTATGAAGTCCACACAATTGTGCATAGCGAGAGAAGAGTTTGGGCACTGTCTCGTAGCGTCCCAAATACTCACCACATGGACTCTTTAGAAAGATTATCAAAATAAGGGATGGAAAATCAGTGTAGGTGCTCCATAGGGAATTAAAAAAACCTGTAGTGCACCTACCCTTTTACACCGTGTAGTACGGTTGATCCGACCTTCTATCTCGGCACAATCGGCTTGAATTTAATCCGAATTCATACAAATTGTAGCCGTTCATTATTCGGATGGTGTAGTGCATCCGCCGCATTGTACCGCATAGATGTGGCCGACAAGTTTTTTTTTTCAATTTTTTTTCCCTTATCACCGACCATGTTCATTGAATATTGAAAAAATAAATTATCTTTGTCACCTTTCGAGGAAAATCAGGGTACTAGGGTAGGTGCTGTGTACCCCTACGGATTTGGATCCTATCTCCACATTCTCTCTCTCCACGTCGTGTGGAGCTTTCAACTAGAGAGTGACACTACATTACAAAACTGATCCAAAGGCTGAGAATAGGCCAGCACATTATTCAGTACATTTCCCACCTTAATAAGGAAGGTCGGTTTGTAGAGCATGCCCCCAAGTCCCACCCCATGCTTTTGACGCCAGAGGAACCAACCCCCATTCCCAATATTATGGCTTTATATATTAAGTAGGAGAAAATCTTTTTGACAACAGAGCTGTGAATAGTTATTTACAGAGCTAATTGCGATAGTCTTGGATGTTAATGAAATTTTTTCGGTAGAGTTAGACGCTTCCTGGAATTTCTTTTATTAAAATCCGAACCATTCAGAACACTTTTGAACGATCACGATTACTTATTATTGTAAAGAACTTGTTCACAGCTCCTAAGTTTCTCTCATTAAGTAGTGCTCAAGTTGAAACTTTATTTGGTTCAATAAGTATATAACCACGTGCAAGCACTTACACACTCACTCACAACAGGAATGGGCCACACACACTGGAGATAAATTTAGCATATGTGCAAGTGTTGGCCAATTTTGCCCAGTCTTCTAACCAAGAGTGAACCGTTCAACAATTTAATGGATTATTTCAAAATTTTAACTTATCGATAAAACTTCACATTAGTTTATTATCTCGTAGGAGATCCTCTGTACCGAGAAAGTACCCCTGTTTTCATGTATCAAGAAATTTCGGATCATTGAATTGTGTAAGAATTATTTTGTTTCATAAAATTTTTATGCAGATCCAATGGTCCGGAATTTTTCGGAACATGAAAAAGAGGTTTCTCGACACTGAGGATCCGGCTTCTTATTATCTAACTTAAACCTTAACTAAGTGAGGTGTACACTAACTTTGGCTATTTTGACAGTTCAGCCTTGTTCGGTTTGGAATTCCAAACTCAAAATTTTGGAAAATGTAACTTTTTTACTTTTTCTCTCTTTAACTTTTCAATCATTACTCTCATTTTTCACTCTATCTCTCTCTACTTTTTACCTCTCTCCACAATCATTACTCTCATTTCTCTCTCTAACTTTATTCAAAAACACTACTCAAAATCCACAACCGAACAAGGGCTTTCGCATCTCCATAGTGAATGCTCTCAGTTGAAGAATCTGTTAATCAAATTTAGCTGTCGTTGATTTTAAGCAAATGATACGAAGCTTTTATGGGATCGGGTTCTAGGCCTGCTAAGGGCGAGCGTCAGGCTGGCCCGAGTATAAGTGGGTTTCCGAGCCTCACTATGGGCTTGGTCCAGTTATGAATTTAGATGGGCCAGGCCTTGTGTTCTGGGTCTGATAGGATCAACCCAGCCAAGGTTATGCCGAAAGTAATGCCTATGATTTGTACTTCTTCCGTCCTAATTTATTTGTCCAATTTTGGATTTTCAACTTATTAAGAAAATCAAATCTTATCCATTGATTTAAAAATTTACATAATCTCATCCATTGATTTTGAAATTGAACAGTCAATTTGGGACATGCACAAGTCAAAAAAGAAACAAACAAATTAGGACGGAAGGAATAGCAAGCTAGGGCATTTCCAATAGTTCAAAAGTCATATGGCTAGTTGAAGCTAAATTGTTAACAATAATTATATATAAAAACGAGACAAAACACTGTATCTTTTAGCAATACTGCTCAGGTGCTACATAGGCATTTCTAAAGAAAGACATGTAATCTCGGATGATGGAGAGTCTCGTCACAAGAGATAAAGATACAGAGACAATGGGTGTTTATAAATGCATCCTAGTGCTCGAGTACCAGAACACCTGTAAAAGCCGAAGATAGTATCATGTATTAAGATTTACGTACATAATATATCCACATTCGCCACACAATTTTCAAACAGCTGAATCATCACATAAATATTTTACAAGAACGTTTGACTTATCAAAAATAAAAATAAAAAACATTTTACAAGAACAACATAATTTTACTGGTTTCACCGTAAAGAGGATTTTCTCGTGCCCTAGCCAAGACCCTCCTCACTTCTTCTTAGGGACTTCAACATGCTTAGAAGCAGCACCGGCTGCACCCCTCGCCGCCTGGGCTTCCGACCCCATTTTCTTAGCATCTGCAACATACTTGTCCGCCAATTCTCTAGCCTCGGCAGCTTCTTTTTCCTTTCTTTCGGCTCGCGTAGCATATTTAGCAGCTTTGTCTTCTGCCACTTTTGCCTTCTTTATGGCTGCCCATTTTTTGGAGTCCGCAGCTTTCAGCTCAGCTGCAAGCACTCATCAAGCAAGTACTTGAGAACATATTATAAATTAGGCCATGTCTGGCATCTTTAAAAAATTTACTCTCTGTTTTTAGTTCCGAACGTTGCGTTGGTAAACATAAATCGCCGGATGTTAAGAGTCTCGAAGTCGATAAATCCTTTAGAGCATCTAAATGTATGCATGAGAATCATAATGCTAATTTCACACGAAGTTCAATGAGCAATGATACGTACATAAACATATCTACCAACCACACCCCCTTTTATATTTGTACGGGACCCACACAATTAATTGTGGGATCTCATCGTGATGGAATCCATGCATATTTGTAAGAGGAGGAGTGTGGTTGGAGGGTGTGTACCTGTTATTTTCCAAATTCGATTATTGGATGAGAAATACTTATTTTACGGAGAAGCCATAAAAACAAGTGTTTATAGCACTCAATCTCTGTTGTTCAAAAGTATTTTGGATGGTCCCAATGTTGATGAAATTTTTTCTGGGGGAAGGGTTTCATTAAAATGTAGACTATTTAATTAGAACATTTTTCGATGGTCGCGATTAGTTGCTACGCCAAACAGCTTGTTTTGAACTACCTAGCTACAAGTTTAAGATTTCTTCTTCTTTTTTTCTTTTTTCCCTTGGTGGTTGTAGCTAGCTCAAAGTACGTCAACTGTTTAAGTTGTGTTTTAATTGGTTCAAGAACTTGGAATAGATTTTGTGGAGGGATGAGAAAATTTGGAAAACCTTTCAGTTCCATCAAGTTTCCAGTTTCCTCTTCATATTCCTCCACCAAATCATTATATGATCCAGACACAGCTTTCGAATAAAACTAATCTCAAAAGACTCAACAAAAAAAAAAGAAAAAAAGAAGTGAATAATAATTATAAAATGATGCTAGCTAGTAGTAATTGAGATGAATTACCTTTTGCATGATCCATTGATACAAGAATTTCGATCAGAAATCAAATTAACAGTTGAGCTATATTGCGAATTGGGTGGAGATCTACAGTTGGAGCTACCTATCGTTTTGAAGGTTGTGGATAAATAGTTGGAGAAAGCAAAACAAGGGCCCACAAATCAAATTAAAGAAAAGAAGAAGAAGCCAGGTAGGCCTACAAAATCACATGGACAGATGGACTATTTGGATAGATTTTCGAAATAAAGTAGTAATAGTCTTCCTAGGAAAAAAAGAAGAGAAACAGGTGGAATTCAATTCGTTTTCCACTTGCCTTACGGTTAAGATAGGCACAGTTGACCGGATTGATTTTCTTTCACTTAATTAATCTTTTTTATTTTGTGTGTATTGTTTGATTTTTTTTTTTTTAATTTTTGTTAGGTTCATTTTTTTTTTTATTGTTCATACGTCTCGACAAGAGAAGTGTAAAAAATATAAAATTATGACCAAAGGCAAAAAAAAAAAAAAAATCACTAAAGACGATTTAAGTGCCGTCTTATTTAAATATTTTCAATATCAGTCCATATTTTTATACTTTTTCGATCCGTTTCGTCGAGACGAACAATTAATCCTAAAAATTATGACGAAAAACTAAATAAAAAGTTACAAAATATAAAAAATACCGAAATAAGTTCCAGACTTATAAACGTATTATATATATATATCCTCATCGCCGACCAAGTTCATTGACTATTGAAAAACAAATTATCTTTGTCACCTTTGGATCCTCTCTCCTCACATTCTCTCTCTCCTCGTCGTGTGAAGCTTCCAACTAGAGAGTGACACTTCATTACAAAACTGACCCAAAGGTTGAGAATGGACCAGCACATTAATCCCAAGTTAAACAAGCATTAGAAAAAGAGACTGTTTGCATTCCCAAAATTGTTAATTGAACACTCCAAAGTTAAGAATTTTCAGTTAAGAGTGCGGTTAACAATTTTGGGAAGTGTGAAAATTACTCCCCTAAGAAAAACGAAAAATGCTAATCTTCGCCCTAAGAATGGAAGATAACGGGTAAGAGATGTAGTGATATCCTCCAAAAAAAATGTATTGATATTTATGAAAGTGAATTAGTATCCGTGAGATTTATATTGATATCCGAACTTATTTTGAAATTATTTGTGTATTATCTTCCGCTTAGTGGGCGGAAGTTAGCAAGATCAAATCATTAAATTTTTTACCTTAAACTAAGGATTAATCTCTGTACCGAGAAAATCACTCTATTTCTGTGTATCAAGGAATCTCGGACCGTTGGACTGTGTGAGAATTATTTTGTTTTGTAAATTTTTTTTTATGCAGATCCGTTGGTTCGGAATTTTTCGGTACAAGAAAATAGAAGTTTCTTGGTATAGAGGATCTGACTTCGTATTATCTAACTCAAACCTTAACTAAGTGAGGTGTACACTAACTTTGGCTATTTTGACTCTCTACCATTTAAAAATTTAGCATCTCCAAGGTGGATGCTCTCTGTCGAAGAATTTGTTAATCAAAGGGAAAATAACGGTCCAGGACGTGTTTTGATAATTAATGCCCGCTAAGGACAAACTAAGAACAATTGCTAATGCTAAAAGTGTTCTTGACGGGGTATTAATTATCAAAGCATGTCATTGACCGTCATTTTCCCTAACCGGGGAAAATGTATTGATACGAAGATTTTATGGATCGGGTTCTAGGCCTGATTTTATTGCCGGCTAAGGGCGAGAGTCAGCCTGGGCCGACTGTAAGTCGGTTTCGCGCCTCATTATGGGCTTGGTCCAGTTATGAATTTATATGGGCCAGGCCTTGTTTTCTGGGTCTGATAGGATTAACCCGCCTCGTTATGGGCTTGGTCCAGTTATGATGTTAGATGGGCCAGGCCTTGTGTTCTAGGTCTGATAGGATCATCCCAGCCCAGGTTATGCCAAAAGTGATGATATGATTTGTACTAGACTCTAAAAAATGGGCATTTATTAAGAGACATTCCAAAATAAAATACTGGACTTTAAAAAATGGACGGAGGGAGTAATGATAATTATAAAAACAAGACAAAACGTTGTAATATCTTTTAGAAGTACTGCTCCGGTGCTACACGGACCTTTCTAAAGCAAGACATGGAATCTCAGATGATGGAGAGTCTCATCACAAGAGACGAGAGATACAGAGACAATGGGTGTTTATAAATTTTAACTTGTCTAAATCTGGGGGCATTTCGGGGAAAAAAAAATCTTGGGACATTTTCTGCTCAAGGGATTGAAAATTCTGGAAAAAAATAAAAATAAACCCAGAAGGTTTAGTTATACGTAGTGAGGAGGGCAAAGTGTGAGAATCATGATATCTATTAGCAATGGAAAGCCTCATGTACTTCACCATTGGAAACCTCTAACCACAAGCAAGGCCAGGTGCATCAAAGAACTGAGGGAAGACATTTTAGGTCATCGGCAAATGTATGACATAGGGTCCAGCCCACAATTTATTGGACACAGATACACGTTTTCTCCTTGAAACCCTTCTTCACTAGTTTCTTTTTTTTGGTAATGTAGGGTATACCGAACCAACTTGCGCGCACCTCGAATTAATCCTCGCAACTCCTTTCACAACCGTTTCACTCGTTTTCTCAATGAAACCCCTCCTCACTAGTTTCTTTGGTTCTTTGGAGGTCAGGCATTGCCCCAACAAATGACTGTTCATGCTTGCATCATCTTCAATCGTGTGGTCTTCTCTTTGCAATCATCATTAACCACTCCCAATAGGAGGCATTAGTATTTTAAAATTACTAATATAAAATGGAAGAGAAAAAGCCCAAGGGTCAACTATGGTAGGGAATTTAGGAGTTTGCTCTTTTATAGAATTTAGGGTTCGATTCTCCTTGCTCTTGCTAGTAATTCTTGGCCAACCTCACTTCAATAGAAGCGTGGAGAGGACTGTGCGAGGGATTATATGAATTAGTCCGAAGTGCGTGCAAACTAGTCCATGACACCCTGCGTTATCAAAAAAAATGGAAGAGAAAAACCCATCGTAGTGTCTATTTGCAATGAAACCCATTTTGAAAAGCAAATCAAACCACTCGCTTGATGCTTCAGTATTGGAAGCCGGCATCTCCAAAGTGATTAGGAGCTCAGCAACACCGATTGTAGACTTCTCTTGACTATCAATGGTATTCTGACAAATTGTTTTCGTGCACTCCTATGTTCATGCTTTCTGGTATCATTTCTACTTTGACAATTTATAGCTCAAAGATTCCGAAAAACAACATACAACTCAGAGAAATGTGACATTGATCAACTCAGTGGTTCCTTGGAGTGGCTCCACGCCTCCACCAAAAGTGTTGGAAAACCGGCTGCTACAAACTCTGAAATGTTGGCGAAACCTCCACAAATGTTGAAAAACGCTTTGAGTCACAACTATGTCACTTTCTTAAAGACAATGTTTATCCCCACCGGATGGTATGCAAAGGGTTACAGCAAACCTGCTTTCAAGATAAATCGAAACCCGAACTCGAAGTTCTTCCGTTTGCGTTTGCACTAACGAAACGGACAGAATATCTACTGTGTGAATATGAGAACCGAGAACTACTGAATTCTATTTTTTGCAGCAAAACAGAATGCAGAATGAATGCTAGAAAATATAGAGAGAGATGTGGGAGAAATTCGGCATATGTGTGTATCCGAATTCTGTCAAGTAGTGGTATATTTATAAGCCACTACGCAGCCGTTGCCGTTGAGAAAGGGTACGCACCCGATCCTACGGTCTTGATCGATTAGTCATACCCAATCTGGTGCACTGTTTCATTCACACCCAATCGGATTTGATCCAATCCGTTGGATCGTGCCCATTCGCAGTCGACGGCTGCGATCGCAACTCCACGAACCAACGCACCTGTAGATTCGAGTCGCACCCGATCGGAACCGCTCCGTGTAACTCAACTGCCACGCGTGTCACACGTCACTCAACTGCCACGCGTGTCACATGTCAGCGCCACCCTATTGCCAACTCGCAATAAGAAAGGGCGCCTAGCGCTGACGTGCAAAGTGCATCGCTAAAGCGCCACAGCCCACGCCGCGCGAGCGTTTGGGTGAGTACTAGTGCAGAGCACCAGCTCCGCTGGTATGTGGGACAAAGCTACACCACACTAGATCATTAGTTATTCATATTAGGAAGGTTTCCTAATATATACCACTTTAACATCTCTCAATTAACTAATGTGGGACAAAGCTCATAAAGAGGAAAAACAAGCATTCTAAGAAAATAAGGAAATTTACAAAACCAAAACGACGACTCTTTTATTTTGAAAATTTCTAACAAAAAATAGCTTAGGTCTTGGAACGAGATTGTTTGTAGCATTCTTGGTAGGCCAACTACAGGTTCCACATCGATGTTTTTTTTTCTTATAATCGATATCTGAGGCAGCTTATGCGCATCTCAATTGATTTGGGTTTTTTTTTTATAACCCATATCCGACCTGACAAACCCTCCAGTGATCTTTCGGGTTTTGTCATTTCCACAATGATTTTTTAAGCGGTTAATCTTAGCGATTCTTCACCTATATCGTTCGTATATTTGTCATGATGAAAAACTAAACGGTTATATCTACCAATCTTTTTCTTTCAACATCAATACACGTTTTGATCATACGATTATCAATGTCAGATCACAAAGTTTTGGCATACGTGAGTTTCTCCGCAAGCCATACAGAACGAACGATACTAATCATCAACGAGAGATTTGTGATAGATCAACCAAAACGGACCGCAAGGCGCGCTCTAATTTTCGACTACAAATTAAAAGGCTTGGTCATAATCAAAATAGGTGGGTAGAATTACTTTTGTGATATTTTTGCCTTTCTCTTTTTCCTTTTCTCTCATAGGAATTGCTTTGTGATATTTGTGATGTGAAAGTTGATGAGGATATAGACAAGAGCGTTTTTCATTTCAATGTCTTTCCACTAACACAAAATCATCGATTGCACCCATTATCAAAAGGCCAACAAGTGGAATTGGAGTTCAAGCGTGCCATTTCTACAGAACCCATAGGATTGCGCTGGTGGTTTAACCACTCACACCATCACGCCACATCACGGGGCGTTTGGGAGCTAATTTTTCTCTTGGTAAGATTATAGATCTCAGAGCGTAAAATAGCATAAATCTAGACTTACGATTAGCTTAGATTATGAATCTATGTTCTTGAATGGTGGGTGCAGAATAGATTCTGCATCACAACAGCATTTGCGGCAGAACCTGCGGAATAAATTCTAGTTTTTGCAACCTAATGTTTTCGGTGTCAAAAATTATCGTAATATCACTGTCTAGGTTTCGGGGGCGTAAACCAAACCAAACCAAACCAAACCGAATCAAGCTTCCCAAACCCAACCATATGCGCCCCTCCAGGACGGACTTGGGGCGGCTGCTGTCCCTTGGTCCGACGATCGGAAACGTTCACTTCGTAGAGCTCGTCGAGTTGAACAAATACGCAAAAAATCAATTTGATCGGATATCTTTAAGTGCCTGATCGGAACACATATAACTTGCCAATAATGAGTTCTAGTAGATTTGATCCAATATTTCGGATCCATTGTTTTCAAGACAAAAAGGTTTCGATTAGGCACTTAATGATATCTGATCGAGCTAATTTTTTCAAATACTTGTTCAACTTGACGAGGTCTACGAAGTTAACGTCTCTGATCATTAGAATGAGACCGGAGCGGGGTCCCCTCGGCCAGGACAGCACACTGAAGGGACAGCCCCCAGTCCCTCCGAGACATGATTTTCAGTTTGAACTTTGAACCCCACACACACACTAGAAAAAGGTGTTGCTTTGAATGTGACAACTCTTAGTTGTAGCAAAATGTACAGTAAATATGTACTGGCAATTAAGATGCTGCAAAAAATGAATCTATAGTTCAGCTGAATGTGAGGATTAAATAGTACTTGGTTTGGATGAGGTGTTAGAGAAGGGAGATTAAAAGGGTGGATGATGTAAAAAGCTGTTGAATGACAAATTTGCCCTTATTCAGTCCCAAACTTAATTATTCATTATATTTATTACTATATAATTACAAAATCAGATAAATTTAATTAGTTTTTGATAATTAAACTAAATACTAACTAAATTATTAGATTAAATATCAAAAAATAATTAAATTTGGTTTTGTTAAAGTGTTTTATTATCCATTTCTGTTTTTTAAAATATAATATCTAAAGATATAATTATTTTTTTTTTACAGCTTTTTTCTTTGTTGAATATTATATTTTGATCCGAAAAAAAAAAGTAGAGAAAGGGTTACTAGTGTATGTGAAGTAGAGGATTAAATCTCACAATTCTCCTTAAAAACCAAAACACCACCCACCATTACTACCAGTGCATCTCGTCTCTCTCTGTACCCAACCCCACCGCCCCACCCACCTTCCCGGCTTCTCCCATGGATGGCGACGACGACGACGTTCAATTTTTTACACAACGACAGCGACGATCTGCGTAGCAGTGGCAGTGGGTCTTTTCTCCTCTCTCTCTCTTCCATTTTTCCTAATCTGATTTTTCTGTTTCTGTTCTTCTTCTTCTTCTGGTTTTGCTGTCTCTATTTTCAGACCGGGAGAGAGAGCCGTGGGGGAAGGGATAAAGAGGGGTAAAACAGTCAAAATTTAGCCGGATAAGGCCGGATTATTTATGGACTGGGTTCAACCCATCCATATTTTATCCCCCCTTTGGCCGGATTAATTAGTCCCAGCAAAACTTATCCGGGCATGAAAATGGCCTGCCAAACGGGGGCAAACCTTGATTTCCGTGTCTGTCCGGGCAGATTAGCTAATCCCCCTTGCTATGGCTGCATCCAAGCAGGCCCTTAGTTGTAGCAAAATGTACAGTAAATATGTACTGGCAATTAAGATGCTGCAAAAAATGAATCTATAGTTCAGCTGAATGTGAGGGTACAATTCTCAGCTTTCATCGAGATATGATTAGGTTTCTGTCACTTCCTATGAAGCGCACTTAGAAATAAAACCATTTTGGAATTCGTACTATATATGTGACTCGTGCTTTCCGACATGGTTTTTGTCGTCGTCTAAAAATAGCTGATTTAATGTGTGGATTTATCAACATTTAAGCTTACGAAATGTCAAGACCGGGCCTGGAGATAAGAGGTTAAAGCCGTCTTGAAATTAAAATTAAGGAACAGAAGTAACAGTAATCAATCAATTTTGGAAAAATAATGGGTGTAATGATGGTTCTTGGGTGGAATCACTTTTGGGATAAAAAGATGAGCAAAAACCTCATACTAAGGCAAAAAAAAGCTACTATAAAGTCCAGCAAATTTATGAATCCCTTTCTATCGAGATCCGATCTTCTCTGTCCCGAGAATTTCTGTGCCTCCGTGCCGAGAATTTTCCCGACCATCATATTGTGTGATTATTTTTTTTTATGTTTTAAGCCAAAAAACTCATCGGCACAGAGACACAAATCGAAGTTTTCGAAACAGAGAAATCTTGCCACCTTTCCACCGCATCTTGAAGGGAAAGGTGAGAATGTAAGGAACAAGGGGGAGTATTGGAATTGGGATGTTTCCATGGCTTTTACGTACTGTGGGTGGGTGATCTAGTGGTCAAGATATGGAACTTAGTGATTTGCTTTATCTTAATCTTTTCGTTTTGAAACTTATCAGGCGCTATCAGCTCTTTTGAGATCAGTTCGTATAGAACTTTGGTCTCACTTTAAGAAGGACCCGTGCAAGTGAGCGGTAAGGTTGAGGTGGATTCTTCTCAACTCCATAACAATGATCGGAAGTCATTCAAAATGTAAATCTCATCGAAAAAATTAGTCATGTTCGGTAAGAAAAAATCATGTTCCAAAAAAAAAAAAAAAACAAAGAAAAATAAATAAAGACCTACCATGCCAACTTCGTTGGACACAATACATATATACTAATAACAATAATTATTATTATATTTTGTTTCGGTGGAAAAACAAACTAAAATAAATAAAGACCAAGCAGGCCAACTTGGTTGGGCACAAAATTTGTGAAATTCTAATGTCGTGGATATATATATACATTAAAATATTTCAACTTGCATGCTGTGTGTAGCAATATATTATATATATATACACACATGAGAAACACAAGGATCATTTTCCTAATGCAACTAACAAAGCCAAATTTGTCTGTCTAAAGTCAAGGTTGAACCATCACATTACTGGCCAATTTGATGCATGTTCTCGAAATCTAATACGGCGGAATCTGTGGAATTACGAAGTAGGCCGAGAGCGCCGCCACGTGATGTTTCGGATCACTCCGTATAAATATGTGCTTCTGAAATGGTCCACAGCACCACGTGGCGTTGCTCCCGGCCAGCTGAATAATTATGGGGCCACAATTGTTGTTGTTTATGCGAACATTTAGGTTCCTTGTTTACAATATAGACAGTACTTAATGTAGAAAACAACAATCGGGGCCGGATTCAGTCCATTTGGTACCGACCAGTTCAATCCATTTGGTGCATTCGAGCCGTATCGAATACACCCAAATGAACCAAATTGGTCGAGAGCAAATGGACTGGATCCAACCCCACAACAATCATAGCTTGCTTACTGCCGTTCAACTCAACCACCGAACAACCTTATGTCCCCCAACTACCACATAAAATGACGTCGGAGAATCTTAACCACTCATATTACGTAGCTCACCATTTTGACCGTCGGATTACCGGCACGCTCGTTTTACTTTTCCGGATCCGCAGAATAATTACTGGTAGATGGAGGCGTGACAAAAGAGCAACAGACAATGGTAAGAAAAAGTTACTGCGACGGTCGAGCGAAGCATTTTCTTTCTTTTTTTGGGAGCTGATAATGTTAAAATCACTTTTGTTTCTGTCAAAATTTATTTATCGTATGACTTAATTGTCCTCCACTATACCTCTTAATTTAAGAAAATACCCCTTCGAATCCAGACAATTATTTTATCCTTCCAAAATAGTAGTATTTTCTTGTACCCATTAAAAGCTGTACGCAGAGCTATTTTATAGACAAAATAGTTCTTTATTTAAGTTTCCCTAAGTTTATTATTAGTATTCTACTACTGTTTATTGCAACCTTAGGGTTAATTTGGACTTTTAGGGTATGAACACCCACCATCACCTCACCTGCCTATTGGGTAAATCCAAGTTTTATATTCCATTCCCGTCAACGCCTACCATCCAAACGTCAATGTGGTGAAGAGTCTTGACAGTGATTTGCTTTGGTTTTTTTGTTGTCAAAGGCGGTAATTTGTACAACGACAACAATTATGTATTTTTCAACTCTCCATCGATAACATCATTAGTTAGTGCCACTTTCTCTGTTCTTCTGTAAGGAGATGACCCTCAATTTGTAGAATTAACATTAATTGCTCTTTCTTTCTATTGTTTATTGCAACTTTAAGAGTTTGAATAATTGTAAAGTCTTTTTTTCTTTAACTTTCATGATGTACGTAGATTTGATGAGTGAAGACTAGAGTATGCATAATGGAGTTTTTGGGCGGAGACTCGAGTATTATCATTTGTTAATCACAACTTTAGAACTTTTTGGAATTGATGTTTAATTCTTGATGATGATGTGAACATGGCTCTTCAAAAATTAGCTCGTGTTTGTTAGATGGGTTGCTCATGAATTGATAAAACACGTAACTAAACACAAGGGTGGTTTGGCCGAACTTTATTATTGGGTTTTCTTATTCAAAAATATTTACATTTGTGTCAATTTTATTTGATTTATTTTGACCGGACAAATTAAAAAGGTACAAAAATATGGAAAAAAAAATTGAAAAAGTCTAGAAAAGACAAGAACAATTCAAAAAATTTGTCAATTTTGGTTTGACAGGACATATATTTTTGTCTTAAATGAATTTTTTTAACGTTTAGATTGTAATGTATTTAAATTTTATATTTCTCTGCAGACTCTTTCGAGAAGATGAGCGTATATACATTTGTACGTGTGTTTTGTGTTGTCTCCAAAGTTCATTCTTTGGATTCACATAGGCTGGCTACAATATTGATTCTGCAATCTTACATAGTACTTCCAATATTGATTCGACGATCTTGTTCTCAATCCTCACTCTTATAGATTTTATTAATCGGCTAAGATGCTTTTAAAAAATCACATTCACGCTGACTTTCGCTCACGTTCATGCACGCACTCTATGTGACTTAGAATTGTATAAAATGAATGGTTCACGAGCAGCGCTCGAGATTCTATTTTTAGGCAGGCTTTGTTCAATTTCTGCTCATTAAAGAGTACTAAACAATTTTGAAAACACAATTCGATTCGATTCGATTCAATTCTAATAACGATCGAGGCACAAAACATACTAGTAGAATTTTGAATGGATAATCTTCTTAAGATTTTTCAAACGAATGTTCTTTGTGGCTCGTTATTAGAATTAAATGTTCTTTTCCCTCCAAGTTTTGTCATTTTATTTTATTTTTCAGTTTTACACGATGAATGTGGATAAAATGAATCAAACCACTCAACGTTGGGCTTACGTTCGTTTGTCGTTCAAGATCGGTGCAAAACAAATCAACTGTGAGTTTTTTTTTTTTTTTGAAGCTTGCTAAACAACTTAAACGTTCAACATGCTCGAATAAGTTAATACTCTGCTCGTTCAGCTTATGATTGTCAAAAATTAATTACTCGAGTTTGTTTGTGTAACGGCTCGATTAAAGCTCGTTTAAAAATCTACTCGTTTCGTAAACAAATTACACGATCGTAGAATTATTTGGCTTATATGTTGAATATTCAAGAGATAGAGAGAGAGAGGAGAGAGGACCGTGTTGAGAGAGAGGGGACCGTGTTGAGAGAGAGGGGACCGTGTTGTGAATCTGTGCGTTCGCTTTCTTCGTTGTACTGTCATACCGTAGGGTCGTCTATCTTGATTCCTCTCTGTCTAAATAATGTACGCCCAGTGCCACGGCGCATTTTAGCTGCATATGCTAGGATGTTCTTTGATCAGAGTTCAAGAATTAACTGGTTTAATAATTTTGTTCATCATTCTTTAAAGAAGGTGAACATTACCCTTTCCTCTCTAATGGGTGAAAATTGTGTGGGTAAAGGATCGCGAACACAATTATTCTCGATTTTACACTGTCAAGGTGGGAATAAAACCACTCAACATTGGACTTATGTTCGTTTGTCGTTCAAGATTAATGCAAAACAAATCAAATTTTAATATTTTTATTGAAATTCGTTAAACTTTCAATATGTTCGAATAAGTTAATACTCGACTCGTTCGGTTTATAATTAGTAAAAGTTCAAGTAACTCGAGTTCTCTTATGTACGGCTCATTTAAAGATATCACCACCGCCACCACTCCAAACAATTCCAAAAAAAATGCCACCACCAGTCTCATCGGAAAGGAAAAGCTCAGTTAGATTATCGACTCGTTCCGTAAACAAATTAAGCGCATGTTCCAATTTCGACATCTCTGAGATCGTAGAATTACTTTTTGTCTTATTTAAGTTGAATGTTCAAGAGAGAGGGAGAGAGTGAGGACCGTACGTGTTGTTTTATTCTGTTTCGTTCGTTCGCTCGCTCGCTTTCTTCTTCGTACTGAGGATCGTCTCTCTCGATTCGACGATTCCTCTCTGTTTAGAAATGTATGCACGCCCTGTGCCGCCGCGCATTTTAGCTGCGTACGGCGTATGCTAGTACGTTCTCTGATTAAAGTAAGCAAGTATAATTGGCTTACTATTTACCTAAAGCTTTTTGCCGGGGATTCTCCAGTGACCTGTCCGTGGAATTTTTAGCTGGTTTGGTGAAATGGCAACATAAAACAACAATAAACATGGGAAAAGTCGTGCCCCTCGTATTTGCACAGGGGCTTTTATAATATGCCAACAAGATTTTATTTTTATTTTAATAATTAGGCCTCCGGACCAATTTACGTGCACTCTGATTAATTTTGAAGGGTTAATCTAATCATTCACTAGTTAAAGCCAGAACAAACCAATGAGATATTTTGGGAGAATATTCGCTGGTTTAATGCACTAACACACGCACACTTGAAGTGGCCAAGGAATCCACGAATACCTTGTGCGATACATAGTCACAACACATTCATTTTGAGCTAGATGAAATCCAACTTAGTGTTTCTATTTTCTTTTTACTAGCATAGTATACATGGTTTGAAATTACCTTAATGGGTATCGGATTAATGTAATTTTTGACGTCATCATAATATTGTTGACGAGTTCTAGAACATACCGAACGACTTTGATTATTAAGTGAGTTTGAAAATACAAGGGGAAAAAAAAAGGCATAGCAGGTTTATTGTTAAGCTAAGAAGGAACAAAAGAGGATTTGCTGCTAAAAAAACTAGCGATGAATTGGTGTATGCCCATTTTAAAGTAACAATGCCAACCATGTGTTCCTGGAAAAAACACCATCTTAGCTGTTTGACACATTAGTCGGTTAGTGGATTTGTCCACCAACTAGCATCAGTTGGCTGTAAACTAAAAATGCTGTGTACAGATTTTTTGAATCAAATTAGACTGTCATGCCTTTAATTAGGAACTGTGGGCCATCTTGCTGTGAGTTTAATCTTATATACGTTTTAAATAGCTCAACTTATTTAACCAACCTTGTTTTCTTGTTTTCTTTTTTACAATTCAGTGTCTGAACCAGCTTACAAGCATTTTGACTAATTCTAGAGATCATAAACCAACGGTCTATTATCAAGCCACACATAAGCAAATGCTCCGTATGAATCATGTGCAAAGGAATTGAGATTTAAAGAGACAGCAAATCCTGTATCTCAAACATTGACAACTAGACAATCCCTCGGATTTTTTTTGTCATTTTTTTTGTTGGGTCCTTTTTTTTTTTTGATCATTTTGCTGGGTCCTTTGAGAAGACTTGCTTTTGTATTGTTATTTGTTATCATTCTGAAAAGTAAGACAGTGTGATATTCCTTGATTTCTAATGTCGAATTGCTTTACACATGTTGCATTATTATAAGGGGTGGATTAGGTACCATAGCCAAAAAAAATTGCTACAGAAAGGCCAAAGAAGCTTCTTTTCAGCATCAACAAAACCACCACTTTACAGGGGGGTCACTCAAAAAGAGCCACCCTTTGTTGTTTCTTCCATCTCTTTGTGCTTACCATTGAGCCATTCTCATCTCCCTTTGCCATCTACTTCTTCAATCAAATACCTTTCAAGGTTTTCTGGGTTTGTATTTCGCGGTTTTATACTTTCTGTTTGAAATTTGATGTCTAGGCCACTGGAACAAGATTACATAGGCTTGTCAGAGGCTTCTTCCCTGGATAGAAGCCCTACTGAGGCTGAGAAGGAAAATGTCTTGAATTTGAAGGAGACTGAGCTGAGACTTGGTTTGCCTGGCTCAGAATCTCCTGAAAGAAAGGCTGGAGCAGGGGTATCTCTATTTGGGAAAGATAAGGAGGAAAAGACTAATGGGTATTATTCCCTCAGCCCTTTGAAGAACTTTTCATCCGGGTCCAAGAGGGGGTTTTCTGATGCCATTGATGGTTCGGGCAAATGGGTTTTCTCTGTTAATGGTGGATCTGAGGCTGATTTGGGGAAAAATGGTTCGGAGAATAAGAACACACAGAAGCCTTGTTTGGATGGGAGTAATATGAAAGAAGTCGTTTCTCATGTCGAAGGGAAGAAGACTCAGGTTTCTCCTGTGAATCAGCTTGGTAGTACTCCTCCTGCTGCCAAGTGAGTTTCTTTCTACTCTTTCAGTTCGGAATTTTTTGTATTCTGCTGTAATTTATCTTTGCTTTCGAAGTGTTCTTTGGCCTTATCAGAGTCTATATACGTGTACAAGTTTTTGGTTCCTGCATACAATTTTCTGTTATTTTTTGATAACTCAGGTGTCCGGCCAGCTTACATACATTTTTCTGTTTTTGTTGGGTTTTGTTTGGGTTTCCTCTCCATCTGCTACTGGTTTGGTTGCTGGAAAGTGTTGGAAAGGAAGAAGATTGGGGTTTTGATTTTCGGAATTTACTTCTTTAGGACACAATGAAAAATTGGATAATGGATTCTTGGATGGATTTCTGAATGAAAGGAAAATGATGTGGAAACCATATATGGAATTTTGCCTTTTTCGCCTCTCCATCCTCTCTTTTCCCTCCATAAATTCCTGCAAAAATCCTTCATCCAAATGCACTTAGTATCTTTCCAATAAGTGATGCCTCTATTGTTAATGTTCTTTGCTCTTTAAGCTCTATCATCCTCTTTCTCAAATTATTGACAGGATGTGTTTTCCCTTTTGAATTCTGGTACCACTGTGCATGGTACATGTACTACTGCGCTCACAATCTGTTTTGTCTCTGTCACAGGGCACAGGTGGTAGGATGGCCGCCTGTTCGATCTTTCCGTAAGAATACGTTGGCCACAAATTTGACAAAGAAATCAGACGATGACGGGAAGTCTGGTTCTGGGTGCCTCTATGTTAAGGTTAGCATGGATGGTGCTCCATACCTAAGGAAGGTTGACCTCAAAACCTACTCCAACTATATAGAACTCTCATCAGCCCTTGAGAAGATGTTCAGCTGTTTTACAATTGGTACCCTCTCTCTCCCTCAAAAGATAAAGAATTGTTTGTATCTGTGCACAATAGATTAACTTAGTTGATTTCTTTTTTTACTGATGGAAATTGTAGGACGCAATTTTACCCCACATAAAGCACACCTGTTTTCTTTAGCTAGGTTAGTCGGAACAGCTCGATAGAGATGATAGCATTTTTCGCAGACTCGTAAATAAGGCTTAATCTTTTTTATAGTTTCTCCTCCTATGTTGTCAAAGAGAAATTTTTGGCTGTTTAATTTCACTGTTTACCCTTAGCTCATAGTATATCCTATATGCAGTTTTGCAGTTTGGTTAGTATTAATGTTTTTGAGTTGAGAAATCAACTTAGCCTCTGTTGATTTTTTTATTTTTGCTTCGCAAGAATTACTTAGCTACTTATGACCTAGAGCCTCGAAATATACTTAACTTATCGAAAAGACTTTTACTTAAATGTATATCGACATGATTTATGGTAACAAATGTATTCTCTAACACCCAAGTCCATAGTTAGAAATTTAACTAAGTACTATAAGGTAGAACAAATGATGTAATTGGGCTGGTTTCATCCTCTAACACGTAAGTCCATAGTTCAAAATTTAACTTAGTACTATTAGGTAGAAAGATGATGTATTTCGGTTACTTTTGTCCTCTTTTAATAATGTCATTATTTCTGGTAAACCAGTACATGTAACTTCTTTGATCTTTACTTTGGAGGTAATTTAGGGCAGTTGGTTTATTTCTTTTTAGCCTTTCGTTTTGATGCTTCTCTTAGTTGCAATATTGGGCATTAGGCATCATTGCTCTTATCCTGTTATGATCAACCTGTATTCACAAATTACAAACTGTGATATTCCCATTGGTGTGGTTTTTTGGTCTAGCATGTGCTCAAAGATAGGGTTACATGTTGACAGATATACTGTTGTGAATGTATTAAGGAATTGTTGTGTCATTGTGCTGGGTGTTAATTTGAGTTTCGTGCGTGAATCTGAAATCAGGGCAGTGCGGTTCTCATGGGCTTAGTGAAAGTCACTTAAAGGATCTTCTCCACGGCTCTGAGTATGTGCTTACTTATGAAGATAAGGATGGTGATTGGATGCTTGTTGGTGATGTTCCGTGGGAGTAAGTTCTCTTTCCAATTCCCCGTATTTGAAATGTTCAATTTTTATTGTTGCTTGTCCTGCTTTTCATAGTTGGCTACAATAGCGATCTTGTACTTAAAATGATGGTACATGTAACTTATAATAGTTGGGGCCAGGTTGATCTGGTACTTGACATGGTCTCCTACACGTTACTATCATCTGTTAATTGATACGGCTATATGAGAGTTTCTTTTCTTTTGCTGTTTCTTTTTTACCGATATGGTTTGTTATATATATATTTTTTTTATCACAGGATGTTCATTGATTCATGTAAGAGAATGAGGATCATGAAAGGCTCAGAGGCAATTGGCCTAGGTATGCCACTCTACTTCTACCCATATTTGATTTTTGTCACTTCTATTATAAAGTTCCTCGTCTTTCTAACATAACCAAGATTCCTCAGAGCATAATATCCAATCACTAAAACCGTCTATTTTCTTTTACCCTTTGAGCCATTGACTGTATATTTACTTATCGGCTGGCGACCCCTCATACCAAAAATTTGGTGTGCTTGTTCCCATGTCCCAATGCACAGCTAGCCTCCCGATGTGGTGAGAATCTTTATGCATTGGGAGATGAATTTTTTGGGCGGAATAGAAGATCTGTATGTTACTTATGGGCTTGTAATAACTTCACTGATTCTGTTGTTTGTAGCTCCAAGGGCCATGGAGAAGTGCAAGAACCGCAATTGAGTACCTGGAAAACAAAGAAAGCGATAATTCTACAAAAGGCGAAAGGTTTTTTCTTTTTTTTTTGGGTTGGCCATCTGGTTTCGAATCTTGAATGTTTTCCTATTTTTGGCCTGTAGTATTTCTTGGATTGGAAGTCTGTCGTACCAGGCAGGTGTATAACTGGAGGTGTCCAGATCGATGTTTTGCCGATTAGTAAAAAGATGGTTATGTTCGGTTATTTGATTTTTTTCTCTTGATCTGTATTCCTCTATATGAAAGTGTTTGTAAATCGAGTGTTAGTTGATTTAAAATGTGAAGCTCTCTCCTTCAGATATTGCCTTATGAAAGATTTAGACAAGCAAAGCTTACTCTAATCAGTAATCAAATGGAGTTCATGTTCCTTCCATCCCTCATTTGCACTCTATACACTTGGTGAAAACCCGGCTTGAATACCAGGTTCGGATCATATAAACTTGGTGAAAATACGACCTTACATGGGCTTAATAAAAGCGTCTCTTGGATTGGATTGGATAGCACAAGATTACACAGTCTCGTGGATTCGATAGTAGTATGTATCGAACCTTTCACCCAACTCTTGTTTTCTTTTCTCCAGATCGTCTTGGTGTTCGAGGATGACTAGACAGTCGTTCGTCCTTGACAGTTTGAAGAGTAACTATTTAGTTCTTTCATGAACACTGTATGATTGTATGCCTCCTCAGTGGTCTGAGATCGTGAACCATTTTCTTCCAACAGAATAGGCACATAGCCCTGTGTCCTTTTGACCAGGTAAACACAATTAGAAATTCACATATAGGCCCATGTATAAAACTCATGTCTCTCGCTAATTAAAAAAATATATCATGATTTCTACTCCAATGAGGGATTTTTCAATGGGTACATCTACTCAGGGCTCGTTCTTCTTAATAATTAATTTGGATTTCCCGCCAAATTTTTTTTGTCCTTATTCAAATTTTTTTCGTATCACTTGGCTTATCATCAATTTTTGGAGGATTATTGCATCCTCATGACAAGAGGAATCTAAAAAGTAAAAAATTTTGGTCGAAATCCAAATTTTTTTAAATAAAGACGAAAAAAGTGGATTTCCGGCCAATTTTCGTTAAAATTCAAAAAAAATTGAATTTCGATCAAAATTTTTTACTTTTTAGATTCATTTTGTCATGAGGATGCAATAATCCTCCAAAAATTGATGATAAGCCAAGTGATACGAAAAAAATTTGAATAAAGACAAAAAAAATTTGGCGGGAAATCCGGATTAATTATTAAGAAGAACAAGCCCTCAATTGATTAGATGAATACACAATCCCATGATTATTGATTTTCTGCTGTTCAAAAAGGAGATTATTGATTTTCTATGAAAGCAACCCGATCATTAAATATCTTTTGCAAATTTTTAGTTGAATAAACAGACAAAGCATAGAACAAAGTCAAAAAAAAAAAAAATTAAAAATGTTATATGTCGGGGTGAATTATCAGAAAGTAAGCCATTTAGGGATAAGATGACAAGGCAAATGAGGAAAGCAAAAGACTACGGTAGAACAACAACTAATGAAGGGGAATCAAGTCTATCAGTAACTAAATTCCATCAACTCATCCCACTTCAAAATAAAATACAAATAAATAAACTAAGAAAATTGCTAAAAACAACTCACTAGGCTGTTATTAAGGTTAATGACTTTTGGATTAAAAAAAAAGGTCGAAAAAATGTGTGAAAAGAGTATAAAAGTGTGTGAAAAAAAGTGTAAAAAAATGTATTGCAATGTGTGCTATTTTGCCATTTTCAATCCAATTATTGGCAATAGCATTTGTACGAATCCATCCAATGTGGTGGGTTGATTTTATAATTGAAAACCGAGGGACCGGAACTCAATTAAGTAAAGGAACGGGGTGCAAAGTGCATTCAACTGTGATCCATCCCACCCGTGGGACGCCGCCACCAGAAAAACCGCTGATTATTAGTCTCTCTGATTCTCACTCACACTCGGCGCGGCGGCGATGATCGCTTGCAGGTCTCTATTCAGGTTATCTCTCGCTCTCTCTCTCTCTCTCTCTCTAGGGCTTCATTTCAACTCACTTCCCACTGACTACTCTCGGCATGATTCGAAGATATATACGCGTATATATAAGTTACGGACGGATTAGCGAGGTATTTTCTTCTCAGGGTCGACCGAGCTTGGAAATTTTCAAATTTGTACGTTTTATCGTCGGCACCTATTCACTACTTACAGGTTTTATCACTCTCTCTCTCTGGTCGTACGCTTGTATCTAGCTTTGTAAAGGAATTAGGATCGGTTTGATTGCTGAGGCTAAATGAGGAGACCTCATTAAATGAAATCGGAGCTTGTTACTCCATCCCTCCCAAAAAGATTGTCTGGTCCGCAAAACGAGTACTTTTAAGATAATGCGTTTTTATTACAGAAAAATTCTAACGTTTTTTGATAGATTATAGAACTCATTGATTTTTAGTAACTAGCGGCAGGAAGTTTGATTTTTTATTTTTTTTTGACAAAGATGCATTATGTGGGGTGCGCTTTCTCCGGTTGAACTTTCTGGATCCCTCAAGTGGGGATATCGTTCTGCACACGTAACACCCGCGTTAGCGCATAGCCAGGATCGTTGGGGGTCCGGGGGAGGCACTCTGATGATCAAGTTAGTAGTTGAAGGGATGGGAAAAGCTCTGGGTAATTTCTAGGTTAAGAAAAGATTACCTTCTTTCTGCGGAGGGGCACTCCTTTTATAGGACAATGATAATCTGGAGCCCAAATCACGCGTGCCCACCATGCGCCCGATGATTAGGGCTAACCTTGGACGGACGGGCAGGATCGAGCCAGCTTGTGATGTACTTATGCGGACAGGTAGGATCGTGCCAGCTATCATCTAGCTGATGTGGCACCTCTCTTTCCCCTTTGCCCAACTCTTCCTGACTTCCTCTCCAAGTCAAGGGGCGGGGGTGGCTCGGTGGTTAACTGTTCTGCCAGTCGATATCGCCCAGATATGTTCGGGATGCTCTTAAGTAACTCTTGGTCCGGCGAGACCTCGCCGGACGGCAGGATGTCACCGAGCATGACTGTCATACTAAAGCTACGCCCCAGTTCTTACTCGGGCCGGGTGAATTCGTCTCGGTAGAAAGGGTCCAGCGAAGGTAAACTGAGTGGACTGTGCGCTGCTGGTGTCGGATGAACGCAGCTCGGTGGATAGGGTCCGGCGGAGGTACACCGAGCGGCTGTGCGTTGCCAGTCAGCCCTGAAGACTTTGGATTCGACTGTTTACCAGAGTGTCGTGGCCATCCCCTGGGTCTCCTCTCCGAGCCCACCACAGATTATTTTAAAGTTCTCATTTTACCGACCAGACAAATTTTGTCAGGACTGAGATGGTATGCACGTTTGATTTCTTAATTACTCCTTTGCTTCAGATGTGGAATTGCCAATTTCTTTTCTTGAAGGCTTATTTGGAAGTTTGAAATGCACACTCACACTCCAACTCATATGCCAAATTTGTTGCTTAAATATATTTGTTCTTACAATGTCTTTGCTATCTTATATTTTATGAAGGTTTGAAGATAATTGCTGTCCCATTCGATGAAGTAATCAAACACATAAAAAAATAAAAAAATTGACACCTTTGTTTTTTTGACTGTCCAAATTCGACATGAGAGGAAAGATGCAGTTGGTTGGAACTGTTGCAAATGCCTATTCGTCCTTATGGCATGTCAAATTTGATGTCCTTTGGAAGGGGTAATAGATATTGTAGTCATACAATGTTTAGTTGGAGTGGGTAAAGTATGAAACAAAAAGGAGGGGATTATTTTTGACCGGTGGACGAAGAGGAAAGATAATTTGGAGGGAAGGGACTAGCTGATACCACATTCCATATGGCATTAGCTAATCCCCCATTTGGATGACTCCTTTTTTTTTGTTATCCGCATTTGGATGACTAAATTAAATGATATTGAGGGACAGAGAAACATTTCTTAGAAAAAGAAGGAAAAGAATCTTCCATTTGAAAGCACACATATGTTTTTTGTTTCTTTTATGTTATATGGCGCTGTTGTGAGTTTTGGTTTCTTGACATATGCTTTGACGTTGAAGTTTATTGGAGTTCATCGTTAACTGAATTGTTGCCGCTAAGTTTTGTGACAGGAATGCCGTGGTCTAAGCTATGAGTGGAAAGTTGGTGGGGCAAAAGATAGCAGATGTGTTATGGATTTGAAAAGGCAAAAAACAGTTAATCCAATATGGAGACCAGTCTGTACTCAATCTAGCTCCTCTCAAGGTGAGGTTTCTAGTATAGCATCTTTTTAAGAAATTATTTGTTACCATATGGGGAACTGCCTCCAAATGCGTTTCTTTTCCATCCAGTTGTCAAATTCGTTCAACTCTCTTACTTCCAAAAAAGTTGTCGAGTCCTCCGATTTTGTGTGTTACTTTACGTCTTTTCAAGTAAAATTCGAGAACGTGCTTATGTATTTGTGATTAGTTATTCGCGATGGTATATGTTTTTGCTAGCTTTGACTGACAGATGTTTCCTGGCTGCGTACTTTCCCTTATTGTCTTGCTTTTTTGTTGATGAGTAACAATTGTATTGAAAATGCCTCATGGGGATGTCACCCATGTACAAAAGCATAGTCTTGCCATTTCTTTTTCAGTTTTTATCTTTCTACCTTTGTTCGTCTGGGGTAAAACATGATGAGCTCTCTCTTTGTTCCTCCCTCTCTCTAGCCACTACCACAAATGTATTCCGATGTGGTTTTTATGTTTTCTCCACTTATTTTTTTTTCTTTTCCCGTCACCTAATGCAACCAGCCAAAAAAGGATTAATTGCAGCTTTTGTTATCTCCTTTCGATAAGTGAGGCTTTCAATCAACAATTCCCTTAGAAATTTGCGAAACTTTAGATATTATGTTGTTTAAGTCGTATTTAGGGTAGCTTCTGCATTTGGTGGTTTGAATTTGCAGATTGCTCGGTCAAGCAACTACAGGCTGGATTTGAAGATCTGCATGATTTGGATGGTGGTAGGAAAGTAGAAGATGAAATTCAAGTTCAAGAAGTTAACTATAGCATTTCTAGTAGCAGTTTAGATGCTCAACATACCCTTGATGATGGTGAAGCAGCAAATGAACCAGCTGATCCAATTTTAGGTTCTAGATCATTTCAGGACAACGGTCAAGGCAGAGCTCCAGAAGGCGGATCGGCGCCCTCTGATGAAAAGCATTCAATTTCAGTAAAGGTATGTGGCATGTCTATAAATCTACACATCAAACAGTAGAGGTGTAGCAATAAATTTCTAGTTCTAAAGACAGCATGTGGATGAGGTGCCCCCTATATGAATGCGTGTGTTGTGCCCAGTTTAGAGGCTATAGTGATCACTGGTGGTGATGTTATTTGATTCTTAATCAAAGTCAATTACTTGTATGGCAATAATTATTTGCATATGAATAGTTTTTCCCTTTCTTTTTAACTTAAAAAGTAGATCATCGGAAACCAAGCAAGTCATTTACTTGAGGAGTGCTTCCAGTGTGAAGAAAAAGATACAATTCAGGGACTTGGGTTTGAAACAATAAATCTCGCAACAGAGTTCCGTCAAAGATTTAGGCTTTGCTAACACTAGCCTCTCTTTATACTCTGCTGCAATCTTTTTCGATAAAGTTCCTCTAGTGAGCCCAAGAGTTGCTAAATATTTGGTAACCCTATTCTTTTCATACTTAACCTTTCTGCTTATCTGCCTCATCTGAAAATGCACTCAAGCTTTCTCAATGCTGTGGTTCACATGTTTGTGGACTTTTTTATTGAATAACTTCACCGAATCGGGAAGAGCTATCGGCCAATTTTAGTGTTATATTATCCATGTTTCAATCTCTACATGTTTGTGGACTTTTTCTTCACCTCCTCCAACTTCCCAATCGCCCAGTGGCACAAAGTCCCAACATTTGCGCCATCACTATACACTCTTGGGCTCTTAGCATAAGAATATTATTATTGTTCTTTTCCTATTTGTATTTTAATACATGTAGAAGGGGCAGCCTATTAAATTCCATCCTTGATGTTGTTGTTGCTTGCACTTTCTTAATCTTGATGGTTCAAGTTGTGGTGCATGTGTGCATTTCATATGCAGGTAGGAGCGAGCTTAATGCGTTTCATCAAAGGAAAAGGGTACAGTTTTCATCATGTGATTTCTTAGAGTTAAAAATATATCGAATACAGAAGCGTAAAGATCCAATATTGACTGTCTTTCCTTAAATTCCTTCCAGGGGATCTACACAGAAAAGTATCGAAGAGGAGATCGGAGTTAAAATCATATTTCCCTCATCAAAGGAGGAGGATTTTATCAGTACAATACTTCTTCTTAATAAGTTATTTTACCTTGTACCCTGCTGTTGAGAGCTTTTTTTTTTGTTGTTGTTGTTGTTGTTGTTGTTGGTCGAATTCAAGCTTCATGTTTGTTTAGTACACTTGATGATTGTGGTCTTTGCCACTATTGACCTGAGATTATCCCTGGTGTAATCCTCCAAAGATTTCTTTTGTAAAGTAATCGAACTCACTTCAAGCTTAATTTTGAAGCTCATTTTAGTAACAGGGCCAAATCTCAAAAGGTGTTAGTTTTGATTCCTGTAAGGCTATGGGGTGGTGTATGACGGTGATGACGTAAAGACTTGAAAAGTCGTCTTTCTGCTGTCTTAGTACTTGAACACAAAATCGTATGCGATGCATCAAAAGACAGCCCTTTTACTGAGTGCGATAAGTTCATAAAAGGTTGAGTTTGGTGCTTCTTTCTAGCATTAAGTACTGCCAATTTTGTGCTGACAATTGCAGTGGAAAAAATGTATTTTACTCCTTTGACCTTACAAAACTGTGCTTAAAATGTGTAATACTTGGCAAGAGCACGTTTTAACAATCAACCATGCCAAAGGCAAGACATTTAACCCCGTTTGATAACAGTGATAAATGGATGGGGTTCGTAAGGAGATGGGATTAGGATTGGGATTGGTAATGAGAAGGGATTGGTAATGAGAATGGATTGATAATGAGTATGTTTGTTTGGGATGGGATTAGATGATGGGATTATTAATATCAAGTTTGTTTGAGATGGGATTGGATTGATAGAAGAAATTGGTAATGAGAAGGGATTGGTAATGAGGAGGGTTTGGGATTGGACTACGAATACCAAGTCCCAAGGGATATTGCTAATACTCCCTATGGGCCGGATTGTTTATCCCATGGGACTACCAATCCGGACCAATTTTGGAAACCAAACAAAGAATTACTAATACCATCACTTTAGTAATCCAACTCCAACCTCCAATCCGTTTATCAAACGGGGATACTTTGCTTGGCTGGTTCATCTGCTGTGCTACTTGTTTTTTTGTTTACTCATCAGTCATCATCATTAAAGTTTTCCTGTTTCTTATTTGCTCTTTTGTTGATTAACTTTACCGTTAAGTGCATTCACTTGTTTATATGGAAGAAAATTTAGATTTAAGAGCAACTACCTGGGTCTGTACTTTGTAGCCCTCTGCAGATGTGTTAAAAATATTCTTAGCACTACTTGATTTTGAAACAATGGAGGATACAGCATATATGTTGGCTGCATCAGTACGATTTTTAGTGTAGTCACAAATTTTGATGGGTTTGGCAGTATGCTAGGTGCTTTTTTTTTTTTGGTTGGACAAAACTATTTTTCCGCTGCAGCTACCTTCTCTTTCTTGTTGTCACGAGTTCAAGTAACTTTCAAACAGTTAATTATGGCAGTTATTGAAGGCATTTCTGCAGCAATTGTGACTAGAGCTTCGGAAAGAATACAAGTGATAATCGATGAGGTCAGTTACATTTTCTCTAATTATCTGGAAACATGTGATTTAAACTTGACTACGTACTTTTACTTCTGAATTCCAATAATTTTGAAGAATCCATGAGTTGTGCTATGCATCTGATTTATTGAAGCAACGTAAGAGTGGATTGAAATGGCTATGCTATTGCTGATTACATGGAAAGAAAAAACTATTTTTAATATTAAGCACGAATCCCTGTCGAGGTAATATATTCCATTAATGATGCTGAATAAGTTGCCGCCTAGTCTTTTATGTGACTTCAAAAGTTTCATATTTTGCAATTGCTGCCTCTCTTTTTTCTTGAATATTGACCCCCTGAGTTTAACAAGTGTAATACAACTTGTTCTCAATTAGTTGAAAACTTTAAATAAGCTTGAGTCGCTTGACCATTTACTTGTAAACATTATCACAACTATAAGTATGTTATTCCCTTTTCAATCATATTTATTGTTTATTTCCTCTTGGACACATGTGGAATATTTGATATACATGTGGTTGTTTTGTGAGCAGGCAGTAAAAAGCCCAAGTCTAGAATACTCTCACTTCATATCACTTCCTTTGGCCATACACCCTGAACTGGTTGATAAGCTTCTCAATTTTCAGAAGTCCATACTGGGATCTAGTAATGCTTATCAGAATGAGAATCTGGACAGTGATGCCAATGAAGATACTTCAGAAGAGGAAGATAAGGGCCAAGAGTCAGATAGAGGATCAGATGTTGCAGTTAAGCTTAAGGTTGAAGATGCTAATGAACATGTTAAAGTGGACATAACAAACATACGTCGCGTAAGCTACCCAACTAGAGCATCGAAGCCTTCTGGTATGAAACAAGCTGTATACCACTCATCAGCATCGAAGCCTTCTGGTATGAAACAAGCTGTATACCACTCATCAGATGTTCTTTCATTGATCACTTGCAGTAGCCATATATTCTTCTATTCATTTGACGACTCTTATTATTTGAGATATAATGGTAGGAAGGTGGGTGTTTGGTTGTGTTCCTAGTAACTATTATATTGCCTACTTGACTTTGTGCCTTTGATTGATTGATGATTATTGGCATCTGAATTAAGCCTAGCAGTTGCATTCTTTCTTTTTCGTTCGCCTGCAAGATTTCGTAAATACACCTTTCTTACAGATTTGCGAATTGAGAAGTCGATATTTATTAAACCCAAGACGATCCACTTAACTGTACTCATGCTGAAGTTGTGGAACAAGGACCGAGTTGATGCAGCTGCTGAGGTTTTGCAGGTGGGATTTTGCATATTCAACAAATATTTTCTGACAATGGGCTTGCTTAACGATGAAGTTTTTCTTGTCCTTTATCTAGACTGTCTCCTCGGAAGTATTGGAAGCTTTGCGCCAGGAGCCTGTTTCTGTGAGGCTGAAGGGGCTAGTAAGATTCTACCCTTACTTCCTTTTGTTGCTAATAGGACTTAATAATTGCTTGTTTGGCATGATATTCACTTATTCAAGTCGACTCTAAGCAGCCTCAAAATCTGGCTTTTAAGTAGCCCTCATTTTAGGAGAAGGTTTGATCTCTATGTTCCCCACTGTCCCAATTTCTTTGAAGAAACATAGTTCTCATTCCCTGAAGCACCACTACAGATCTACCTTCCCCCTTAGCAAGACTCCTTTACATGATCTTGCTTGTGATTGCATGGACTGGTGTCTCCACTCTTCGGGGAATTTTTCTTTTCGCTTGATTTCCTTGTTTATTTTGTTATGTATATGGTTTTGGGAGTTAAGTATTTCATTTTTTCAGGAATGCATGAGAGGCACATTGGAAAAAGCACATGTTGTGTACATTCCTGTTGAAGAAATTGGTGGCAAGGGCAGACTTTCACGTGCTTGTCGTATCCTTTCTTCTTGGCCTCTATATTACTTTAGTAATTTATTGAGTTTAAGTAGTACTCTACCTTGCTTCTTTGTGATTCTTGAGATTTATTAGAAATCATTTTTGACGCATTTGTCAAAGCCGGGCTTGTTCCTGATAAAGACAGCGAACAAAAGTTGAAGGTATGGTATATAACCTTTAAAAAAGGTATGGTATATAACCTTTAAAAGTAATCCATCTTTGTGTTCCTTTTCACCACTACAGTACTCTTCCGATGAAACTATGCCTCATCAAATGCTACATTTTGATATGTTGCAGTCTAATTTTAATCCATCTTTTTTGAATGCACATATGCATGCACGCGAGACACTTAACCACTGTTGCTCCAAAGTCCAAACAATATTTTTAGGGCATTTTAGGTTTAAGGTTTGTCGACATTATGCTCACTGTCATTGTCTTTACTCTCTACTTTCTATCCTTTGGGGAGAGGCTACTCTACTACCCTGTTTAGAGGGAATTTGCCTGGAGACATGCTAGTATAGATGGGTCTGAATTGAATCATATGTATATTTGGCTTTGATATTGCAAGTTAACTAGAGATTGGACAGCACCTTAAACACTTTTCCGAAGGTCACGTAAATTTGATGAGAGTTGGGCCCTTTTGTATCTTTACGGATGATTTCAAACCTGAAGTATGTGAAGTAACCAGTTGGTTGTGTTACTAGTCTTTGTATTTGTTTCTACTTAGTTGTTCTCTCTCTAAACATGTAAGTCTTGTGTGGTCTCTCATATTTTAGTAATACTTCCATTGGTGGTATCTTTCATGCAGTTGCACGCCACTGTGATGAATGCAAGGCACAGGAAATGGTACTGCATTTGTCTCCCTACTTTCTTTTCATATATTCTTCTCTCTTTTCATTTCAGTTCTGGCTGTGTTATTTCTCTAGAAGTTGTGCTCAATTGCTCACTGGTCTGGCTAATATTGGGGACTTGAATGCTCAGGGTAAGAAGGACAAAAAAGTTGGATTCATTTGATGCACGAGCCATTTTCAAGCAATTTGGTTCTGAAGAATGGGGCGATTACCTTATCCGTGAAGCTCATCTTTCACAAAGGTTCGTATATGATGAAAATGGATATTACCGTTGTTGTGCTTCCATTCCGTTTCCTGAAACTATGCAAGTAGATTGATTTTTTTCCTAGGAGGAATCAATGGCTTGTATGACTTTTATTAGGAATAAATCACACAAGAAATATTTGGTTCTTTGGCAATGATTGTTGTTGTGTACTTGTGTGTATTCCTTTGTATTCTAGCGTGGCACCAATGGTAGTTCAACTTTTTTGTGCTTTGTGTCGCTGAGAGATCTTCATTGGCTCACCAGGGTATCATGTTGAAGTTGATGGTTCAAATATTTGGTCTATAATTCGGAATTTTTGATGCCTTCCCTCACATATTATGCATAAGCTACTATAAACTGTATATGCCCGATCCCCCTATCATGACCCTAGAAGTGCAGTTTACACCCAATTCTCAAAAACAACTAAAAGGAAGACAAATATGATGGATTCATATTTAAGCTTTCTAAGTCTACTAGTGTTTTGGAAGTATCCAAAGTGCTTAATGCGAGGGAGTGGGTTGTGAATGTAACGTTTTATGTTTTTTTTGCCGCGGGTAGGATGATAGTGGGTTAGTAAGTTAGATTACTGCCTGAATGTAAAAGTTTAGGTTTCGGATCTTGCAATATCGTCCCAATTTGTCACAGGATGTGTAGAGATTCACTACTAGTATTGAAGTTATTGACTTTTCGTACAAATCTAGTATTAGGGTTTCAACATCCCTAAATCTGACATAGAACTGAAAAATATTAGGGTTTCAAAAATGATGTAGACAAGAGAGTTCGATTGGTGAGAGGGGGTGGCTCAAGTCGTGCGGTGGATAGTTCAATAGTTAAGATCTAGTGGTGCCGCTTGCTGGGTAAGTGGGTCAGGATTTTTTATTTTGTTTGTCCTTAAATATTACACACCAATATTCCAATACACCTCGTGGAAACAGTCCGTGAACTTAAAATTCGGTTTGGTACAAAACAAAATTTCTTGACAAAACCCCGAAACCGAAACTGAATGTAATTTTTACTAAATCGAGAAACCAAAGCAAACCAGCAGAGTTCCAAAACTAAACCAAACCAGTTTGTTTTTGTTTTTTCTGGTTTTTTCGGTTTTTATTTCGCCCTAGGCAACACGGCTGCGCACAAGGAGCTGTTTGTCTGCAACTCATCCCCTTTGAAGAGGACAATCAACTAAGATTAACAATGACAGTAAAATCTAGGAAGTCAAAGTTTGATGTTGCAAACAGTTAGCCACAACATAAGTAATGTTTGAACATATAAACTTGACCCAACAATGGCATAAATACGATAAAACTATGGAACCTCGCATGGATCCAAGTCCTGTTATTCTTTTTCTCCTAGAAGTGGCTTCCTTGTATCTTCCTCTCTACCCAAGAAGGCGATAATACTGGACTCATCTGGCATTCCGCTATCTCCAACTGCTGACCATTTGCCACTGCGTTTTCTGCATTCACCTTCTCACTAGGATAAACTTTCACTCTCCAGACCTTGAAGGTTTGATCTAAGCTCGCACTATATACTAACAAACCCATTACAATATCCTCGGTTTCCAAAGAAGCTGCTAAGCACCTCACTGGTCCGTGATGGCCATCCATTACTGCTAGACATGAATGGTATGCATTTCCTTCCTCTCTCCTCCACACCCTTATAGTCGCATCCTCAGAACCGCTAAGGACTAAGTCCCCTATCGCTACTAAGCAGAGAACAGAGAAATGATGACCTTGTAGAAATCCTCCATGGTTGAATCTCCCAGACATCTTCTCCTTTTCCCAGAAGTTGATAAGCCCATCTGAGGAGCCAGAGTAGAGAAAACACCCACTAAGTGAAGAGCTCAATGCCAAGGCATTGACCGGGGAGAGTTGGAACTTCAGCGTCATAGTTAGAATATGGGAGCTTTCTCCGAAAACCCTTCTCCAGATTTTGACCGTACCATCCGAGGAGCAAGTAAAGACGCACCCATCTAGTTGGTTGATTACTATCGCATTAACAAGCCCGTCATGAGCCACAAACGAATCTACACATTGCCTGTCTGAAACTTTCCAAGTTTTGACTGTTTTGTCCCATGAACCTGTGTACAATAGCTTTTCTGCATGGTTGTAAGCTATGCAAGAGATGAAGTCTTTGTGTGTATGCGTATTCTTCCTTGGAAACGCAAAGAATGAGCTTTTTCGGGGTAGGGTGGTTATCTTCTTTGGTCGGAAATTCTCCTTCAGAGAGACGTCCCACACACGTATTTTCCGATCACCGTGTGTAGTAAATAACACTTTTCCATAAGCCAAAATGGCTCGTACTTCATTAGAATTAGCCTTGATGTAGCCCATCTCAGTGCAATCCGGTTGCTTCCAAGCATATATTCTACTACTTTCAGAGCCGGTGAAGATAAAATCTTTTGAGACTGTGATAGAGAAGATGTTACCTTCATGTCGATGGAGCGAGGCTAAGCAATGGTAGAGAAGAGAGGGGTTAGGAGACGTCCGCACGGGGGATAGGGTCCACGGAGTCTCAGGGCTTGTGGGCCATAGTGGAATTGATGTGGCAGAAGCAGAAGATGTTCTAGCAGAAGTGTAACGGGGATCAGATTCATGATTTCCGAAGGAGATTCTCCTAGGTAAGTTTATGTTCTTTCTTTCTTCATCCATGAAGCTCCAGAGAGTTTGTTTCCCAAAGAACTCCATGGCTGATGAGTTCAGAAGGGTTAGAGATGGTGCTTGGCTCTTTGAGTGAATGAGTATTGACACTGGAGAAAAAAGTGTTTTATGTCTGTAGATGATGTTTGTTGAGAGGACCAGTTTGTGCTCTCAAGGCATTTAAAAGGCATGCCATGGAAATCTTACATAATCTTTCGACTTGTTGGAGGGTATTGATCCCTTTAAAAAAAAAAAACCCGTACTACTTAACTGCACTTGGCCTACTAAATTGATTTCTGTTATCATTTTGGTTAAATGATGCCAACATACTCTGGATGGCCTATATGTTGGTAATAACAATAGGTTGGTGATTGCATTGATTTTTGAGGTATTTGATTTCTCTGTAGATTGGTTGTATGATTCTTGATGGTTGACACTCCTGGCTCAACTGCTGACTGCAACTACTTGAGCATGAACCACCAGGGGTGGTAGCCTAGTGGCTCATGGCTCACTCCCACAGGGTTTGGGTGGCCAGAAGTCACGGGTTCGAGTCATGCTAACGATCCTTCTTGAACTTGGTCCTCCTGCGAAGGCCAAGGATGGCAAACGTACCCGCCCCGCCCCGAACGGGGTGGGTTTTCCACCCCCATTTTCGGGGTATCGGGTAAAAAAATTCCAAACCCGCCTGGGGAAGGTACCCCGCCCCGAAATTACCTGAACCCACCCTGAAATTACCCGCCCCGACCCGTGTGTGTGTGTGTGTATATATATATATATATATATGCATATATACTAATATACATGTCATTTCATTTTTTTTAGCATTAATCCAAAAAACAATGTCTCTTTACTGTCAAGTAGCCTAATTAAATTTAAAAAAGAAATAAAAATTGATATTTCTGGGTGTTTAGTGGATTTTTTAAAAAGTTTTCTTCAAATATTTAGAATAAATTCTACACATAAAGAAATTGAATGAGGTATCTAAAATATTGATTGCAATTAAAAATTTAGATAAAACCGCGATACCAAAAGACAAAAAAATAATTTCAAAAGTTTTATTTTTTAGATAATTTTTATTGTTATTTAGCTCTCTTTTTTTATTACTTTTTTACTTATCCTTTTATTATTTTAATTTTTATTGACGGGGCGGGGACGGGAGTACCCAAAAAAAATCCGGTCGGGTTCGGGGCGGGGGCGGGGTGGGTAATAATTTTCGGGTCGGGGTTGGGGTAGGCAAAAACCCGCCCCGCTCCGCCCTGTTGCCATTCTTAGCGAAGCCCGACTGTGGTCCACTAGCCTTTGGTGGGGCAGTAGTTGCTATAGCTCTCTGATCCTTCCGGGACCCGCCGCGGGTCCGGAGTCCTTATGATAACGCCCAAGGAAGAGTTGCTATGACTAGTCGCCCCCCTCCTCCACCCTTCTTCCCTAGCAAAAAGGGAAAAAACTACTTGAGCATGAAGCTGCTGTAGTTTTATCAAATTCAGTTAGTTTACTGGAACTACTTTGGTATATGTCTAACTTAGCGCCACCCTCGCCTTCTGAAATACGGTTCCTTCCCTGCTCTTTAGTGATGTATTAGCGTTTGTGCTCGTTCGATGCACGGGATTAAAAACCAATTTGGCCCTGTGTATCGAATGGGTACAACACTAGTTGCTTAAAAAAATTATTTAATATATTTTTTTTTGGTTCCGTGTTCGATTCACGCTAGCATTGGTTTCATTCTATGCACTAAAAAATATATGCATGTGAAAAATGAATTTAGAGTACCAAGAACATAGAATAATTTTCCCTTTATATTCAACCCCCCCCAACCCAAAGTTTCTCTCTTATTTTTTTTCAAACTCAAAATTCTAGGAATATAGGATTGAGGGTTTAGAGGCTTATAGCTTCAACTACATTTGCGTAGTATATTTATAGATAGATAGATAGATAGATTATAGATATAGATTGTAATTTTGTCGCTATTAATAGCATGCGGAATTACTCGTCTCATGGGATTATATCTCTCTTAACATGGTCTTGCAGTTGTATATTTCTATTGTGGTCGTGCATTCTATATTTATGTCTTTCTCAGTAGATGGTTGGAGGGTTTAATTTCAGAAATGACAACATTTGATTTGATTGCTCAGTTTTTCAGAGTCCCACAACTACCATATCATTGTCGCATTCAAGTTGCCCACTTACCGTATTTGTTTCTACGATACGGGCAGTAGGGCAAACGAGGTCCTAACTGCTTGAAAAAGTGGGTGGTTCATATTGAGATTTTAGCATTGGGAATTTGTACAAAGAAAGGAAAATTGAAGTGGCAACTTTTGGGTGGAATCTGGAATTTGGCAAGATTCAAACCTTGATTTGCTAAACAAGTTTTGGACCCAGTTCTGATGATTGGATAGCTCCAGTGCTTACAGATTAGCTCCATACCTCACTGAATGGTCGGACTTCGTCCAGTCTACAATCCTCCATTTTTCGCAGCGGGGCCATTTGTTTTTTGAAGGCATTCCACTCATCTCAGCAACCAACTATCGAGAGCCGTTCATTGCCAAGATGAGATCCAAGCCGTCGGATGCACGATCCGACGGCTCGGAGGTGTGCACCTCATTGCACAGCACCAACCCCCAATTCACCTACTTCGTACATACCATTTACTAATAGAAGCATCATGCTCTCGTACTACTTGGTAGCATCACAGATGGAGCCCTCATAAGGATCTTTAGAGAGGTAGAAGCGGACGTTCTTAACCAACTTTTCTATGAATAGGCACTGGCTGATAATGCACAGAAGTTGACAAAAGCTGATTACGATCATGCAAACAAGTTGATTCCATCACACACCACATTTGTGGAGGTCGAAAGCACTTGTCATCGCTCAGGTCACAAGACTCACGACCAGAACTAAAAATGTTATGATTCATAAGAATGGCGCACTAAAGGACTACTGCTCTGGATAGAATAGGCAAAGCTTTACTTCGCAGTTCTTAGATTGCATAATGGAGAAGCTGTTTTGTTTGGAGTCTTCTAAGGTACAAATTATCAGCCGGGTGAATATAAAAAACAAAAACCAAATAAAGAAAATCTAAATCGATACTCGATAGGGGCATACAAAAGCATTAAGGAACATACAATAAGAGGAACTAAAAGAGATTAAGCACGAAGTAATACGAATTGGACTATTCAATGCAATTGAGGAACTATGTAGTGAAAAAAATTCTGGAACGGGCAAATTATCATCTTCAAACATGGCATACTTGGGCTTTATTGAATAAAAATAAATAAGGATCCACAATATCTGCCGCACATATTGAGTTAATTTATATCCTGAGGCTCAGTCAACAATGCCGAATAAGTTTGCAGCCAATCTTAACAAGCTCTAGAACACACATAAGATGAATTAACTGCCTCTAGCGTTGAGCATTGACACATACAGAACACAAGATGAGAAGAGACATAATTAACCAAACAACCAATACACATGCTACGATACACGACGAAAACAAAGGCTCTCATCGTCACAAGAAGGGTAACTAAGGACAAATACCCAAAACACTCCAGGCCGTCAAGATCCTAGTTCTTTACGGTTGTGACCTGCCTCAGAATCATCTGCACCACATCTTGAGAAATTCTTCCAGCCTCCTTCTTCAGGTGATGGATCTTTCCCTCTGTTTCTATCTCAAGACGCTTCACATTAGCACCTGAGTCTCCACTACTCTGTTTCATTACATGAAAAGTGTCAACCCTTCACCAGACACAATGGCGGAGCTAGGATCAAGAATCCCAGGGGGCCGAGTCATAACGGAAAAATTTTTAATGTCAAACATCTCTCTATTTCTTACTCAACAAAGAAGTAAAAAAAAAGAAAAAGCAACTACCACTATACTTGCATTCCATAGTCAAAGGATAAGCCAAAATACATTTTTCAAGATTGATTATCCATAAAAATAGAACAAAAGTTGTTCAACAATCTATCAAAGTGGAATCGATGTGTTTTCAAATCTTGAAAATCATTTAAGATTGATTGACTCTAAACTAAATTACATCGCAATTTCCCTTTTGATTTATACAATCACTTGTTTGCTGAAATCGAACATTCAAGTCGATTCAATCGAGCAATATCAAGCCAATTCAATCAAAGAACAACACGAAAAGCAACCGGAGTCGCCAAGTTCGTAAGTCATCAAAAATTATGGAAGGAGAAGGAAGGGCTTTGTTTTATTTGTTCAAGAGTAGAAGGTAAATTTTGTTTTGGTTTTTTTGGAAGTTGGGGGGTGCCCCTCATCAGACAAACAATACTTGAGATCCAGGAAAACTCACAAAAGTTGGCAATATTCCCTTGAATAGTTCTGAGCTATGACAAAGCTTATTCATCAAAATGAGATACATGCAAGTAAGTTTAGGAAATTGTGGAATAAAGAGAGCTATCAGAAAAGTCAGTATTCGATTTCATCAGGGACACTTCTGTGAGCAACAGTTCCAATAGGGAGGAGGGTTTGAGTTGGAACCCACTGAATTCAAGTAATGCAGTTGGCAGAGTCTAAATTCAAACTTGCCAACAAATTCAACATGAGATGCTCAATGTTCTAAAAATTGCTAGGCACTAGTCGGGTAGAAGAGGGCAACTAGTCTCCGCCTAGAGATTAATCGGTTTTTCCATCCAAGTTTGAGTGAGAAATGACACAAGACTACAAACAAATGAATTAAGACCAACACTTAACAATGTATTTCGTAATGTATAATGTATATATTTAGTTAGCCGATTTAGGGCCTTAAAACATCACTTGACACCGTGTACATTCCCTATTACACATTTACCCCAAAATACATCTAAAAATTATGAAAAACACCCCACCAATTAATTGCCCCCCAGGTTATTAATTGGTGACTAAGGTCATCCACAGTGGTATAATCAAAAAAGGGTAACTAAAAGTTGACACATTAGTTTTTTATTATTCACTTAAGAGGTTGCTAAGCTTAACAATGTTGAACTTCACAATGGTCACTTTTAGTCCATAACAAAAATAAAGGTCCACTACAATTTCACTCTCTCTCCCCCTCTGTTTCTTGCCATTTACTTCCCTCTATTTACGTTTTTTTGGACAAAAATATATCGATTCCCTCTCTTAATTTTGGGAAAAATTTGGTAACTTTCGTCCCTCCTATTATGAATTTTTTTGGGGGAAAAAAAAATAGAAACGGTAAATAATAGTGAAAGACCTTTAATCCGGCGATGATGAGTTGAATTATAGATGATTGCGAGATATGAGCTTCACTTTTTGAGGGAAAGAAAGAAAAATAGTTTGTGGTGAAATGAAAAAGATATAGAGTAGGCAAAGAAGAGAAGAAAAAAATACCAATTGAAACACGCATGTATATAAATTTTGGAACTAGTTACCTTTAGTAGTGTGGAGTCCACAAATTTTGATTATTGAAAAAGATTGTTAGTTTTGGTTATCCAAAGTCCAAAATTTGATTATTTCTAAAGATGTTGCTAAGTTTGATTATACCATTGTGAGCCATCTTTTGCACCAATAT
Source organism: Rhododendron molle (assembly GCA_025413875.1). Lineage (NCBI taxonomy): Eukaryota > Viridiplantae > Streptophyta > Magnoliopsida > Ericales > Ericaceae > Rhododendron > Rhododendron molle. Next base: position 30,087,691 of record CM046399.1, read on the forward strand.
TGTTAACTTTAAAAACAATTGGCTTTTGATTATACCACTGTGGATGGCCTAATTGCCGAGTAATGAAAAATGCCTAATTGCTGCCTGGACCCTAAAATCAAGCCGTTAGGGGTCCGGGCCTGGGCGGGCCGATAATTGCCGACTAATGAAAAATGCCTAATTACTGTCTAGACCCTAAAATAAAGCCGTTAGGGATCCGTATAGGCACCGCCTAGGTAGGCCAACTTTTAGAACACTGGAGATGCTATTGCATGATGGGATTAACTGTACAGTTCCGTCTTTTTTTTCCTGAGTTTTACCTCTGAAACCTTTCTTTGAAACTGAGCGTCCATTTGAGCACGGAACTCAGCAATCTCCTTTTCGGCCTCCTCTTTGGCCTGCTTTAGCCTAGCCATTTTTGCTGAAAACAGAGACCAAAACAAGTAAATTAGAGTCTCGGACAATCAAGGATTAAAAAACTTCAACCAGAGAGCAAGACACAGAATTAGTTTTCGATTTTCATCTGACGAGGTTAGGTCAAGAACTTCAGTTTCATTAACTCAATACGTAAAGCTCCCTTTACCATACATGTGTTCATCATTACGTCTGCGATAACAAGTCTTCAGGGGTGAATGTACCATAAGCCATGTAAGGAATATACATATCCATGATTCCACATACATCTGCTAACATAAAGCTATGCAGCCACCTTTTCGTACACTTCACATGACCCTCAATTCAAAAACCAAGTGAAAGGCATCATCAAAATTAGAGTGAGAATGTTATTAAAATGTTAAAAGCACAGTCTGTGCAGTACACATACAAATTGAACGACAAGAAGACAAGCCAAGAGCAACCCCCCAACTCCCCAATTCAAAGCCTGTACAGTATCCACAGCTAGATATAGAATTTTGGAAAGTTGAACCGAGCGCTAATGATCAGCGAATTTGCCTCACAGGTGAACCATGATGTCATCATCTTTGGAGGTACCATAGGGGTGCTACAGATTATAAGTTATAATATAGGACCAAATGACAACAAACCCCAAGACTCCTAAGTCTTGCCAACTCATTTCCCAATAGTTGTAAAATAGGTAAATACAAGTTTTATGCAATGCACAAGGCTCCCGCTTTGAAGTAGGGTCTAGGAGATGTGTTAGGTAACCTCAATCTACCCATACCAGGAGCCATCACTCCTTTCTGTCTTGTTCACTTCAGGAACAGATAGACAGGCGTCGAAACATACTTTCTTACATATGCCCACCAACAGGGGCGGAGGGATTAAGAGTCAAGGGGAGCCAGCTGACCCCACTGCCTCCCAAATTTTTTTAGAGATTGGTATAATTTTCATTCCATTTTTACTCATTTGACCCCCCTTTAAAATTCATTTTCACCCCAACCCATATATAAGGGTTTGTACTTATGAAAAAGAGGAGTCAAAATAGAATTTCCACACACAAAAATTCCAAAACGTGAATAGCGTTTTCATTTGTTCTTGCTATCTAAAGAAAAAAACTAGGTTTCTCCGTTTCTGGAGACTGGAGAGATCTCTACGTCGTCGCGTCGACTCTTCTTCATTGTCTAAACATGTACTTGTCTTCTTCTCTCTCTCTCCCCCCAAATCAATCTCTAATTTTGCCCTGGTTTAGTTAGTTTCTGGGATTACTGCTCTGTCTTTTGTTTTTTCAAAACGTAAGTGATTAAAAAAGTTTCTGATCCCAAACCCGAGTGATTAAAATAGTTTCTGATCCCAAACATAAGTGATTAAAATGGTTTCCACCCCTGAGTAGATGCATGATTAAAATAGTGAATCGAAGCTGTATTTTGTTATTAATATATATCTACTTTTTGATTAACTTGTTAATTTGATTGTTCCTTTCAATTAGCAATTAGAAAAAGTGAATCATACATAGTTCAAATTTTTGACCCCTCTTACCAAAAATTCTGGCTCCGCCCCTGCCCACCTAGACCACCTCATTTTCTATTTCATTATTACCATCTGGTGGTACTTGTTTAAGAAAGATAAGGAAAACCTCAACAAAAAAGTAAACCACAAGGACTAGGCAGTCATCATCCACAACCTACAATCAAATCGAACTAACAAAGGGCAAGCACTACGCAGTATAGCATGATTTATCAAAACCCCAGGGATCCTAAATACAAAAATCTGAAGAAATGCCAGGAAATTCAGAACTCCGACCAGCACAAGTAATTACCAGCTCTTGCAGCATTGACAATGCGTTGAGCCTCTTGCTCGGCAGCTAACAACAGCTGAATTCCATTCTGGCCCCGGTTGGATTCCATACTTGCTGAAAAATACCAAGCAGCTACACTGAAATTTAAGATGCAATTGGTGGAATCAAAATGATGCCTGAGAAAGAGTAAGCAAGATCCTTTTTGCATCAACATAATCATGAGAGTTACTCTATAGTAGGAGGATAACAAGCTTCACTGACATCAAAAGCACTTCAGAATGAAAAGATGACATACCAGTTCGTAGTTTTGCAGGATTCTAACGATTTAAGATACATGAGAATGCAGATGGTTGACAGAGTTCAATGGAAAAACAAGATTCATGTAGCCGACCCCAATCAATTGGGACACAAGGCTTGATTTAGTACTTTGGTTTGGATTGGTTTAAGAATGCAGGTGGCTAACTGTTTCGATAACCAACTGGGTTATCTACTTATCTCAGTTGGCCAACCTTGTATACTTCCAAATGAGAGGTTAGCGGGGCCAATCCTTTGCAAAAGCAAAGATTGATTATTTCTTCCCCGAATGAGGGTTCTTGGTTTACCGATTTGTCCCCTTGATAGGGCTATAAGTTGGGCTTAGTATGATTGTGGACTTATATGTCAAGTTTGATGTAATTCAAATCCTTCTAGTCTCCTACCACCGCTTTAATCAACTTTTTGGAGGAATATGTCCCCCAATGTCTATCTGCCAATAAAGTTAGATTTTTTTTAAACATAATCAAGTTGGATCAGTGATGGAATTTAGATATTCAAATGCCCCGTCCCATTATCTGAAATATGGGTTCAACTTCTCATAGCCACACATCTAAATAGGAAACCTCAGTTTCAGTCTTTCAGCCAGGGCCGGCCCTGGGCAGAAGCCTAGGAAGCCACTGCTTCAGGCTCCCTGAAAGAAAATGCCAAAAGGAAGGGCCCCTGAATGCATAATACACTCCTGCATCTGCGTCTGCGTCTGCGTCTGCGTTATATCTATTCATCACAGGTGTGGGGATCGTACATCCTTATACCACGGACATTAAATTGCCGATGTGCGTGCGTTCAAGCATCTAAATTGCCCATTAAAAAACACCAAACAGAGAGATACACGAAGAGATATAGAGCGAGACGAACAAGGAGGGAGAGAGAGAGAGAGAGAGGCGTACCTGTCCGATTGGCGATTTCAGCGGATCCTCACAGATTACAGAGAAAACCCCTTGATTTGCGTTGAAATTGGATATACATACCGCGACAATTACATTCGAAAACCCTAGAACTTGATCTGTGTCACATATTACTACCCTTAATTATATTTTTTTCAGTTTAATACGACTTCTAATTTAATAACAATGTCATACTCAGTTTCTATCTCTCTTTCAACTTTTACGACACCATGACATAACCAAACTATGTTTACTAAGCAGTCATACTCAGTTTCTATCTCTCTTTCAACTTTTACCACACCATAACATAACCAACCTATGTTTACTAAGCACAAAATTTAAATCTCACATTAATTTTTCATGTACATAATATATGGCATCAAAACTGAATTAAATTCCGACTATGCAATCCAGGAAAACACTACTTTCGATCAATATACATCACGTATGAGGAAAAAATAATACGAGTGATTAAAAATGGTTAGAGTTTGAGTGCAGATTATAGGCTAATCACTTGTATCAGTTTTTATACTGTGAATAGCAATTATGAAGGTTGAATGATGGAGGCCACATTGATAAACACAAAGACAATAGATAGGTGCTAGCGAGGTCAATTGATGTGCGCTTACAAAGACTTTGATAGCAATACGACAATTTGTGAAGGTGACATGAAAAAAAAAAACTGACAAAAATTGAAGTATAGATCAAGACCTAGATCAATAAGATCAAGAAATACACACTGAAAATGAAATAGTGTGCAAATAGTTTAAGAAGACCTTCAATATTTTGAACCAATAAAAGGTCAATTTGGTGGCTATGGACTATGCTGGAAGTGGATGGGATTGCGGTTGTGTTTTGAATTTTTTGCAGTAGATCGTAAGAGGGACAATACAAATAGAGAAAATTGGTCAAAACTTGCATTCACTAATCATTTTCTTTTACAAATTAGATAGAAACATTAGGTTCACTTAACTAATTGTGCACACACCCATGCATTGGTACTATTTACAATACTTAATTTTGTCTTTTCATTTTTTCCATAAAAAAAACAAGCAAGGGAAGAGTAATTTTTTCACAGTAATTTTCTTTTCCTTTTCTTTCTTTTCTATAGTTTCAAGTCCCACGAGAAACAGATTTGGGATTTAGGGTTTTGGATAGTCTTTGTACTCCTTGACTAACACATTAACACATCGCTGATCCTGTGCTGATGAATAGACAATGGAAAAAAAAAAAAACAACAACAACAAAGCCTAAAACTGTCATTTAGCATGACAGCGGTTTTTTTGAGCAGCGGTTAAGTGCAGTCACATCCGGATTCGAACCGGGTATGACGGCATCAGGGCGACGTAGTCCTTGAGGACGATGTCACGCCATGCGACGGATTTCAATGTTCGACGGTTCTACAATCAAAATTCTGCTATGTGATTCTGTGCAGTTGGATTCGGTAATTGATTTGTGGATCCGCTCTGTGAGTTACCCACTCACTTGATCAAATCTGGGTTTTGATTTGAATTTGGATTCGGGGCGAGTAATCAACTGTTCTAAAGAGATTGTTGGAAGTTCGTCTGATGCATCGACCCGTCACTGCGTGCTCAAGGCCCAATTTGTATGGGAGTAATGGCACATTACTTGAGCCCAATATACACTGAATGACTCATATCCTCTCAAAAGGTTAAGCCTTATAAGTGGTGAGCCATCCAATTGTATATTAAGATCCAACTCTTTTTCTGTTTATCCGATGTGGGACTTAACGTCCACACATGTTCTAACAAATCTCCCCCTCATGTGTGAACCGAACATTGGGCCTTAACCTCTCTTTGCATCCAAGCTCCCCTTTGATTTTGATCTTCTACTCTCAACCCTATCTCCCGAACTGGGCTTATTCAGAGTCATCTCAATTGGAAGCCCACGTGCCTAGTCACCGGCACTATGCTCCCCCACGAGAACTCCATTGAGAGCCAATGTGCTCATTAATTCGACAAGCACCGTGCTGTCCGACGAGTCAACTCCATCGACAATAAGCCATCCAATGCAGCACTCCAACATCAAGCCATCTTGCTTCATCGGGAGCCACCTTTTTTTGGATTTTATACCGCTCCACGAGTGTCTTCTGTGCAAGCCCATTCAATGGTGCGGAGAGAGTCTTCCGATAGATCGTCAGCCATCGGCTTTGATACCATTTGTTGAGGAGTTCGTCTGATGCATCGACCCGCCACTACGTGCTCAAGACCCAATTTGTATGAGAGTAATGGCAAAGAGTCCACCACAATACTTGGGCCCAATATACACTGAATGACCCATATCCACTTAAAAGGCTATCCAAAAGGCTAAGCCTTATAAGTGGTGAGCCATCTAATTGTATATTAAGACCCAATTCTTTTTCTGTTTATCCGATGTGGGACTCAACGTTCACACATGTTCTAACAGAGATGATAGAGCCATTGAATCATACTGTATTGATCATCAGAAGGTAACCGTGTTTCTTCATGTTAAGAAGATGAGTTTTTTTTTTTTTTGATCAGCAGTTAAGAAGATGAGTTTAATTATTAAGAAGATGAGTTTGTTTGAATTGTTGGCGAGCTTTGTTCTTTATTTGGTGACTGATAATTGTGTGTTTCACACGATTGGCTCCAATTTTGATTTGACTAACTGAAATCTGCTCGGGGTGGGGGGTTCTTGTATTGCAATTGGCATGGTGGAAACTAGGTTTCTAAGTTTTGCTTCTTGTGTTCTCGTGGCTTGGTTTGATATTCCATTGTCATAGGTAAACATTTGTGTGATCTGGGGGACGAACTAAAGTGCGTTCGGCTATGTTTAATTGTGTTATGCGACAGAAAACAATTGGTTTGATTGTTAGGGTGTTCGGACCAACTTACGCGCACCTTTGCTAATCCACTCCCCAGTCCGGTCAAAAGCAGGCCATCCATGTTGGGACTAGAGAATTGATAAGAAATTACTTTCTTGCAGTTTGACCTCAAGAATCGAACCCTAACCCCAAGAAAGAACACAATTGATCAACCACCAACGATGAAGAAACGAAACAAGCATAGAAAACCTGATGATAATAGAATGGTTTGCTTAGAATGGCATATTTCTCTTTGGGTGTTTGCTCGCCTTGATCACATAGGTCTTAGCTGGTTGTGGCTAGTTTTGGTTTTTGCCTTGTTTGGTTGTTTCAGTTGTTGTTCTAAGTTGAAGGCTCTGTGCCTCTGTTTTTGCTTCTAGGACTTTTTCTATTTGCACACAATTGTGGTTTCGTTAATAAAATTTAACCCCCCCCCCCCCCCACAAAAAAAAAAAAAAAAAGATATTCGTGGTTCAACAAACTAGGCGGTGTGCCTACATACACGGAGAAGGGAAGAGAAATCCATTGTTGCGTAATAAGGACTACAAAGCTTTAGTGTCACCCTCTAAACTCTATTGATCCCTCTTTGTTCTGTTCTATCTCTCACCACACCCTTGCTCAAAAACACAATCATCTCTCTCCAAAACTCTGGGCTCTCGACCTAAAGTCCTCGAGCTCCTTGCCTCCGTAAGAGGCCTCTTCAGTAACTTTGAGATAACTTGTAAATACAAGACATCTCACAACACATGAACAGATTTAAATGTATAGATCCTGTGTCGGTAAGGGTATGTTCTAGTTGGACTTTCACCTTGCAAGCATATTCATCTACGAACCGTATTTTTCTTTGCTAAGAACTTAGTTGTATGCACTCTAGATGTACATGCACCTACCTTGGAAGCATATTTGCCTAAGTTAATGGTATCCGTTCTAGTTAGACCAACCCTAGAAGCTTATTCAACAATTCAAGTTTAAGTATGCATTAAGTGTTAGCAATTTTCTGTTAGTGGGCCTACATAGATCATAAAATTAAACATTGAACATTGTATGTTGTCGAATAAGGCTTGAGTGATGTCGGTATTACCCATTAAGTTGTGATCGTTCAATTATGTGACCCGGGTAATGGACACGTCTCTATTAGCACGTATTTGGGTCATATCACGTGCATTAAGTGGTGCGGGCTTATTTTATATGCAGAGACCAATTAAAGGGCCCAATATGGTTCCATCTATTATGATGGGCTATGATGGAACCAGGGCTTATAAATATGTGGTCAAGGTCCCCACTCCAAACCCTAGCCTCTTTTCTCATACCATCCCATCGTGTGTGAGACTTAGGTCAAGATCAAAGAGAAGGGTTTTGGAGGCGGAAGACGAATAACCACGCACTAAGGTTTTCATCCTCTATGGCGACAGGTACGCATCCGGTATAATTATTTTCTTCAATGGTTTGACATGAGATCTTGGGTTTAGGGTTTCTTATGAAATCCTACAAGTGGTATCAGAGCCTCTTGTCAGATTATTAAAGAAAATATTAATTTTTCTCTTCGGTTCAACGAACTAGTTAATGGTCATATTTACAGTAGCTACACGACATATTTGTTGCCTTGGCTGCTACGGACTGTTTTGGTTATCAATAACTCATACTTCCGCTAGTTTTCGAGTCTGATTGGTTTTCTGCACCTTTTATGCATAGACCGTGATTATGCACTAATAGTATTCAATTTTGTTTCCGTTTCGCTTTTGACCCACGGCAACAGTACAAATGGGGACAAAAACCTTATTTTATTAATAGTCTCGATGTGGAAAATAATTGAAGCCATCATCTTTAAGTGTTCGTGTATGAAGGCTATTGTTACTTGTGATACTGGTACCTTGTGTACAATTTTATGGCCAATGAAGTTTAGCTAGTTTCAATAAGGAACATTAAAGAATTAAATGGGGCATAAAGATATCCTGCAATTCATGTCCCATACTTAGGAAAATCAACGTGATATACCGATCGCCTAAGTGGTCTCTATCACGGTGATTTTCTTGGGTTTGAAGGTAAAAGTTTTGAGTTGCATAAAGTTACGTTTAAATCCATGCGGATAGTAATCAGCCCAAAGGAAGGTTATTATTTGGCCGGATTTTAAACGGTATAAGGTAGTTAATGTTTTTGAATAATATAGTTCTTGAATTTGCCTATGCATTCAATAGTCGGCCCAAAGGAAGACTTTTGATTGGCTAGGTCTATTATATATTGTTCATGTTAACTAGCCTTATTGGAGAGAAGACCACTTGCATGTTGTAATTACTGTCCAAATACTTGGTTATGATGATGCGTTAGGTTTCTCGAAAGGGCCCACGATTAAGACACAAATATCAAATTTTATTTTATTTGTCTAATTGTTTGCCCCTACAATTAGACCAAGTTTTGCATGATATTTATATTCAAGTTCTCTTATTTTTATCATTGCACTAAAGTAGGTGGATATTTGTTAAATGTGAGCGTTTCTTTTATGTTATTGCTATATCTGCCAATTTGAACAACATTCTAGTTCTTACGGGTTCCAACTTTAAAAAATGGGAAGAGCATGTTACAATTCATTCTCTTGACTATTTGGGCATTAAGAAAGAAAAATTAAACCATAAGGTTAAGAAAACTGCCTGGGACTTCACAGACAACTGTGCAACAGAAACAGGATAAAGGTGTTCCCTGTTTCTTTTGCAAAAGGACTGTTGGTCATGTGAAGAAGGATTGTCCCAAATATCACAAGTGGCTCGCAAAGAAAGGTAACCAATTTAGTTTTGTTTGCTGTGAATTTAATTTAGCTGAAGTACCACCCAACACTTGGTGGATAGATACGGGTGCAACTATCCACATAGGTGTGTCTATGCAAGGTTGTTTGAAGAGTCGAACACCCAGTGATGCCTTTGCTGTGAATTTAATTTAGCTGAAATACCACCCAACACTTGGTGGATAGATACGGGTGCAACTATCCACATAAGTGTGTCTATGCAAGGTTGTTTGAAGAGTCGAACACCCAGTGATGCCGAAAGGTTCATTTATATGGGAGACGGCAATAAAGTTTGTGTTGAGGCAATTGGAGTCTATAGACTTAAATTAGAATCTGGTTTTTATTTGGATTTGGATGAGACTGTTTACGTACCGTTATTTAGACGGAATTTGATTTCTATTTCCTGTTTAGACAAGTCCGGTTACACTTTTCATTTGGAAACAGAGGTTTCAGTCTTTTCCAAAATTCAAATATTATTGGTACTGGATTTCTAGTTGATAGTCTATATAGGTTAGACTTGGATGCCTCTCACTTAAAGTTTAATGAAACCTTGCATGTTGACAAATATGGTACGAAGCGAAAATTGATTAATGAGAAATCCTCTGTATTGTGGCACAAGCGTTCAGGACATATCTCGAGAGAGAGAATTGAAAGGCTTGTGTCAAGTGGAATTCTTGATCCCCTTGATTTTTCAGATTTCAAAATCTGTGTTGAGTGTATAAAGGGGAAGCAAACAAACATAAGGAAATTTGGTGCCAAAAGGAGTTTAGACGTTTTAGAAGTGATACATACCGATATTTGTGGTCCATTCCCTTCGGCTTCTTGGAATGGTCAACAGTATTTTATCACTTTTACAGATGACTATTCTCGTTATGGGTATCTGTATTTGATACATGAAAAATCACAGGCACTGGACGTATTTAAGGCCTATAAAGCAGAAGTTGAAAATCAACTTAATAAGAAAATTAAGGCCGTTAGATCTGATCGTGGTGGTGAATACTACGGTAGATATGACGGATCAGGCGAACAACGTCCAGGACCTTTTGCGAGATACTTGGAAGAATGTGGCATCGTACCTCAATACACCATGCCAGGGACACCACGTCAAAATGGTGTATCTGAGAGACGAAATCGAACCCTTAAGGATATGGTTAGAAGTATGATGTCTAATTCTTCTTTACCAGATTCCCAGTGGAGAAGCCTTAAAAACTGCAGTTTATATTCTTAATCGAGTACCCAGTAAAGCAGTAGCTAAGACCCCATACGAGTTGTGGACTGAAAAGAAACCTAGTCTTAGGCATTTCCATGTCTGGGGTTGTCCAACTGAGACTAGGCCTTATAGGCCTAACGAAAGAAAATTGGACTCAAGAACTGTTAGCTGCTATTTTATTGGATACTCAGAAAGATCAAGGGGTTTCAAGTTTTTTTGTCCTTCCACTAATACCATAATTGAGACGGATAATGCCAAATTTATTGAGGATGTTGAAAGTAGTGGGAGTGCACAACAACCCAGGAATTTTGAATTTGAGGAGGAACATATTGAGTTTCCTATGATTCATGTTGACACTGATGATGTGGTCACACCTGGCTTAGTACAGGATGCGGATGCAAACCACCAAACTATTCCTGAGTTGTCTCCTACTAATACAGAAGAACCCCAACAAACTCAATTAGAAGTGCCAAGGAGATCCAATAGGGAGAGGAGATCAGCGATTTCAAGTGATTATATTGTTTATCTCCAAGAACATGAGTTTGATATAGGATTGGAGGATGACCCCATATCTTTCTGTCAAGCCAAACAAAGTGTTAACTCCCTAAAATAGATGAATGCCGTATTGGATGAGTTAAAGTCTATGAGTGACAATGACGTTTGGGATCTTGTCGAATTGCCTGAAGGTGTCAAACCCGTTGGTTGTAAATGGATATTTAAAACCAAGCGGGATTCAAAGGGTAATATCGAAAGATATAAGGCACGTCTTGTTGCTAAAGGCTTTACTCAAAAGGAAGGCATTGACTATAAAGAGACTTTCTCTCCGGTATCATCGAAAGACTCTCTCAGGATTATTATGGCACTTGTGGCTCATTATGATTTGGAGCTCCACCAAATGGATGTAAAGACTGCATTTCTTAATGGTGACATTGAAGAAACCATATATATGGTGCAACCAGAAGGTTTTGAGACAAAAGAATCAAAACACATGGTTTGCAAACTAAAGAAATCCATTTATGGCTTAAAGCAAGCATCCCGTCAATGGTATCGGAAGTTTGATAAAGTAATTTCCTCTTTTGGTTTTAAGGAAAATGCTATGGATCAATGTGTCTATTATAAGATCAATGGGAGCAAATTCATTTTTCTAATATTGTATGTCGATGATATCTTACTGGCAAGCAGCGATATAGGATTATTGCATGAAACTAAGAGATTTCTTTCAAAGAATTTTGAAATGAAAGATCTTGGTGATGCATCTTTTGTGATAGGCATACAGATTCATCGTGATAGATCACATGGTATAATTGGCTTATCACAAAAGGCTTATATTGATAAGGTGCTTAGTAGATTTGGCATGCAAAGTTGTGCACCATGTGATGCACCAATTGCCAAAGGTGACAAAATGAGTTTGCTCCAATGCCCAAAGAATGACTTGGAAAGAAAACAAATGGAAGACATCCCTTATGCATTAGTAGTAGGGTGTCATATGTATGCTCCAGTTTTGTATGCATTTGGATATTGTGTACTCAGTTGAAATGCTTGGTAGATATTTGCAAATAATATGCTCACATATCGGAGAATCTAATTAGTTAGATGTTCGGACTCTGAATTTGTAATTGCTTGCTATAAAGAAACAAAGCAAGCGCTATGGTTCCAGAATTTTATCACTTGGCTTCATATGGTGAGTAACATCGAGAAGCCACCAAGGATTTATTGTAATAATAAAACTGTTGAACTGTGTTCTAAGAATGACAAGATTTTGTCAAAATCAAAGGATATTGACATCAAGTTTCTTGTCGTTAAAGAAAGAGTTCAGAATCATCTTATGTCAATTGAGTACATTAGCACATAACTCATGATTGCGGATCCGCCTACTAAGGGCTTACCACCTAAAGTGTTTAAGGAGCATGTTACTCATGCAGGAGTGGTTAGTTCTAATGAAGTATTTCATTAGTGGGAGTTGTGCTACTCATATTATGGATTATTTGACATATTTTGGTGATCACTTTCGGTTTATTGATGATTCTGAAATAAGGTTGCGTATTTTTCAAATTGTGGTTATACATGAGGTTTTGAAAATATGCATGATACAGGAACTCTATTGAGTTATAAAGTTGGACCAGTTGGAAACAGGCATGATAAAGAATCACATTGCATGCGTTTTCCATGCTACATATCCGTACTTGATCTATGTCGTTGAATACATAGGTATTTGTGACCATGGATGGGTCCTGTCATGATAAATATGGCAAAGGCCGCCATGATCCTATATTTATGTTTTCAATGGACCAGATTGTTTTGAGATGACACTCATAAATTTCGACAACAAAAGTTTGAGCTCCTAAAGTTTACAATGTCTAATATCAGGATGACCTATGTGGCCCAAGTGGGAGATTGTTAGCAATTTTCTGTTAGTGGGCCTACATAGATCATAAAATTAAACATTGAACATTGTATGTTGTCGAATAAGGCTTGAGTGATGTCGGTATTACCCATTAAGTTGTGAACATTCAATTAATGTGACCCGGGTAATGGACACGTCTCTATTAGCACGTATTTGGGTCATATCACGTGCGTTAAGTGGTGCGGGCTTATTTTATATGTAGAGACCAATTAAAGGGCCCAATATGGTTCCATCTATTATGATGGGCTATGATGGAACCGGGGCTTATAAATATGTGGTCAAGGTCCCCACTCCAAACCCTAGCCTCTTTTCTCATACCATCACATCGTGTGTGTGACTTAGGTCAAGATCAAAGAGAAGGGTTTTGGAGGCGGAAGACGAATAACCACGCTAAGGTTTTCATCCTCCATGGCGACAGGTACGCATTCGGTATAATTATTTTCTTCAATGGCTTGACATGAGATCTTGGGTTTAGGATTTCTTATGAAATCCTGCATTAAGATCTCGTAGACTTGTACTAAGCATGAAATGGTACATATTACACAAAAACTTTTGTAAACACAATTTGACCTAGGAATAAAAGAAGAAGAAATGCTTTAAGAAATATGAATGTGGTCAGTGTCATTGAATTGAAATAAGGGTAAGATGAATCCAACACTTACCTCCTGTAGCTAGCTTATACCTGCACGGAGGCCATGTAACATGAGTTAAGTGGGCAAAGAACATATTTTATTTGCAGATCTTCAAAATATTTCCTCAAAATGAACTCCTGAGAAACATGTTCAAATTTGTGACTTTCCCTTGTTCCCTCTTTTATGCCAGATAAGCTGCCAAGCAGGTTTTCCCTTGCTTGCTTAGAATGAAACCCTTTTTAGTATGATGCTCTTTCTATTCTTAGCTGCGCCATTAGCGAGACCAAAAAATTCACGCATGCTCTTTCATGTTTCTTTTGCTTGATCGTTGCTTATCAAGGACAGAAGTCCTTGAGTTCATGCATTAACTTCTTGTTTTCATTTTGTTTTGTGTTGGATTTGACTTTGCTGCTTAAATGAGTAAGGTGATTCCTCTGTGTGCAGGAGTGAATCACCATCAACGAGGGCCGAAGTGGGAAAAGTTTCTTGAGAGAAAAAATACCACGTACTGGTCGTGGGCCTCGGATCAAGGTCAAGTCAGCACCCGATGGCGGTGTGTGAGGGGTAAAATAGAAGAAAACAGTTAAGAAGAGGTTGGCCCTAACAAAAGCAGCATCCGCGGCAAGTAGCTCTGATACCTCGGCCGTGTTGGGCCACTTTGACAAAATCAAAAGAGGTGAGAGAGAAAAATGTGAAACAACCTGTGATGCTGATGCCGTAGGGAAGGAGAAATTGGGTAATATTTGAAGGATGTAGGATGTAATTTATATCATTTTTACTTTTCGTGACCCAACCGAATTCTCTTGACGTGCGTTCTGTTTCTGTCAAGGCAGTTGCAAAACGCTAGAGGAAGGATTCGAACCTTCGACCACCTGAGCTACTCCAGCTTCTGAGTACTTTATTGACCACGTGCTAGTTTTGTTGTTTGTCTCCATCTTCATTTTCTTTTTTTCGAAGGTAATTGATTTTGACACTCTACATTTAGCCATTAACACTCTACTTTTTGTCTTTATCTCATATGAAATTACCAAATTACCCTTTATTTTATTAGTGTTCATCCACTTTCTCATACATAGAAGGGTATTGTTGTAATTTCAAATATGAAAAAAGACAAAAAGTGGAGTGCCAATGACTTAAAGTGGAGTGCGAAAATCAATTTTCCAATCGCATCTTTTATCTATTTGGCTTCTCTGAAAATACATTTTCTTTTTTGGGAAAAAAGAATTTGTTTACTTTTTGGGCATTGGTAATTTGGTAGGATGGCAGTTTAAGGCCATTTTAAAAAAGTGGAAGCATAACAAATTTCAAGTCCGATTACAAATGATCATGAAACAGTTTAAAAGGGTGATGGACACATTTATTCTTGCAGTTCTGCCATGCACTCTTCCTTCGAGTGGAGTATGAAAAGAAAAGGTTAGCATTTTTCGTCTGAATTGCAAGCGGATCCTCCCTCCACGTACGTCAAGCGGGTCAAGGTTACCCGCTTGACCTCGTCGCATCCGTTTAACCATTGAGAGACTCCTTGATGATGTCATCAAGGGGCACAGACCCCTCTTAAATTCATTGGTCAGCACAAAGGGCTCATTTGGTTACCTATCTTATTATAGCTTGAATGGTTTGTCAGATTAAACAATTAAGTTGGGTTACCAACACCGTAAATAAACAAGTCCGATAGTTTGTCATAACAAGTAAATAAGCTGGGTTGCCATCATTCACAACATAAGCTGCTAAACTATTGATGACCAGACGACCCTAAATAAGCAAATACTCCAAAGAAGGCTACGAGCACTTCGTAAGAGAGCAAATGGAAAAAAATACCAAAAGAAAAAATGAAGCATTTCATGGCTTCTGTACTTTCAAACTTGAAGTGCAACTTGAGTCCTACACTAGGACATGTTAAGTTCGGCATTACATGCAAAAAGGGAGCCGAACAAAATTCCAGAACAAATTTTTTTTGATCCGTAGAACAATTCAGTCCAACAAAATAGCTCTTCAAATTTTCACAGCCACATTTTCCAAGGTAACAAAAACCTGGCAGAGAAATTGTTCATGTCAGTTACCGATCATACCTTCTTTTTTCTCTTCTGAAGCTTCAACTTTGCCTTCCCTTCCGAATCCAAGTTCTGACATGTCTTGCTTTGCCATCAAGTTCCTGAAGGAAGCCAAATAAAAACTGTTAGAATAGCCTCAAAACACCTCTACCGGTTAATAGGTGTCCACCACAGGAATGTCACTTACTAATGACAAGCAAGACCATATTGTTCAGATATACTCGATTACATAGTTTTGCTTCTAGCAAATATGACGAGGCCTAAATGGTCAAGGAAAGTATACTAAAGGGTCCTCTATGCACAGACCCCACCATACAAAAAACTTATCTCATCCTAGTGAGGACTTCAAGGAAGAGATTCCTACAAATGTCACCACAGCACAAAATTCGAAGAAATTTGATTACCAGATCTTTCATGGATGATGGAACCAAGCTTATAGAAGTGAATCCTAATATCGCAGACTGTCATAGCCAAATCAACATCTTATATGCGAAACAGCAGTTATGAACACAGCCACCCTTAAAATAGTCAGACCGCAAACATTCACAGCAAATTCAAGATTTCAAACATGAAACAGAATTTGTGTCTTGTAGAGTTCTACACCTAACTACTCCATATAAGTTCCACCAAACAAGAACCTTCCTTCGGCTCTACAAGATTCTATGCCAACAGGAGTGACTTTCTCCTTCCCCTAAAGAATCATCACCATTGTGGGATGCATATGTATAAACAAAAACATGGAAGTAGTAGCAATGAATGTATGTCCATCAAGGCATGAATACGAAAGTCCTGATATATTTCAATATTATATGCTAATGTTTACGACCACAATATTTTTGAGCACAAAGACAGTGGTTTTATGCATGGGTTGATGCCTCAAAAGTTTCATCGAGCCTCAATTTGACATCATTAAAGGAAGAAATGAAAAGAACGGAAAGTCGGAAACAAAAATGAGTTAGGAACATTAATGTAATTTAGTGGTTCTGAATTCGACCACTTAAGTTGACAAAATTGTGGAGAAAATGTGCTAAGTTCCAGTTTCCAAAGTTTAACTTCACCTATTGGCTACAATACATATGGACTATCGAGAAGATTTCATGCCAGCTCTTCCAACTAATCACAGTATTATCTTGCGATTAGCTCTAAAAGACAACAATCATTTATGGCCCAACATAGAGCTAAGCTTATGAGTTTAACAAATTCAGAAGCTGATTCTAAAGAAGACTGTTATTACCTACTTAGAAACACGTCATTCGCAGAGGAAATAGCCAAAGAAATGAGAAAGCAAAAGTCACAAAACTCACTAACTTTTCCATACGACATTCAAGGTACTTTTTGGAGAAGTTCCTGCACTTATCAGATTTATGACCAGCGGATTTCAGACAACTGATGTATTCTTTCTTCTCCTGAAACAAAATCAATGCGAAAATAAGCAATCACACAAGTTGACTTCAAACTCAATAAACACATCACCAGAAATTTAACAAATTAGCAAGTCATTAAGTGATATTACCAGGTCACAGAGATGCATGTGATCTAAAGGGAAGACTCCTTTTTCTGGTGGTACTGGTCTCGCTCCCCTATTCCCACCAAATGCTCCACCTGGAAATATTTCAAAGTTTATTCCAAAAATATGACAGCAAAAAAGTGCGTAGTCTTTTTTTTTATTTTTAATTCCTACAATAAAGTGAACCCGCTTCTTCTTCCAAGTTTAGCAACCATGATCATAGACAGTACGACAAAATTATAAGGTAAAACTAATTTCCACTTCCCAGTAAGAGCTATCTGCGTAAAAGCCATATTTTCATGCATAGCCATCAGTAAAACAATATTATTTTTTTGATAACTCGTGTCTAGGCTAGCTTACGCACACCTCAACTAATCCTTAGAAAGAATCAATCCCACCGTCAACCGGGGTCCATCAGTAACAATGCAAAGTACAAAGAAACGGAATTCTAGAATTTATGGTCAAAATTTGGGTTCTCAATTATAAAGAATCAGTTTTTGAGCCAATAAGGGCTCAAATTCTCGAGTTTGGATTTGAAATTTGGGCTCTCAATTTGACATAATCAGTTCAGAAATTCCACAAATTTTCAAGTTTTAAATAAAAAAATTATGCTCTTAATTGTTTATACAAGTTACTTTGACGCAGAATACCATAAAGATCCCAAAAGAACATGAAAAAAGACGTAAAAAACCCAAATCCCTAATTATTACTAGGCACTAACAAATCGAAATTGAACGATGTAAACACCAAACTTAACACACACACACACACACACACACACAGAGGGAGAGAGAGAGAGAGAGAGAGATTTTCACCAGCACTCATATGTGAGATTTTCCTTATGCCTCTTACTTCAATGGCTGCCTCTGTGTTTTCGAGGGAAGCAGAACGTGAAGGGAGGACTGAGGAGGAGCAAAATGAAGAAAGGAACTCTAATCTGGGCCTTCGGCCCAAGTACTGAATTGGGTCAGTTGGCTATACAATGCCATCGACAGATAGGAATGTGGACAGGACACATGCGGACATAGATTTATCTAAAACCATCCGCTACACATGGATCCACCTAACGAGTATGTAGTCTGCGGATGTCAAATGGTTTCGGACACATTTGCGTGGAGATCTGTGCACATCTATCACTTCCGTAGCATTTTTGCAGGTCCATTTTGAGCTAGTTTTCTGATTTTATTCCACACGCACACACACACAAAAAAAAAAAAACATCTGAACCTTTTTTTTGTGAAAATAAATTATTTACCAATTTGGACGGTTTATCGCTTCGCTTGTTTCTTCGTGCTTTGTTTAGTTTTAGAATTTGTCAAGTAAAAAGAAATGGAAAAGAGAAATTTAAATGCAAATTGACAGAAAATGGATATTCATTCCTCCAAAAAAATAATAAAAAATAATAAAAATTTGCTTGATTTTCCATAACAAATTAACAACTTGATGTTACCAAGGTGGAAAATGGAAATGAATCAATGAATTTATTTCTTATCTACTTCAATCTTAAAGTACTTCATTTACCCAAAGAATTGAATATACAGTTTTCATTAGGGAACAATACCCAGATATATAACGCGATGCAAGTTTTGAACCCAACTGCCGAATTGACATTTACAACATTTGCATATCTCGCTTTCACGTTTCCATAGCAAGAAAATATAGTAAGACTAAATAAATATCTAAACTCGGAACTATATATACCAACTCTCGCGTATCCTTCCTAACATCTGTCAGTTTTAGTGAGCGTCTTGCACCACTTCGTTTTAAAATTCCTTCATCCAGGACCGTTGAATGAAAGGACCCGACTAGGCATCCGGGTAAGAATTAGCTACACCAGCCAAGCTCAGTGAGGTACTCCATTGACTGAAGTCGGTCTATAGGCACGAGGATGCTGAATAATTACTAGAACGGAATCCTTCACGGTTCTGCCATGGGAAGGGGCTGTTGGCTACAAAAGGCACATAACACCCGTCAGCACAGGAAAAAGTAGCCAATATCAAGTTAAGAATTGAAAAGCAACCGCAAACTTATTAAACTCTGGTTTCTGGAAGATCGAACATATGCACTGAAGCTGGCAGTTTTCTACTAAAAACCTTCTAGGACATTAAACAGGGACGCCAAGGTTTGTTGAGGATCTAGAATGGCTAGTCATGATGATGCAAACGAATGAACATATGGCTGTGAGTTTGAGATGCCATTACTTACCACCCCAATATGCCATTCATTACTACTAAAACCTTTGAATGTCGCTGCATCCATTTCCTGCAGTAACATGAGTAAGATATAAAGGAACCATTAGTACATCTCCGATCCAGATAGTTGATTTCTTACGTACTACAATCTTATTTGGATTGAACCATCATTTTTGCGGTAGTTTTTAAGACCTTCAAAACGTCCCGTGCTAAGTTTTTTGTCCACAGACGTGTTATATGGACTGAAAATACTATTCATCCGGCGATGCAAACAAAACCCTAATTGATTCAGTGGTCTATTAATTCTTGTCACAAGGACCAACAATCTAATCAACGTGTTTTAACCATGCTGAAAGGGAACACACTATATGCTCAACACGTAAACCAACACTGTAGATGGGAGGCTCTGTTGGAAAATGGAAGACAAGCTTTTGTTGGATGGAAGTAGCGAAATTCGACCAATAAACATTTTGGAGTAGAACTTTCATAGAGTTCAATCCAGCCACATCGGAACTTACAATACAGTAGATGGGAGGCACTATTGCTTGCCCTTTTGACTTTAGTGTGGGCATGACAGAGAAGTGTGGTGCCAAGTCTTGTGACCTGAAAGTCCATCTGTGAAAGAGAGAGCAAATAATCAACTCAGAATGGACTTGAAGGCAATGATTATGCAGCATGTATATTCTGTAACCCAACAGTTAGGAAGTTTAAAAATCGTTGAGAAGTGGTGTTATTGTGGAGGGTAAATCCAGGACAAAACAAAAGAGAGTTCTTACGTACCCTATGTATAAAAAGATGCATAATTGTGCCAATTCACGAACTAACAGTCGGAGCCAAAAGTTCTCTAATGAGCCACTCATGTCAATGCATATCTGAAAAACAGAAAGTTTAATTGTCAGCATAACAGGTTTTGCAAATTGGGTCTTTTAGAGTAAAATGAAATCACTAAAAAGGTATCCATATTATACCGCAGTTTCTGCCACTGCTATGATCTGCATCGCAGCTTGAAACTTCCTGGACCATAAAAAACAAGCGATAAACCAAATTTGAAAAAGACCAATACGTTCTCTGTAAAGGTTAATCTCATATATTATATCAGGGTCTTAGACCATAACATGGAACTCCAAAATATACAAACACTGAAACACATGCACACAAATAATGTGTGTGTGTGTGTGTGTGTGTGTGTGAGAGAGAGAGAGAGAGAGAGCATACTTGAACATAACGTATTTGGCATAAACTGCATCATGCATGAAATGGACATCTTCATCCTCTATAAAAGTAAGTTGTTCCCGAAGAACCAATAGATTCCGATAGATATGGTGAAATATCAGATAAAACGAAACCGAATAGTTAAGGAGCAGGAGGATCTGATACAAGATATTGAAGGTGTTAGTAACTCAGACAAAAGAACGGATCAAATAACTAAACTCTAGCTTTCCACCAGTTTAACCATCATAGTTTTCCAAGACACTAAAGACTCACTGAGGAATAAGGTACAGATGCTCTGTAACCAACAAGAGTCAAGTAGAAGGCGCACCCAAGTGCAGCTGTCGTACGGCATTCAGATACTGAAAGCCGCTCACACATTATGCAGTAACCATGAGATATGAGCAAGAAGGACACAAAAGAAGCTGTCTGAAAGAGCACTCCAGTTATGTATGCACCAAATGACATCCACAGAGAGCATGTCTGAAGATTAAAGCACGAATACCTGCAACATTGCTCTGAAATGTCAGAAGAAATAATACTATGACATATTGGAATCGAGAATGCTGTTATGCTTAATAATGCTTTACTACCATATACATATTCCGGAATCTGGAATACAGCACTTAACAAGTTATAATGCTTTTCTGTAGAAGCCTCTCATCATATGAGTATAAAGTTTTTGATGTTTTTTCTTTTCTTTTCTTTTTTCCATTTTTTTGGGGTGCTAAATAGACGTTTTTCTTAACATTCTATACATATGCACGTAATGTACATATTCAAAAATCGGGATCATGAGCCAACAGAATTTATTTGATGGTGCCAAAGGGTCTCACCATATTTGTCGAAGACAGGAAAAATTAATAATCCTGTCCCCTTGAGTACAAATCTGCAATTATCTGCTGGTTACAACAGGATGCCTAGCATACTTATCCAAAAAAGAAAAAAAAGAAAGAGGATGCCTAGTACCAGTCGCAAAAACAGTACTGGAGCTAAAAAATGCGAAAAGAGAACTTCAATTTGCTTTTCATCACAACAAACAATGTACATTTAGTACTCCATCTATTAACCTGACAAGGACGTACCAGAAAAGGAATGATAGAGTGAGTTGCAGAGCTTTAATTAGTGGAACAAATGCAAGTGTCCACTGCAATTTATTTGCCTGCTCTAGTCCATAAAAATGGCCAACCAAAGACAACAAATTATAACAAGCAGCTGATAAATACATGGAAAGCTGGTAAAACACTGGAAGAATAACAGACATGATTCATAAAATTGAAAGATGAAGGGAGGAACCAGAACACTGAAAAGATACAATACCTACAAAGAGAAGGCAAGCATAATAGCATATTAGTTTTTTGGTTTTTCCATGACGAGTATGACAAGAACGGACGATTTTTGGTTCAGAAATACCCCCGTCTTGGGGAAATGTAGATCCTTTCCAAGCCAACAGTTGGAGTGAATTGTATCATGAAAGTTTTGATGTTAGAGTAACAGAAAAATTGGCAGTAAAAATAACTCAAAAGTAAGAGTTCCTAAAATACAAAGAACAAAAAGTATTGAATTCAAAGAAATTCAGGCAAGACAATCCCAGAGATACCTCTTTCCAAGATGGAGAAAGTAAAGAACATCATATTCTGTAACTTCCCATAAAATAAGATAGAGTAGAATATTGGGAACTTAGCTGAACTAAGATGGACAACTGTTCTATGTCAATATCTGCAAAACATATTGTCCTTTATAGTAAACAATGACAATTATGCGATTCCAACCTTCACGCGCTTTCACTGACTTGAACGAATTCTGTTGACTACGAAACGTTGATGGCACAGATATTGAACTCATTTCTGTTCAATCAATTTTTTATCAACCAGACAGTCAAAATTAAGTCTTCCAATTTTTCTTGGTCCCAGTCAATGAGAACCATACATTGATAAGTAAATATTTACACTTTAATCCATTTCCTCTTCTTTGTGTTTCTTATCAGCCAAATGGGCTGGGCTCATTACTTTTTCTCTAGCACCAGAAAAAAATGAAAAATAGTACCAGATTTATGGTCTTTGGCATAACCTTTATTTTCCCTATTGCTATCATTTCCCAATCTCCACAAAACATGTCTGGTGGCCAGATTTCCAAACTGAAATTCTGGTAACTTCGACAAAATGAACAGAATTGCTGCGTTTTTTAATTCAATAAAACTACCCCCATTAAACACGAACAGAAATATGAAAAGCTGAGTGCTTTCGTCTCCAAAAGCAGTTTTGGAGAAATGTTCAGGAAATCCCTAGTGAAAATGTCCACCAAACAAAAACCTTGAAAGGTTTCTACCCACCTCGTCTCTCATAAAATGCCCGCATCCCAACAAACCGTTTCCGGAAAACCCAGTTGAAACAAGAAAAGTCCACGATTCTGAAGTTTTACATCACATTTTTGTTTTGGACAACAAGATGTCCGGGCCAGTTTACGCATACTTCCACTAATTCTCGGACAGTGGACATAAACCCTCCGTCCACTCGCGGGTTTTGTAAATTCCTATACTCCGCTAACATTTACAAGGCAAATAAAAAAGATGTAAACATTTCTTCAAACGGACCAAAAGCAAAGAAGAAGAATGATAGGGGCAATGGGGTTAAATAAGAGCTTGAATAAACCTGAAAATGGCGGTTTTTGTAGGTGTTGAAGGTCCAAAAGAAGGTCGAGACGAACCAGATCGAAGTGAAAGCCAAGTATAGACAAGGTAGAGGCCGATAGGCTTCGTCGATGCTCTCTGATCCCTCCATTTTTTCCAAATCGAAAGATCGTTAGGAACAGTGGGCTTTCTAGTTTTTGGTTCAGAGATTAGTTCTCAGTTCGGGTTGAGAAGATTGGTATTTATACGCATAGACGTCTGAAACGTGTCCTTTTTTTTCTTCTCTTCTGTCCTTCTGTTATTTTTTTTACCTTTTTACGTTGCTGATTTTGTTGTCTTTTTTTTTTTGTTATGACGTTAAAAAAAAAGAAATGATGAAATCATTTCCCTTTTTTATTTGTAAATCTCTTTTTGTTGTTTGTCAATTGTGGGGGTGATAAAATAGTGGTACGAGCCGAACAGGTGGTACACTGACCAAACTTAATTTGAAAACTTAAAAGGAATTTTTAAAAATGTAATCTCAAAACGAGTTTTCATCGAGTAGAATACGAGTTAATTTGGAGTAACTTTAAATTTTTATGCGTCATAAGCCAAACGATCTGAGTAATAGTTGTTAGAGCTTGATTTAACACTTTAACGAGCTTCTTGATTTTGTTACATCAAAAATCGAACTTCAATGAACTTTTGTAATTCCAATGGTAGCTTTGTTCATTTGGCATCCTTGATTGTATTAGGCTAGTTTTTATATGGTAAACTCATTAGATTACAAATCTCAAAATCCTCTCATATGTTGCATCCCACCAGTGGTTCCTTAGATGACCCAATGTGACATACACATCACAGTTTTATTTTATAATTCGAGCCACTTATTTTTCATAAGTCTCGCGCGATGTGTTATTGATCGTTCGTGCAATAAATCAAATGGCTTGAATGTTGGTAAAGGATTGGTCACACCTTAATTTTTTTTTTAAAAAAAGAAAATGGACGGCTATTATCTAGCCGTCCGTTGATCATTTATTTACAAAAAAGAAGAATTCAGATTATTCGATGTCATGCATTAAGAATGTCAAATAATTAGTTTGACCCATGAGCATGCAAAGGCCATGGGCCAGTTTTTGGGAGACTGTTTTGATTGCGTGATGCAGTCATGCACCAAAAAACACTCCGCTTTGTTTTTGCCCAGCTTGGGGAAAAACAAAAAACAAAACCGCCCGACTTCATCAGTCATCCAGACCTTATTTACCCTGTAGATTGCTCATAAAGTAAGGGAGTTTATAATTTTTAATGAGCAATGTTATATATACATATAAATAAATTAAAGAAGGCAAAGAAGTTTGTAGATATAAATCAATGGGTGCGTAAAATTCGTTCTAGAATTTTCCGTTCACTTGTCAGAAAATTGATGTGGGAAAATTGTTTTGAAGAAAATGCTAGTGAAGTGAAATAAAGGAAAAGAAAGAGTATTTTTCCTACGCGTGTTCTCTTGGTAAAATAAATTTGTGGGAAAGCAAAAGAGCTAATAGTTTAAGTTTTACAGGACACTAGTACAAAAATAAGATTCCTGAAAAACTTTGTGGGATGAGTTTTGAAGGAAAACTAATTCTACTAGGAAAGTTAGAGATGTGGGTTCCACAATTTTCTTGCTAACTGAACACCCAAAAAATGCAAGAAAGTAAGATATTTCCATGCTTAATTTTCTTTCCTTTCCTTGCAGCCCCCTTGTTTTATTTATTTATGTTTTCTCGCTCAATCAGTCCGCATTTGCAGTATTAATTACCTTCTGTGAGCGCATCAAAGTTCATCAGGCATACCTTTTGACACATTTTGCTGCATCTTCAAGAATTCACTCGGAAGAAGATATATCATATCCTTTTGGTAACGGATAAGTCTTCTCAAGTGGATTCCTTTGCTTTGGGAGTTGCTTACCTTGTTTTTATGCTTGTTGTACTCTCTTTTTTCTTAGCTTGTAACCGCTTAGATTGGCTGACTTTTTGTCCATTGGACTGTATTATGTTATCTCATATATTGACTCTTTATTTTATATATAAATTTCTTTTTTTATGTGAAAAAAAATAAGTACGTACCCAAATCAAGAAAATGACCAAATCCACCAAATGATCAGCATTAGAGGGCAATCTGACCAACTGCTAGCTAATTTGCAAGTTTAGGCCACTAGAACTTGACCCTAATAATAAAAACGTTCAACAGAATCCCATCATTATATACAGACAAGTTTCTAGCTTGCCCTTTTCAAGATTGAATTGGAAAGCATGCAGTGGAATTAACTACACAAGCCCAGATTAGGTGAACAAACTCACTGAACAAAACTTAGTTTGATTTCTTCAATCCCACTCCATCTAGCCTACCCACAAAAAGAAAATAAAAGAAGTCCTGCTCCATTTTACCTAATATTGTGATCAGCGGTACTACTGAAGGAAAGAATGTTTTAAAGCTCATTCATATTTATAAGTTATCATCTATTTTAGTCAATCTAGCTCGTTTGAGTCATCTGATCTACCAAACCAGGTATAGTAAGAGGATGGTTTGCTATAATGAAAGAGAAGTTTATAAGTTGGATATATTTTTTGTTGCGGTTGGCACGTATAAGTTGATATGTTCATGCATTAATTGCATGGGTTGTTACAATTTTTTCCCTGTCGAATCGTTTTTCCACCGTCTCTCTCCGATAACCAATCAGTGTTATATGGGGGAGGGCTTCAATTAAGTCCTTATGGCATTCGATATCGCATCCGCAAGTGTTTTTAGAGCGGTCGCAGAGAATAGTATTGTGTAGCCAAATTCATCGGGCCGGGCACTCCGGACCCAACATCTCCAATTCGATCTGAAATGCTTAATTATAATTGTGTGAATTTTGATGAATTTTAGCAAATTAAGACGGAGTATTACGAAGATTCGGAGAGAATCTTGATATCAATTTTTCGTTATTAGCTTCTCAGCTGCTTCTTGCTACTATGCTCTCGAGCGCTCGATGAGTCCACATGACAGGACCACTTGTTAGGGTACAATCCAAAATTAAGCTATTGCAATCACGCAAAAGTCAGATTTGATCGATCAAGGTTCTGAGCGTCGATCCGGCCGCAATCTCCACCTTGATGCACGGCCATCACATTCTTATATTTGCCGCAAAGGAATAGTCAGTGCAAGTAACGCTTCAAAATATAGATGAAAATCCGAAATAATAGCCATTGTTGGCTGAACATTAATTTTATTCGTCCGATTGTTTCCCTTTTTTGTCATTATAAATTCCAATAGGTCTGATATCATTTTTTTCATATCCGAGATGATATATCACAACAAAATTTATCTAAAGATATGTTGATGTCAAAATCTGGACGGTTGATCCGGGCACTTCAATAAGACTCTTGCCAAGTCCGAATGATCACCCTACTAGAGCCTTTGGGAAGGATTCCCTGCAAAACAAGTGGAAGGACCGGTGGTGTTTCCGGTGGGCCCTCTGACGACCAAGTTAGTCAGGAAATGACAGAGAGAAAGTATAGTAAAAGAGGGAAACAGAGCGTCTACCTTCTAATTGTGAATGTGAGTGATTTATATAGGCTTGGCATAGGATGTGCACTAGTAACGGGATAGTGGGCGACATTGATGGGAGTCATGTTTTGCCATGGGATAGTGATTTAGGGATCATGAAGTAATGGGGCAAAATAGTTGGGGGTGGGTATAGATTATGGGATAGTGGAGAGCACACTTGCTGGGAAGGTATATATAACATACGAATTATCGACCATACCGCTTCCGTATCTTGTAGACAAGTATAAGCCTTGCCGAGCACTTGGCCACGTGGCAATCCCGTAGCGCTCGGCATCAGTGATAAAATTTCATACTCATCAAGATAAATAAATTCGACCTTTTCAAAAAAAAAAAAAAATCAAGGTATATAAATTCTTGGTTTCTCACATTTCATAATTGGCCCACACAAAGACAATCACAGTAATTCATTAGGGGAGATTAACAATCTATGTTTAGTGGGGAAAGTTTTTAACCCTAAACCCTTCAATGTTACAGCCATCACCAATATTTGTACGTCAGCTTGGAAAACCAGAGCTCCCTTCTCGGTGGTTCCTTGGGGTGTGAATATCTTTCTCTTTCGGTTTGAGGAGATTGAGGATAAGAATGAAATTCTGAATGAGGGCCCATGGTCGATGATGAATAGCTTGATGGTGTTAAAACCATTAATGGAGGGGTCCGTGGTCTCAGATTTGGTTTTCTCTCACTGTCCCTTTTGGGTACAGATTCATGGTCTCCCTGTGGAGAAGATGACTAGAGCTAACGCGGAGATTATTGGTAAAAGGTTTGGAAAGCTCCTTGCTCTGGAAACATCTCTAGATGGGTTTCTTCTCGGTCGTAGTTTTCTTCGAGTCAGGGTTGAGATTAATCTCTCGGACCCCCTTCCTAAAGGGTTTTGGTTGCGTACGAAATCGGAGGCTGGTAGGAATCTCTGGATCTCGTATCAGTATGAGAAACTTTCTGATTTCTGTTATGCTTGTGGAAGGATTGGACATGACAACCGAGGATGTAGGTTCGTTCAAAGAGGTGGAGACGCAAGCTCTGGCTATGGCCCTGAGCTGCGTACAGGGAGGGTCAGGAAATCAGCGATTCCGATTGAGGAGATTAGACAACAGGTGGATGAGACAGAGATTCGAGTTGCCCAGCTACTCAGCCGGCGGCCGGTGATTCAGAGCAATGATGATGACGCGCGTGTGACTGGTACGTCGGTTGAGCGTGTGATGACTCCATTTTTCCAGCAGGATCATCCCTCGCAGGACGGTTTGGGTGTGCCACACTCCCCTGACCTTGTCGATGTCCTTGCTGGGACAGGTGTCAACGATCCACATGCGACAGGTATTCCCTCACGTATACCTCCTCTTATTCCTCTCCAAGGAATCTCTGAAAATATCTCGGTTAAGCCTATCGGATCGGATTCTTTGGCTTGTATGTCTCACCTCACCCCTATTAAAACCGGCCCAAAGCCCCCTCATAGCCCAAACCCTGAACTAGCCCAATCTTCAAGCAATAATCCTGTTTATTTCGTGACGGAGCCCACAGATAGCCCAAAATCCTCCCTAAGTGAACCATCTTTGTCAAACCTAGCCTATCTAATTACTGATACCCTTAGCCCACCAAATAGCCCTCCTGTTTTAACTCAGCCCAATCCGAGTAACCTCCCTCTAATAAACAGCCTCAACTCAACTCTTAGTCCCACCAGAATTACCAACTCCCAAACCATGGACATTGCCCTGGCCTCTGTCTTCAACACGTTGGCTATCAAAAGAAAGGCTAACGATAGTGGAGAGGATACGGGTCGTTCCAAAATCCTTCGTCTCTGCACCCCAGATCCTAGCCCTCTACCGCCTTGCCCGAAACCTAGACCAACTCGTACCTGTCGAAAAATGGGAAAGAAAGGGAGTAATTCTTCTACTATGGTTCAAAGAGAAGCTCTTCTGAGTAATTTCTCAGCTGATGATGCTCAGCTTTGTGATGTTAGTATCAAGCAGGTTTATGAGTGTTTGGGGGATGATTTCAGCTCGCTGCCTTTTGAGGCGGTTGGGGGAAGTAAAGAAGTGGCTCAATCCTACTCTGTTGATGGAAAAGG
The DNA here is from genome assembly GCA_025413875.1 of Rhododendron molle. Classification (NCBI taxonomy): domain Eukaryota; kingdom Viridiplantae; phylum Streptophyta; class Magnoliopsida; order Ericales; family Ericaceae; genus Rhododendron; species Rhododendron molle. Next base: position 30,116,147 of record CM046399.1, read on the forward strand.
GCTTGTGGCTGGCCCTAAACAGCCACCTCGCCAATGTTGATCCTAGCCTGGAATTGTCAAGGAATTGGGCGTACTTTGACAAGCCAGGTTTTGGGTGATTTAGTGTCTAAAAATCGCCCCTCCATCGTCTTTTTGATGGAGACAAAAAATAATAAGGCCTTCTTGGAGACCATCCGCCGTAGATTAGGTTTTGATGCTAGTAATTACGTAGATCCTGTTGGGTTAGCTGGTGGTTTAGCTTTATGGTGGAAAAATGAAGTTTCTATTGATGTAGAGATTTCAACCAAAAATATTGTCCATACTGTTGTCACTGATAAGGTAAATTCGTCTAGTTGGGCCTCTTCTTTTGTCTATGGGTGTCCTTCGAGGGATGGGAGAGATCAAGTGTGGGAGGAGCTTAGATGTATTGGCCAATCTGAGATGCTTCCATGGTTATGCATGGGTGATTTTAATGAGGTTTTGAGTATTCGGGATAAAGTGGGTGGTAACCTTCCTAGCCAGAGGAGACTATCCTCTTTTCATGAGATGTTGAATGCCTGTGGTCTGGTTGATTTGGGTTTCAAGGGGCCAAAGTATACGTGGAGAAACAACAGAACTGATGGGGGTTTTATTATGGAGAGGATTGATATGGCCTTTGCAAATTCCAAGTGGAGAGAACTTCATGACAAAGCTCTGGTTTTAGTGGAAGCAGCTATTGGGTCCGATCACAACCCGTTGATTCTCAATACTTCCTTCCCTCTTAACAAGGTGGCGAAACCATTCCGTTTTGAATCCTTTTGGACCACGGAGGAGGAATGCAAATCTATTATTTCTGAGGCATGGTTACAGGTGCATGATGGTTCCAAGATGGTTCAAGTGTGCAAAAAACTTCGTGGTTGTAAAGAGAAATTAAAAGTGTGGAATCGTGCAAAGTTTGGAGATTTGCGATTCCAAATTGCTGTCATTAAGGACCAGCTGGTAGATGTCCAAAAGAAGATTGAGCAAGAGTATAAGGCAGAGCTTGTGGAGATTGAAAAGGGGCTTTTATGCAAATTGGAGGACTTATGGCAGAAAGATGCTCTATTTTGGCACCAAAGGTCTCTGATAAAATGGTTGCAGTTGGGAGATACAAATTCCCGCTTCTTTCATCTATCCACTATTCAGAGACGTCAAAGGAATCAAGTGGTTAAGCTGAAAGATGGGGATGGAATCTGGCACACTGAAAGCAAGGAGATAGCAGGTATCATCAAATCTCATTTTCAATCCCTTTATAGTGCTCCTTCCAGTAGGCATTTTGATGATTTACTGAGTTTAATTGATCCTATTGTTTCCCCTGAGACTAATGTTGCTTTGGTTAAGCCTATTTCTCGTGATGAAGTTCGTTTAGCAGTTTTTCAGATGGGCCCACTTAAAGCCCCTGGCTCGGATGGCTTCCCAGGCCTTTTTTTCCAAAAGTATTGGGAGGTGATTGGAGATGATATTTTTGGTGTTGTCCAAAATTTTTTCCTTGATGGGGCTTTGCTGAAAGAGATGAACCATACAAATGTCACCTTGATTCCTAAAGTGTTGAATCCAGAAATGATTAGCCACTTCCGCCCAATTAGTCTCTGTCGATTTATCTACAAGATTATCTCGAAGGTGTTAACAAATAGACTCCAACCTTTCATTCATGGATTGATTTCCGAGCAACAATCTGCATTCATCCTTGGCCGTCAAATTCAAGATAACAACATAGTGGCGCATGAAGTGTTTCACTTTCTAAAGCATAAAAAATCTGGTTCTAAAGCTTCGGTGGCCATTAAGCTTGATTTGAACAAAGCCTATGATCGCATTTGCTGGGATTTTCTACTCAAAATTTTGGAAAAAAGGGGGTTCGATGGGAAATGGATTAGCTGGGTGCAGCAGTGTGTTTGTACAGTTAAGTACTCTATTTATGTGAATGGGGGTCAAGTATGTCAGGTGCTTCCTAGTCGCGGGCTTCGTCAAGGAGATCCACTTTCCCCTTATTTATTTCTTCTAGTGGCTGATGTGTTTTCAGTGCTCATGCAAAAGGCAGTTTGCAACAAATCCTTGAAAGGTATCAGATTGAAAAGGCGTTGTCCAGTCGTTTCCCATCTCCAGTTTGCAGATGACTCGCTAATTTTCCTTGAAGCAAACCCCCAAATTTGCTCAAATTTCAAACAGCTAGCTACTTGTTTCAGTGAAGCCTCTGGACTTTCAATTAATGTGCATAAGTCCAGTCTTTTTTTCTCAGCCAATGCCTCCTTGGGGACCAAAGAGGAGATTAAGCAGATTTTGGGCATGGAAGAGATGGAGTCTGGTGCAAAATATTTGGGGCTTCCAGCCGTGTGGGGGAGATCCAAAAAGGAGTCTTTGGGATTCATTAGAGATAACATTATGGGGAAAGCTCAAGGCTTTGGAAAGGTAAACCTTAATCACGCTGGAAAGGAGGTTCTTATCAAATCTGTGATTCAAGGTAAGCCTTTGTATCCTTTTATGTGCTTTAAGGCTCCAGTTTCTCTTTGCTCAAAACTCAACTCGGTGGTTAGTAAATTCTGGTGGGGAAAAGGAGAGAAAGGAGATGGTATTCATTGGGGTGCTTGGAAGAAATTAATGATCCCAAAAGGGGAGGGTGGTTTGGGTTTCAAAGATTTTGCCTCATTCAATATTGCTCTTCTTGCCAACCAGTTTTGGCGTTTGATTAACAATCCAAATGCGTTGTGGGCAAAAATTTTGAAAGGGCTTTACTTTCCTAATAGCTCTCCTTTGGAAGCCCGTAGAGGTTCAGCTCCTTCGTCGATTTGGTGTAGTTTACTTGAGGGCATGGAACTGCTACATAAAGGGTTAAGATGGAATGTAGGGAATGGGGACTCTATTAATTTCTGGGAAGACAAGTGGGTGCCAGGACTGACTGGAGCAAAAATCAACTCCTTACCTCCTGAACAGTGCGATTGGATCAAGGTGGCTGACTTTATTGATCAAAGTAATCAATCTTGGGATGTAGATAAGTTAAGGAATTGTGTATATATAGAAGAAACTCGAGCCATTTTAAAAATTCCCATTAGTATTTCTAAGTGCCCAGACAAATTGATTTGGCACTCTAATAGCTCCGGCAAGTACTCCGTCAAGTCTGGGTATTACAAAGCTTTCAAAAAGATTCTCGATCTTGCTCCAAACCAGCCTTCTTCTTCCTACACTCCATCTAAATCTATGTGGATGAAGCTTTGGGCTATCCCTACAGCCCCCAAAGTGCGCCATTTTATGTGGAAGGTGGTCCATAATTGGTTGGCAAGTAAAGAGAATTTATTTCGTCGCAAGTGCGCTCACTCACCCCTTTGTCCCATTTGTGGTAGTGAGAATGAATCGATTGAACATTTACTATTCCGGTGTCCTTGGACTAGGGCTGTTTGGTTTGGGAGTGATATGGCAGTTTGGGTTTTGGACAAACAAATAGTTGCAGCTAACAGATGGATGGAAGATTTGCTTTGTGGTGAGCTGTCAAAGGAGGCAAGTGCAGAAGTGGTGGCTTTCATTTTTCAATTATGTTGGGCTCTTTGGAATCAAGGAATGATTTTGTGTTTAATAGAAGAAAGCCTTGTCCTGAGGATGTGATATTTAAGGCTAACGTGGCGAATCAAGATTATCTTCTGACGATTTTTTCAGATGACAGGGAGAGGGCCCCTAAACCTCATCGGCTGGCCAAGTGGGTTCCTCCCCCCTCAACTGTTATTAAAATGAACTGTGATGGAGCTTACCATTCCTCCAGCAGCAAGGCTGCCTTTGGCGTCATTGCCAGAGATAGTGGTGGACATGCTCTTTGGTGGCGAGTTGGTAGAATTGCGGGATCTTCAGCTATTTCTATTGAGGCATGGGCATTACGTATAGCATGCTCTGCGGCACGAGAACTGAACCTAACAGAGGTAATTTTTGAATCAGATTGTAAAACTCTAATTGATTGCATCAATGGCTTGTCTACTGATTGTCCGTGGGAGATTTATGCTATTGTGGAGGATATCAAAGGTTGGGCAGCAGCTTCAAATTGGTCTTTTGTTTGGTGCTCTAGGAATTTAAACTTGGTGGCTCACTGGCTAGCATCCAACTGTCTTAGTAGGAAAGTTTTGTCTTTACCAGGTTGTATTCCGCCTGGACTTCATGATTTGCTTGTAAGGGATCTCCCTAGTTAGTTGGCTGTTCTGTTCTTATGATCATGTCAAAAAAAAAAAAAAAAATTAGGGCCCCTTTTTCCAACCAGCCTACACAAATTTGCAGCCCATTTGAATGTACTGGCCTGGCCCACAGTATCTAGTCCAGGCCTGTGTTAGGCCCAGTTCAATAATACCCAAATACCAACTTCAAGTCAAAGTCCACCAGGTTGATTTTAAATTTTTTTTTTTTGGTTTTGATCCGAGGTTGATTATTATAGTACAGTAGGATTTTTGGACCATAAAAACCAATCATCTTCTTGACCAATAATCGTGAGGCCTAAGTCAATTATGGACTAATTAATCGTGTTTTAAATATGGTTCCATTAACACTTGTAGTATTTAAACTCTAATTGTGTTTTAAATATGGTTCCATTAACAGTTGTAGTATTTAAACTCTAATTGTGTTTTAAAAATGGTTCATTAACACTTGAAGTATTTAAATTTTAATTTTGTTATGAATATGGTTCATTAATTAACACTTGTGGTATTTAAAAATTTAGTCATTGCAACATCATTGTTTTAGTGGTTACATGATAACAACTGTGCACTGAGAGCTGGTTTGATTTAAATTTATTTGGATTTGGAAATCTTAACATTTATCTTAAAAATTTCAGTGCATCCCCCGGCATGGCTAAAAGTAAACCAAAAAACAAATATGTCAACTGAATAACTGAATTGTTTCATAAACAACGCCCACTCGACGTACCCGATTCCATTCCGACCTTGATATATATGTGCAGTGGCATCCCCCGGGCATGGCTAAAAGTAAACCAAAAAACAAATATGTCAACTGAATAACTGAATTGTTTCATAAACAACACCCACTCAATGTAAATCACACCCGATCCCATTCCGACCTTGATATATATGTGCAGTGGCGTCCCCCGGCATGGCTAAAAGTAAACCAAAAAACAAATATGTCAATTGAATAACTGAATTGTTTCATAAACAACGCCCACTCAACGTGAATCACACCCGATCCCATTCCGACCTTGATATATATGTGGAGTGGCGTCCCCCCGGCATGGCTAAAAGTAAACCAAAAAACAAAGGGAGCCTTGTTGATAAGGACACACTAAACTTTTCGTAGTGGTTCCAGTCCACCTACACTTTTCGTAATGGTTTCAGTCCTTATATGGACACGCGTTCCAAAAATACCCCTAGGGCACCCTATAAAAGTGCCTAAACCTCAAGGTACCCCCTATAAAAGTGCCTAAAACCCTAGGGTACCCAATAAAAGTGCCTAAATCGCTAAAACCCTATAATAGGAAAGTGCATCTTAAAACTCCTATGAAAGTGCCTAAACCTAGAGTACCCTAAAACCCTAAAATCATATGGTACCCTATAAAAGTGCCTAAAACCCTAGGGTGCCCAATAAAAGTGCCTAAATCGCTAAAACCCTATAATAGGAAAGTGCACCCTAAAACTCCTATGAAAGTGCCTAAACCTAGGGTACCCTAAAACCCTAGGGTACCCTAAAACCCTAAAATCCTAGGGTACCCAAACACATTATATAGATAGTAAGGGGCAGTCGGGGCATTTTTGTCCAGTAATTGACCTCCACCACTATTACAATTTAGGTTGGACTAAACGTCCAAAAGTACCTTCAAAATGGACCTTAGCCCAATTTACCGTAGGGAAGGAAATAATATCTCGTCGTATATACAACGAATATATGACTCTTTATGGAAGCCTACCAACGATTCAAATGATTTCCTAATAGAGAGGGTATAGAAGAGTATCATTGGACTTGGACTACCTAAGAAGCCAACAACTTAAGGCGTCATCTATCTTAAGTATAAATATATCTAATTTTGTTAAAAAGTCGTTTTTCAGAGTGAAGGCTGTTTCTTTTCAGACTATATATATATATATATATATATATATATATATATATATATATATATATATATATATATATATATATATATATATATATATATATATATATTGTAGAAGAAAAGAGTGGTGCAAAATGCCCATAGACCCATTTAAGACCGCCCATTGGAGAGGGGTGATCATTCAACGGTAACAAACAACTGCAACTAGTCCTGCAACGTTCGATTGCAACTTGCCATCTTTCTCCTCTTCTTCTTCTTCTTTTTTCTGGTAATGTAGAGTGTTTCGGATCAGCTTGCGTGTGCTTCGGACTAATCCCTACAGTTTCTTTGAAGAAAATTGAACCTAAGACCCTGTGAAGAAACGAACACTCTGGCCAACCCATTGGGGTTTCCAATCCTTCACTTTGTCTTGAATAAAAAGCATATATGTCAGCCTGTAATCCAAAAAAACTTTGATTGAAATATGTGATGTGCAACGTACCGAAGAAACCCTACTTCATTTATTTCCGAGAAAGGCTTTAAACTCCCCAAATGAGTATTCAAGAAAGCACATTCGTGCACGTACCGACTCTCGCAATCTCAAAATCAGAACCGATAAAATCGTCCTAAAACATTAATTATGTGGTATAAATTTATTTGGTTATGCGGTTCTTTCGCGTTCAATTTCTTGTTCCGATTCTACAGAAGTAAAATGTCCTTGCGCGTTCAATTCAATCCTAAAATTCTTGGAAACAAAGAATGACAATTCTTGATTTTTTTTTTTTTTTCTTTTGAAAAATGTCGACACACACTACAAGAGCGAAATTAACCACTAAAGAAAAGTGGAAGAATCACACTGCATTTTGAGTTGAAGTTTACCATAATATCTCAGTAAAAATTGTACATGGCCGTCATTGAAGACCTAATCTTATGGCCCCAACTAAGAATTACCTACGATCTTATACTGATACAGCCCGAGAATAATAAGGTACGGTATTTTGATCTAATCTTATATGGACAAGTACTTATACACAGGAATTCTGAAAGCAACTCAGCGCCTCGGCCTGTTTACGTGCAGTTCGACTGACTAAGACGAGTCCTATATTTCAAACTCAAGCTCATTGAAATAATGGAATCACATAATCTGCCTCCGCCGTCTGATCAAAATAATCGCCACAGAACCCAGTTTCTTGCCACCCCCAAGGCGAATAAATCCACCCACCAACCGAGTCAACAAAAAAGGACTCTGTTCTCGACTCGGGCGAGTCTAAACTCCCTTCCAAACTCGGTAACTCAATTATCTCGCCCAGTTCGTCAGAAGCCGTCGTCGCAACCGAAGCTTCCGACGACGAGGAAGTGATCAGAGGAGAACTGAAATGGTCCATTGCGGCCGCCTTGGCCGCGGCGGCTTGAACGTCGTGAGGGGAGAGAGACTCCGGACGGGGCAGTGACGCGGCGAGCTGAGGGAAGTTGAGGATCGCCGATTTGCCCTTGATGCTCAGCGCGGCGGCGTCGTGCGCCCTGGCCGCCATCTCCGCGGTGTTGTAAGTGCCCAGCCAAATGCGCGATTTCTTTCTGGGCTGGCGGATTTCGGACACCCACTTGCCCCAGCTACGCTTCCGGACTCCCCTGTAAACTGGGTACTGTTTGGTGTTGGTACTGGTGGTGGTAGTGAGTTGGTTCGAGACCGAGTTTGGCAAGGACTGAGCAGACCCAGATGAAGATGTTGAGGAAGAAGAAGATGACGACGACGATGGGAATGAGCTGGTTTTGGTGGTTTCAGTTTCCTCTGCTGAGCTTTGTGCACGTTTGGCCATTGAAGCACTAACTAAGAGATGATTTCTTGGTTATTCTTCTTCTTACCAATTAAGCTAATGAGACAATAGGGAGAAAAGAAAGGCAAGATAAGAGAGACAGAAATGGAAGTTCCCGTTGGAGAGAGAAGCTAGCTGACAAAGGCTTTTTGTAGGGGTGTGTGAGAGAGAGAGAGAGAGGAGGGGCTGAAGAGTGTGGAAGGAACCGTTCAAAAATATCAGAAAAAAAGGAGTGGGAGGAAGTCGTGCGCGCCCCTTCATAGTGACGCTTAACCAACCAATGACACCCTCTACACTAAAATTGCCCGTACAATAATGCGGATTTTGAGAACCGCGCAGGGAGTAAAAAAAAAAAATTCAAAACTCAGTGAGTTAACCAAGTGTTAATTCCCTTCTTCTTCTTTTTTTTCGCTATTCGCACTTTTTTTTTTGTCTTTTTTATTCATGTAAAATTTCTAAATTATTCTTGCCTCTGGAATCTTGAGTCACTTTTTTCATGTCAGGGACAATTTGATACTTTTACGTAAATAAAGGCAAAAAAAAAGAAGAAGAAGAGTGCCAATGGATAAAGAGAGAGTTAAAAGAATGTTATGGAGCCTCATGGGAGGATACAGATTTGGATAAAGATGTGTCCAGAATAATCCGATATTTATGGGTCTCGCATACGTCACGCGGAACGCAGATGCAACGGACAGTTTCGGGTCCGAATCTGTGTCCCTCCGTCTCGTACTCGCGTCCCTCTTTAAGATTACACAGACCCCCAATATTCCGAGCGACAATGCGTAACATTTTATTTTATTTTATGCATACCAGAAGTTAAAGTGTACGGAATGATGAAATTTGCCTAACAACAATAGGAATGAGAATTTGAGTTTGTGGTACAAAATATGATACAGTGTATGGTCCCACAGTGTCCCACGCTCCTTTTTTTGAACCTACAATTCAACGAAAACGATAAATTTCTTTTCCCTCTCATGTGGCCGTTGAGACTTGAGACAAAAACTTTTCATAATTTGTCCGTTATGATAAATCAATTGGCACATATTGTTCAAATTTGTACTCCGCGAATTCCTTCATTGATTCCCCACTCGTTTTTGTTTCCTTTTTCTTTTACGAGTATTGTTTTGGGTCTCAAAAATCTCTACGCGCACGGTCGCCGATAAATTTTTTTTTGTCTATTTTTTTTCATTCTCAGTTGCTCTCAAAAATTCCCTCTCAAACCCAAACCAAACAGGGAGATTCGCCGCTCAATCTTACTGTAGACATGATTGCCTTCCTGAGTTTTTGCAAGTGAATTGATATTTACACTTTCTTTTTTATTATTCGCACTTTTTTTTTTGGTCTTTTAATAAGAAAATACATACACTTTCAATACTAAAAGATAAAAAAAAGGGAGTGTGAATAAATAAATAAAAAAGAGTGTGAATATCAATTCCTTTCTCGCAATGCTGATATTCTTTTTTCTTTCATTTTTTACCCTACGCAATGATGAGGTAGCTCTTATCTCATTGGAGTATAAAACAAGGTAAGTACTGGACTCCAATCTCATGGCAGCTGATGGAGTCGTGGTTTAGAGCATCTCCAACCCATGTTCTATTCTTTCAAAACTTTCTTTATTCCTCCATTTTGAAGGAAAAAATTCTATTCCAATCCATTCTTCAAAAAGAGTTTTGACATCAATTATTTACTTTGGAGGAAAATATTCTCCATTTAAGAGTAATTGTATTTTCATCCTCTATATTTAGAGGATGGAAAAAAGGTTTTTTCCCCCACATTTGAAGGAATTATTGGAGAAAAAAAAAGTGTTTTCGATCAAGATGGATTAAAGCAAACACATCCTCCAAAACAACCCTTTTGCAGAGAAAAATGTGTTTTTGAGGAATGAAGTTGAAGGTGCTCTTAGGTTCAAGAAGTAGGCTAAAGCAACGCATACGGTGAAGGTGCATTCATATTGGAGTATCTAGTGGCCGCGGTAGAGTGGGCCCAGTGGGGGTATTCTTTTTTTTTTTTTTTTTTTAATTTAACAATGCTACGTATACTTTTAAGAGCATTCGTAATGGGTAAGGTAAATATGTGTGTCAAAATGTTTGATAAAGTGTGTATATATATTAGGATAAAAATGGAACTTGCAAGTATGCGTTAGATATCGCTAACTCAGGAGTGTGTTTAGATCATCCACAATAGGTTTGATATATTTATGTGTTAAAAATGTGTATTAGGATAAAAATAGATCGATCTCACAAGGGTGTATTAGGAGTAGCGGGTATTTATGTTTTATTGTTGATGTTTGTATTTATGACGCACTTATTGTTTGCTAGCTTCTTTGCCAAACTTGACACACATGCTAGCACATTACTAGATTTACCACACTCTAGCACACAAACTAACACAAGCATTGTGAGTTTGTGACGCAAAAAATATATTTTTGTTTGTTAAGTTTTCATACATACACTTAAAATACTAGTTAGTAAACCCATTGTGGATCCTCTAATGACCACTCATCTCTCACATATGTGTCGGCCCCACACATTTACAAATTGCAGCATGGGCCCTACACATATGTGGACGAGGAGTGATCGGAGAATGACCGGCCGGTAAGCGTGTCCGTAGCATTAACATTTTTAATTTCTTGTTTTTCGTTATGAATTGTCTTTCATAAATTATTCTCTTTCTGATCTTTCTAATGGATTTTGTAAATTATCTCACACTTAACCTTTTATTTCAATTATTAGACAGCCGTGTTCAAGTGTTGTTCCCCCAAGGGTAGGTTCTTACGCGTTACTCAACAATCTGTCACTAGTAAAATGAGATGTCTAACGAAAAAAATAACTACCACTTACTATTAAAAACTCTCTAATGCATAATATTAAAAAAAAAATTTCAAAAGTGAGTGAGTAAACAATGGGCTATATATATGCATTACTCCTCCAATCTAAGAATTATTTGGAATTTTGACAGAAGTAGTCTTGTTTGTTTCTCTCTCACAATAGAACCGACAACCCAATTTGAATTCAGAAATTTAGGAATAAAATTTGAAAAAACTTTCTAATTGAACCAGATTGCTTAGTATTGAAAATTAGCTATCAGGTGTTGAATTGCTCTTAGACTTGATCTGCTGAGACAATTCAATCGCTGGTCTCTTTTCATTATTTGTGTAAGCGAATCCTCGTAATAAACACGCTAGCTCTTTTATTATTTGTGGCACGAAAAGTTTAAACGATTATTCTATCATTTCAAATTCTATTTTTGTGAGCTGTTTTTAAAAAAGTGCCCCCACGAATCCCCCAAACTCTTGACTACGTCACTGCACATATATCAAGGTCGGAATGGGATCGGATGTGATTCACATTGAGTGGGCGTTGTTTATGAAACAATTCAGTTATTCAGTTGACATATTTGTTTTTCCTAACCCGGAGGGGTTTGGCTTGGGAGCCTATGGGTACACTATTTGGCGTACACCGAACATACATCAGATTGATTGCGTGAGGCCCCAAAATAGATCTCACACACTATTGATCGGAGTTGGTCAATTCAAATATTATCTTAAATGTCTCCTATAGAAAATCAGCTAATTCGAATATTGGTAAAGACATGATCAATTCATTCAATTTTCTGAATTCAAGGATGAAAATCGGAAGTCCGTATCGGTATCTGAATGAGCTGATTTTTTTACAAGAAGCCTTAAAAACCATGTTTAAAACAAATTGAATGGCTCCGATCATTTATGTGAGATCTCGAGATAGGTCCCACACAATCCGGCGTGCATGTAAAAAAAGAAAACACTAAAGTGTTTATCCCTCATGAGATCGCATGCTCAAATTCCACGAAGTCAAATTTTTCAAACCTTGGGGCCACTGAAGAATTTGCTCAGTTACTAAAACTTAAGGGATCGTGAATTAGTCATAGTATACGCAAGCTGAGTCGGACATCCAGCTATATAGATAGTATATATACCCACACGCGCTCACACGCTGTTCCCTTCTATTATACCTAGTAGTAAACTCGTGCATCAAAATTGTGCATAATATCAGAGCTTAGGTCCATGATTTAACAAATAATATCTAACATTCTCGTGTTTGTAGTCCACTAGTTTTTATAGCTGTCTCATCTAATCTCAAATAAAACAAGCATCCCAACCACCTCCAAAGCCTCTTTGATTGGGTGTGGGGAATGCCAGCTGATCTGGTGGTTATAATGGTCTAATCAACGTGATTGTCCCCCCCAAATTACCTAGTCAAGATGATTGGTCTTTCTTAATTAGCGAGATTAATCAAAACTCCACGCATTAGAAAATGTACATATTATACGTGATTAACGTGGTCGCCAATAATAATTAGTACAGTACAATCGATAATCATAAAACTTGAACCTCGTGAGTCGTGAGTATCTTTATGTACGGATCATTTCTTGCTAAACAAACTCCACGCACGCGCGATTAACACCTAATTACTTGATTAATGTGGTTGCTAGATACATTAGCGACAGATTCGTTTCTAGTATATTCTCCGGGGAAAAATTCAAAATACCCCCCAATCTTTAGACCAAAATTCAATTAGGCTCCCAACCTTTTAAAAACTTCAATTTTACTCCCAACGTTATCTTCCGTTAATCAAAACGCCCCCTTCCGTCCGAATGACTAACGGATTCCGTTAAAGGCTTTGTTAAATATCATCCCAATCGAATTTTGATAATCCGAGCCGCTCAATGTGTTCAAAACGTGATTTTAAAAGTATCCGCAAGAAATTAGCAAAAAAAATGATCGGGAAGGGCTTCATCTGAATAGTTTTTTTATTGAACTATTCAATTCAATAAAAAACTATTCAGATGAAGCCCTTCCCGGTCATTTTTTTTTGCTAATTTCTCAAGGGTACCCTTAAAATAACATTTTGAACACATTGAGTGGCTTGGATCATCGAAATTCGATCAGAAAAAGAGAGGTGCAAACCGAAGCAAAATCCGAAAGTTCGGACTTGAACAAAATCCGGATCAATCCGCACCTCCCCTTTCCCAATCGAATTTTGATGATCCGAGCCGCTCAATGTGTTCAAAACGTGATTTTAAGGGTACCCGCGAGAAATCGGCAAAAAAAATGACCCCGGAAGGGCTTCATGTGAACAATTTTTTATTGAACTATTTAATAAAAAACTGTTCAGATGAAGCCATTTCGGATCATTTTCTTTCCCAATTTTTAGCGAGTATCCTTAAAATCACGTTTTGAACACATTGAGCAGCTCAGATCATTAACATTCGATCGGGACACTATTTAACGAAGCTTTTAACGAAATCTGTTAGTAGTCATTCTGACGAAATAGGGCGCTTTGATTAACGGGAGATAACGTTGGAAGTAAAATTAAAGTTCTTAAAAGGTTAGGAGTCTAATTGAATTTTGGTGTAATAGTTGGGGGTATTTTAAAATTTTCCCTATTCTCCATTGATCATATCTCTCTTCTCTCAGTAAAAAAACCAAGAAATGTGATCGACATCATTCCTAGTTATTCTTATAGTTTGCTTCATCTTCTGAGATTCATGTTATTTATTCTACTTCATTTTCCACATTGCATTCATTTGTCACGTTTGTTATTATGTTTTTGTGTTCATGTGAGTAACAAGAATGATAATCTACCACCAAGAGTTTGGTTGTGTGAGAGCATGACGGTAGTGGGGGGCTGTCCCTTGCGGAGGGACAGCAGCATGTTGTGCCGGGGCAAAACGGCATCTTCCCGAGTCCAAAAACTTGATCCGATACATTCACTTGAAAGATCTCGTTGCGTACTATGGCCTTGCAAAAAACCAAGACGATCGAACATCAATAACCTAGTGAACGAATCAAGTGAACGTTTCGGATCAAGTTTTGACTCAGGAATACACTGCATTGTCCCTTGAGGGGTAGCAGCCCCCCAACTCCGAGCATGACAAGAAGTAAAAGCCTTATTGTCCAAAACTCATGAGTTTGGTTCCCACCGCGAGCAAAAAAATCTATTAGGGCAACTGGAGATTTTATTAATTTCAAAGTTATGGAATTAATCGAGGAATGTATAAGCTAGTCCAAACACCCAATTATAAGAAACGACAAAGAAAGTAAAATGGATGCACAGCTGTCAATCTACAACTTCTTTTTAAGCACTCCTCAAACGTTAGGACCTCTATGTTTCAAATTTGCATCACTTAAGGTACAAAATCTGCTGCTTTCAAGAAAAGGGACATCATCTGCAGGATGAACATGCAAGTTCTGTTCGAAGCTATATGATTTCCCAGAGAAGACACGAAATTAGACTATAAACATGTGAGGACCATATTTATGGCGCGGCATCACCCCAATTCTCGATACCCACCTCGTTCCCTCAGGGATTCTTGCATCCCTCCTTTCAACTTAACTACAGTAATAAATTTGGACAAACAGGTCCGCTAGACATTCAATCTCACAAAGCATGAAATGTAAGTACTACTACATCCTATAGGATTACGTGTGTCACATTCATAATCCGATCAATCAACCACGACCTTCAGGTAATGATGCAAACATAAGCACGTTTTTTATAGGTAGCCACAAAAAGAAAAGGAAAAAAAAAGAAGTGAGTCATAGAAGCATTTGTCCAAGATACGAGTAATTCTTTTGCCAGGCATTGCTTCACAGAAAATGCTACCTACTATAATGGTACGAACACAATCATTTGGTAAGATTGAGTCATTACTTCTTGTCATGCTTCACAGAAAATGCTAGAATTGTACACACAATCATTACTTCTTGTCATGCTTCACAGAAAATGCTAGAAATGCGCTCTCTCGCTCACAGAAAATGCTAGAAATGCTCTCTCTCTCTCTCTCTACGAGTTGAGTTTTGTTCACCCTCTTAAGTCGAGGGTGGACATTACCTTCCTTCCTATTGGTTGAAAGAGTGTGGATCCACCACAAAGTGATGTCATGCTTATCAAAAAGTGTATTGCACGGGTGGGATCTACAGGTCCTACATCATTTCAACCAATAAGAGAGAGGATATTGTTCACACTCTTTTAAGGAGGATGAACAAAATTGCACTCACCTCAAGTTAGGGTTAAGCCAGACCTTGATTAGTTTAGCTATGAGGCTTTCTTGTCAGCAACGTGAGACTTTCATGAACCCCAGACGCACCTACTTAAAAAGTTAAACATCATTGTCACCGAAAAAATGACTCAATTTGAGCTGCAACAGATTATGGCAAGGGATGACTCTGGATTTTCTTTACGTGTTCTTCACACTCATTTGAATTGGTTCCATAATGCATAAGATTTAAGACTTTCAAGTAAGAGCAAAATCCAATAGGCCACCCTCCCCACAATCGAGCTCGTGCAAAATAGCTATGGAAGGGGGCTCAGCTTCACAGCGCGGCCACGTGACCTAAGATTGTCGTGGGATTGGCCCCGGATTACCAGAAGAGTAAGACTTCTTCCTTGATGTTGATCCTAAATAATTTCATGCTTTACCACAGATTTGCTCGCTAACCCACAATATGGAGAGGGTGAGTTTGCGAGGCAATCATACCAAGAATTAATTATTGAAAAACTAACCAAGTGGATTGAATTGAGTTCCAAAAACTGTCGATTCACACTGAATACATTGTAAGAGTATTTCCCCCATCAGATACTTAAGTGAACCTACCATACTACTCTAACTTGACATTTAAGTAATCCTCAGTTCCTCACCCACCTTTGATAAAGGGTAAACAAGCATTCTCAACATTATTATGCCCTGAAGGAAAACATACCTAAAATCTTTAGTACATCCTCAAGTTAATCCAGCAATGAACGTATTTGAGCAGAAATAATGATGGGAGCAAATACTGTCCATGACATCTATGCCAATCCGCACGACTCAGTAACCATAACCTGATCAAGGAGCACAATGGTAAATAAAAGATCGATTGAAAATCTCAGTACTTTGGGATTGAAACTTGTTGGATTGTAAGAAGTTGAAACCTGAATTATCCATAGGGTTTCCAGCAGCAATAAGTTCAGGCTCCTTGATATCAGTAACAACGGCATCCGACGTAAGGAAGGAATTTGCCACTGAAGCTGCATGCTCCAAACAACATCTCACCACCTGGCTTCCACAAAGCAGAAGTTTGTGAGGCAACCAGCACGACACAAGATATACGCCTCTATCAGATGAATTCATAAATCCACGGGATCGATAGTCTATCTCATAATAAAGGGGAAATATTTTCTAAGTACAAACTTGGACCATTTGCACTTATCAATAATCACATGGACAAATCATGCCACTGGAAATACCAAATAGCATTGGAGTATGCCAACTTAGAAAATCAATATGCAATATTGAAAACGAATCCAAAGCGTTTGCCTTTGAGGCATATCCAGGCCTCAAATATTATTTTTATCTCTTTCAAAAACGAAATAGTATGAATGTTGACAAGAATAGCATATGACCCATGGAAAGTTTTCGAAATAGGTCAAAAACTGAAACCAATGCTCATTGAAATATAAGAAAATAGACAATGCAAACATAAATATCATCCCACAAGTTCAATCAAGATGGCCGGGGTTATTTACAAGTTACAACAGTATAAAGCTGAATTAATAATATGATTAAAAAAATTGCCTGAAAAAAAAATTACATGCATGATGCATCGGAAGTAATGAGTGACAACAATTTTTGATACACATACGAATGCAAGGAAGCATACAGAGCCTTGTACTGTACAGTGAGGATTTGCATTGATTCAATTAGTAACAATAGTTGATCAGTAGATGCATAACTCCCGTTAGAGCTATTTCTAAAAACATCTTAAACCAAACCGGAAACTTGCCTTTGTGGGATCAATTATACCAGCAGCCATAAGATCCTCATAGGTTCCAGTTGCAGCATTATAACCATACTTTTGATTGTCACTTGATAGAACCTGAAGAAAGAATGTAAGTAAATTACACCTTCCTTATGCAAAACAAGATTTTCCAAAATTTTGAATATGCTAGCAAGCAAGCACATACTTTCTCGATCACAACACTTCCATTTACCCCTGCATTCTTCGCAATCAACTTCATTGGGTATCTCAATGCCCGTTTGACAATATCAGCTCCAATCTTTCAACCATTCAAAGCAAACAAAAATCAGAAATTGCATAAATATTTGGCCTTTCTGTAGTATGGAGGCTATTAACAATCCTCATGCATCACCTTTTGCTCATCATTTTCAAGAGTATCTTTAATTGCGTCAACTTTTGCTGCAAGTCGCAACAAGGTGCACCCACCACCAACAACAATGCCTTCCTCAACAGCTGCCTGTAAAAGGGAAAAAGTGAATTAAATCAAGCACTAAGATAAACCAGAAATAATAGGCAAAAAAAATCCAAGAAGCCTTTGGTGCCGAGAAAATGGTGCCAAACAATACCTTTGTTGCATTAAGAGCATCCTCAACTCTCAACTTCTTTTCTTTAAGCTCTGTTTCTGTTTGTGCTCCAACCTGAATGTGCATCACTGAAATTAGATAGAGGAAAGAATAATAATATAAACAATAGACAGCTGATATTATGTCCTACTGACGTACAGCATCAATGAATCACCTGAATGACCGCAACACCACCTGAGAGTTTTGCAATTCTCTCATTAAGCTTCTCCTTTTCATAGTCCTGTTCTGCTGCCTACACAACCTTCCAGGGTTACTACAGAGAAAACAAAAGTGGTTTATAGAATAAATATAAGATAACAAAATTTGAAGGAGAGAATTGCACCTCAAGAAGATTTTTTATCTGTGAAACTCGTTTGTTAACTAATTCTTGTGTGCTGCCATCACCGACAATCGTAGTTGTATCCTTGGTGAGCACAACTTTGGCAGCATGCCCTAAGACCTCCTTTCCAGCTGTGTCTAGCGATAAACCAACCTCCTCTCTAATCACAGTTCCTACATTTCACAATGCAGAATAAAATTTAGGAAACACGAAACTTAATACACAGTACAACAGAATTGCCCAATCATAATCCCACCTCCAGTAAGAATAGCAATATCATCAAGATACTGGCTTTTGCGCTCTCCGAATCCTGGAGCTTTGAGCGCAGCTATTTTTAGTGCTCCTCTGAGCTTGTTCACAACAAGAGTTGCCAAGGCCTCCTGCTCTATGTCTTCTGCAATTATCAAAATCGGATATCCTCCCCTAATAGCCTCTTCCAAAACATTGACCAGATCCCTAGCATTAGTTATCTTTTTGTCAACCAAAAGCAACTGCAGAAACAACACCCAACCTTCAGTGGAATCATAAGCCACTAATATCACAGTTGGGAAATTCACTAATGGAGCAAGGTATTGTCTTGCAGATAGTCGTGCAGGGGCCACATACCTTGCAGTTGTCATATTCAACAGCCATTTTTTCACTGTCTGTGACTAAGTAAGGGGAAATATAGCCGCGGTCGAATTGCATCCCTTCCACAACATACAAGCTGTTCTCAGAACTTCTGCTTTCTTCAAGAGTGACCACTCCCTTCCTGCCTACTTTACCCATGGCTTCAGCTATCATATTTCCTATTTCATAGTTGTTTCCTGCACTAACTGCAGCAACATCTGCTAGTTCACTGTCTTCAACCTACAGAATATCCATGGAAAGTCACCAGTGCAAGTTAAAATCATGAATGCTCAGCGTAGAACCTAAAGACAGCCGAAGGAAAAAAAATATTAAAAGGCATTTACAGTTTAACTTCATGAAAGCACGTAAAAGGAATCCTAGGTCAACCTCTTTTGACATTAATTTAAGCTCTGAAACCAGCGCCTTAGTAGTTTTCTCAATTCCCCTTGTAATCTGAATTGGGTTTGCACCAGCTGCCACCACCTGAAAGGATAAGATCCTCAAAGGTTAAATCCATAAGCCATCAATGTTCCAAAACACTAAGATGGTGCTATTCTCACGTACCTTTACACCTTCAGCAATCAGACCTTGTGCCAAAACAACAGATGTTGTCGTCCCATCACCTGCCATATCGTTTGTCTTTGAAGCAGCTTGTCTCACCAATCTGGCACCAATGTTCTCTACGGGGTCCTCCAACTCCACCTGGGAATAAAATTCTTCTCTTTAACAAAACGACAGAAAAACTATATGGATTTCATTTTATAAAGGCATGAATTGCACGTTTCAAGCAAAACAAATGTACATACACAGAACACGTTAGTTTAATACTCCTAGACAAAAACAACTAAGAGGTTTTCCCAGACCAGAACAATGTAACAAGAGACAACGTCATTTGTATTACAAGTAAGGAGAATTTTATCAAATAGAAACAAACGAAGTGGATTAAAAAGGAGAAAAAGAAGAGATCAAAAGATACGACCACAACCAGTAGTATCTTTAGCATTTCCAAAACCAAATAGTAGCATCAAAAGTTGTTATAACTCATGGTGATTTGGTGATTCGCACATATACCTCTTTAGCAACAGTTACGCCATCATTGACAATTCTAGGAGACCCGTACTTGCTCTCCAAAACTACGTTCCTGCCTTTTGGACCAAGGGTAACCCCCACTAGATCCGCAAGCTTGTTAACACCGGCCTGTAATGGTGGGGAAGAAAAGAACGAATGAAAACGTACATCACCATGTCCCAGGTGAAGTAAACCACACTGAGTCACTAACACATTATGTTACTATTTGCAGCCTTACCTGTAGTTTCTTGATAGCATAACCATCCTTGTTAAAATGTAGCTCCTTCGCCATTGCTCTGATGACAGGAGAATATCTTTTCTGCATAACTACATTTCGTATTCTGCTTCTAACAGAACTTGAAGGCATGTAGGCCAACGAAGACATCGTTTCGGAAGAATTTATAAATTTCTTATCCATAGCACAACTGCTGGGAGTAGCAAAAGAGCCAACAGAGGACATGGCATAGAAGGTTGATGCCATTTTCAATCGAAGAACCTGAAGCATTAGATATCATGGTGCCGAAGAACCCATAAGCAAGATAGTCCACAATGATAAAAGATAGTAATACATGGTTAGGCAAAGATCAAAAGTAAAAATAAAAATATCAGGTGAGTGTTATGCAAAGGGCATTGAAAACCAACTAGCAACTTCATGGAATGGACTCGAACCAAGCCCAATAACTGGACGATTACCCAAAAACCCACACGCACACTCAGCGGGTAGTGCTACCACAGGTCCACTTTTTTTATGCATAGTCCTTCAACAACCTTTTTTTTCCTTTTATTGTTCAAGTTTCACTTTTTCCTCCAATATATTCCAGTTTACCATATGGAATAACTGAAAAGAGAAAGTCTACATACACACCTTTTGACCAAAACTCCAGACACAACTGCGTCCAGAGTTGTAGTTGAAAGGTGTGTACATAGCATTCCTCGACTGAAAGGGCATCAACTACAACATACAAAAATTCAGACACAGAAAAATGGTACTAGACCTAGTTGTGTGTAACACTTGACTAAGATTCTCAGTGCTAACTAAAGGAATTTTTATTAAATTCGATGATGTCTTAAAGACGAAGATTCTCAGAACCTACATGTCAGCTAAACTAAATTGAGACAACTCTCCATACTGTGATATGATATCGTAAATAAAATATCTTTCTCTGTGTGCCTAGCTAGTGTAAAACCAGGATTGGAAGATAAAGTTGCCACCTTTGAGACCTTGCATAGCACTATCATTATTGTGCACATCTCGACGCATAATTCACAGTAAAATGTTTCTAAGGGTGAAATGCCATGCATTATGCCAATTTCAGATAGGACCTTTTTCTGGTTATGGGATTACTTTGAGATCAGACTCTTCTGAAACAATAGACTTGCCACCCAGTAACCTACAATACCTCGGTTTTTCCTATCAGGCACAATCCTAACCTTCAAAACTTTGCGATGAATCAACTTCGTAGCTTATCTTAAAACTTCTGTGCATTTGCAACAATTAGTCAAGAATATAAAATAGAAGTGACAACAACAATACAACTTCGCGATTCAGCTAATCCGAGCTTGTGTAAAATGTAGCAAACCATTTCAAATGGGCAGTCAGTAATGCAAGAAAAGAACATAAAAAACAGTCTTCATTATGTTAAAGTTTCCTAGAAAAATGTTAACATATGTCAAAATTTGTGTGTGTGTGTTTTTTTGTATTTTTCTTGCCTTTTTGACAACCCAATGCTGTCAATAGCATAACCGTTCAAAAAACCACCACAAAAAATCCTCTCTTTCTGTCTCAAAAAAAAAACACAAAGAGCAACAAAAAATTAGGTCTGCTCATCAAGAAAATAACATATTCACTGATTTTTACTGACTACATAGCGAAGCTAAACTAACTCAAAACTGCTACACAATCTGAGCAAGCAAGAAGCATCGCCGGCGTGACGGCAGAATCGAAAAGGTAGTCCAAATCGACAATTCAGCTGGATCGCGCGAAAGACAGCACTACCAATTGATTTGCTTTGTAAGATTGTACACACTAATTCGCACCGCAATCAAGAGAAACGCACACAAACACGAGCACGTAGATACGGATGAAGAGAAACAAATTGGTTGAATGAAAATGTGAAAGAAGAATGGAGGGATTGATGACGTAATTACCAGGGAATTGGAGGGAGAGGAAAGAGAACTGAGAAAGGAGTCGTAACTGCGTACTCGTACTAGGAGTGGTTTTTCTAGGGTTTAAGAATAAGAAGATAAGGCTTTGGTCCCTCCGGTGAGTGAGAAGGTTCTAGAAAAAATAGCGATTTAGGGAGTATGCGGCAGGGGTAGATATTGTCTGGACTGAAAGAAGCTATAAGTCTACTCGTTGGTGGCAAAATAATATTGCCGAAGTTATTTTCCGACTTATCACGGTATCAAAAAGACGAAAAGAAAAGGATAATAATAATAATGTCGACGGTGTTGCACCAATTGCCGAAGTTATTTTCCGACTTATCACGGTATCAAAAAGACGAAAAGAAAAGGATAATAATAATAATGACGACGGTATTGCACCAATTTGACGTCATTTTAGGACAAAATTTGAAATCAAGGCTATTGAATAAAAATTCATCTAGTTGTTTGATGCAAAACAAATTGCTTGGACGTTATTATGGCAAAAGTAAGACAATTGTCAAATTGAATGCGAAATTTTGCACCAAGAGCAATATTGTCCAAATTTGACATTGATGAGTTTGGTACAAGGATCGAGAGAGTTGTGTCATCGTTGATGCCAAAATTTGGCTTTGTTTGGCATGGGATTTTTTTGATAGCACATGGGTGAACTTGCTCTGAGGTAAAGATGTGGCTCTTACGTCATATGGTTATACCCTTCGGCTTTTAGGCGGAAGTTCGGGGGTTCGAGTCTATGAAGTGACGACGAACTCCTTTTCATTAATAATTTATTAATTACCCGCTAACCCCTAATTGATGTATTTTAAAGAAGTAAAACACTTGCTCATACGGAAGGGGAAAATGACTCTGGTCCGTTTGATCGAGTTTCAACCCTATTGAGTGGGACTTCTTCAATTTATGAGGATGTTTTTTTTATACTTATCTTGTTTTCATATCTCAAGTGTCTTAATCACTTTACGCGCATATTACTTAATTAATTTATGAGATTCTTTTCTTTTCTTTTTTTTATCCCCAATTTATGAGATTCAATCTCATCGTTTATTAACGTATCGCTCAACTAATGTTGTAACAAACAAAGTCTCAAGATTTGACCATTGAGCCAACTTCTTAAAATTATTCTTGAGAATTATTTTACTTGGGTTTAAACTTCACAACCGATTTTCGTTAGGTTGTGTATGGATATTGAATTGTTCAGCTTGTTTAACAATAATAATAATAATAATAATAATAATAATAATAAAAATCAGAACAGATAGTTCCCATAGATTTCATCACGAGTTAAAACTCTGAACATAAATGAAATTTAGCTTAATGGACACCTTTAGGTCATCTGAGTAGAGAAAATTTCCCGGCAATAAAATTCTACGATAACTTTATCTTAAACTAATTTAATTGCAGAAGACACAGTTCATAATACATTTGTGTGACGTATGTGCATCCGCAAATATAAGATACTTACGTGTCTGAACATGTGTTTGAACATTTGTCTTTTCTTTTCTTTTCTTCCCATTCCACCATGCCTACCAACATTATCAATCAAAATTCAAACCTAGGCTACATCACTAGAAAGAAAAAAAAAACATCCAATATCCCAACACAATAAAAGTACCATGCAGATTGTTCAATAGAGATTCATAAAGTAGTATTCTCAAATCCAAATGCTATAAATCAAATTATTCCACAATATCCGGAATCAGACACAAAACAAACTATAAAGAATACCATTCCATAACCGGAATGGGAGATGCTACCAAGCATCTCAAAGATAAATGCTACGAACTCAAAATCCCACAGAAAAAAATGAACAAAACACTAGGTTCATTCTAGACGAGCCCCCGATCGATACACTGGGCTTATCTGGAAACAAACGTACGTTTTGTGGACTAATAACTAACAAATACTAAAATGCTATGGTGCGAACACCAAATAAAGTTGCGAAACTAGTAACAAGACCCATTGAGACCGAAACCACTGCCAATGCTGCCATGTGAACTGATTCCCCCGAACCCGAAACCGGAGACGGAGAAACCGCCATGTATGATTGTGGTGGATAGGCAATCGAGGGAGGGGATCCAGCGATCGGGTGCAGGCCCATCACCTCGATCACCAGTCGCTGGCCGTTCTTGCAGCGATCGGGGTCTCCGCTGATGAAGTACGCGGGTCCGGGCCTTTCGAGAGTGACAAGGGTGCTGCCGTCTTTGAATGTGGAGATTGGGTTGGTCGTGTTGCAGTGGAAGTAACCGTATTTGTCCACCACAAGAACTGAATCGTTCTTGTACTGGAAACCTGTTCGAAAATCGAAAACAACAAAAAAACACTTCATTAAGAAACAAAATCACTAACAAATTACCAGTTCAAAAAGTAACAACCATATTTGTGAAAACTCACGCAGTGAATCTCCAACATGGAATCTGTGCCTTGCAGCCCACTGGTTGTACATGGCGGAGTCGTTAACGCCGGGCTGTCGCCAACCCTCGGTGCCACCGACCTTGATTTCTTTCGAAGCTCCAACCGGGTTGTCTACTGCGGATAATAGTATCATCACGAAAACGGCAAAGGCGAGACGGAAAAGAGAAGCCATGTTTGCGTTCTTAATTTTGCCCTTTTCAAATTTGGAAGCAGACTTGAAGAAAGGCTAGAAAAGTTTCTGGCTGTGCAAGTTGAGAAAAGCAGGGGGGGTATAAATACGGCATTTGAATATTTTTTTATTTTTTTATTTTTTTTTTGGGAGGGGGTGGAGAAAGAACGTGGGGAACGAGGGCAGTTTATTTTGGTAGTTAACTGTTGGAATCGTGTGAAGCGGTTAAGCGTACAGATAGGGGAATGTGGGTGTTCTCTGTTTTGACTTTGTTAAAGAGTTTAAATTTGCGAGGAAAATAAGGACAAGAACTCCCCAGACTAAGTTGAAACACCAGAGCGCCGCATGAATTTGAGGAAATGACATGAACACGCCGTTTACGGCAAAGACGGAGAATTTCCCAAACTTGAAGGGGGTTGTCGCAGTGGCTTATCGACTAGTTTTGACGGGGCGTACCAGTGCTCCAAGGACATGAGTATTTTGACAATACTAGCTCGTAATTCACATGAAGCATAGTAAATGCAACTTTCCTTTTTTCTTTCTACAATCAGAACGGTGCAAACAGAAACAATTTGGAATAGCGACACTCAAACTTAAGTCTGTATATTTTCTGGCTCGTAAAAAAAAACTCAAGTCTGTCTGTTTTTGGCCCTTCTGGAGTATCATGTGTCATTCTTCCGTCGTACTCTCTCAACAACTATCATGTGTCATTTTTCCGTCGTACTCTCTCAACAACTAACGTAGCGACAAACTTTTCAAGCGGAGCACCAACAATCATCAAAGGAATTCAAACTCCCATTATCATTCTGATTACAGGAATGGAAATTTCGAAGCCAGATCGTTAGTGCTCCAAATTTTGGAGAAATTTAAAGTTAGTCCATCCGAATTCACAACTCCATTCTTGTTTGAAACGATAATGCCAACATAATATAGTACCAAACTCAATACAAGAGCATCTCCAATGATACTATAGAGTCACGCATTACGAGGAGGCTGACTAAAAATTTAAGGAACAAAGTGCAGAGAAATAGTAACTTCAATAGGCTTAGCTAAATTGACTCATCATACAGTCCACTAATCAAAAAACACAAAGATCATATATTCTTAGAACAGAGGTACTATAGCATAAAAACAGGATTCTGAGAACATCCAATACATGGACATATGCTTAGAGGGGTACGAAAAGTGTGTAGGATGCGAGGGCAATTCAGTATCTGGATAGCCAGATTACATCAAACACAGCAGAGGCAGCGAGCAAGAAGCAGCTGACGAAAGTGAAGGCAATAGAAACAGCAACCCGATCGCAGAAGCTGTGCAAGGGCTTACAGAAGTTTGGTAAAGCTGAGTGTCTGATTCCGGTGCGGTTGAGGTTGGTAACACCCGAGGCAGCTGATCCAGCACTCATCAGGGCATATGCAAATGCCTGCAACAATATTCAAGTAACTCATAGGAGCTTAAGTACAATTGGAATCTAAATTCTAAAAGGACTCGTCTCAAACTCGATGATAAATCATTTTCAAGCTAATTTAAGGTACTTGTAACACAGAAGTTGTGAACTTGAAGCTCTAATCCAAAGGAGGAATCAGGAACCCCCTTCTAACATCAAGGTAATTGTACATTTTCTAGATTATTTAAGCTATTTATTACCATGCCCTAGCAGTTCCCGCAAAGAATTACTCTTGATCTCAAAGAATTATTCATAGCCGCAAAGAATTACACCTGGCCACAAAGAATTACTCTTGGCCGCAAAATATTACTCTTGGCCGCAAAGAATTACACCTGGCCACGAAGAATTACTCCTAGCAGTAAAGAATTACACTTGGCCGCGAAAAATTACTGCTGGCCGCAAAGAATTACACCCGGCCATGAAGAATTACTCCTAGCCGCAAAGAAATACACTTGGCCGCATTTATTTGGGTGCGATTTTGGCAATGTCGTTGCTAATGCTTGGCATGCTACAAAGCCGTTTCATGAATTTATAGGAATGTTGCTCCATCGGTTCAATTCTGTTTTGCTGAACTACTCACTTTCCATTATAGGAATAAAAGTTGACGGCGATGTGACAATCTTGGTTTGGCATTGCTGAAACTTGGTTACCAATTCTAACCCAAGAAATTGCATTGCCAAAAACTGACAAGAATTTGGCTCACTAGTGCAGCTCTTTATTCTGCTAAGCTTTTGGTGAGCTATAGCCAAATTTTTGTTTTGCCAATGAAATATAGCGCACAGCTACAGCTGCTCTGAGTTTTTAGAAAAGCTGGGGTAAACATGACATAGGTTTAAAGAGAGAGAATCATAAACATCCCCGATAAGCTGGGCTAAAGCCGATGCCCACTCCCCTTGCATGCAATCGGACTGGAATTTTTTTTTTGAAGGTCTCAACTTTTAAACAGGGCGAAACCACTTCACCTGATCTCCGACAAAAATCAGCCAAGCATGTTTCCGTGAATGAATCACCGGAGACTTCCTCAGCAGCCTCGATGTACTAATGAGCAGTTGAAGTACCGAGTGAACTGCAACAGCGGCACACACTCCCACCAGATACCTGTTTTGGACAAAAACAGGAAATCGACATAATCAAACTTGTTTTTAATCAACATACATTTCTGAACTATATACGGTGCCTTCAAACATGACCACCTATGTAAAACATTCATGTCGACCTTTGATAGAGGTGTAAAGAAAACATAAGTGTGGTTGCATATAGATTTGCCCATGGTGTGTGCTAGAATCCTCTGTCAGTTCTTTACTTAAAAGGGTGACGCGAGTTAGTTCACAAACCAAGGGAATGTTTGCCAAGACTTGAATTCTGGAAAAAGCTGATTCTTCAAAGCAGAATCCAAAAACATCAAATTCGCTAGTAATCTTCTGAGTTTGGCAAAATACATGAAAAAATGGTAGTCTGCCCGTAAGTCAAAACCATCCTTTATCTCAAATTTGGCATCGACTTCGACTTTACCAAAGTTGCCATATCATCCAGGCATTGAAACTGAGTTAGGTTTTAATGCAGTGGTTTTGATTTGAGAATGTCCCAAGTTGTCACTAAACCGATGCCATTTCGGTACATTCAAGTCATAAAAATGGCTTTGACAAAACTCCTTTGGAACCAATAAATGGACAAATCATCACAAAGATGAGCTTACTGTGGCTATAGAGTTGCACAAACTCTAAGAACAGTGAACACACTTTCAAAACACAACTTCAGACGCAGTTGTGTTCGGAGTTGCGGTTTAAAGGCGTGTTTGTAGCATTGTTGAGTTATATAGCCAGAAGAGGACAAGGGGAAATTCGAGCAATGGCTATGATGCTCCCAAGCGGTTAGGGAGCATGATGCTCCCAATTATTCCCAACCGTTGGATTGTATGAGTGGATCTCAATCATTGATTTCAACCATTGATTGTCAAAACATATCAGTAATAAGCTATATATGGAGCACGGGTACCGGTACGCGGTACGGGTACGAAAAACGGCAAAATTCCAAAAAAAGTAGGGTACGGGTACGGCGAATATATATATATATATATATAATTTTTTACTATTTTTTATTGCATATAATGAAATATAAACCCATTTTACCAAAATATTTATTTATATATCATTTTTTTGGATAATAAGTTTTTTTTTTTTTTTTTTACTTTTGGCATAGAAAGAATAGAATCCAAATAAAATAGAGTCCATAGAATAAAATTTAAAGAATAGAGCCCAAAAGAAATAGTGGCCCAACCCAAGAATAAATGGCCCAACAAAATACTAGAATGCCCTAGCCCTCATATTAAAACAAACAGCAGCAGCATCGATTCAAAAAAAAAAAAAAAGCAGCAGCTCTAGTACTTCTTGTCCCAGTCATCGGCGCATCAGCTCTAGCAGTAATCGGCGACAGAAGCAGCTCTCGCTCTCTCTCTTCTTCAATTGCAATCAAAAGAATCGAAGCCAACAGCTCTTCTCTCTCTCTCTCTCTCTCTCTCTCTCTCCAGGCTAAAACGTACCCACGGCGTACCCATGCCGTACCCAAAGATACCAAAAATATCCGGTACAATTTTGTCGTACCAGATACGTTTTTTGCCGTACCCACGCCGTACCCGGTAGGCATATGGCAACCTTTCCGAAGTACCCGTGCTTCATAGGTAATAAGTGTAGTCATTCAATGTAGTAAGTGTAACCATATAACATAGTACGTTTCGTCTTTGTAAATATGCAAGCCATGTTTTTATGATAAGTTATATTGTGAATTTCTGGCAGAAAAATAGTAAAATCATCTCATTTTTAGCAAATACACCTTACTTTTTGTGGGTGGTTTGATCTAACGAACGTGATTTACATATTTTTCAATCTAAGTGTCCGTAATCAGTGAGAACATCATGCTCCCGCCTCTCATACCACTTGGGAGCATGGAAGAAATTTTCCCAATTGTAAAGATTAACAATCACGGGTGTGTCTCTGGTCTATTTCCGTGAAGCAGGCCGGTTAATTTGTCGCCAATGGGGCCCAGCGGTTACATCGTCGCTTTATAAAATTCGACCAACCATATAACAAGACAAACTGAGAACTCCGTATGATTCCATTTTTGCAGGTCCATTTTTTTTTGGTCTAAAAAAAAAAACCAATGCTAAATCATTACACTAGGACACATTTTGCACTGAATTAATGCATTTGATTTTGTTTTTTAGTTACTGAGAAAACACGAGAAAATCGTAATAAACATGGTTCTTTTCTTATAATTCAAGTGTCCGAGTTAGCTTACGAGCATCTCAACTAATCCTGAGGTCCAATCTTGCCGCCAATTTGCAGGGAACCCTATTAAAGTCAGAGCAATTGCTCCGTATAGACATGCACAGTTTTGAGCATGAGACAAAAAGAGGGAGCAAACTTTTAAGTTCCAGGTCTTGACCGTTAGACGCCAAACGAACTCTAAGACCCATTAAATTAAATAAATTGGTTCGTCTAAGACTTGAGAGGTTTCACGGTATGTGTTGAATAAAAAAAGCGTGTATTAACCCGTTAATTCGACTAGATCTCCTACATATAAATCCACAAGGCTATGTCTCTACTAAATTTTTTGGCTATTAGTTAAGTTATTCTTACTAAACTCAATTTTTTTTAAATCAAAAGTTAAGTTATTTCACGAAATTAAAACATTCAACACATTTTCTTCTACTAACCGACCGTTTTTTCTACAACTTTTTGTTTAATGAAAACAACTTGACTACAAATAGCTATTATTAAGAGTTGTGGACAATTTCTTGCTCACCGGAAACGTCCCCAAAGTAATGTCGTTCCGAATTCAGCCCCTCATTGCTTCATCTACTTTTCCATTGATCTCACAAACGAATGAAAGAAACTGGAGGCCCCGTTTTCGCTAAAATTTTTGTACTACAATTTATTGAATTTTGTGAAGTTGCTCATACTAAATTATAATTTTTTTTTTTGTCAAAAGTTAAATTGTTTTCACCAAATTAATACACGCAACACATTTTCTTTCATAAATACCCAACACATTTTCGACAACTTTAGTTATGTGAAAACAACTTGACTACAAATAGCTTACCGGAAACGGCCCTAACAAAAAGGTGAAAAAGAAAATAGAGTAGAACTCCGGTAGCTCCACGTACGTGACGCAGCATTGGTAAAAGGATGGGGTGTTAAAGCGTGAGCTTACACGAAGGAGTCGGAGTAAGACCAGTTGGAGTAGATGGGAAGGCTAAACCCAAAGATAGACATCGTGGAGCCTTCCTTCGCCGTCACCATGAGACAGACCGCAGCAACTGAGCTCAAAACGCACGCACCCCTCATAGCCACCAGCGTGACGTCGTGTTTCCGGCGAGCTTTCTGGTAGTGGTCAGGTCTCGCCGTGGACACGAATGTGCCATTACTCTCCGGCAGCTGTGCCCCGTCCTCCCCCGCCGTTGTCTTTAGCCCCTTCATCACACGATTCTCTCTCTACTTCTCTTAAAATTGCTTTGGGGGATTTGTTTTCGTCAGTCGACCCAGATTGTAGGTGCGCATGGGGTTTTAAAGTGGAGCAAATTTTCAGTGCCGAGCCAGCGGGTACCGTGCGGTGACGGTCGGTGCATCCGAGCCGTCCGTTGCGTTTTTGAACGGTTTGAATTTGAAAAGAGAAAAAGGAAAGAGGAAGTGCGAGGGACGTCCAAAAGTGTATTGGACGGTTCGAATGTGCCGAACGAGTACCACGTGAAATATACTAACTAATTTTCGTTGCGTTTTTAATTAGCGCTTTGGACGTCCAAAAGTCAAACATTCCAGCACAGAGATAAACCAATTTTCTTGGTACAGAAAATCTCGGGTGAGTGGGAGTAGCTCCTCTCCATAATAAAACTCACCTCTATAGGAATACATCGTGTTGACCCTAATTTCGAGCGGTTATGTTTGGTTTAGACCAAAAGACCTAATGTTCCTAATAAATTTTCTTTTTAATTATTATTTTTATTTCTCTTTCTACTATTATTCCAAAAAAAAAAAAAAAAACCCTTCAAAACAAGTAATTATTCAAATGGTTTTACTTTTTGGGGCTTTACATTTTATAACGGTTTATTTTTGCAATTTTTAAAAATAAAAACAATTGATCAAATATCAAAATATATTATGTTAAGCTAGTAAATAAATTGAACTTAAGTGCTTGGCTCGCTAATTTACAGAGACTCGTTTACTAATTAAATTGAGCTTCTTTTTTTTCTGTTTTTCATATCCGAAAAACGCCCAAAGGGCTAATTAAATTGAGCTTACTCAAACTTGCAAACCATAAAGCTAAGCTTTACTTGGCTTGGCTGGGTTTGGCTCTGCTCCTCTAACTTGGACCCTTAAAATAACTCAATGCACGTGAATTCACATAATGCATGGTAGACCCACGATCTGCGTCCAAAATTGTGATTTCACCAATTCCTTAAATGGGGGCGGGATGGAAAAATTTTCAGTACCGAGCGGGTACCACATGATGTTCGCTTGTGCATTCAAGCCGTTCATTTTGTTTCTGAACGGTTCAAATTTAGAGAGAAAAAAGGGTAAACTCCAGATAAACCCCCTGTACTTTGGTCATTTTTCAACTACACCCCCTCTACTTCATTCTTAATCACTTGCACCCCTTGTACTTAAGACTAGTTTGGAACTGTTAGTATTTCCATCCAAAATAACGAAAAAGCAAGTAATGGCCTGTTGGCGGGAATTTTTCCTTCTAAAACATCTTTTCTAAGACCAAATTGCCCCCAAAACCCATTTACATCCTATATATACCATTTCTTCACAAGTAGTCAAGTAGTAGATGGTATATTTTACATCCTATATATACCAAATTGAACCTTAATTTTTTTTTTTTTAATGAAAACTCTATACAAATTCAAAGAATTATACCGGTTCATTTTTCTGTCTCTTGCCAGTAGTTCGTGTACTTTTTTTTCTTGGGCCATTGAACGTTCTTTTCGTAATAGATGTATGTAAGACTTGAAAGAGGTTGAACCTTAATTTTTTTTTTTTTATGAAAACTCTATACAAATTCAAAAATCATACCGGTGCATTTTCTTTCCCTTGCCAGTAGTTCGTGTACTTTTTTTTTCTTGGGCCATTGAACGTTCTTTTCGTAATAGATGTAAGTAAGTAATTCTTTTTATTTTCTCTTTTCCTTTTCAAAACTAAAATCTATGTTTACTCTTAATCACCTCGGGTGTTGACGGATTTAGAATAGTTCGTATTTATTTCATACTGGGACCGAACCTAAAATTATTTAACCTCAGGGCTTATATTACCATTTTCTTATTACCTTAGGGTGGATTTGTAAGCTACTCAAACTTGTGGACTAAACTGTGGTTTATCCAAAAAGAATTCTAAAAAAAACAGTAGCTACATAACAGTCGGCCAAAACAGGGGGTTTCCAGCCGGATTTCGACCAGCGAACGTCGGGTTTGAATCTTATCATATCGAAACAAGATAATTTCATTACCGAACATAATATATATTTAGGGAGGTGAGTTTGGACTACCTCTCGTCCGGTGAAATGGGGTTCGGAGAGATTTCGGTGGCGGTTTGGAGCGGCAGCAGAGCTTGGTTGTTCATGGCAGTGGTGGTGAGGAGCTGATCGGTGGTGGCGGCTCCAGTTGTGGTGACGCGGAGGCGGTGGTATTTCGGTAGTGTGGTCTACGGTGGTAATGGTGGCCCGCCGGGTCTTTACAGAGAGAGGATAATACATAAATGAAAAAAGGGGGAAAAGAAAGGGGAATACGAATGGGTATTTCAGTCTTTTCGTTACTTTGGACGGAAATACTAACAGTTCCAAACTAGTCTTAAGTACAAAGGGTGCGAGTGATTAAAAATGAAGTAGAGGGGGTGTAGTTGAAAAACAACCAAAGTACAGGGGATGTATCTGAAATTTACCCGAGAAAAAATGAGAGAAAGTGTTGGAGTGAGAGGAAAGAAAGAATTGTAATCCAAACCGTCTAAAAATGTATCGAATGGCTCAAATGCGCCAAACAAATAACACGTGGAATATATCCGTTCGGCACTATCCCTCGGAGGGAGGGATGAGGATGGGGATGGGGGATATGTCAGTGTGGGTTACCGGGTTGTCTGATGCCTGGAGACACGTGGGAGATACGTGGGTTGAAAGGGGCAGTGCCCGTGACTGAAAACAGTGGCCTCGGAAATTTTGACACGCATCTTTTATGGTGTTTCTCACAGTACATAGGCTTTGTCAATTACCAATGCAACAAAAAATACTAGTACTACTCCATTATGAAACTGTGAATTTTGGAGAATGAGTTCTCTCCTGATGGGGCGGAAACTACGGGATTTTTCGTCACTGCCATTTGTGGTTCCATTGTGCATTCATTGCGATAATCCGAACCGTTCATCTTATAAGGCTCGTAGAATAGTGTATTCACACAAAAAATCAGTTTATTGGACATCTATATGTATATCGAAAATTGATTTTTGATTTATAAAACTAACGGCCTGAATTCTGTCAATAGTTTTTAAGTTGAAATATCCATGTTCGTCTATTTATTTATACAGAATTTAGGCTCGTTTGATAGATAATTAAACCAAACTTGAACCTGACAGTGTTCGGCTCGATTAGGCTTACGAACCTAGAGTATATGTATGTTGAGAATTTCAAATACTGTACTTTAATATGTCTAACCTTGTATAACTTATATATGTATAAACTTATATTAGTGCAGATTGAAAGTTTTGGAACTTGGTACTATAAACTTAAAGAGTCTACTTCCTGTGAGACTCCCTTACATAAGCTATGCAACACTTCTATTAATAAGCGGATACAAAAATTAAAAAAAAGGGACTAAGGGTCTTTGAATCGTGTTTTCAATGATCCAGATACGCAGATGGGTATAAACCATTTATGACCGGTCAAAAGTGTTTTATGCCCATCCGAGCATCTGGACCATTGAAAACACGATCCAACGGTTAATAACAGAAGTCCTTACATAGCTTATGTAAGGGAGTCCTCACAGGAAGTAGACTAATAAAGTTAGATATGTATATGTTTTTATAATTTTATTTTACCTATGAACTTATTCTTGTGCAAAATAATTAATTTCATTTGCAAGTTCTAGATTTGTGTGAGAGCATATATGTCTGATATTTTTTACTCGTTAACGAACTCAAGTTCAACTCAAATCTAGGTAAGCTCGGTCGTCAGAAATTTATTGAGCTCGTTTAAAACTCAAAGAACAAACCCGAACAAGTTGTTATTTTTTTTGGTAATTATTGACCCGTTGCTACTGCGAGCGGAGATTTTTCACCTCAGAAAAAACAACAAATTCCTTATATTCTTCCTCGAAATGTGCTTCCAATTAAACCACCAATAACTTAACGAACACCCCTGGTTTTGAGCTCCAACATTTAAACCTCTGCTTTTTTGAAGGTGGACACTGGACAGGAATTTTGACTACGAGAGATTGTCCTCTTCAGCGACATCTCGGAATCATATACAGTATGTGAAAAAATAAGGAACTCTGGAAATTGGAATACAGGGGATGGAGTTTAATTTGATGGGATCATCCACCGCATGAGATCCCCACGTGGTAGACATCACACTTCACAGAAGCATTTAGCAACACCAAAAATAGAAAACCTCACTGTCATTCAATTCAATGACATGAATCCTGAACCCGCGATGCAATTCCATGATCACGTGTTTGTCGAGTGCGATTTTGTTCACTGACCTTCGTAAGTGTGAAAATTGTGCAACTTTTTAAGGTTTACAATGATATATATAGAAAATAAGAAAAGCAGAGTCGACGATAGAAAGAGCTTGAATATTTTTTACAAACTCATGTGCATACAGATTCAATACGCACGCTATCAGAGTAATGGTGCTCCGTTGATGCATCACAAATATTAATGGGGATCTTTGATTATTCTATGTGCTAATTACAAACGTCTAGACTTCATTCGTGTATCTGATCAAAGGCTTGTCAATTGCAAAATCTTAATTACACATCAAGTAGCTTAATTACGAGAGCTACAATATTAGATAATGGTGAAATCCATTCTCTATTTGCCTTATCTCTGGTCGACTGTTCCTCTTGCATCCCTTCTAAGATCGAGAACATACATTAGGGAATCGCAAGACTCGTCCAAGTTGGACTCAGCGGGAGATATATTCACAAACATATAACAGTCTTAGCATTACCACCGAGGGAATCACTCATCAACATCGTCAACTTGTGATTCATGTACGGTATGTGTTGATTGCCAAATGAGAGAGCACTAATAACATCCCCAGATGCTGAAAGAGACTTTTTGATGCTTTGAGCGAACTACCCGAAGAACCTGACTTCTTCACTCTCTTAGAACAAGATCGATGAAGCTTAGCCGGGGACAAATAGATTTTTTTTAATCATCGAAGAAAGTAACATACAAAAATAATTGAATGGATGAATTGCCCACAAAACAAACAAGCTCAAGGGTGCTCCTTTGACCCTTTTAATTACTCCTATTGCATTTTGAGATGTCCCCAAATATTCTACCCTTTTGAAACGTAGAAAATAATGTGTTCAATCTTCTAAAATTAGCCTTCATAAATCACTAAAAATAGTTTTAAAAGCGGAAATTTTTTGGGCACTGTTGGATATCAAATCCAACTTTGTAGGGTGATGGACAAAGGAACAAGAAAGGATATACCTTTCCCTAACTAACAAAAAGTACAGAAGTTCCAAAATGGACTAACAAAAATGGAGGGAGGGAGCACCAAACAATATAATTCAATGAAAAAGGTAGTTTCAACAGTAATGATAATATCTTTACCTTAGCGATGGCTTGAGATTGGAGGTCGGTGCTCTCAACGACAATAGAAAGAATCAAATGGGATCTAGAACTCTCCTCATTCATTAAAGTTCTAGTTGTTTGACGACGTTCAAATCCTCTCTGAATGATACTCTGTAGTTCTTCGTGTGTTGTAATAGATACAACTGTTGCATTTCTATAGACACCATGCCCTAAGGGTAAAAGTGCATGCACAACTTCAAGTATAGAATCCAAATGCCACAACTGCGAGTTATATTTTGTATGATAGTGACTTTTATGGAGGGTGGATAAAAGAATAGTTGATTTGGATGATGTATACATTAAAAAAGGTAGATAAAAAAGTAGTTGGTTGGATGATGAATAAAATAAGGGGATAAGGTTGTTTTGTAGTTGAAATGAAGGGAGAGGGATATTATTTGGGCCTTGTCCGGGTATAAACTATGGACACCTTGAAACCAATCCATAAATAATAATAATGCCCCGATATTATATTATCCCAACAATGACTTGGCCAAAACTCATTCAGGTGTGAATTGTGTTGCCAAACCAAGACAAATGTGTCGGGCCTGATCGGGCAGATGGGATATTACCCTGCTTTTTTGGCGGCATCCAATCGACCCCCTATGGATATAGGAGTTAAATTAATTAAGCGCGAGAGTACACAAGAGATTTGTAGGGAGAGAATGAGATTTCACTAGAACTTGAGATTACAAAAGCTGTAAGTTGTTTGGCCAAATGAGGCTCTCGCCTATTTATACACTGATGTAAAAGTCTAGAACACTCTCGAAAAGCTTCTCCACCATTATAATATAGAATTTTCTATAAATATCTTTACAAGTCTAGAATTATATACAATAATCTAGATTATTCTAGCGCCATGGTTTCTTGAAATTTTTTAGAATCCTCCACGCTTCAACATTGCTGTAGGAAACTCTAGAAAGGTCCATAAAAAACTCTACGTCTTGGTAGGATGGATGGATGTCCAAGTGTTCGTCAAAATGATTGAGTTGTGACATTCTCCCTTGCCATGGAGAGAGAGAGAGAGAGGGAGGGAGGGAGAGAGAGAGAGAGAGAGAGAGAGAGAGAGAGAGAGAGTGATTTGGGGGTTTTCGTAATTGAGACAAGAGTGAAGATGTAGAGAATAAGAAAAGCAGAGTCAACCATTTTCAATTATTTATATAAAAGTCTGGCATTTTTTATATACTTGGGTGCATACGGATTAATCAACACGCACACTACCAGAGCAATGGTACTCCATTGATGCATCACAAAGATTAATAAGGATCTTTGATTATTCCATGTGCAATAGTAATTATGAGTTAACATAACAATTACTAGCATATAGAATTATTCGTACATCTAATCTAGGGCTTGTCAACTGCAAAATCTTATTTGTTGGAAATTGCAGATCAAGTAGCTTAATCACAAGAGCTACATATATAAGAGCTAATGGCAC
Source organism: Rhododendron molle (assembly GCA_025413875.1). Taxonomy (NCBI): domain Eukaryota; kingdom Viridiplantae; phylum Streptophyta; class Magnoliopsida; order Ericales; family Ericaceae; genus Rhododendron; species Rhododendron molle. The sequence continues at coordinate 30,152,831 of CM046399.1, forward strand.
ATGAATTACATTGGACACATGAACAACAGTCGATTCCCCAAACCTTGATCGGTCTTCAGAAATAAATTACTACTATCTCACTGTGTATTTACTAAAATGGAGCTGAAAGAGGCTCCTTAAGCTGGACGAGATCTGGTGATTCCATAATGCCAGGATTGCACACACATTGGCAAGTTGTTTCACTGATTTTGGTCTTCTGTTCGTTCTCAACTAGTTTGTGAATTGAATCTCCCCTTTGCACAATCTGAATCGCCTCCTTAATTTCGACAACGGGTTCAAGTCCCTGCATTTTTAGGCATTTTGTAAGCGCCTCCGAGATCAAATTTATAAGTTAGAGACCAAAATATAGTGTCGTATATGTGTCGTTCATTCTGCGTTATGGAAGCCCACCTTCATGAAAATACTGGAGGCTTCTTTCGGCTCATTTTTTTGAACTATGTCAACTGCTACTTCCTGCATCATGAAACCATCAACAGGAAAAGGCCACCAAAATTTGAAATCAAAATTCTTTTTAGCTACCCAAAAAATTAAACACCACTGAGGAGGAGGTTAAAAAAGTAAAATTTTGGAGATTAGTTGAGGTGGAAGAACTCTCGTCCAATCCGCTTTTTCAATGAATGCATAGACGTCTTCGACCAGAGGAAAAATATGTGTAGTCAGGGACATATGACTTGTTCTTTAGTTAGGTCTCCTATTTCTTAAAAATATTTTGGTTAATTCCATTGGTATCTAAAATTAAGTACATCCACCCTTCTAAAACAAAAATGCTAGGAACACCACCTCTCACATACACGTGGGGTCCACACGCACTAATATGTGTGAACCGCACGTGTATGTGAGAGGTTGTGTTTGAATTGCTGCGTAGGTAGCAAACCCTCGTGCGGTAGCACAATTCTCGTGCACTAGGTGGGGGTTACTTTTCTCTCTTTAATTTTTCATTAAAGCTAGGGACAAAGATAACTTACCCCGAAAAAAGCAACTAGCGGTTGAGATTCACTTTGATGTGTGAGATTCAATCATCAAAGTGAATCTCAATCACTTATTGCTTTTTTCGGGGTAAGTTTTTTTTTTTTTTTTACCTAGCATTCCTCTTAATTTTTAGCAGCATTAGTGCTACAATAAACACAAACAGGAAAAAAGAAATTTTTTTGAACACACACAGAGAGAGAGAGAGAGAGAGAGACGTACCCTGGCATGAGTCATTAGTCCTTCATTCAAGGTCCTAGGCTCCATCTCAATAGAACAGCAAGGTTTAGCCATGGATCCAACAACAAAAACAACAGCCAAAAGCTCTCACACAAGAGCAATGGCTTGCAGCCCATTAACCTTTACCCAACAATGTTCTAAAGTTTTTCTGCACTTTTAACCTCTCCCATCCCATGAACTTGCTTGCCCCATTTTATATATATATACCCAAAAAGAGATGAGATCCCTCCCTTGTTCTTGTCAAAATTCACGGAGTCTCTTTTGACCTAATTGCAGATAAACTAGGGGTTAGAAAACAAAGGCCCATCTCACTCAAATCTCGTGCTACTTCTCTCTCTTCCACAAAATTTCATTTACGACTTCTCTGTCCTTTTGATTGTTACAAGGTCTTAAAAAATTCACGGGGCTAATACCTTGTACGTACCTTCAATTGGCTGGTACAACTGTTAGGGCAGTGATTCCTCACCCACCAGTTGGTAGCTAGCCATATGGGTACTGTACCAATAGGATTTTGGATAAATTTCCATGACGATCGATCAGCATCATGTAATATATCTGCCAAAATACTGAAGTTTAGGAAATAAACCAAAGGCTTGTTCGAGCTCGTGACTGTCCGCTATAGTGCCGAAAAGTTCAATATAGTTTAAAAACACCTCCCGAGACACCCTTCGGTGACGACAAATTAAACTTGGCTCGGAAAATTTACTTGAATCAAAGTTTGAACAAATAACACTTGAATCATTCGGCTTTGTATGTACAAACCAGAATTAGAACTACTCGTGGTTGACTCAATTAAAATTTAAAATCATTTGAGCTCGACTTGTGATCTCATAAATAAGATACTATTGTAATATTTTTTAAAATTGTTTATTTTTCGAACTAAAGTTGAACAATTAACTACTCTCGGTTCCAAGGACGTGCCCATAATTTGATTGTTAGATGGGGGAACTTAAAAAGTGTGTAATATATACTAGTAATTACGACTTTTCCTCAATAGTTTTGAAACTTGGGTAGGATCTGCCTCAGATCCGTTTGCTTGATTCATTCTGTGCAGTGGAAGAGGAAAATTTTCAGTGCCAGGTGGGTATCACGTTCATTGCATTTTTGAACGGCTCGAATTTGAAGAGAGAAAAAAGAGAGAGAAAGTGTTGGGATGAGAGGAGAGAGGGTTTCAATCCGAACCGTCCAAAAGTTTAATTATTAGATGATCCGAATGTGCCGAACGGGTATCACGTGAGATGTACCCAACAGCCATTGAGAAATATGTCGCAGTGGAAGAGATGTAACCAAAAGCTAAGCACAAGAAGAGCCATTTTTCAAAGCTACTACAAGCTGTTAACAACAAATTAAAGCTAGAAGAAAGACCAACACCCACTACCACCCTTTCTTTCTTGGCATGCTTTGAAAGGCATGGAAATTAACAAGTAATCGAATCTAGCTAGGTACTGCAGTACTACTGCGGGCATGTGCTTTCATGTTTCGTCGAAAGTTAAATCATTAACATGTGATCAATTGCAATATTAATTGCACCATCTCTATTATAAAACAGAAGGGTGTAGGGACAAATTGTTGGAACGGCTTAGATTCATTTGATCTAAAGGTTGTAGTGCATTCTCCCACTTCCCGGTTCACCAAAATCACACAACTGCCATCCCCTTCCAACCAGGATGCGTAGCGCCGTAGGCGCGGGCTAACACTAGTATTACATATATAACTTCTGTTCCTTTTCTCCTTACAAATTATTGGAGGGTTAATTTATCTTAGAACCCGATCGAGCCTTTTTGTGTTGGAGACTTTCTGAACTCTTTCCTAATTGTATTTTTAAGTTACAAATTTGCTTATTTTAAAATTAAATTTAAGGAGTCAGCAAAAATTGATTTTTTACAAAAAAAAAAAAAAACTAACCCTTATACAATAGTTAATTATTTACTCTCTTCTATAACTCTTTACCCCCAACACCACAGACCAAATCAATCTTTACTTTTTATCGATGAAAGTCAGTATTGTTAGAATATATAGAATAACACACATAAGAGAAAAGTTGAACTTCTGACCTCCTTGGCACTAACCATTCTATCTTGACAGCACCCAATCTTACCGGAGAGCATCTCCCTGGGGACATCAAGTGTTAACAAAAAAAGGGCAATACATGCAAATTAGTGAATTTTTATTAATTTTGGTTAGTGGAATTTTATTTGAAATATTATTTTACTGTCGCTAGTGTGACTTTTCAGCCGTGATCTTTTCTCTGTTTAATTTGGCTAAAGTGGTCAAAAGGCAAAAAAAAAAAAAAAAAAAACAAATCAAACACATTGTTTTGTTCAAGGATTTTAAAGTAAATTTCCTAATTGTTTTGTTTGAGGAAAAGAAGATCTTTCGTTCATATTTTTGTCAGGCTTGTAGTTATAAGCCCCGACCCGAATGCCCTGTTCTTTGCCTTTTGGAATTCCTAAAATTTTGAGAACTACGGCCCTAATGCAATGTTCTTGTCTTTGAATTTTGAAACTCGAATTGTATGATGATGTTCTCGTCTTTCTCCCTAAAAAAAAAAAAACTTTTTTTAGCACTCAAGAGTACGTATGGGGTAGGACTTGAGTTTCCCCTCGACGCAAATACTATGGGATCCCTCACAGATAACTACTCGCGTGGTGCTAAAAATAAGGATCGCGTTGAGAGTTGGTACAATGCAATGATCGCGTCATTCCGTGTGCAAGGCTGAAATCGTTGGAGAATATAATCATAGAGATTGATCACACCACGTCACTTGGGCCCAAAACAAATTAAGTGAACTCAAACTCAATGACGATAAGAAAAGCCGTTCCGCTCGGGCTTGATACCTGGGAATCAATCGCCCTTACATAAAAAGTATATATATCGATCGGATTATACGTGATGCATATTTATGGGTCATCCAGCATAGTATTATGACTCATCTTCTATTCACTTAGCCAAAACAAAAAAAAAAAACCCAACTTTTATTCTGTTTCTTCGATGTAAAACTTTGCAGTCACCACATGCCCTAACAAATCTCGAGAAAGTATTTAAATAGTAGTAGAACTTTGGTTGCTTTGATTCTTAATGGAGAAGCAAGTAAAGTGGTCTAGTTAGGTCTCCAACTAGTAATATGAAACACATTGATCATGCGTTTGAACTCATATTATCACTATTTAGCCCCCCACTAAGAATATTGAGCCCATAAAATACTTCCCCAAAAGAGGCAAACACAACTTTAGTTAGTACTGCTTTAATTATTTAACATTTTATGGTAGAGATAGAAACTCATTCACGGCTTCGTATAATTTCTGTCATCCGTTTTGACAATCAATAATTCAAATTTAAAAAAAAAAAAATACTATTTGCGTGAAGAGTTAAACTTTTCTAGCTAGTAAATAATTTTTTCAAAATCCGAAATTTTGAAAGCGCACGATTGAGCGCCGTAAATTATTTTCACAACTACGCTTTAAAAAAGTTTTTCTCTTTATGGTATGCCCTCTTCCTCTTCGGCTCCCTATATATTCAGCTCTCTCCTTTGCTTCTACCAACTCAAAAACCTCTTCTCTCTCTCTCTCTCTCTCTCTCTCTCTCTCTCTCTCTCTCTCAAAATCCCTGAAGATGGAACAAACAAATGTACAGGTCGCAGCAAAGAAGCTATGGAACCTAGTACGTGTGATGTACTGCATGCTAAGGAAAGGCATATCAAAGGGAAAACTGATCGTCAATCTCAACGCGATGTTGAAACGTGGCAAGATCGCAGGGAAGGCGGCGATGCTCAATCTCATGCTCCACCACCACCACCACTCCGCCGCTGCAGCCTCCGACCGCCGCTCGCAGCACGATGGACACCTGTCCTTCTGGGCCCCGCGCGACGAGTACGAGTTCAGCTGCAGCGACAGCCCCGCCCCGTCCTTCCCCTTCCACCTCGGCAAACGCAACAAACGCCGGTCCGGAGAATGCGATGATCACGCTCCGGAAGTGGAGGACGATGTCGCGACGGCCGCTAGCGCCGTTGAGAAGGTGTTGGAGATGCCGGGGTTTGGAGTGGTGAGGAGGCAGCTGAGGATAACGGACTCGCCGTCACCGCTACCGGAAGTTGGTGGCGCGGATGGCCACGTGGACGAGGCCGCGGAGGATTTTATAGTGAGGTTTTACAATGACTTGAGGAAACAAAACTAAAAGGCTTTGCGTTGAAGAAAGAATTAATCTTTCTTGTTAAAATTACTTGGACAATTTTAACCTCGTGGATCTGGTTAATTAATTGTTGGTGGCCAATAAAAATAGTTGTATTTCTCAATAATTTATCGATGTACTAAATGAGAGTCATGAGACTAAGAAGTATGAGGAATTAAATTGTTATTTTTTCCGATAAAAAAAGATGGTTGCAGATTTATTTACTCTTGACCGGAAATTCACATATTTGATAGTACAGAAATATCTTCCTCAGTGTGAGACATCGATCCCTCTACGTTTACATAGGGACCAAAGCGAGTCCATCGAGTTGTTTGCAAGTACCTCGAGGCTCAAATTGTTATGAAACGAGTCGAACCCGAGCTCGGATTTTTAATTAAACTCGTTTAGTAAATGAGTTGAGTACGAGTTAGTTATAACTCGGCTCATTTATAAAATCTCGACTTGTCTATCTACGATTGTTTTTATTAATTAATAAACAAACCTACCTCGATTGAATACCTTGATATTAAACGAGTCCGAGCTCTCTAAATGCCCGTGATAATAACAGTACCGCTATCAAGTCCAACGATAGAATCTGACATGAATCCTCTATGGGGTTTTTTTTTTTTTTTCAACTAAATCCACTATTTTTTTTTTTTTTTTACATTCGAATGAATCATCCCATAAGAGAGCCACAAATTAAACTCCCTCATAGAGCGTAAACCTCCTGATCGACGACCCAAACAAAACCACCGCCCCGACCAGCCGTGTAAACCACAGTACCAGCTTTGGAGGGGAAACGAAAACCTGTTCAGTGCTAGGCAGGCAATGGCCTTCTCCTTCCACTGGGGCCGGCAAGCCCACGGGTGGTTGAATCCACTAATGTTCCACTATGTTAAAGTGCATGCACCCTTTACCGACCTCTCTTTTCTCATAAATCCAACCATCTTTTTCTTGCGTTTTCTTTTTCTTGTACGCTTAGAAAAGTAAAAAGCAGCGCCGTCACTTCTTTTCGAGTTTTTCTTTGGCAATTGGTGGGAGAAATGTACAGTTGTACGCTACCATTTGAGTCCGAATTCAATAAACATGATTCGGCCTTTCGACAGAGATATCAAAGGTTCAATTTTATTTTGTAAATTGGACAGTTTATCTTTATAACTATTGATTGAATCAGACCGTCCATTTTATAAAAAAAAAAAATCAAATTTTGAGATACCTATCGACATTCTTTTAAGCTGGTTTTTTTTTGCATGACAATACTACTCTGCGGATCCTACAATATGAACAATTCAAATTAAAACAATAAACGCTCGGCGGAACCACAATCCATCGGCGTTAGAATTTATTCTCTCGATATATGCACATATAAAGATGTTGCTCCAAGAAACTTTTCTTGCTAAAATAGTGGACCGGGCTTACCCCTCCAAAAATTGAAAAACTCAAGGGTCCTTATTCCGTGAAACCGGCCACCCAATTCTAAACAAAAAACGTCTTCTAAAACCGGTGGTTCAGAGCCTGGTAAGAGGAAATCAAGGTGCTGCCTCTGGGCACACCTGAAAGGAAAGGTGGGGGGATCGAACTGGCAAAACAATTGGCTTTACGAATGGTGTGGTATGCTTTCGTTTCAAAAAAAAAATCACATGCATGTGCTTCGAAGCATATGCCTTTCAACAATGATCATGCATGGCACATGTCGGCCTTTCGACAGAGTATTACTCCATATATTATGCACCAAGTGGCGGTACTGCTCCAAACTCTTCTCTACCACACCTTTGTGTGAGCTCCACACACTCTATGGTAGAAATCACACAAACGTGTGGTGGATGAAGAATTTGGAGTACCGCCATGTGATATCTCAAGAGCATTGAATAATTTTCACGTGAGCTTTTGTGAGATATTAATTTGTATCCTACTAGACCTAGTACAGGTTTTGCTTTAGGAAATAGGTTAGTATAAATCTGTGGACTAACACAACTTTAGATTGGAGAGGGAAAAGTAGAATTTGGAAAACGACCCCTAAAGAAGAGTGGGTGGGTGCATGAGTGGGATCAGTAGTTGAACTCTTCTATAGGCCAATCACATCTCTCTCTCTCTCTCTCTCTCTCTCTCTCTCTCTCTCTCTCTCTCTCTCTCTCATACTTCTTGTGATTTTTCCTATTGAGAACTTTTGCAAAGGACTCGGCTTTAGCAGTTTCAACAACAGAGAAGCCTCTGTTAATGTGTGTGTCTCTCTCTCTCTCTAAAAAACATACTTCGTGGATTCTTCCTGTTGAGAACTTTAGCAGAGGGCCGAGCTCAAGCGGTTCAACTGCAGAGAAGCCTTTGTTATAATTGCATCGTGATCGTTTATCTCGATAATTAATGGTTCAAATTTAAAAAAGACTCTGTAAAAAAGAATTTGGATAGAATCTTTCAAAAAAATCTACAACATTATGTAACACTCTTAAACGGCCGAGATTACGGAGACTATTCTCCGAAGTCCAAATCCAGACGGTAGAGAAGTCTGAAGCCTCCTTGAATATCCCAGTACTTGTCACTGAACCCGTACCACACCCAAGGTAATATTTCGACTTTTGAGCATGTAGCGGCTAAGGCCCCGTTCTCGAAAGGGAAATAAGTACTTTTGACACTAATATATATACGTCTGATCAATATAATTAGGTTTCGTATAAACTGGCTTCTGAAGAAATTATGCAATTGTGTCGTGTTACCATGCATTCAAGCCATTTTAATAACAAAGTACTCATAATCGGTGGGAAAAATGTACGACTCAAGGACACTCAATTTGTATTCCGGATCAATATATCTTTTGGAGAAAGCAACGCTGCTTCTTTTTTTTTTTTTTTTTTTTTTCTAGTGGGTGGCACTGAACAATCGGTTCGCTTAATTTATTGAAGAACTTGCAAACCAAACAAGCCATAACCCAAAAATAATGCATCCAAAATGATCCTTTACAGTTCATGCATGCCTCTGGGCCACCCTCATGATCAGTAATTGTTTATTAGCCAATTCAAAAGTTAACCAGTACTTCAGCACTGATCAGTCTTAAGGATTAGGATGAATCCTTCGGAAAATCTGATAAGTTAATAGAAACCAGATCGATACTTTTGTTTGTTTCTTTGTTTTTTTTTCCGATTTTTCTGTGAAAAGTAATGGGTACGTAGTGTGGCTGTGAAGGAAAGCGAAATGATGTTTTATTGATTGTATATAAAAAATAACCCTATCATGCTTTTATATAGGTTACAATGTTCTAGGTCACCAAGAAATCTAAAGCAAATAGAAAACATGGCAATACTCAAACATGAAGACCTAAGTATTATTAGAGTCACCATGGAGTGCTTTAATCGCCTTATCAGGGTATGTGTCCGAGAGATACGTTCCAAATTTTTATAACTCTTTTTTTCTCAGCGAAAGTCAGCATTGTTAGTTAATACTTGTGAGGTTTTGAAGCTTGAGAGTACATGGTACTACCATTTCACTTGCCATTCCAAATTTGTAACTTACCAAAAGAGCAAGTGCTATATGCCCTTAATTAGTATTCTAGCTAGCACGAGTTTTTTTTTCCCAGAAGATCGTTGTCATTGTTACTGGAAGAAGATCCGATGATCGAATTACAGAGATACAATACACTGAAAAACATAGGGGCGACCATCGTAGTAACTCCCCCTTGACCATAGGGGGCTCTCTACCCGCCAATGGAATGTCCGGTTTGAGCCATAGCTACTGTCCGTAAGAACGGGCCGTGTCATCACGGCACCACCTGGTGCACAGCGGTGAGAAATCCCCCTCTTCGGTCCACATACGGTTTCAAAATAAAGCCTATTAATGGCATCACCAGATACCAGTACAAATGTGCATCCCGAGGCTCGAACTGGTGCAAGTGTTAAAGAGAGGTGATGACTCCAACCAACTGGACTACCACTTAGATGGTTATTCTCGGTTTTGGATTTGGACATTTTTTTCGTCTTGTTCGGTACGTCAATGGATTTGAACAATAAAGCCCATCAATATGGTGCTCGGAGTTTTTTCCTTTTCTTTGTACGTCCTGACGGGCCTTGAATTTAGTTCCAGGAATTTGTTTGAAGCATAGTTACATTATTATAAATAAATAAAAAAAAAACCCTTTCATGCATGCTCACTTGAATTTTAATAATTTGAAATTCTTTTAGAAAACACTTTCGTGCTCACGCGCTTTATATTAGATTATTAACTTTCCACGTGGCCCAATATATGTTTTTTTTTTAAATGAACAGATAAAACGATCTTGTCAGTATAAATATAAATAATCTTTCCCTCGTGTTCCGCTATAGCAAGAGCCCCTAAATCTAAAGCTGGTTGACGTTCCATGCCAGTTCCAACTTCCAACAATGCACTTCTCGGACCGAGAAAAAGGGGAATTGCTTGACGTTGCATATTCGACCTCATTAAATCCCCAAGTCGCACCATTATGTTCGATAAAAAGGAATGAGAGAAACCCCAATCGGAAAATACTGGAAGCCCAGTATTAGTTTCAGTTACAACTGTGAACACCCAAAGAGACTGACTATTGGGCTTTTACCCCAATTAAGTTTAACTGCCCATTACCCAAAGGGAGCTGATTTTGCCACACCATAAATTGTTAACGCCTAAAAAATACACTGCAGGGGTGTGGCGTTAACAATTTAGGGTATGACAATATCATTGCCCTTATCGAAAATGTAAAATAGAGACAAAGCTTTTGGGCGGGCCCCAAGCAGATCGCTTTAGCCCAACCCAAACAGAAGACTCTAGGGGGGAAAAAGAAAACAGAATCGCCCACCGTGGGGCTCGAACCCACGACCACAAGGTTAAGAGCCTTGCGCTCTACCAACTGAGCTAGACGGGCCTTTGTCCTTAGAGTCTAAACAAAACTATTTAACAATAAAAAATCCCTTGCGCTTTTTGTATTCCAAAAATATGGGATGGGAATATATAGGCTTTCCATAAGCAGCAAAAGGAGATTCTAAAGCGAACTAATGTCCATTTCCTTGGATTTTGGAAATCTAGAATGTGGTTGAGTTGACTATGAACCAGTTTAGCACGGTAAGAATGGACGTTTTTCTTGAAACCTTGCAGGAAAATAATGTTTTCATGCTTTTTGCCGCCTCGAGAAGGTGTATGATATGCAAATAGCTGTTTTTTTTTTTTATTAAAGTAAAAATTTCCATTTTTTTGACATTTAATAAAATTATGAGTCCTGGTGGCTGGCTGTTTGGTTTGATATCTACAGTGTAATATGTTTTATTTTTCGAGCTTTATGAAAAAGCCATAACGTACGGGACGTGTGCCTATAAAAGCAAATTAGGCGGGATTATGTAAATGATGTGGAGATAAATCGGTGGTAACGAAAAACGATAATAGGTAAATGCTTGTCATCGCATTCATGAGCTTGATCGTGAGCTGTTATATATCCATAATCCCGTTTCAATTGCTAAAGCTTAAAATGGAAAAAATAAAAATAAAAATTAACCAACTTGGTAAGTAATCCAAGCAAATCCATGAAATGAATCTTCTTCACCTCTCTCTTTCTTTTCACCGACGAGATTCTAATTATTGAGACATATATGTAATATATGGAGGCGGGGGGCCTGCTCCCCCCCTTCCTGCTCCCCTTCCTGTTCCGCCCGGAGTGGGGCCCACTCCGGGTCTCGCTCCGATGATGCAAAAAATCAGCTTAATTGGATATCATTAAGTGCCTGATCGAAACCTTTTTATCTTGAAAATAATGGATCCGAAACACTGGATCAAATCCACTTGAACCCATGGACCGAGAGTTACCGAGAGTTATATGGGTTTCGATCAGGCACTTAATGATATCCAATTAAGCTGATTTTTTGCATGGTTGTTCTACTCGACGAGCTCTACAAAGTGAACGATCCCGATCATCGGAGCGAGACCCGGAGTGGGCCCCACTCCGGGCGGAGCAGGAAGGGGAGCAGGAAGGGGGGGAGCAGGCCCCCCCGCCTCCTGTAATATATAGAGAATATAATTAAGTTGGTTCTTGTAACGAATTTTATGAGTGAGTGCAAGCTAAGAATGAGAAAGAGAAATAAACAAGCAGTCACACGAGACACAAGATATACCCTTAGAGAGGTACATTCATGGGCAAGGAGAGAGAAGATTCACCGTCAAACGTGAAGGAGAGATACAAAGAGCCGGTTACAAACTCTATAGAGGCCACAATATGAGAGGAAGAAACAAAATAATTAAACCCTGGAAGTTTCGAAATTTTCCTATTTATAAGAAAACACTAAAAAATACAGCATACCTTAATCGACTGAATAGAATTCTAGTCACATAAGTTTAAACCGACTCCAATATATCTATAAGAATAGTAGCATACTTTTTTTTGGAAACATAGTTGAATGAAATATGATATGTTCCTTTGTCAACTAAATTTGAACGTGATAACATACTCGCTACAATTCAATAAGAGTTTGAAGACATCCCAAACTTTACACGTTAAATTATTCCAATGTAAGGAGATCTGCAAATTATTACTATTAAAAAATAAATTTAAGTGTGTAAAAACAGTTGTAGGAGGGTCTGTAGAGTTTAGTGCAAATTGTTATTATTATTAAAAAATAAGTTCACATGTATAACGATTGTGAGAGAGGCTGTAGAATTTAGTCTGAAGTGTGCCTAAGTTAGTCTAAAATACCTTACGTTACCTCCCCCCCCCCAAAAAAAAAAAAAAAAAAAAACGGGTTGATGTGTTCAACTAAATCCGAGTAGGTAATGTAATTACTACAATCCAACTATTCAAGGAAGTTTGAGGACAACTCAAATTTTCAATCAAAAATTTCAATACCACAGACAAACGTACGAATACTGGTACAATCTCACTCAAAAGAGAAGTGAGGTCTACACACACTAGATACGTGCGGTTCAACTCTCTTTTGAGTGAGCTCGTGTAGGTGTTTGTAGCAAAGTTGAACTTTATACATGGGAATTCATTTCAAATAAGATTGCGATATCCATATTATTTTTATCAAAAATGCTAGAGGCACAACGGTGTGACACTCTTCAACCACATCCCTCTTACATACAGGAGGGGTCTCACTGAAACGAATCTCACCTGTATGTGAGAGGAATGTGGCTGAAGTGTGCAACACCGTTGATTTTTAAGTATAGTAGTTCAGGAAAATATACCACACTTTTTATCATTACTCTTCGGAGCACTTTTTATCATTACACTACATCCTTTCTCTTCCGTTTGTGCTCCCGCGTGAGATGCGAGCCACATCGAGCCGAGCTCGAACTAAGATCATTAACGGCGAACCGAGCTCGAGCCAAACTTTGGTAGCTCGTTTCGAGCTCGAGCCGAGCTTGGGCTGACAATATTTTTTGCGAGCCAAGCTCGAGCATCTAAAAATTCGGCTCGATTGCAATCCTACTTATTGGGTTACATATTTCTATCGCAAAAGCACGAATTCTGCTAAATGACAAACGAACTACACTGTTTGAGTTCAGTACATGTTTGTTTTTTTGAAAAATTCGTTCAAGATTGTTTTATTAGTCAGATAAATTATTCTTGAACGTTATTTTTGAACTCTGCTCCTTTAAGTATTTTTTTTAAAAAAATATTTATTTACAATTTTCAAACTTACGAATTATTGAAATAATTTTTTGTGCAATATAAATTTTGTTTGAACGGTAGAAATTTTTTTTCTTCACAAGTACATTATTTTTAAGTTTAAAAATTATAAATAAATACTTATTTTTTAAGAAGATTTAGCAGAACCGACAAACGAGCAACAATTCAGTTCATTTGGCTAGCGTGATTCATGAAAATTTCAAGCTTTTAGAATCAAGTCAATAAAATGTTCTTGTAATCTTGGGTTCTAATAACATAATCCCAAGAGCTCCAATTTCACTAAACCCCCAATCCAACCGTCCAATCCCTCTCCATCGACGGCTGTCAGACACTCCTCTCCAATAAAAACCTATTTTCCCCTCCCTTCCTTCATACCCAAAAGAAATCCACGTATTCTCTCGTCTCTGCGATTACCTTCTCTCTCTCTCTCTCTCGCGCGCACACACACACACACAGACACAGAGACACATCATCTCTCTGTTTTTTCTTCGAATCCAACTTCTCCATCTCCACAGATCTGCAAAAACCAAAATCACCCTTCCAAACCCCAGCCCGATCGTCGCCCAGCTCACTCAAATTCCTTCGCACTCGTACATTATCTCATCGCAATTCTCTCGGTAGAGCACAGTTTCTTTTTCTTTTTCCCTTGGTTTCTTTTCGCATAATTGTGGCTGTCGCCGTGCTCTTCCGATACATTATTTACCCTTTAATTACCGTCGGTTAACTCGTTTCGTTTTCCAAGTTTTCCTTTTTATAACGCGGTGATTTTTTATTTTTTGCAGAGAAGAGTGAGGATTTTAAGTGGAGTTGTTTCAAATTAGGGTTTTGTAGGGATGAGAATCGAGCGATGAACGATGCCGGTGGCGCGTAGCGGAGCGCGAAGGGGCCGGGGAGCGAAGCAACAGCCACAGCCGCAGCAGCGGAAACCTAATTCGATTAATCCGATCGAGAACGGAGAGGCGGCGATTGCGACGAGGACGAGGAGGAGGAGTGCAGCAGCAGCAGCAGCGCCGAAGGGGAACGAAAACGCTTTTCAGCCGGTAAATGAGAACGTAGGGGCCGCTGCGGTTGCGCCAGCGGAGGTGAGAGGGGAAAACGATAGGGTTTTGGCAGAGCCGCCGCGCGGCAAGGAAGAGGAGGAGGTGGCAGAGAAGGCGATGGACGATAGTGGCGGCCGCAGCGGTGACAAGGGGCATGCCGGTGAAGACGAAGGAAGCACAGCTCCGCTTCCTGAAAAAGTGAGACTTTTTATATACTGCTAGTTTTTTGTTGTTGTGGGTTTATAATCAGTTGGTGTTTTATGTGTTTCGCATGCAGATTGGACACCCTAGACTTTTGAAAACCCTGTTCTGATAGTCTAGAATTTTCGGAAATTGTTTATGGGTCTTACTGGGCGGTTGGATAATAACAGTATAATACCAAGTAATTTCGAATTCCAATAAACGTCTCACGGATATAAATACTGTTTTACGGATATCGATATGTACACCTTTTAGGTATTATCCACCCCTCTAATAATGAGTATAAGTGCTGTGCTCAACATTTTCCATTGTTTATAGGTTATATACTTATATAGGTTCATGACCCCCATTTTGTTTGGAAAAAAGTGATATAGCCATTTAGGCTACCTAATGGTGATTTTAGTCGTAGATAGTTATGAGAATTGAATTTCCTTTTCCACGGGCTTCATGTTTTTCTTAGCTATAATGAGGATGGTATTATGAGGTTTCTGAGTGATCGAATTGAATTAAGGAAACTGCATTAGGTTTGGATTGGAGTTTGGTATATTGATTGTGATGTTTCATTGGTGGTTTGGGTGTTTGCATGGCGATAGATGTGTTCCGTGGAAAGAGATACCCGCTTTATGCATGTAGGTTTTTCTTGCTGGTCGTTGAATAAGGTTTTTGACCGTTGGAGGGTTTTTGATTAACTCGTGGTTGTTCCGTTATCCATATGTGATTTGCACATGTGGAAATGAAGATTTAGTAAGTTTGTGGATTTTCCTATTAATGACGTTTGGTTGATTAAATATGCACCTTTGAGAGTCTTGTCGTCTCCGGGTTCGTAATCTGTTCAGTAGAATCTATGTAGTTTTTGGAAGTTTAATTGATTTTGAAATTAATGGTATGCAATTAGTTGTTGACATGGGAACTTCCTTAATGGATATAACAACTCTTTTCCTTTTGTCTGACACGTTATAAAATGATGGACTCGGCACGTGCTTGGCTTTATTTTCTGTATTATCATTTAAGGAATGTTGTCTTTTCCGGTTGTTTTTAATTTGGTAATATTGATTGTAAAATTAGATTGGTGGTTTGGGTGTTTGCATGGCAATAGTGTTGCTTGCAAAGAGATGCGGCCTTATGCATGTAGGGTTTACATGCTGGTCGCTGGTCCTTTAATTAAGGTTTTCGACGGTTGAAAGGTTTTTCGATTACCTCTCAGCTGTCCCGTTATCCATATATGTCTTACAGATGTGGAAATGAAGATTTACTAAATTGTAAGTTTTGGATTTCCCAATCTACGATGTTTTGTTCATTAATACACCTTTGGGAGTCTTTTCGTTTCAGCGTTGGTAATTGCCTCAGTAAAATCTATGTAGTTTTAGGGAGTTGTATTGCTTTTAGAATTAACAATACGCAATTAATTGTTGATATGTGAAATTCCTTGATGGATATGATAACTTTTTTCCTATTTTCTAACATGTTATTAATAAATGGACCAGACACGTGCTTGGCTTCGTTTCTTTTATTATCCTTTTAAGGAATGTTGTCTTTTCTGGTTGTTTTTGTAAATGTGGTAGATATTTAACTGGACGAGAAATCTAATAATTGAGTTACTGACAAAAGAGAAATAGTTAAAGATTTAGTTAGATCATGGAATTTTCAATTGATGCTTTTGTTACGGTAAACATACACCTTTGAGGGGTTTGTCGTTTTTGGCGTGGTAATCTCTTATATGAATCTGTAGAATCTTAAGGAGTTGCGTTGCTCTGAGAATTAACAGTTTGTAATCAACACACAGGGATGCAGGGGAGGACAGGGGGGTGCAAGCGGGGCCCCGGGCCCCTGCACACCCCCCCAATTATCCCACTAACTAGACTATATGTTCAGGTTAATTTGAAAAGGTTATATAGAATCGGTCCCTGCAAGTCTCTTGAGTGAAAAAAAGTTAAAATTTCAAGTTATCAACAATTTTGGGTTGTGGTTATAAAATTATATGCAATTATGTATTTGTAGACAATCTCGTCTTCTTCTGAGAACTCGTAAGTGGTAATATTTATATTATAGATTATAGTTTTTGTTCTCAATGTAAAAATATGTGATTCGGGCCCCCGCTTTGTACAAATCCTGCGTCTGCCACCGAGGGATGTGAAGTTCCTAGATGTATTGATTAACTTTTCTCATATTTTCTTAAATTTTAACATGAAATTGCTTTCATGATATCAATGAAACAACTGGATTGCACCAAAACATCTTTTGCGGTATTCTGTTGCAAAAAAAAAAACATCTTTTGCATTATTGACTTCATGCCGGCATTGTTGGGGTATTAGTTGTTGGAAATAGGCATATCTTGCGTGCTGATTCTTATTTGGCTACATGAATATACGATGGTTTGGATGTTAGCCGGTTTGTAAGTGAATATGTTTATGGGACTGAATCAATGGAATAGCATATACTACTGGTGTGATATGTATCTCCTAATTGTCTGGAAAGTGATACAGCCTCCTAACAAGGTAATATGATTTTTTGAGCAAGGGATGTCATAAGTTGTTTACTTGCATCGTTTAAGTATAAGCTTTTGAATTTTTTATGGCAGGTATTTTGATTGGTTTACAAAATATATTCAATCCTTCTGTTCTTCACGACAGGTTCAGGTTGGTGGTTCGCCTTGGTATAGAGTAGAAAGAAAGCTTGGCAAGGGAGGCTTTGGACAAGTTTATGTAGGTCGCCGTGTTACTGGTGGTACAAGTGATAGAACAGGTGCTGGAGCTGCTGAGGTATGTTTATAATTCCTTTTTGGGGTTCTCAAGTTTGACTACTCCATGGTTAGTGTCTGCTGCTGCTTAGATGTATACTGACATATTTTTCGCATTTGTATTTTAGGTGGCTCTGAAATTTGAGCATCGAAGTAGCAAAGGATGTAACTATGGACCTCCATATGAATGGCAAGTTTACAAGTGAGTATGGCTGTCATGAAGTCTTCTAATAAATTTGATAGTCATAATACGTAGTACTTTTTCACACACATTCTTTTGTGTACAGCTCTCTTGGTGGCAGTCATGGTGTACCTCGAGTACATTACAAAGGTCGACAAGGTGACTTTTATATCATGGTATGATCTGGTGACTTTTTCTTGCTGCTTGTTTCATCTCCTTGGTTCCTGTTTGATGGAGTCTAACAGTATAACTTGTCATATGCAGGTTATGGATATGTTGGGACCAAGCTTGTGGGATGTTTGGAATAATAACTCTCATACGTGCGTACCATGAAGTTTTCATTACTTTTTACGCTTTACAGTTACATTCTTCACCACTTTCGCATTCATGTTGTCATTGCTTGATTCCTTCTTTTTTCTTCTCACTTCTAAATTCCAGGATGTCCATTGAGATGGTGGCCTGCATTGCCATAGAAGCAATATCTATATTAGAGAAGATGCACTCCAGGGGGTGAGGAGTTATTTTTTTTTCTTTCCCTTTTGCATTGGTTTTTTCTGTTTCCTTTTTGTCTTGTTCACGTCAGTTGTCAAAGTTTTGGATTTGTTTTCTTTTTCTGCAATTCTTCTGTCTGGTTTGCCGGATGGGTGTTGATGCAGGACATAATGCTGTGATAACAATCGCAAGAAATGTGTGATTGATTGGATATCTATGTGATTGAGTAGCATAATCTTAGGCAGATTTGGACTTTTGATTGTTTTCCTGTTTGGCACAAGGCCAAGGCACTTATTTTTCCATCTTCTATAATATTCCTATTGAGAGTTATTTCTCCTTCTGGTGGATTCCAGTCCCGTGGACTCAGGAATTAAAATCTCGCTTCCGTTCTGCGTCAGGTGTCAACATTTTATTATTTGTCAGACAATGCAAAATTTAAACCATCTAATGACTTTCTTATCCTAAGAGCATGTACACCAATAGTTGTGTATTTTAACTACTCAACAGTCCACTTTTTTCATTTTACCTACTCAAATCTCTCTCAACCCTACACCAATCCTCTCTATTTCCATCTCTATCCTTATAAAATACTATGGTGTCAACATTTTATTATTTGTCAGACAATGCAAAATTTAAACCATCTAATGACTTTCTTATCCTAAGAGCATGTACACCAATAGTTGTGTATTTTAACTACTCAACAGTCCACTTTTTTCATTTTACCTACTCAAATCTCTCTCAACCCTACACCAATCCTCTCTATTTCCATCTCTATCCTTATAAAATACTATAAAATATTACTATTCATCCAGTACTTGAGTTCCACTGAGGAGAGGGAGAGAGAGGAAGAGAGAGAAACAATCATTTGTTTAATGGGAGCTCATGAATAGTTCCGAGGTATTAATACAGAGCCGAACCAACAAGAGCAATTTTACCTTTGGGTTTTGCTCCTCTGATGCAAAGGACTTTTTCTTATTTTGACAAGCTAAAATAGATAAAAAGCAATTGTACCTTGACTGATAAACTTGCTCTAAGAGCATGTACATCAGTAAAAGGTATTTTACCTACTCAATAATCCATTTTTTTCATTTTACCTACTCAAATTTTTCTCAACCTCACACCAATCATCTCTGTTATACCTCTTCATCCTTATACAATATACTAAAAAAAAGAGAGAGAGACAAGAGAGTAGAGAGAGAATGAGGGAGTGGTAGGGAGGAGAGAGAAGAAGAATAATATTTTAATGTTTTCCTAGTGAATAGTTGCTTTATATAAATGCAGAGCATTTTCCAATTAGGTAAAATGCCTTAGTGTTTCAAGAGGCTGGTGCAAACTGTTTTTTTGGTTTTGATTAGGTACAATGACTATAAAGATGGGTTTGCCTACTCTTGTGTACATGCTCTAAGCTTATATTCTAATGAGGGAGCTTTTAGCATATTGGATTTGGTTGCTTTCCTCTCAGGTCATGTATCAGGTATCCATAGGAATGGAAGCTACTAATGAGGTTTATAGCTTATCGTGTAAATTAGAGGTTCTATTGCTTAAAGTGGGAACTTTAGAATCTGCTCACCCAGCCTCCACCACTTTACAGTTCAGTAGTACAGCAGGTTACAAACATTTATGAGCCAGAGATGCTTATTTTCCTTGCATTGTTGTCATGCAATAAGACCTTGCTCTTTACAACTAGAATTATGGTCTGCCTCGTTCAGTCATGTGTTTGCGATCCAGGAACTGTGACTGGTATACGAAACTAATTCTCAGGTAATTTTGCAGGTATGTGCATGGAGATGTAAAACCTGAGAACTTTTTGCTTGGTCCTCCGGGAACTCCAGACGAGAAAAAACTGTTTTTGGTTGATCTTGGATTAGGTACTTATTTGGTCATCTATCCCTAAAGAACCTACGTTTCGAACAATGCTATTGCTAAGTATTTAATGTGATTGTAATCTTTTCGTGGTATTAGCTACAAGGTGGCGAGATGTTTCAACTGGTCTGCATGTTGACTATGACCAAAGGCCTGATGTCTTCAGGTATGAAAGTTATTTCATTTTGGCGGAGTAGGGGTATTGATATAGTCATATAAATGTCTTATATTTTGTTTTTAGTGTTGCTGCCCCTTGGCTAACAAGCATTTGTATTGGCAGGGGAACCGTTCGTTATGCCAGTGTGCATGCTCATTTAGGCAGAATAGGTAGCAGGAGAGATGATTTAGAATCTCTTGCTTATACACTCATTTTCCTTCTCCGTGGTCGTCTCCCTTGGCAAGGATACCAGGTGGGCCATTAGGCTATATTGGCAAAGTTTGTGAAGTAACGCTTCTTTTGTGCTATTTTTTACGAGATGCTCTTTGTAGGGTGAGCACAAAGGTTTCCTCGTCTGTAAGAAGAAGATGGCAACGTCTCCTGAGACTCTATGCTGCTTCTGTCCACAACCTTTTAGACTGTTTGTGGAATATGTGGTGAACTTGAAGTTCGACGAGGAGCCTAATTACGCGAAATACGTATCACTTTTTGATGGGATAATTGCACCAAATCCTGATATCAGGCCCATTAACACTGATGGTGCACAGAAGGTATGATTTGGCATTTTGTCATACAATCTGTTGTTTATTGTTCTATTTTCAAGCCAAAGTTACTCTTTATTGCATTTTCTGTATGTAATTGCGGTATGTACCCAAAAATTTTCCCTCCTCCCCATTTGAAGCTTATCTATCAAGTTGGACATAAGAGAGGTCGCCTGACTTTGGAGGATGAGGACGATGAACAACCAAAGAAAAAGGTTCGTATGGGGATGCCTGCAACACAATGGATTAGTGTTTACAATGCTCGTCGACCTATGAAACAAAGGTACATTGCTGCTTCAACTCTTTTGTGGCCCCCGATCCTGGTTAATAGACTTTGATGCAGCATAGTAGACATATTGTGGGCACTATGGTATTTTGCTTCTAATTCCTACATTTTTTATCTTCTTTTTTCGGTTCTTCAAATGTTTTTCAGCATAACTTGTTCGTGGTTCTCTCACTTTTATTTGTACTTTATGGGCCCGTTTATTTGACCTATGAGCATAGTGTTGGACACTTGGACTATGTGGTCACCTTGACCAAATATTTGGTGTTTGGTTAATTTTGTTGGCCTTGAACGTGGTATATACAATATCATCGGGTGGGGGGGTGTTAATTACTATCCCGATCACCCTTTGTCCGATGTGATGACGTATGGGCCATTTATTTGACCCAGTATGAGCATAGGGTTGGACTATATCTTGAATGTGACCAAATATTCGGTGTTTGGTTAATTTTGTTGGCCCGGTTAAACATCCATGGTTATATAATCTAAGAAAATGTGGTATATACAACATCACCTTTTCTTGTTGAGCTACCTCCACGTTATGTCCAAAGCGAGTATTACCCAAAGTGATTTGAAAGATGAGAGTTTTTTTTTTTTTTATATGTGATTCTAGGTATCACTACAATGTGGCGGATGCAAGGCTGATTCAGCACATTGAGAAAGGATATGAAGATGGCTTATTTATTAGTTGTGTGGCTTCTAGTCAAAATTTATGGGCATTAATCATGGACGCAGGCACTGGATTCACTTCACAAGTTCATGAACTGTCACCATATTTTCTTCACAAGGTGCACCTTATAATTTTGTTAATTTGAGACAATAATACTCCTTCAACTTTCTGCTGTTCCCGGTCACGTAGTACTCATCGCGTGCAAAACTGCAAATTAGTCGACCTTTTCTTTATTTTTATTTTTGTCTTGGAAATTTATGAAGGAATGGATAATGGAGCAATGGGAAAAGAACTACTACATCAGTTCGATAGCAGGAGCTACTAATGGGAGCTCGTTGGTAGTGATGTCGAAGGGTTAGCCAAAGTTGTTTGATTTATAGAGTTCTTCAAATAGTTTTACGGGAATTTCACTGAACTTACCATCATTAATCAAATTCAGGTACACAGTATTTGCAGCAGTCTTACAAAGTTAGCGATTCATTTCCCTTTAAGTGGATAAACAAAAAGTGGAGGGAGGGTTTCTATGTCACTTCCATGGCCACCTC
Source organism: Rhododendron molle (assembly GCA_025413875.1). Lineage (NCBI taxonomy): Eukaryota > Viridiplantae > Streptophyta > Magnoliopsida > Ericales > Ericaceae > Rhododendron > Rhododendron molle. The sequence goes on from CM046399.1 coordinate 30,174,530, forward strand.
AGGAAGTAGATGGGCAGTTGTCATGTCTCGTGGTGCAGGATTTTCAGAGCAGGTTCTTTTTTACTAGTTTTATCTTTCCATATATAGTGTTGGTCTCCCCTTTTGTCTACATATTTTCCCTGGACTAACAATTTTTGCGACTTTAGGTTGTTGAATTAGATTTTCTTTACCCTAGTGAAGGCATTCATCGGAGATGGGATAGTGGATTCCGTATTACGGCTACCGCAGCAACTTGGGACCAAGCGGCTTTTGTTCTAAGCGTGCCAAGAAGGAAACCGGCAGATGAAACACAGGAGACCTTGCGTACTTCTGCTTTTCCTAGTACACATGTCAAGGTGGGTTATTCACATATGAGCTAGTGCTATACAAACAGAAAATCCGAATGCTACGTACACAAATTAATGTGCACAAATCCGGACACATATTCGAAACCACGAGATACGTGTTGGTTCCTCATTATTGTGCGATCCACTTGGATTGGACAGTTCCAAATACACATTTGTGTTTGAATCTGTGCCCACTTATTTGTGTGGAGACTTTCTCAATAGGAAACCTACAGAGACACAAATGAACAAAATATATAGATCGCAAGGTTGTGGGTTTAAAACAAATACCCCCCTCAATATGACTTTTAATTAGGAAAGGCCATTGTCACGGTGTTCTGGTAGAATTTGGTTTTTTTTTTTTGTTTAAAGAATTACTCCCGCCAACCCATTTCTCGAGACGTCTCAAGGAGTCTTTCTTTTGTATGATAGAAAAAAAAATCTCATTTGTGTTTTTTTTCTTGAAGCGATTCCGTCGAGTCGTAATCAATCATTTATTTTGGTTGGTCTTTGCAGGAGAAATGGGCAAAAAATCTTTATATTGCATCCGTATGCTATGGTCGTACAGTTTCATAATATGGAAAAATCAATGCTGGGAAGTCGCTCGATGCCATTAACCCTATCTCAGCTCTATTCAACAAGCCGTCTGATTGGGGAGCAACACAACCTGGTTTTCTGTAGTGGCATTCAGGCTAGTGAAATTTTGATGAATCCGAACTTCAATAATTATAATTGTATTAGTGCACAGTAAGGAAGATATAGGACTCTCTTGTTGTCTGTTGAAGTTGTGTGGATAACTCCTCTAAGTGGGTGTCTATTAACCCAATAGAGCCCAAAGGGGTTATTGGTCTAACTTATTACCATTTGGGCTTGTATAGTTTTCTCAAACCGTAATAAGGACTTGGTTTAAGGCTGCTTTTGCCAGGCTCTTGCTTGCTTCCTTTTGCAGCTTTGCTAACTATAAAAATTGTCATCGTGTGGGAATTTACCAATTGCTCGCACTTTTGCTTCCATTATTTCTCAACTCTCATTCTCACCATTCAAGCGATGAATCCGATAGCTGAATCTTGAATATGTTAATGGAAAAGGAAAAGCAAGGGAAGGTTAAATCTACAGTTGTGCACTCCTAAGAGTACCCAACTTAAGAAATGGACGAATTCAGACAATTTCATTTCCTTTTCCTCGTCATTACTTTGGAAAAAACAATGTAATGACAAGAAATAACTGAACTAACTAAATTCCCAAACTAGCCTTTCAGCTGGGAGCATTAAGATGGCTGTTTCACTAGATCAATAAAAGACTGATAAGCCATCCATGAATTTGAGTGATTCCTGCAATCCAAGCAATTTGAAGCACAATTTGAGTGATTCGTCCACTAAACAGGATGGCTTTCATTAAACAGACTAAAGTGAATAAGCACTCGGTTTTTTTTTGATAACTTAGGTGTTCGGGCCATATTACGAACAAATCGACTAACCCGGGTGAGTATTCTACAAAGACGAATACCCTTCGAAGAATCACATTTCCCGATGATCAACATGCAATATTTTCCTCGTAAGGCTCAAGTCACATTATTTAAAATGGAGCATGAAAATTAAGTTCATTTTAGCTTCTCATCTCACTAGCACTTCTGAATTTCAAGAGGACTGGAAATCACCATCATTCTGGCCTGCAACATAAACTCGACAACGGAACTTTAGCCTGGCATAAGAGAGAGAATGTCAGGGGTTCATATGGCAGATATCACATTGTCATTGAGTTGTACCACTATTTTAGTACGTCAAACAATCAATTAATTGTCTCCACTAAATGGACATGTGTGTGTGTGTGAGAGAGAGAGAGAGAGAGAGCTAAAAGGTTCATATTTCATGGTGTTACCTCAGCGTTATCATAGGTATAACGAACCACAAATTCGCATGGGCAGTCTGGTGTTTCATGTGTGCTCCTTCGGATTTCAACAATGTATGCATCACAGTATATGGCGCGAACATCAGTTTCCTGAAAGTAAAAAAAGCAATAGAAGAAACAAGTAAAGGTTGGATGCGTCAGATTCTGAGATCCTATTGGAAAGGTTCCTGAAAAAGAAAAGGACATATTCTTTCACCAAGAATTGTTTCACATTTTCAAGGTTATAATATAGTATATCACTAGGGGAAAACATACCCTGAAGCACAGCACAGGATCTCCAACCTTGACGCGATGGCACTCTGATGGTTCTAAAGGAATAGAACGCTCACGGACTCCCCTTTTCACATTGACCCATTCATCTTGATCATAACTAAATCCAGAAAATCGTACACGAACTTCCTGTAGTATCAACTTTGGTTAGTAAATAAAACTTTGCTCATAGGATATTAGAAACACAACATGTGAGTAGATGCACCCAACATTGAGAATGGTCAATCTAAAGAAGAAGAGATGAGAAGGCATCACCAACAAAGATAAGAGGAACAATGATCGTAAGAGAATTAATTAAACTATGTTTCCCGGCAAAAAAAATTATACATAAAGAAACAACTTCTGTCAAAAGCATTAATCCTATGCTAGAATGAATATAAAGGTCTTACAAGTTCGCCCGTATGAATAACTCTGTAGTTGAGGAATGCAGCAACGTCGTACCTGAAAGGCCAATAAAGTTAGCATCAAGGGTAGTTTGATTTGAAAGATTACAACAGTTCATATCAGAGATGAATTTTTCTCCCGATGTCTGTAAGCTTATGCGTAAAACTAACCCATCCACTTCGAACAAATGGATACGGATCAATTATCGTAATATTCGAAATAACATATGGCAATTTGTAATAACTGAAATTCAACTCTTTCAAAAATTACCAAGAGCTTAATTGCGTGAGTTTAAGGTGTGGCTTTGACATCACTAAGATGGATTGTACTTGGAAGGGAAAATACCAAGATGAAGCCAAAAGCTATAATCTTTACTCTAGTGTCACCAGAAATCATCGACACTGCTAGCGATTTACATATTGGAACGCACTTTCTGAAACATGGTAGATATTCATTCCATAATGAAGAATTTGGTAACAAGAATGACCTTATATTTCTCTTCTCTTCACAAATATTTTCATGGCAGCTCACGTTTTCACCATCAATAATAATGCACATGCATTAACTGCTAACTCTGTGACAGTCCAATAGCACAAGTTTGATATCCTGATATGTCGAAATATGTCACTTGTCCTAACAGAGTCTACAATCCTTTCCCATACTAACAGTGTCTGCAATCCGTTATTCCCATGTACTATAAGACCTCAACAACATACTTACTAATGCCTGTTTTTTGGATCCCATACACCCCTAAAGTTGTCCAACTCCAACTAACGCATCTTACTGTCAAGTTATCCATCACCCCCCTAACTTTACATAAGTATCACTTAGCCACCTTGCACACAAGTCCCCCACGTAGTTCTATTCAAGTCAGGTTACCAATGCAATGATTCAATTGTTATTAATCAAACAAAAGATTACAAGTAGAAGGCTGCCTTGTGAAAAACTGAAAAAATCCTGAAAACTACTTGCCGTAGCTGATGCAACTTACTGTTTGCCATCTTTATACCCAAGGCAAATGCCACGTCAAGATGCCTTTTTGAAGGTAATGAGTAGGGTCAAGCATGGGATATTTACCTTTTAGCATCTTTACCCACGCTCAACTTACAATGTTGTTGCAGATAGCAGTGGGTTTTGGGTACGAGGCACTTGAAGAAGATATCAAAAGGTGATACATAAACCAGAGTCCATACATATATGGAACATGTTCCAATGGGGTATACTCTAATGACTAGATTGAAATAGGATAAAAATTTCTAGCTTAACCATAACTGTTTTAGTACAGAACTTGGCACCCATTTAGATGGTCTACCACTTTATTTGAAAATTTTCTCTCAAGTATTGTGGGAATAAGATCACTTCAAATCCAATGAAAAGCATCACAGAAGCACTTCAAAAACATTTTACAATTTCTGAGTATATAGTAAGCATTAATTTCTTTTGCTAACTGAGTTCTAGATGAAATCTCACCAAGCAAAATCCTTAAATGATTTAGCTTCAAATGCCAATTCTGAAAGACCTGCAACCCTCTCCGCTGCAATAGAATTAAAGTAGTAAGACTAGGGCAGAAAAAAAATTCAATTGCAGACTTGCACAAAAGTTTCCCTATTAATTGGATGCATTCACAAGTTATATCAGGCTAAGTACTTAGAAAGTTCATAGGGTGGCTTGAAACAAGAGGACTTGTGCATTATAGCATAGCCCAAGCATGAAAAAAGCTTTACATGGTCTGAGGAAGCTTTCATGTGGCCTCCATAGCAGAACAAAACTCTTCACGGAATCACAGCTGAAGAGTTGAACACTAAAAAGAAACTTTCATGGGAGGGCCTAGGAGAAGAAATAAATTCTTTTGTTTATAATATCTTAGGTTTTGAATGACTGAAACTAGAAGTAATGCGTGAAAAACAAAAGAGAACCTTTAGTCTTTCTAAGTCTTTCCGCTACATTGATTCTTAAGGCCCAATCTGAAGGCTGATTAAATTCTTTAATGGCAACAGGAGAGGTAAAGGCTTTAGCAGCAATTTGTTTCTGTTTATCTTGGAACCAACTTTGCACCTACACAGATGAAGACAAGTTAAAGCAATGAAGGGCTCAAATAATCACAAATAATTCGGTAGTGAATAAAAAGTAGAGATCAAGAGAAGAACCTGTTCCCATTGTATAGCAGGTTTTCCAGTTCGATGCTTTGATCGACTGCAGAAAATGAGCCATGACAAATACAAAGAAAGTATAACAGTAAGACAAGCTTTTCCGGATACACCACCAACTCCTTATTCCAAGGTAAAGAGTAAGAAAAAACTACACTTGATTTACTTAAAACTGTCCACAAGCTCTTGACAAAATTCTTGGCTCAGAGATTTTTCTCCCACATCCTTGAATAATCTCTCCATGGCAATAATCTATCAAGGAATGCAAATATCAGTAGTTTTACCTCGAAATGTGAAGCATTTTCAAAATAAAGCGTATCTAGGTAACTGCTCCTAATCCTACATTATCCCATATTTGGTTCCAAAATGGCTGTTGGGATAATATCGTAGGATTAATTTAACCTCTCTATATGTGGGGTACTATATAATCCTAGGGGGGAGAGGTGGGATTGAGCAGGATTATGGATTGCACATTACAGACTAATGTAAACGGGATATGAAAAATTACAAAAATAACCTCAAAAGTCCTGAAAACTTTAAAAAATGCCCTCTCTTCCGGAGGTAATCCCGTTTTATTCAAACATGGTATTGGAAAAAATTGGCACCGTGACGAATAGTCCAGGGACTACCAATACCAGGACTGTTAATTCCGTCTATTTCAGTCCGCAAAACACATGCATCTAACGGCTCCAGCTAAATTTGCGCCCGGAGCAGTGTTTTAAAGTTGTGTTTTCGAACTTTTCATAGCTGATTAGCTTCACTTAGTTAGGCTGAGGCGAGAGTGGAGTGGGATTTTTTTTTGGGTAAGTGAGAGTGGAGCGGGATTTAACTGGGTAATTAGAATACTGAGGGAATTAAGATTGACACTCAAAATTTCTGTCTTTATTCAGTCTGAAAATTTCTGTTGTACATATAAGCTTTAGAACACATCAATCAAAAGAAAAAGAAGAAGAAGCTAGATTTAGCAGTTAGAACACGAAAACACACAATGGAATCATCAACGTAACCATCACATGACAGGGAATCTAAGAACCACATGCATTTTTCACCAGATAGTCTAATGATGATCGAAAATGGTGTCAAATTTGAGGAATTCAAAGAAGATTAGAGTGTAAAAATAGTAAAATTTACCTCCTTTAGTGTAAACTCGGGAATTGCATCCTCCATTTCGGCTGACTCGAACCCTTCCATTTTGAGAGCGAGAGAGAGAGAGAGAATCTATTTGCAGGGTTTTTCTGTCGGAGAGAGAGATTTGAGGGCCGAGTCTGGATTCGCTACGGTGAGCAAGGTTAGGACAAACATTTGATTCCGGCTTTAGTTCCAATCAAGATACGACACGTGTTGGTTAGGTTTATCCCCGGGGTCCATGAAACGGTTAGTCATGGGTCAGGCCTTAATGGGCTAGCGGATTAGGCCCGAGTTTTTAGGCCCATCGTGGTGGGCCAAACGCTCTCTGGTAAGACAATTTCTTTACTACTCCCTTGTTGTCAAACAATTTTCACATATTATTGAGTATATAATTTTTTTTAAAAAAATTGTCTTAGGTCCCTATAATTTTTTACGTGGGAAGTGAGCACTTGATTTATTGATCACTTTAATATGACTAAGGAGTTTTTAACTCCTCCATCTTAAAATGACTAATTTTTTTTCTCGCAAGTCAAAGTTGGAGGGTTGGTTGGACTTCAAGATCCATGTAGTGCTTAACTGGCCTTTCTTTTCATTACGGGACTTTTGGCCATCTCCAATCATGGAGTTAGAACCGCGTTGTTATATGATACCAAAGTGTAAAAAATGAGTCCCAAATTTATATGAAAATTGTTCTTCCAATAGTGTAGTTTTAATATGAATAAAGGTATAAAAGGTACAAATATACACCTAAAAGTATATAGGGTGGGCCATACTCCCACCCCCTTTGACTCTCTTCTGACGCACCTTTCTCTCTCTCTCTCTCTCTCTCTCTCTCTCTTCTTTTAGGTGAGCTAGAGGGAGGTAGGGGACTTGCTGTCCTTTCAAGACATACAACCACAGTAAACTACGTACCTGAATTTCACTTGAACTTAGCAACACTATAGGGTACCCATAGAAGATTACTATTTTGCTGCTAACTGTTAAGAGTTTTCTGAACCTATTATGCCCTTTTTCAGTTACGTTACAGGAGATGGCCTTAGTTTCAACAATGTTAACTTTTAGCCTACAGGCAACCTATTCAATAAATACATGGTGGGACTTTGTTGAGTTCTTTTAGAAGCCATACAATACAAGAACATGATTAATTTCCTCCTATAGTTGTGTACCTAGTAGTGGCTAGTAATAAGTAGTACTAATGGAAAATTGGAGTACTACTACTTGTGTTCATTAATTTTCTGGAGAATTTAGTCTTAAAGTCCAAAAGTAAGTGCCTATTGTGCCATTTAATTAGTACAGGTTAGGTTTAATTAACACGGTTTAGGATCCATTAACTTAAAAGTATTTCAGTTTAAAGTCCTTCATTGGACAAAAATGCCCCATCTCCCTTCTTCCTCGCGCGCTTGTACCTCTATCGATCTTCTCTCTCGCACGATTGGACCTCACAGAAGGTGTGGCGGACTAGTGGTTTTGCTTATCTTTTCACAAATTAAATTTTATTGATTGGGGCCGTAGACATGTGTTGTGTTTGGTTCTAGGCCTACTTTTTCCTAAGCCAAGCTATTGCCGTGTAGTAGTTAGTATCTATCAAACATCTGATACTACCGTGTGAGAATGGGGCCCATTGAAATGAAGGCAGGAACAGACTAGATGTTTAGATTATATATATATATTTAGGAAACACTCTCTCAAACTCTAAACGTTACTCTAACCACAAGTTGTCCCACTAAAAATATCACACAAGGTATGACACATATATTATTGTGAAGCAAAATATCGTCTCTCCAAGAACCCGAACTATAGACAAACGTTCATCCAAAGACAAAACAAAACTATCAAGAAAACGAGAGACGAAACTCTTACGGTTCAAACGACAAGTCGTTGATCTGAAGAGACGAAAGAAAAACAAAACGAAGAGAAAAGTATCAAAACCCTTCCCCTCGACAACCGTTTAAGGGTGTGAAACCCTAGGGGAAGAGGGGAAGGAAGAAGAAAGATATAGGTGGTGGCTAGAGTTTTGAGAGAAAGAGAGAGAGAGTATCAAAGAGCAAAAAGTTATAAATCAAACTCTATAGCCTAGGACTGGCAGTGCAATAGATAGAAATGTTTAAGCTAGTAGTTACGGTGAACCTACAAAGGCCTATTTGTCGATTGGTAATCGTACCAATTCTGAGGGGGAAAAGTGAAATAGAGTGAGAGAGTTCCACTACTTCTATACCCACTTAGCTAAAAGGACTTTTTGAAGGTTTTATCTTTATTAAAAAAAATTTACGTATGTTAGTTTTGCGTTATTTTTTCAGGATTATTGATTCGTTTTGATAAGAGAAATCAGAAAAGTAAACTTTTTTTTTTTACTTTTATCCAAATATTTTGAAAAACAACCACTTTTCAGCTAACAAGTTTTTTTTTTAAAAAAAAAGAAGCTTTTTTGGCTTAAAAGTGGAGATTTTCCAAAATATTTGGGTAAAAGAATTTTTTTTTTAACTTTTTTTATTTGTCTCATATCAATAATCCACAAAAATTTGACGCAAAACTAACATAAAATTTTTTTTGAATAAGGACAAAATGTGCTTAACTTAGTGGAACTATATACGTCAAGTGAGTAGAGATAGACCCAATGTCACGACCCAACCCGGAATCATGTCCGGCCAGTGAAAAGAAATCACTGAAGGCCATCTTTACATCTTAGTTGTAATTTTTTTCCCTAAAATATCAATAGTTTCTTTATTATGAAAACAAATGCGAAAGCGTTTATTTAATTGAAAAAACTTTAATATTTACAGAGCGAAAACACAAGTAGTCCATAGGTCTTACATTACAATCTTGTACTCACCCGTAGGCTTAAATTACAACTTGTGGCTGGGCACTACTATAGGCCGCACCAAATATAAACAATTTTACAACTTCAGCAATCCATTGAAATACCGAAATTGAAAACAGCAACATCAACATCAACAGCAGGAAGGACTAGAGAGACTAGTCAATTATCTGTCCATGTCCTGAAACTCAAAATTCTGTAAAACCCGAGACTAAATATGTGAACCCAATGTTCTGGGAAGAGACTTGGGACACCGCCACATGGTGGCCCAAGAGCACTGAATAATCTCTCATTCAAAATGCATAGACAGTGCCATGTGAACACCCTAGCTATGACCTAGGCCTGTCAATGGACCAGATCAGATCAAAAAAATCCAAATCCGATAACGTCGATCCGATAATCCGAATCCGGTAACGTTATCGGATCCGGATCGGATTAAATCCGTTATCAATCCGAATTCGAACTTTTTTTTTTAAACTTTTTTTAAAATTTTGAATTTTTTTTAAAAATACAGTAAATTTTTTATTTTGAAAAAAAATGTTTAAGAAGTTGTATTTTTATTTTCAATTTTTTCGTTTATTTTTTTTTGGAAAATAATTTTTTTTTGAAAAAAAAATATTTGAAGTTAAAAAGTTTTCGGATCGGATCCGGATTACCACTATCGGATTTGAGTCTTATCGGATTCGGATCTGTTGGATTCGGATCAGATCCGGCCCGTTGACAGGCCTATTCTAAAGTATGACCTATCCATATAGATTTAGGAAACACTCTTCTCTTACTCTAAACATTACTCTAACCATTTTTCCAAACTAGGAGGGTTAGGCTAGCTACTATAATTAGGAAACTTTGTTTTCATCAACAATGAATGTTATTGCCTATATATAGCTAGCTATAGGGAATTAACCTATTAATTCAAGAGCTAGCTAGCATTACTTTTCCTTCTTCTAAAGTACTAGCTAGCAATGGGCCACTATATATAATTTCACCTCGGCCACTGGAAGGCAAAAGAGCACAGTGACAAGAAATACGAATTATAAGCTAATTGTGACTTGTGAGTGTGGGGTCTTATTGGGGTGGGATCTACTCAAAGTTGTCTAGAGTTCTGCCCCCAGCTCTTTAAGCAATTTTTTGGCTCTTCTTTTTTTTTTGTGGTGCTATTAAGATTTTCTTATGTAGAACATTCATTCATCTCAGGAAAAGAAAGATGGAGGACGTCGAGAAAGTGCATGATTCAATAAGCCAAAACATAAGCAGGAGCGTCCGCATGGGCGACTGGAGTACTATGGAAGAAGATCATAGCCAAAACCAAAACAGTAGTCATGCGGAGGAAGACGAAGAAGCTCTCAAATGGGCTGCTTTAGAGAAGTTGCCAACGTACGCTAGGTTACGAACAAGCATCATAAAATCTTTTGTGGAGAGCATGGTGGTACACAAGGAGGTTGATGTGCGGAAACTTGATTTGAATGATCGAACACAACTCATCGATAGTCTCTTTAGGGTTCCTGAGGAAGATAACGAGAAATTCTTGAAAAAGTTCAGAAACCGAACTGAGAAGTAAGTTAATTAATTTTCCTATATATTGATGGTGCCTTTCTAGACACTTACTTAGGTCTGAGTTTAACATTTGACCACAAGGGATTTTATTTTAACATTTTTCTTGAATAATTTTGCGAAATTATGTGGTAGAATGATCGATGTGTGCATAGAAAATGAAAGTGTAAATTAATGTAACATGCATGCATATATATATAAACACAACCGTTGTATATGATAGTAGTAGTTAATATCGAAGTCCTAATTAACAATCAACTATACATGTTTTAGTTAAGCGTCCTTTTAGATGAGAGACACTGGCTTTGTTCGGTTTGGAACTCCAAACCCAAAATTTTAGAAAAAGCAATTTTTCTACTTTTTCTCTCTCTAACTTTTCAATCATTACTCTCATTTTTCACTCTATCTCTCTCTACTTTTTACCTCTCTCCACAATCATTACTCACATTTCTCTCTCTACCTTTATTCAAAAACACAACTCAAAACCCACAACCGAACAAGGGCTTACTTATTCACGAATGAGCCGTAAATAAGTTGTTTGCGGAGGCGGCAAATGTCACCTGTCCGTTTCGGCAATCATGAACTGTCCGAATTTTAAAAAATTAACTCCCGAAAAAGTTTTTTTAAAATCCAGACCGTCCAAAACACTTTTGGACGCTCGCCATTCACCTTTCGTAAAACTTTTTTACGTACGGAAACCTCCGTAGAAAAGGTTTTTCTCCCTTTTAGACATGTTAAATTGTTCTTATGACGTATTACTTTTAACTGTTGGGTATTCGATACAGGTACCTTATCGAACTTTTGGAAGGTTTCATGTCATTAATCAATTTGTCCCTTCTTCTTCTTCTCCTTCTTCTTTGTCATTTCAGGGTTGGGATTATCCTTCCAACCGTGGAAGTTAGGTTTGAGAATTTAACCATAGAAGCGGATTGCTACATAGGGGACAGAGCTCTTCCCACTCTTCCAAACGCGGCCTTAAATATTGCCGAGTCAGCTTTGAGTTTGGTTGGTATCCGATTGGCCGAAAGAACAAAGCTCACAATTTTGAGAGATGCCTCCGGTATTATAAAACCATCAAGGTAAACTTCATTGAGTTCTTTTTTTTTTTTTTTTTTTACACTAAGCACTTGCGCTCCTGACAAGAATCGAGCCCTTATCTTCCATTTGAAAGAGTTGAGGAAGTACCATGCATTGGGTTAGAAGCCCTATTGGCAAACTTCATTTGTCCCAAGAGATAATAATACATCGACTAGCGTTTACCTTCAAAGCATTCTTAAATATTGTTTATAAAATCTTCAAGGAATTGCCACCAAAAAAAAAACCCATTCACCTGCAAAGCATTCTTAAAATATATTGGTTCTAAAATCCTTGTCTATTCATGGTTAGGGCTAATATATTTTGCGGATATAATTACCTAAATCTTTTATAGGATGACACTTTTACTGGGCCCACCATCTTCTGGGAAGACAACCCTCTTGTTGGCACTTGCTGGAAAGTTGGACCCCACCTTGAAGGTAAGGTTTACAAGAATCCCTCCTCCACGACCCATGATTAAGGATAACACTTTATGTTTGGATATTGCAAAAACAGATTGAGGAAAATTGATATATACTCTATATGTTTGAATACACTTTCTCATTCCTTTACAAAAACCCATCAATAATTTGCAATTTTTATTATTGTTTTAAGTACATAATATTGTGGAGCAGGTAAGAGGAGAAGTAACTTATAACGGACACAGGCTCAACGAGTTCGTACCACAAAAAACATCAGCATATATAAGCCAAAATGATGTTCATGTGGGAGAAATGACTGTGAAAGAAACCTTGAATTTCTCCGCAAGGTGCCAAGGAGTTGGGTTCCGATATGGTACTAAATCCAATCAAATTTTACCAAATTTCACACGTAGGTTGTGTGTTTATATATATATTGGTCCCATTTTCATGATAATGAATAAATTGTACTAGAGCTGTTGACTGAGCTTGCAAGAAGGGAGAGAGATGCTGGAATTTTTCCTGAGGCCGAGGTTGACCTTTTCATGAAGGTAGTTGCCACGCACTTAAATAGTTTGGGTGAATATTGGTCGTTTTTTAAACTATAATCATTATCTCTTTTGTATATTTATATATTAGGCAACTGCATTGGAAGGTGTAGAGAGCAACTTAATTATCGACTACACCCTCAGGGTAACATTAATAAGCTCGACTCGATCGTATTAACTCAACAATTTGCTAAACTAGAGTTAGTTTAATTTGTGAGTCTTACTTATACAGATGTTAGGACTGGATGTGTGTCGTGACACGATTGTTGGAGATGGGATGCAGCGAGGAATATCAGGAGGGCAAAAAAAGCGAGTAACGACAGGTTGACCCCTTTTTGATTTGAAAAAGAGTATAAATTGCATAAGTTGCTAAGAGTCGAACAATCATCCAACTAAATTCCATATTTTCCATGCATAGAAACCTGAATAAAAGATTCAAGAAATTCACAATGTAACTACCGACTTGACGCAGGGGAGATGATTGTTGGGTCCGCCAAAACTCTATTCATGGATGAGATATCAACAGGCCTTGATAGCTCCACAACATTTCAAATAGTGAAGTGCTTGCAGCAGATTGCACACCTCACCGAAGCTACCATCCTGATGTCCCTACTCCAGCCCGCTCTTGAGACATTCGATCTATTCGATGACATCATTCTCTTATCAGAGGGCCAGATTGTTTATCAGGGCCCTCGAGAGCACATACTTGAGTTCTTCCAGAGTTGTGGGTTCAATTGCCCCCAGAGGAAAGGAACCGCTGATTTCTTGCAAGAGGTATAATCACACGTAATGGGACTATAGCAATACGGTGCGTCAAGCCCACCATTACTTGAGCCGAGGCCCAAACATGAAAATACAGTAAAGGCCCAATTTAGGCCCTTTGACATTTCTGGAAGTCAGCCTTCTTTATAGTAAAGAATTGGTTTCATCTTTAATGATTTTTTTTTCAACATCTAGACATATTTTATTTCTTTTCCTTTATTTTGATCGAGTAAGCAAATATTACCGTCTAGAATAGGAATTTAATTTGGAAGAAATCTCACAAAAAACAAAAACAAAAAAAGTCACGATTTTGACCTTTTAAGTGTTTTCCTCCAAAATTTGGTTCATATTGTTTAAGGTCTCATTCTACTACGATTTTTCTTTTTTAAGTACTTATTTTCTGTTTTACGAGACATGTCATTCTCTCATAAGACATCACCTTTAATTCAAAAATAAGTACTTATTTCTCTTGGCAGAATGGGGCATAATTCTTCGGCCTCTTCTTGCTGAGATGAGTTGAAAAAAAGAGCACATAAACAAACAAGGCCTTAAGCCAAGGCTATCTCTATTCTAATTTCTCACAGGTTACCGCAAGGAAGGACCAAGAGCAATACTGGGCCGACACAACCAAACCATACAGATACATATCGGTCACTGAGTTCGCGAGCAGATTCAAACGATTCCACGCGGGCCTCCAGCTCAAGAATGAGCTCTCGGCCCCTTACGACAAGGCCCAAAGCCACGCAGCCGCTCTAGTCTACAAAAAATATCCAGTCCCCATGTGGGAACTTCTCAAGGCCTCATTTGACAAAGAATGGCTGCTGATAAAGAGAAACTCCTTCGTGTACGTATTCAAGACCGCGCAGATCATCATTGTGGCGATCATTACATCAACGGTTTTCCTGAGAACTAAAATGCACGCTGGGAATGAAGTGGATGGGGCTATATATATTGGTGCACTTTTGTTCACCATACTCATCAACATGATCAATGGTTTTGCTGAACTAGCACTTACCGTGCAAAGGCTTCCAGTGTTTTATAAGCACAGAGACCTGCTGTTTTACCCAACTTGGGCTTTCACCCTCCCTACTTTCCTGCTCAGAATACCGATATCGGTGCTCGAGTCCATTGCTTGGACTGTCATGACATATTACACAATTGGATATGCACCTGAAGCTAGCAGGTAACTGTGATTTGACCATTTCATACGTCCATTAGTTTGGTCTAAGAAGCATGATCCCATATATTAGATTGTTATCCACCTACTCATCTAAATGCTTAAGCTGTTAGAGAGAGTGACAAATTTATTTATTTATATTCTTAATAAGCCACCTCACATGTAACCAGACTCTCTCCATAAGCAGGCTAAATACGTGTAAATTTTAATCATTAGGTAGGCATATAATGAGATTCAAACACATGATCTATTGTCTGCTCTGATACCATATGAGAGCATCCACAATGGCCTACCCAAAATTGGATAGCCAATAGTTACCGCATCACCTTTTGGTTATCCATTTATGGGATTGCTAATGTTAGCAATGTAGAGAGATGGTCAACTTTATTATTTATATTCTAAACACCAAACATTCCATGTCATCTCGTGTCTCTTGTGTGTGCACATTAAGAACACATGTCTCAGAAGTGTCCAAGACTTGTCTAAGGGGGGGGGGGGGGGGGGGAAAGAGAACAAAATGGACATGCCACTTGGTGCGTGTGTGAAATGCATATGGCAGCTAGTTAGTTGAGTCGGTTTTTCTTCCTTACAGGTTCTTCAAGCAATTGTTGGTAGTGTTTCTGCTCCAACAAATGGCTGCTGGGTTGTTCAGGCTCATCGCTGGAGTCGGTAGGACCATGACCATAGCCTACAGTGGTGGAACTCTGGCTCTCCTCATTGTCGTCATGCTCAGTGGTTTCATCCTTCCAAAAGGCTAGTACTGCAACTCCCAAAAAAAAAATTTTGTCAAAATACTTCAAAGTAAAAACGACGACAAAAGCACAAATACAGAAATGTGTTTGTGGTAACAGAGAATTAAGAATATGTACATTACCACGAGACTTGGATGATTCCATCAATCCGTCCACTTTTTCTCTTCTCAAAAATTTGTTCAATTCTCGACGGTTAAAATTAAACTAAGTCACTTCCTATATATGTGCCAGGTCAAATCCCCAAGTGGTGGGAGTGGGGTTACTGGGTGTCGCCTGTGACCTACGGTTTCAATGCTTTGGCTGTAAATGAGATGTTTGCTCCAAGGTGGATGAACAAATTGGTAAGTTTTTTGTACTTTGCTACCACGCTTCGATTTTCGCGTGTTCTTTCCAACTACCAAATCAATTTCCTTAGAAAGATTGTGGAAAGTGATAAAAGGGAGGGGTAATTTGTTTTCTCTATGCTATTATAGGCTTCGGATAATGTTACTAGATTGGGTGTCAAAGTGCTAAAGAACTTGGATGTGTTTGCTGAAAGAAACTGGCTTTGGATTGGGGCAGCAGCTCTTTTGGGTTTCGTAGTTCTATTCAACATTCTCTTCACCCTTGCTCTTATGTACTTAAACCGTAAGTAAAAAATTCATGTCAAAAAAGAACTATGGATTTTCTCTCTTCATTCTAGTGGTGACTGATACTATAGTCTTGTCCATTAAAAATAGCTCTTGGAAAGCCACAAGCTATAATCTCCAAAGAAACAGCAATGGCGATGGAAGCTCACACAGAAGAAACTAAGGAAGCACCAAGGCTTAAAACAACCAGATTGAAGATAGGATCAGCTGCTGACGGGAACAATCCAAGTAAGAAACATCGACATATAAACACATACACAATCTGCATGAAAGGTTTAATTTCAGAGTCACTTACATGGAAAAAATTCAGGAGAAATAGAAATCCAACAAATGAGCAGCCAATCCAGGGTCAATGGTAGAAATGAAGATTCAAGTCGTGAGGTTGCGCGTGGAGTTGCTAAAAAGAGAGGAATGATTCTTCCTTTCACTCCTCTCTCCTTGTCTTTTGATTGTCTGAATTACTTTGTGGATATGCCCCCAGTAAGCGACCCTTTTCCTCTTTCATCCTATTTTAGGTCAAATGCCTCTACACTACTCTCGTGGCATATTAGCAATTTAGCACTACTAAGATAATTCCTGTTCGACAAACTACTAAGATAATCCTTGTAAACAAAATATTTTAAACACAAGTACTAGCAAATTATGTGTATTGCAACAGGAGATGAGGGAACAAGGAGTAACAGAGGACAAGCTCCAATTACTTCAGGAAGCAACCGGTGCATTTAGGCCTGGTGTTCTGACTGCACTGATGGGAGTCAGTGGGGCTGGAAAAACGACACTAATGGATGTGCTAGCGGGCAGGAAAACAGGGGGTTACATTGAAGGCAATGTTATGATTTCAGGATTCCCCAAGAAACAAGAATCCTTTGCCAGAATTTCTGGATACTGTGAACAAAATGACATCCACTCACCCCAAGTCACCGTTCATGAATCCTTGATTTACTCGGCTTTCCTTCGACTGCCAAAGGAAGTAAAGATGGACGAAAAGATGGTAACAAACTTCCATTCATAAATCACTTAAGAGCAAACCCAATGGTTCTAGCCGAAATGCTATTGCCAATTTTGGCCAACCACGGTGCCAAAACTGCCTCTTATTTGGCTATAGTGCTCCATGGTTCACTGCCATATCGGCAAAACTAATTCCCATATCATCTTTGACCATCTGTAATCCTGATATGGCAAGTAATTGGCAAAGCCAAATTTTGGGCAGGGTTTTGGCACATCATTAGAAGGGATCTCTTTAGGTGCTAAGCCAAAAGATAGTTTTGGTTTGGCATCAGAGATGCTCTAATATGGAACGATAATCGAAGGTGTAGCACTAAAAACGGTCTCTTTTTTTTGCTTCATTTCCAGGTTTTTGTGGATGAAGTGATGGATCTAGTTGAACTAGACAATCTCAAGGATGCTATTGTTGGGCTTCCAGGAATAACAGGTTTGTCAACAGAACAGAGAAAGAGATTGACAATAGCAGTGGAGCTAGTTGCCAATCCATCAATCATATTCATGGATGAACCAACTTCGGGTCTTGATGCAAGAGCAGCTGCAATTGTTATGAGAACTGTGAGGAACACAGTGGATACAGGGAGAACAGTGGTTTGCACAATACATCAGCCTAGCATAGATATCTTCGAAACATTTGATGAGGTGTTAGTCTTTCTCTCTTTATATATGAACAGCCGAGTATATACACAATTCTAGTTACACCAAATAATGTTGTGCATCAGCTGGTACTGATGAAAAGGGGAGGACAACTAATATATTCAGGACCACTGGGACGCAATTCTCACAAGATTATTGAGTATTTCGAGGTACTTTAAATTCGTGAAAAATTAACTCCAATGTTAGGGTCATAGAGACAACTAGAGATGATTCAACACTTACTACTTATTCTAGGCAATTCCTGGAGTTCCCAGAATTAAAGAAAGATACAATCCAGCGACATGGATGCTAGAAGTGAGCTCAGTTGCAGCAGAAGTCCAACTTGGAATAGATTTTTCTCGACACTACAAATCGTCAGCCTTGTATCAGTAAGTAACTAAGCGAAAAGTACAATACATTTTGTTCCTTTCTACATGCATAAGTAAGGAATTTACTCCATCAGGTATTGCCAAATCTCTGGCAGCTCTCTTCTGCTAATTAATTGCTTGCTTAGGCAACTTGCGGGTTATTGACAAGTCCAATATATCTTGTTAGCTGAAATCAAGAAACTGAGAAATATATCTATACACCTATATATACCAACCTATTACACATAAGCGTATATACAAGAAAAATAAATTTGTTAACATATGTTAGAATGCATATACAGTCGATATGAACCAACTTGCTTCTGAAAAAAATAGCATTTTTTCCTAGGCAAGGCCGAGAAGAATTTGAATGCATACCTGAAAATGGGCTTGAAGTTTTTTCAAACAAAATGTTTGATGTTATTACTTCTTTAGTTGTTGGAAAGACTTTTGCAGCTGCTTGTGTTCATGTAATCAAAACAAACTATAATACCTAACTACAAACTTAAAAGGAAGTTAAAAGTTTGAGGTAGTTCTTTTAGCACTGAAGCGAATGGTATAGTGCTAATTGTCATAAAGGAAACCAAAGCAGAATGTTATCACAAGGAAACAAGACAGCTAATAAAACACGGTTTTTGAATATGCTTGTGAAACGAAGTCCCACATCGCCTGCCGCCTGGGTACCAGAGTAAACGAAGTATAAGTGTGAGAGCACCCTCATTTCAACACCTAACTTTTGGGGTTGAGTTCTAACCAATTTGTACTTTGTGCATATGCTAAAAATCAAATATATTGACAAATTTGTTTTTCTTGTGCTTATGAGAGTACAATCGCTATATATGTAAATAGGAAATTATACGTTAACATATATTTTTTCAGGCTTATGTTGTCAGTGGCAAGACAGGCTGGACCTGTTGATCCCACAAGTCGCTTGAAGTAAGGAATTAATAAACAGAAGAGAGCAGCCGAAATTTTTGGCACAACCTGATCGGGTGAAAATCATAGTATACATATCAAATGCGTGTAGAAATGAATAAGCATTGAAATCAATAAAATTTATAAACTAGTCAAAGCAATGCAATGTCCTTTTCAGATTTTAGATCCTGTAGGTTCAAACTAATACATGCCCATGTGCAGAAGAAACAAGGGTCTAGTGCAGGAATTGAGTGCACCTCCACCGGGGGCAAAAGACCTCTATTTCCCAACACAATTCTCTCAATCAACATGGGGGCAATTCAAATCCTGCCTGTGGAAGCAATGGTGTTCTTATTGGAGAAGTCCTGCTTACAACCTTGCGAGGTTCTTCTTTGCCTTAGGAGCTGCCCTTGTGAGTGGAACAATCTTTTGGAAGGTTGGGGCAAAAAGGTTTGTGTCTAGTTCCAACAAAATTTGAAATATATATCATTCATTTGGTGATAGGAGAAAACCTCCATTTCTATATTTTACTTTGGACCAGGGACAATACAAGTGATCTGGAAACGGTCATCGGGGCAATGTTTGTTGCTGTCCTTTTTGTTGGAGTAAATAATTGCAAAACAGTACAACCGCTGGTAGCTGTTGAAAGAACGGTAGTTTATCGAGAAAGAGCTGCCGGAATGTACTCTGCATTACCATATGCCTTGGCACAGGTGAGGGTAATGTTTGACATAGTCAGCATATACGCGACACAAAGTATAGTATTCAACTTTGAGTGACTACTTGATAGAGAATTCAGTTTTGTGAAGTTTCCATTCCCATCTGTCGATCCCAAAACTCAACTCTTTTCTAAATGAGGTTCCCATTTTGTCTCAGATAAACATTTATCACTCAATATTCATAGAGTTGTTGTGAACTGACATGCAGGTGATTGTGGAAATACCATATGTGCTAGTTCAAGCCTCCTATTTTGTTCTTATAGTGTATGCCATGGTGGACTTCGAATGGACAGCGCCTAAATTCTTCTGGTTCTTCTTCATCACATATATCTCCTTTCTCTACTTCACGTACTTTGGAATGATGACCGTTTCCATAACACCAAACAACCAAGTAGCAGCCATTGTTGCCTCTGCTTTCTTTACTCTCTTCATTCTTTTCTCGGGTTTCTTCATTCCCAGATCGGTAATTTCAAATTCCCCTCAGACAATTTATGTTACATACACGCACATTTTGACACCATTTCTCCCCCTTGTTTTTGATTTTTTTAGAGAATCCCAAAGTGGTGGATATGGTACTACAGGATCTGCCCATTGGCGTGGACAGTCTATGGGTTGATTGTGTCACAGTATGGTGATATTGTGGACACCATTAAAGTGCCCGGCGTGGTGCCTGATCCAACTGTAAAATGGTACTTGGAGCATCATTTCGGCTATGAACCAAACTTCATCGGACCTGTCGCTGGCGTATTGGTTAGTTTCACAGTCTTCTTTGCCTTCATGTATGCTTACTGCATCAAAACTTTGAACTTCCAAAGGCGGTAGCAGAGATTGTTGAGTCAAATGGTCCATTTGCCTCATACTTCAGGATGAAAACATGTTTGAAAATGTACTTTTACCACCAAGTAGATGTAACAGATATAATGAAAGTTTCTTGTGTGATCATGTTAATATGTAGACTCTGAAGTGAAACTTCTTGAATAAGAAGCAATATTGCTTTCCTACTAGAAGATTGAAAGACAGATTATATCCGCAATTCAAGCTGCATCATCAAAAGCCTTCTGTTTCTTCTTATTCTGTTGTTAGTTGGTTCGTATTTGGGTCTATTGATTTTCACAAATGAAATGTATCAAGTGCTACCAAATTTTCCGTATATTGCAACAAAGAGTACTGCATAGAACTCCAACTAAACTCAATGTCTGGAGAGTAACCCCCACTCCCATCAGACCACCTGAACTTTTTGGTAAGTCTACACAACATGCAGAAGCGAAGAACAAATCAACCTACCTCATCCAATTTCTAAACTGATTTCCACATGCAACTGTTAGTGTCAATGTCAGTAATTCAAATTGAAGAATGAACACCCCTGCATTCTAAATTGAAGCCCTCTGAGTCTCAACTCACGTCTTTAGTTTTGTTACTTTTGAGTCTCCATCAACTTCTTTAACCACATCTAGAACATACCTTCCTTCAACCTTGTGATAGCACTCAATGTACAGCACCCATTTTATCATCAAACAGTCTCTATTTTTTATGGAGAATTGTTTAACTGATTAGCTGCACTTAGGTTGAGTGATAGTGGAGTGGGAGTTAAATGGGTAATTAGAAGAGTTTTCTAGCTACCATTCACCTAAGAAGCACATGTATGAGTATGGGTATGTTGATATGGCAAAAACCTAAAACATATAGAGTACCGGTACAGCCGGGGTACCACTATAACAAATCAATTTAATAATTTATTACATTTCAAATAAATGGAAGGTTAATGATAATGCCACGATCATATTTCCTCCTGCCACGACATTTTGATGTCGCTGACTATTATACCCATTTGATCAATGCAAACGACACATCTACATGATACTTCTGCTTCTCTCTCTCTCTCTCTCTCTCTCTCTCAATTTTGTCCTGAGAGTAAGAAGCAAAACCCAGTTTGTACTAATCTCTCCCTTCGTCCCTTCCATGGCCTTCAATCGTCTTCACTCTCAAACCACTTGCAGATCAATCGGATCCCTCTCATTAGAAACCGCCTGCCCACTGCCTCGCAATAGATTTTCTTTAATTCCCTGCCTCATTCGTAACCCATACACCAAATCCCGCTCTCCAAATTAGCTCGCAATCTATGCATGCATACAAATAATAGACAGAGCAATGGTTGATTTTGGTAAAGCATAGCCATTTGTTGGGATTTTTCAAATCATCCCATTTTCTTGTGTTAAAAATATAGAGTTGAATCCGGATAGAATTTAAGTGCTGGGTATGGTAGTACTGTAGATTGATTCAAATATGAAGGGAAATTGTCACTGTCATCATCGACAAAAGATGTAGGGCGAAATGATTTTGAAGCTTTCTTGATTTATCTTGTATTCATGGCCCTCTCTAGTGGCCATCCTTGGCGATCGATGGTCCAAAATGCAGTAAGATTAGTAAGATTTGAAATGGTAGAGTACAGAGAGAGAGAGAGGGGGCAAAAACTCGAGTGATTAAGAATCCAACATCAACTAATATTTTACCGCCAAACTTAAGGTGAAACTACAGTATTTAAAGAACTTATGGACCAAAATATCGATTCTACAATCATGCTAACTCCCAAGGCATAGGAAAAAGGAGCAACTTAGCTTCATCTGTGTTGGGTACGGCTTGATATATATTGAGGTACTTCTACGGTACAGCAAAAGTCATTGAGAAAATTTTTGGTACGTGTTTAACGTGCTCGATATGTATTTAGAAGTACCACGCAAAGTACAAGCATCTAGTACGTTTCGGTTACGAGTATGGAAAGATTTTAGAAATACCCATGCTTGATAGCCATTCACACTCTTTTATTGCATACACGAGATAACAAGATTGACGCTCCATATTTCTCTTTCCTCTCTCTTTCTCCTGCCAATTATACTCTGATATAAAACTAGACCAAATCACCAAAAGCATCACTTCAAAAGCAACCTATTGGAAGAAAAACCATATAGTT
The DNA here is from genome assembly GCA_025413875.1 of Rhododendron molle. NCBI lineage: Eukaryota > Viridiplantae > Streptophyta > Magnoliopsida > Ericales > Ericaceae > Rhododendron > Rhododendron molle. The sequence continues at coordinate 30,197,025 of CM046399.1, forward strand.
AAGCTTTAGGCTCCGTTTAGTTGTCGGGAACGCAGTTTGGGAAATGAATTTCAAGGAAAAGTGTAGTGAGGTGAAGTTAAAGAAAGATAAAATATTAATTTCTTATGTGTTTTCTTGACAAGAAATCTTGTAAGAAAACTAAAATTTCTTCCTTTTAGCAAGACCTATTTTGCGGAAAAGTTCTTCTCACTGAGAAAATTGAAACTGTAGATAGACTGAGCACACAGAAAATTACAGAAACTTTAATTTTTCCATCATTTTCTATCCTTTCTATGTAACTGAACGAGGTCCGAGAAGATATATATCAACAAAATCTTAGCAGTTACACGTAAACACACAAAGAAGCAGTAGAGGAAAATTGGAGTCAACGTACCAATCACATGACAGGGAAAGTAAAGTACCACAATGCATTTTAGAAATGGACTAAACGGTTTAAAGCCCACAAAAATATGAAGTTTGAGATAAGTCATTTTTCTCGCATACATAAACCAAAAAAAACCCAAATAGAAAAATAATTTGTCTAAAGCCCGTAAGTCATACATAAACTTTTTAGGAAAAACCACTCTAAGAAAAGTTTATCAGTGGAGCTAAAATGGCCATTTGAGCTATTTTACCTAAGGAGAACAAGAAAAACCGGGTGCAGTAGAGGAGGTAAAATAGCTTTGAAGAATTGGTCATGTATTAATACCTCACAACTGTTCATCCGGAATATCATTTATTTGATTATTTAATTCTCTCTCTCTCTCTCTCCCTCTCCCTTTCCTCCTCTCTCTCATATTATAATAATAGGATAAAGGAAAAGATTGAAAGAATGTGTATTTTAATAGAGAGTAGGTTAAATAGATAGTGTTGCAAAAGAAATGTGAGTAGGTAAAATGAAAAATATGCACCGTTCACAAGTTTTTTTTAACTAAGTACTGGTCTTAGTATCTATAACATAAGTATAGAATATAGATGTTGATGGTGAAGGCCTAAAATTTAGAAGTTGCCTCCCGCGTAAAGTCTCAAATTTAACTTTTCTTGTCAGCAACTCTTGAGACTATCTCACCCTCATGTGTAAGTTTGTGAAACGACATGTTGTAAGAATTTATTCCGATGTATGCATAAACTAGTCCCCAATACAATGCATTACGAAACAAACATAAGTCAAATCAACAAAGCAAGGGGTATTTAATCGTGCTAAAAAACCTCCCTTTGTGAAAACATGATCATTTTTTTGGACCGGGGAACGTAGCCATTGTGGGATCATAACTTTCAATTCCAACTTTGAAACAAATATCTGCCCTCTTACGCAGGAAAGGGTTCACAGCTCTGTTCAATGAACGCGTACACGTAGGGAAATGCTTTTTCTCTTCCTTTAACGCACTTCACTAAAATTTTCTCGAGAACAATTTTCCTACGCCAATTCCTTTAAAATTGAACGAGTTCTAGAATGAATTTTATGCACCAAAAACTGTCCCAAGTTTGTTTGTTGGTTATTAGAAACTTGTTTGAGATTGATCGGATCGATATCTAACTAAACTCAATTTGAATATAAGTTTTTTTGTCTCTTTTTTATTTTTCTAAACTAGTAAATACATCGTACGAAAACTGTTACTAAAGTTTGTATCGAATTTGAATCCAAAAATTAACCAACCAAACTTTTGCTTTCTTATATATATCTTAGTTAAACTTAATTAAACAACCCATTAGTTTGGATACAATTGACTATATGACCCTATATATGTTTAATTATTAGTAAAATACTAAATGAGGAATGATTTTTATACTCCACTTTAATTATTACTCTAGTTTTTTTAAGTGATCATTTCACTTCGAACCAAACACCTACTCATTTTGAATTGATATTTTACATAAAAGTTGGTTGTCTAGCATTTGGGCGTAAAATGTTTTCCGGTAAAATATTTTATCTATTTTTTGGCATTTGGTTGTGTAAAAAATGAGAAAAATATTTTCCATTAATTGAATTAAAATGGCTTACCTTTAAATCTTCCGTCAGTTATTTTCCGAAATGAACCCATTGCCTTCTACTGTAATTTTCACTGCTCAATTTCCTCAATCGTCAGTACTTTTCCTCGATCAATTCCAATATTCTCAGATCTCTAAACTGTTAAAGCGCCCCCTCCACACACACACACACACACACACTATTTTGTTAATTTCTGAAAATATTTTACAAATCCGAACCAAACACTGAAAATAAAAATTTGAAATTTATTTTCTGAAAAAATATTTTACATGAAAAACATTTTACAGCGAAACAAACGGAGCCGAAAACAAAAAGCGAGGAGGTTTTTACGAATCACTAAATAATGATTGCCCTCTCGGCAGTTTTTAATGATAGGGAAAAAAAAAAAAAAAAAACCGTGATCTAGTCATCCATGTTTGATGTCAGTCTAAATGGAATTGAGGTCTTGGCCACCTGTGAAAGTGAAAGAAGAAAAGAACATTACGCTTGTCTTGCATGCAATGCATACTAGCAACCACATATAGGGGGTGTTTGGAAGTCTATTTTTTGGCTTTTTATTTTCAGTTTTTTGGCTTTTTGACTTTTTGGATTAAATAATAAATGAGTGTTTGAAAGATATGTGTAGAATGTATTTTGAAACAGTAGTAGTGTTTGGTAGATGAATGATGAAAATGAATTATAAATTGATTTTTTTACGAAGTTGCCCTTAACCTTTATTATTGTTTTAATAAAAGGTGTACAAATTTTTGTGATATTTATTTTTTGTCTCTCTCCCTTCTCTCTAACGGGAACCCCAAACAAGAAAATTCAGAAGACTGCTTCGGCTTCCATCGATTGGATTGGATTGGATTGGATTGCTTATTCCGATCATCATCATCAATCACCAGCAAACTAATTCACAATAAAAGAAGAAAAAGAAAGGGGCAATCAGGTCAAGGGAAGTGCCGAGCCATGAGGGGCAATCAGCCACCAGTCCTCACCGACAATCCTCACCGACAATCCTCACCGCCGGCGTAAGCCCAAGCTTCTTCTCTTCTTCGTTTCTCCTCTCTCTCTCCCTGGGTGTAGTATTTGCCGTCTGGTGTGAAGTGTGAACAGGTGAGGACTGAGGAAGAAATAAGTGGATAAGAGGAGGCGGGCAAATGGTAAATAAAGGGAGAAAAGTGGGTATTTTGGTAATTGACCACAAAATGGAAAAATGCAAAAATGTGAAAAACACATCTTCACTTGATTCTCGGTTTTTGCCTCTATAAATCACAAAACCATGAATCCATTCTCCTAAAATGAATTCTCATATTGGAGTGTCAAACACCCAAAATGATAAAATGAGAATGTAAAAATGAGAAAATGGGATTCCCAAACACCCCCATACATTCACTTCAATTTCCAAACGTCGTTAAACCATGGCTTCAATTTGAGTGGTCGTAGCCCCCGATTCAGAAGGGAGGAGGACAGGCGTGAGAGAGGTCATGTTTGTCAATACAAAAAAAAGGACCTTTAGACTAGTTTAAAATAATAAATTTATTAATGGAATCTACACATTGCGCAGCCATTTTGGTTGGACCAAATTGCCCTATTGGGACACCTCTCGTGGACTGTAGCCCAATGTCCTGATAGAATAAGGATGTGCATACGAATGGCATAGAAACATCACAAATCACAAGTGGAGGAGACCCCACTTTATTAATGACAAATCGATCTCCCTACCGGTATTCTTCTCTTTCTTTAAAAACTCAAAATAAATGCGAGCGGGACTTGAGCAAAAGAAGTGGGCGAGAATTGGTTCCTCGTACAGTGGGCCACACCAATTTACCCCACTTATAAATGAATGATGGAAATGGAAAGCGAGGCGGATCAAATAAATAAATAAATAAATAAAAACGAAATGGGAAGCGAGGAGTTCAATTTTGTTCTGTTAATTTGGTTCGATTTGGCACTAATTTCACCACTAAATTGGTTTACACGGTTTTGAAACCGTGTAACCGAAATTGGACCAAATAACTTCGGTGTTGGTCTAGTTAAGTTTATTCGATTTGATCCAATACACTCGATTTATTCAGCTTTGAGCCGTATATAATAATAAAACTCTGAGACAAATACGAATAGATAAAATATGTAATTGAGTCTAGAAACAACTACTACGCAACCCGCGTGCCTTGACAATTTTCAAAAAAAGGGCCCCATAAAATTAAAAACCATAAAATGGCATTAAACAACTCTTAACTTATGAAGAGACGATTTCTATGTATGCTAAATCTATCAAACCAAATCTTGGAGTTGCATGTGCCCAAATCTTGGCCATCTGAGTAAAGATCAGTTGGTTGGTTCGATGTAAGTTTCTTAAATTGTCCTTCATTCTCCGTTCACATGGGCTGACGATGCCCGGGTTCGTCTAATGGATGTTCTTTATTAATCTAAAATTGCCTCTTTTTTTTTATTGTTTGAAAAGAGGAGCGGTGCCCGAACAGGTCACGGTGTGCTAATCACCCCGCGACCCTACCTAAACGACTACTCACTTATATCAAGCGAGAAACGGAAGAAACCCTAGTCAAATATCTGCCCTCTTATTATGCAGGAAAGGGTTCACAGCTCTTTTCAATGAACAGGTACACGTAGGGAAATACTTTTTCCTTTCCTTTAATGCACTTCACTAACATTTTCTCGAGAACAATTTTTCTACACCAATTCCTTTACAATTGAACGAGTTCTAGAATGAATTTTATGCACCAAAAACTGTCCCAAGTTTGTTTGTTGGTTATTAGAAACTTGTTTGAGATTGATCGGATTTATATCTAACTAAACTCAATTTGAATATAAGTTTTTTGTCGCTTTTTTTATTTTTCTAAACTAGTAAATACATCGTACGAAAACTGCTACTAAAATTCATATCGAATTTAAATCCAAAAATTAACCAACCAAACTTTTACTTTCTTATATATATCTTAGTTAAACTTAATTAAACAACCCATTAGTTTGGATACAATTGACTATATGACCCTATATATATATGTTTAGTAAAATACTAAATGAGGAATGATTTTTATACTCCACTTTAATTATTACTCTAGTTTTTTTAAGTGATCATTTCGCTTCGAACCAAACACTTCGTATTACGACTAACTAATTAACAAAATGCATGATGTTGACTAGTCATTTTGAATCGTTATTTTACATAAAAGTCGGTTGTCTAGCGTATTCCTGTATAATATTACTCAACTAGGGAAGAACACTTTATATATCTCAATTTTTCTGAACTTGCTAAATAGTTGACTTTTTGTCTCGATCATCTCGGTCACACAGGATTACATAGAGTGTCACATATTCAGAACACGATACTTCCAGAAGTGAAAAGTCTCATCTAGAATGTGAAAATATGAAACCTTGAATTCTACTTTAGGCTCCGTTTCAGAACAGACTTTAAGTCCTTATTTTTTAAGAAGGCAATTTCAAGCTCAAAAATTATGGGCTTGTTGAAATCTAAAAATATGCACTATGGATCTTGTTTGAAAGATCTCGATGAGATCTTTTATACGATGCAAAAAAAATTAAAAAAATATTTTTCATTTACTTTAATTTTAAGTTTGAAAATGTGAAATAAACTGCTTATTTTTTAAGAAGGTTTCTGGAACGGAGCCTTAATCATTTAACTTGGGGATGATTTGACAAACTAAGGATAGATGATTAGATGAAACATGATGTGAGATGGCCAACACCAGGGAATAACTACTAAGTTGATCGGGCATTGTTTGATATGATTTCAGAATCTTTGCACAATGACGAACAAAATGAAGGCTCCGTTTGTTTGGGCGTAAAATATTTTTCGGTAAAATATTTTATCTATTTTCAGCATTTGGTTGCGTAAAAAATGAGAAAAATATTTTACGTGTTGTTAGACTTGTCCCACATCGCTCATCTAAGTCACTCAAACTTGGTTAATAAATTCTAGAGATTACTCCACCCATTGTTAATTGGTTTTAAGTTGGACGCTCCAAGAAATCTAACATGGTATTAGAGCTAGGTCTTGAGTGGCCTTACCTCGCGTAAGAAAGTCTCTGTTGTCTCTGTCGCCCGAGTCAGTCAGTCAGCTCCTAGTCTCCTGGTCTGTCACCTCCACATGCATCCGGGCTGCACGTGAGGGAGAGTGTTAGATTTGTCCCATATCGCTCATCTAAGCCACTCAAGTTTGGTTAATAAATTCTCGAAATTGATATAGGTACCGACTGGAGTGTATGGAATTCGTACCGACCAGCCGGGCCGTCTCCGGCTACCGGATAGCTGATCCGAGCCGTCTAAAAATTCTATAAAAAAATCGAGGGGGCCTACGCGGGAATTAATGGCATCCGATGTGTGTAGGGTGCTTGATTTAATACCCTACACACATCGGAATTCGTCCAGTGGCCGGAGACGGCCGGTTGGTACGAATTCCCTACACTCTAGTCGGTACTCATAGCAGTACTCATAAATTCTAGAGGCTAATCCATCTATTGCCAATTGGTTTTAAGTTGGACCCTCCAAGAAATCTAACACGTGTAGAACATTTTCCATTAATTGGATAAAAATGACTTAGAGCATCCACAATGTAATAATCAAAACTAAAAGGTTGCTAAAGTTAATAATATTTGCTAAAAAAAGTGCTCACATTGTAATAACCAAACTTAGCAACCTCTTAACAACTCATCAAATTTTAGCTTTTGAATAATCAAAACTAGCAACTTTTTTGCCAATAATCAAATCTATTGGTCTCCACATTTTCTCAATCAAGCACACCCATCATTACATAAAAACCTTCTCTCTCTCAACTATGTTTTCAGAAAATTATTTTTAAAAATTGTTTTTTTTTCACAAGCTTTAAAAAAATTAGTATTTACAAATTTTTTTTAAAGTGTTTTTACACAAAACTATTTTTTTTAAAACGGTTCCTAATAGTTTTTCAAAAAAAAGCGGTTTTAAAACTGTTTTCTTTTTTAAAAAAAAAACTAGTTTCAATTTTTTTTACTAAACTATTTTCTTTAAAAAAAACTGTTATTTTTTTTTTCAAAAAAAGAGGGTTCAAATTATTGTCAAAAATTTTAGTTTTTAGAATTTTGTAGTTTAAAAAGGTGATGTGGCAAGTTTTGGTTATTCAATTTTGATTATTACATTGTGAACCTCTATATTGCTAACCTTAGCAATGTCTTAAATGAATAACCAAAAGATGATGTGGCAACTTTTGGTTATCCAATTTTGATTATTACATTGCGGATGCTCTTACCCTTAAATCTTCCGTAAGTTATTTTCCAAAATGAATCTATTGCCTTCTACTGCAATTTTCACTGCTCAATTTCATCAATCGTCAGTACTGACCCGCAATCAATTCTAATATTCTCATATCTCTAAACTGTTTAAGCCCCCCCTCCCCCCTCTTTACCCTATTTTTTCAATTTCTGAAAATATTTTACAAGTACAAACCAAATACTAAAAATAAAAATTTAAAATTTATTTTCCGAAAAAACATTTTACATCGAAACAAATGGAGCCGAAAACAAAAAGCGAGGAGGTTTTTACGAATCACTAAATACGTGATTGCCCTCTCGGCAGTTTTTAATGATAGGAAAAAAAAAAAAAAAACCGTGATCTAGTCATCCATGTTTGATGTCAGTCTAAATGGAATTGAGGTCTTGGCCACCTGTGAAAGTGAAAGAAGAGAAGAACATTACGCTTGTCTTTCATGCAATGCATACTAGTAACCACATATACATTCACTTCAATTTCCAAACGTCATTAATCCATGGCTTCAATTTGAGTGGTCTTATCAATAGAATTACGGCCAAATATGGCTTAATGAGGCCCCCGATTCCAAAGGGAGAAGGAGACGCGTGAGAGAGGTCATTTTTGTCATCAATACAAAAAAAGGACCATAGACTAGTTTAAAACAAATTTATTAATGGATTCTACACATTGCGGATGCTCTTAGCCTGGACTAAATGCCCTATTGGGCCACTTCTTGTGGATTGTAGTCCAATTTTCTGATAGAATAACGATGTGCGTATGAGTGGCATAGAAAAAATATGAGATAATGGCGGACCGATCCTATTTTTCTAATTTATGACTGGAGAGATCCTTCTCTTGTAAGTCCAACTGCTGAGTAGGTCCTGTGCGTGTATTCTTACATTACTGCTCTCACGATGCCAGACGGTAGATGTGTCCGTCCATTCTCCTTTTTCTATTGTGATGTCCTTTTCTACCTTTCACTTCTCTCTCTCTCTCTCTCTCATGTTTCTCGTCACTCATGTTGTGTTTGGACACTTTTTGAATTTTATTTAAAAAGTAGTTGAGGTAATAAATGAAAAGAGCTAGAGAGAAAAATGATTGGAAATAAAAGAATCTTTTAAAAAATACTTTTCAAAAAGTGTTCCAAACAAAGCATCACACTCGCTCTCTTTCCTCTCACTTCCCCTTTTTTTTACTTCTTAAAATTCTTACTAAGTTTTTTTGAAATCTCTTCGATGAGATCTATTTAAAAAAAAAGTACAATATTGAATGTGATATTATGTGTGAAAAAACTCTTATTTTTATTTTTGCACTATATTTTAAAATCCTACTCCATAGCTTTAATTATACAATGTTAATTAACAAATAGATAACTTTGTTAATCAACAGTTTAAAATGTTAATTAATTGCTAATTAACAGTTAATTAATTGTTAATTAACAATATTTTAAGATATCAATAAAAATTAAAATTAGAATAGACAATTGACATTTGTACGTAGATAATTTGTGGTTCAAACATGAACAAATTTCAAGATCAAATTCAATCACAACAATAAAAATTCACATTGAAAATTTAATTTTAAGTAATTTTGTATTCATTATTAATCTTCTTACGTAGATCTAGATTTGAAATACTCTATAATTTTTTATAAAAAATGAAATATGTATCACAAAGTTATTGGAGTAAACATTTTTAGATAAAAAATAAAAAAAGAGGGAGAGGGAGAGAGAAACCGATTATAGAGAGAGAGAGAGGGAGAGAGAATAAGAGAGATGCTGCAGAGCTGTGAGAGAGAACCGGCGCCTGACATGCGGAGGAGGCAGAAAGGAAAAATAATCCCACGCGCGTGTGATGAGGAATGTAGCGTTCCACTTTCTAAAAATAACTTTAAGAAAAAAAAGATAATTTTAAGGTCAAAAATCATGTGTTTACGTAAATAATTTTCCTACCAATATAGATCTTGTTTGATATATTTCATTGAGATCTTCTAAACAGTGTAAAAAAAATTAAAAAATTATTTTTATTTTCGTTATATTTGAGTTTAAAATTATTTACTTTTTAAAAAAAAAATTTTTTTGAGAAAAAGCGAAACGGAGAAATGGGTCAAAAGGTGTTTTTGAACCAAATTTACGTACACGACCGATTGGGGTATCAACTTTTCTTGGATTACATAGGACTGGCCCGAAAAAATGATTCTCAAATCCCAAAGTGGAGTAGGCTCTCTACCTATTAATGACAAATCGATCTCTCTACCTGTCTTCTTTAAAAACTCATATGAGCGGTACCTGAGCCAAAGAAGCGGGACAACGCTGCCTGTGCTTCTACATAGACTCAAAAGGCAATAATTGGTTTCTGGTACAGTGGGACACATTAGTTTACAACCTTTATAAATGCATGATGGAAAATGGAAAGCGAGGAAGAGATAATATGAAATCAAGGAGTTCAATTTTGTTCGGTTAATTTGGTCCGATTTGGCACTAATTTTACCACTAAATTGGTTTACAAGGTTTTGAAACCGTGTAATGGACCAAATAACTTCGGTGTTGGTCTAGTTAAGTTCATTCGATTTGATCTTGGTTTATCCAGCTTTGAGCCGTATATAATAATAAAACTCTGAGACAAATACGAATAGATAAAATATTTAATTGAGTCTAGAAACAACTTCTACGCAACTCGTGTGCCTTAACAATTTTCAAAAAATGGGCCCCCATAAAATTATAAACCATAAAATGGCATTAAAAAACTCTGAACTTATGAAGAGACGATTTCTATGTATGCTAAATCCATCAAACCAAATCTTGGAGGTGCACATGCCCAAAGTTTGACCGTCTGAGTAAAGATCAGTTGATTGGTTCGGTGTAAGTTTCTCAAATTGTCCTTCATTTGGAAAATATCTGAGGTAGCAATTACTCCACTTTGAAAGATCAAGAACAAAGAAATTCCATCACATTTTTCTCTTTGATTTCTTAGACTTTGAAAGATGGATTTGAAGACTTGTCAAAATTGGCTTGCACTGGCGATAAGGTTTGTGCTTTTTTTTTTTTTTTTAATAGGTAGGTTTGTGCTTAGTCACATAAGCTTTCAAAATGACCAACTGGAGAATGAGTTTTGGTCCCCTAATCCCCCATTTACATGGGTTCCGACGATGCTTGGGTTCGTCTAACGGATGTTCTTTATTAAACTAAAACTGCCCCTTTTTTTATTGTTTAAAAATAGGAGCAATGCCGAGCTGGTTACGGCGTGCTAATCACTCCGCGACCCTACCTACTCACTCATTATCGAGCGAGAAACGGAAGAAACCCTAGTTTGAATCATGCTTCTATTACGTGAGATGAAAAATAAACAAGAGATAACAACTAATTGAATACCAACGAACAACTTAAATTAAGAACAGAAATTAAAACAAGTTACCGGAATGCGAATAATTAAACAAAACTTCAGAAACTTTAAGGGGAAAAAAAAAACTCTGCAAAAAAACAATATGTGAGTCAAAAGCTTCTAAAGAGAAAATGTCTTGATCGCAACCCCAGTTTTGCATCTGTTTACGTCGTCCCGTTCTTTATTCACTGTTGCGTGCTCGAGAAAAGATCCTGCTGAAAATATGCTGCAGCCGTCGCTATCGTCTCCGATCCTCTTTCCGAAATCCTTTTTCTTGTCCTTTTTATACGGAGTAATAATAGTTTAAAAACCCTTGTGTAAAACTTGGAAAAGCCTTTTCTTGCTATTCTGACCCACCATAGTAAGACTCCGTTCCGTAAACGAAATAAGTTGTTTATTTTTTAAGAAAGTGATTTCAAACTCAAAAATAATATATTTACGCAAATAATTTGCCTACCACTATGGATCTTGTTTGATAGATCTCATCAAGATCTTTAATACGGTGCAAAAAAAATTAAAAAATTATTTTTCGTTTGCATTATTTTTTAGTTTGAAAATGTGAAATAAGCTGCTTATTTTTTAAGAAGGTTTCTGGAACGGAGCCTAAGACCAATACATGGTGTGTCTTTTTCCTAGTGGACCCACCAACACACATGTGTTTTGTAAACCAATTTCAATTGTAAGAGCACATGGACGTACGTTGATGAACAGTAGCGATAAATCCCAAGATCCCATTCATGATTCAATCCAAGTATCGTCACCACGGTGAATTGACAATAGTAAGACCGTTGATTTAATAGGCTTTCACGATCTAAGCTTCCAAATACCTACAAGACAAAGATCACATTACTAATCTCCAAGTAACAATATATATGGACTTAACAAAGATAAATTAGGGTGTGCTAATGTGAACATTTACGCGCCTATCAATCGGTGGGGGCACCATTGAACATGATCTTAGAATTTCTTACCTCATTGAGGCACCTTATGTTCCATGTGCCAGAATTTCAGTCGTCACCAACGTAATATCGACTTTTGAGTTTTGCGACTTTCTTTTTAGAAGTGGTCGGGAACTAGCCCCGCGGGGAATCACCCGAAGGCGGACCTCCTTGAATCGGATAGCCTTTGATTATTGAATGCAATGACATGCAATTTTCACTTTTGAGTTCGCCATCTTCCTTTTTTCAAGCGGGACTGCAGCTAAGGCTTCGACGTTTGCCAGATATTCACGACCAAAAAGTATTGGATTCTCTTTCGGATAGGCCCTGAAATGAGAAGGAAGGCTGGAATGCCAACATGCGTCTATTATGGCCCACCCATTTGGCAGCTTTCTTTTGATGGGTGATTAATGGATGCGATTTTATATTGGATGGATGATACGATCTTTTTTTTAATGAATCTCTTATTTGCACGATATGAATGCGATTTTATGTTTTCAGTTTTGCACAATCAGGGCAATGGCAGTTTGTTCTATAATGTAGTGGAGGCATTTCTTCTTTTTTTTGGCTTGAGGACTAAAGAGTCAAGCCAATTGAGAGAGAAACAATCTCAGAGATCATATTATGGACACAAAATATTTGGTGCGGTTATATCAATTAGGTACATTCACCAATTTAAAAGAAGTTCAAGGGATAATAAAAAACATAAATAGATGCAAAAAAATTCAGTCCCGACAGACTCCAAGCACAGCAAAACAACTGCAATAAACACCAAATGCAGCACCCAGCAGTTTTAACAACCTAAACTACCAATTTCGAACACCTGAAACACCACGAGGGTTCCAGAATCAGTAAAATTATAGTAAATTTAACTATAGATCATTCAAACAGAATATAAATTAAAGATATGAACAAGACAACATTAAAGAGTTAATTTCAACCGCTAACCTCAAATCGGTGATCGATCCATGGAAATGGTGTTGGAGATGGAGAGAATATGGGGGGTAGAAATTAAAAGAGATGGTTACGAAGACAGAAATGTGTTTTCGGGAGAGAGATTGGGAAGGTCCATGGTCAGCGTTAATGGAGTTTGGCGTCAATGGAGTAAGCTGGGTTTCTAGTTGGAGGTTTGGATTTGGGAAAAAAAAGTGGGCTCCCTTCTTCTTTTTTCTCTCAATTTTCCCGGGTTATGTTTTGCTTGTATTTTGGAAATTTTGGGTGGGCCCCTTCCACCTCAGTTTGTTGTACAGATTCGGTAGAAAATTGTCTACCTATAGCAAAATTGCTAGCTTGCATACAAGAAAATCTGAGACTTAGAATACCCAACTAGTTAAATAGAGAACCAAAGTCTGCGTGAAATCTTTGGCACATCTCTTCAAGATGCTGGGGAATTCTGTCCTTCGGGGTTTCTAGTGGGAATTCTGTCCTTCGGGGTTTCTAGTGGTTTGTTGTAGGCTTTAATTAATTTCATAGTTTATTTCTAGTAGTAGTTTGTTGTAGGCTTTAATTTCATAGTTTATTTCTAGTAGTTTGTTGTATGCTTTAATTTCATAGTTTATTTCTAGTAGTTTGTTGTATGCTTTAATTTCATAATTTGTAGTATAGCAGGAATGGACCACTGGTGCGTACCTATACCCACAAGGATTGAAGGAAAACTTTTATCAAATGGTAATATATAGCACACACACAAATATGAATCAGAGACGGAACTATGTGAGGGTTTATGGGGGCCATGGCTCTAGCGTAATTTTGGGTATTTTTTTTAAATATTTAATATATATATATATATATATATATATATATATATATTTAAAAATAATTTTCTTATTATTCGTTAAACCTAATCTACTTTATCTTAGGAAACTTAAGAAGGTGGATGCGTACTTTCAGGAATCGTACATTTCCTATCTGCATGGGAGTATAAGGGATGCACCACTGGCACTCTACTCCACTTGTTTTTAAAATATTAAGATTAGTTATTTTTTTATTTGTTAAGAGCCACTATATATTGTTTTGTTTTTTTGGTATTGGGTGCTATTAATTTAAACATTTAAATGCTTTAGACTATGTTCATTTTGGGTCCTAAAATCTAACATCTCTCTCTACGCACGGTCTTCAATCAGTTTTTCCTTCAATTATTTCTCTCATTTTTCTTTTTATCTCTCTCCACTAATTACCCAAAAAAATCTCCTCAAAACCTAAATCAAATAAACTATATTAGATTCCCGAACCTTGAAATTTCAAAAATTATTGGTCATAGTTCGAACTTGCATTGAAAAAATCCTGGTTCCGTCCCTGATATGAATCCCACATTTAGAAAGACACACACATATATCTATATTATAAAACATAACATTTTTTTTTTAAAAATGTCTAGACATATAAATGAGAGTAACATTTATCGCCATCAAATCATTTTTTCTTAAAATAGTAAATAGGGTAGTTTTTTTGGAAATGTCCAGTCTAGGCATATAAATGAGAGCAACTGTCACGACCCAAACCTGTAAGGAAGGAATACATGACGGGCCATTGAAAAGGAATCACCAAAGGCCATCTTTTACTGTGTCTGTAAATTTCTTTCTAAAAATAATGAGTTTATTAACTTAAAAATGCCGAAGCGGTAAATTTAAAAACTTCATCACATACATTCAGAGCTGTCATAAGTGATCGTACAACAAACCCGCCCGCAAGTTTTATTTTACAACTTCTGGACACTACTATAGGCCGCACCAAATACAAACTATTTTGCAAGGTTTTACAAACTTCTTCCAACATATTATAATATTGAAATTGAAACAGCAACATCATCAATAGGAAAGACTAGAGAGACTAGTCAATTATTTATCCACGTACGTCCTGAAATGTTTTATAAACACAAAACATTTCAGTGAGAATTACAATATACTAAGTTTCCACAATTGAGCATGCAAAGTCATTTTTTGCATTTTCTTTCCACTTTACAATAGAACGGGGGGAGAACAGAAGAAATGGGGGAGAATAGACATATCTCTTTTCAACATCTTTCATGAACGGAACACCGACAATGATTGGGTAGCTAGCTAGCCCAAGATTTAGATAATGATATCAAGACCCTAAAATACCCGGCAATATTCCTCATAATGGCCAAACTCAATGTTCAGATATTTCGATACCGATAACCTCGGTTTCCTTTCTCTTTAAAGGAATTTCATCCCTTAACTTTAATTGTTTCTCTTTAAGCAATTCAATGTTTCGATTATCAACAATCAGAATTCCTTTTCAGTTAAAAGTGACGCTTCCTTGCAAGCCGTCCAATTTTAATTAATTCATGCGAGGTTTGATGCTTTTAAATGCATAATAATGTATGTAGCATTCTAAACCATAATTATGTAAACAAATATTCGTAATTACTCACCTCTGATGCGTAAGTCCCAAGCAACACAGTACAAGGAAATTTAACGGGTTAAATTGGGACCTGTTTGGGTCATAAATTCCACCATAATTAATATCTTAAGTTAATTAGACGCTTCTAGCTCAAAACCTCGCTCTAGTGAAGTGGCGTATTTTTCGTGCTTAATAAAATTCCAGCGATGGTTCGGAGCCTTGTGGCTTCACAGCCCGTATTTGGAAAATAATTAATAAGTCCGTAACTTTCACCGATAATCATCATTCCTTATAAACTCACACCATTTTTCCCAAAAATCACATAATTATTCTAAAAATGTTCTTTTTACTTTAAAAATATAATCTATACCAATTATATCGTTTTCACCTTTCTAATTCCAAAATCAATACCTTTTTCAATTATACAATACAATCAATTTTAAAAATTCATAACCTTCCAATTTCACTTTTCCAGTAAGATACATGTGATTTAATAAAAATCATATTCATTCTATTTTTATTCTATCTAAAAATCAAATTGTTACGTTTACACACTTCAAAATCATGTTCAAACTTCAATACTAAAAAAAAATGATTGTTTATTCAACTAAAGAATGAAAACAATCTTTAACAGTAATATATATATATATATATATATATATATATATACACACAATCCCGTTCACCTGCGGGATCCCGCAATTTCCAAAATGCGGGAACATCAAAACGACGTCGTTTTGATGTTCCTGCGACCCTGTTGATTCTCGCGGGTTAAGTCGGGTAATTTATGTTCGCGGGTCGAATTATCCCCAATCCGGGTTAAAACAAAACCCACGGCCCCCTCTCTCTCTCTCTTCATCTCCCCAAATTTTTGAAATCGCGAACCAGAGAGAGAGAGAGACGCGAGAGAAATTCCTTCCAAACCACGACGATGACGATGAACGATCTACCCTAGTTCTTCTCTCTCTGCACGGTTATCTTCTCTCTCCCTCTCTCTCTCTGGTCCTTGGTTCTTCTCTCTCTGTCTTCAGTCCCCCCCAAATCAATCGTTCGTTCCAGAGCAGAAGAGAGAGACAGAGGCGATTCAAAAAATTTGAAATCGCGACGACGACGATGAACGATCTACCCTAGCTTTTCAAGAAGGTATCTTCTCTCTCTCCCCCTCTCTCTCTCTCTCGTCCTTGGTTCTTCTTATATGTAACAGCTAGGGTTTTTGTAACCCTAGGGTTCGAAGAAGAGGAAGAACCCGTCACAGGCGAGCAAATAGGAACGTGAGACGACGACGACGATCAGAAGTGATTTGACGACGATCGATACACTGGTATCTTCTCTCTCCCTCTGTGTTTTCTCTGTCTGATTAAGTGAAAAAATAATGAAAAAGCAAGTGATACTATTATTGTTTTGTTGTTTGATGTTTGGAGAGTGGATTAGACAATCGGGTGCGAGTTTGAGTCAAGGACTTGAGTGAGTTTAAAGGGCTTTTAGGATTGGTAAAGAGGTAAGGGCTGGAGATGCTTTTATGAAATTTTAATAGAATGTTGTTTGGTGGGTGTAATTGGATTTGTGGGTGTTTATTTCGATCTACATTGGTGATTATGGATCAAGTTCTTGTGGATGGTTCGCTTGTTTTCGAGTTAGCTTCTTGGTTCTGTTATGTCTGGTTTGTTTCTCATTATGATTGGACTCTTGTTGTTTTTCAACACAGTGCAGGAAATGAGGGTCATTTTGTGTTTACTTTTTGTTGGTTCCTATTTCTCAGTAAAATCATGGCCATGTTTTGATGTCTTACTATTCCAGCTACTTGGTTTTAGTAACTTTAGTTTTTTTGCTTATTGAGTTTTTGCAAGCCTTTGGCACATGTTTCCCCTTCTGGGTGTTTGAGCATTCTCTCCATGTTACTTGAAATCGCCTCGTCTCGGTGAAGAATGTGTACTTATTATCAATGCTTTGCTTCTTTTCTTTTTTCTTTTTTGTTATTGTGACTCCCTTTGTTTCTCCTGCATTATTGTGCCGCCAACATTCTAATACGTGGTATGGTCATAGTCTAGGGCAGGGTGAAAATGCAAAAAGGCACATTTGTCATCAAGGATACCAACCAGATGCAAATGAGTTGCAGAAGTTACAAGCATTGTATATATGTAGAACCATTAGTCTATGTTTTCTTTTAAGCTCTTCCAGAGATAAACTTGCAAAGCATACATAGTAAATGGTCTGATTTGGTCCAACATTGGATGGTTAGACTCACTGGTTCTTTGTTACAGGTTCCATATGGATTCTTCATCTTCAACAAGCACAAATGCGGACTCATTTCCAAGGTATGCAGTCAAGCTATGCGGTTGCAACGACCAAGCTGTCATAAGGGTGACCAATTCAGAACCAAACAGAGGCAGAATATACTACTCATGTCCAAATAATAGAAAATGCGATATGTGGGAATGGTGCAGGCCAATTAACAGACGTCAAAACCGAGGTCAAAGTGTCACAACCCAGAGAAGGGCCTCCCCTGAAGATGAGACCCAAAATCCAACACTTCGGGTTCAAAATGCAAGAATTGGGGATGACAATGCAATGACTGCTAAGATACAAGTTCTGGAAGGGCAGCAAGCAAATATGAAGATGATGATTGTGTGCCTCAGCACCGTTGTGTTTTGTTTGCTTTATTTTAGCGTACTCAAATGAATGTAATGTAATGTCAAACTTTCCTTAACTTTGGAGGCATTTTTTGGGATGCTTTTTGGTAGGTTCGAATAGAATGGGATATTTTCTTTTCCTTAACTGTGGTCTTATATCTGTTAAGCTGTAGGTGCTTCTGATTTGTTAAGCTGTAGCTGCTCTGCTTCTGATGTGACAATTGGTTGTGTAGTAGACATTCTAGGTGGCTGCTGTCCAGTTCTGTCCTGCTATGCTACTGAACTGAATCGTGTTCTGTTCTGCTACTATGTGTGTTGCTGCTGTCCATTATTGCTGCTATTATATGCTACTGCTGTCCTGTTTTGTGGCTTGCAACTGTGTCGAGCTGGTGTTTTTAATAGCTTGAACTCTGTTAGCTCTGTCTAGTCTGATATTGAACTGTCTTGAACTCTTGTTAGTGCTGCAAGCTGCTGCTACTGTGTTCTGCTTTCTGTTCTGTTTTCTGCTTCTTTAACCCGTTTGGAAGAAATCCAGTCCCCGGTAATCAACTTTTCAGAACTTAAAACCTCCCCTCGAGACCGAATTTGATTTATACCGATCAGATCAATACAAACAAATCACTTAAACTTATAAATGAGCCTCGCTTATAGATTCTCCATTTGGAAACACCCCATGTTCTTTCATCCAAGCAATCCTTTCCACCTCCATTGTTCTTCTATGTTAAAACCAGCTCACAAGAACACCCTGTGGATTATGACATGTGGTCTCCAGGACTGCTTCAATGCTTCCCATGTTATCAGTGAAGCAAAACAAATTGGATCTCACGTATGCATACATGGATCTCAGGATTTAAGCTTGTACAGAAACTGAAACAAAATGCATTCGGTTGGGGCACCAAAGCTTCCAACTCTGGAGCCGCTTCTAGTAAACCATATACTTGAATTCTAGTGCATGCAGTTCTACAACAACTAGATGGCAAATGCAATATAGTTCTTCAATGGCTATCACCTATCAACTTTCAAAAAAATTGCAGATAAACCATGTTTCTAACTGTTAAATCCTTTTCTAAGACTCTATCATAAATTTACCATTGATGAAAAAGGAACAACTACAAGAGATTCATCTACCTCGAATTTCAGCAACCCAAAAAAAAAAAAAAAACCACTCCGTCGAACCAAATAAAGTGCAACCATAGAGGAACTCAAACCAAACCATAACAATACATTGAAAGAAGAACCAGTACAAGCTCAACTTATATGATCCTCAACATCCAGCAATGGTAATATCCCAGAAAACAGACAAGGCTAAAGCTTGTACTAAACAAGTTAAGTTGACACTAACTTTCAACAATACAAAAACACAAACCAGAGTACGAGCACAATACATCCCGTACGTAAGAACAAACATAGCTCTAGTTCCAAACAAGCACTAATCCGAACAGTTCCATTAAAAGTAGCCACCACCTTCTAAATTAATACACGACTGTAGCCAAAATTAGAAGAGAACAACAGCTTTGACAGCCAAATTAGAAGAAAACAGATCTGCTCTACTGCACACCACAATTCTGGACTGTAAACAGCAAATAACAGCAAGAAAATAGCTCAAAAGGTGGCTGTTAGACTGATCATCCATCCTGCCCACGCGATTATGACACTGCAATTAGACAAACCATTATTCTTTTATCAACACATACAAATAGAAGTCCAAAAACATGTGAGAAGTATCAAAGATGCACTGTTTCATGCACAATCTAAGTTTTATCAAGTATATATTTCCCTCTCTCTTATCCCAAAGTAACAAAGCATGGTACTGAAGACAACAATTAAATGAACTAAATACTTACAATCATTATAGTCCATGTCATCCTCGTCATCAACATCTTGCGAAGAGCTAAGAAAAGAAGTCAACAATTAAAAGTTGAACAATTAAACAATTAAATTGAAATGAACATATTTAATTGAATTCACCTACATGTTGAGAAGTTTTGGACAGTTCCTTTTGTCATGCGACTGCCCCGTTAAGCCACAACCATTGCATTTCCTACTCTTCTTGTTCACGGCCCTCTCTTTTCCTCCCTGAAGTCGTTTACCACAACCCTTTGCCCTAACTTGTTCTGGTTCCTTAAATCTATGCTGACTTCCAAGAGAAATGGGCACATCGATAGCACTTGGTCCGCCATCTTGGCGAGAAATCCTCATGGCTGCAATCTGCTTTTGTAATGCTTCTAAACCTTCTTGCAAAACTTTGGTTCCTTCGTCATCCAATATAGCGTATCAATCACATTAGATGCAAGTTGAAAGAGACCTTGGCGCCTCACTAAAAGAGAAGTGGCACATATTTCATTCGCACCGTTGCGCAAGTCATCCATAACTCTGCTAGCCTTCGCAGTTTTAGTCCACCTCGTGCAAATGTACTCAGTAGGCAGTTCCCTAATCCCCATTCTAAAGAAGTATGCCAACATATGCCGACATGGAATTCCTTCACATTCAAACATCTTACAACTGCAACTCACATGGTTTGATGTCTTATCTACCGAAACCTCACGACTTCTCGAACCAACCTTGTCTTCCCTCTTGACATCCCACAAACTGCAATGTTCATCCTCATGTTTCATCGTAAGCAAATAAGCACTATTTTGAAAGATTTCATCCTGGAACTTTTGAAAGATAGGCAAGGTATATACTTCGCTCATTCTCTTTTCCATCAAGAACATGGTTTTCATTTGTGGCCTCTCATTTACATCTTTATGATCGAAATCCAATTCATTATGACGTATACGAGAAATTCCCCTCTCAAAACGCGTCACAAAATCCAACAAAGAATTATGTTTAGACACAAACCGCTTGAAGAATGCATGATTATTTTCAGCTCTTTGACTACTCGTCATGCCTGCAGAAAAAACGTGTCTGGTATATGCAGGAATCCATCTACCACGAATTTCAAACAAGTCATTCAGCCAACCATGCCCCGTTAAATCTGTTTGTTGTAGCAAATCACCCCATCTTACGTCGAACTCTTCAGGTCTCTCGGATTCCCATATACAACTCGAAAACTTATCATAATGTTCTTTATAAATGACTGCACCTAGTTTCTCAGAAAACTTTTTCGTGATGTGCCAAATGCAATACCTATGTAGCGTATTTGGAAGAACATTACCGATTGCTTTTGTCATTGCCGGATCTTGATCAGTGATTATCATTTTGGGTGAGCCTCCTGGCATTGCTTTCAACCATTCCTTTAACAACCACTCAAAAGACTCAGTCGTTTCCTCATTCAAGAATGCACACCCAAAAAGTGTTGTCTGCCCATGGTGATTGACCCCTAATATAGGTGCGAAGACAAGAGAATATCGGTTTGTGTTGTACGTAGTATCGAACACCACCACGTCCCCAAAATAGTAGTATGATTTTCTAGAAATCGCATCGGCCCAAAAACAACGACTTAACCTCCCCTTATCATCTTGCATAAATGAAAACACGAAATTTGGATTTTTTTCTTTTTCAATCTCAAACTTCTCATACAACATATTGGCGTCATGACCTGCATACTTTTTTCTGTTATTTCGGTCACTATTGTGAAGATCTCGGTTTGTAAATCCAATGTTTTCAACACCTCCGGCTTGCACCTCTAAAATAGCCATTTGTTGGCAGGGTGGCACATTTGCAGCTGCTAGATCTTTTGTTAAAGATCTAGCTACAGCTGACATTCGACGATGAGAAGGTAACAAATGCACCCTCCTTGGCGAGGTAAGCTCGTGGTTATGAGCCTCCAGAAATTGGATGACAACATACCCTTCACCTGTATTGTTTCTCACGACACTCAATTTTGCTCTACAATCAGTTCTAATTATACCACGCCGCCGTATTATGGGGGCCTCAGAATTTTCTAAACTTTTTGGTGTCATCTTCCCTTGCTTGTAACAAACGTACTCCTTCCTAATTATTTCACCATCCTTAACCTTGCTAGAATGGATTCGGACACTAAATCCAACTTGTTTAGCGTAATTGTTGTAAAACTTAAAAACATCGTCTAAGTTGTCAAACTGTTGTTCCATTTTCGGTACAGAAGAACCAACAGATTCACACGGTTCACATGGTACTGGTGAGACTAGTTGTAGAGCATCCAAAGACTGCACACTAAAAACAACCCAACAGACAAATATCACTAAATCTACCAGGTTAACCTACTGTTCATGTGTGTGAGAGAGAGAGAGAGAGAGAGAACCATACCCAGGTGCTGGTGGTTCGAAAATGGGGTTTGCCCTGCTTACAACTTCTTCTTCCATTTCTTCACTCTCTATTTCTGTATCTGTTACAAATAAGGAGGAAAACACAATTTTTATCCAAAAAAAAAATCAAAACTTTAACCCTAACTGTTTTTTAACCCAAAAAAACACAATTTTTAAAAGATTCAGATAGAGAGGAGAAGATACCTTCTTCTTCGTTCATCGATCCTTCTTCTTCGTTCATCGATAGTACTTCTTCTTCTTCATTCATTGTTCGTTCTTCTTCCTGTGGAGATCCAAATAATAGAAAGAAAAATCCCTCAAAACATTTCGGACTGGTTCCTCAAACATGACTTCGACAGAGAGAGGGAAAGAGAGAGCAGAGCCTCTCTTCTTCGACGAATCATTGACTGGTTCGTAGAACATGAGTTCGAACCCTAGGGTTACAGAAACCCTAGCTTTTACTGTACAACCAGAGAGCGAGACAGAGAGACATAGGGAGAGAGAGAAGATACCTGTGATGGAACTCCTATAGATCGATAGACGTAGTGTAGATCGATCGTCATCGTCGTCTCCTGTAAAATCGCCTCTCTCTCTCTCTCTCTTTGGTCTGGTCGCGAATTCAAAAATTTGGGGAGAATGAAGAGCGAGAGAGAAGAACTAGGGTAGATCGTTCATCGTCGTCGTCGTGGTTTGGAAGGAATTTCTCTCGCGTCTCTCTCTCTCTGGTTCGCGATTTCAAAAATTTGGGGAGATGAAGAGAGAGAGAGAGGGGGCCGTGGGTTTTGTTTTAACCCGGATTGGGGATAATTCGACCCGCGAACATAAATTACCCGACTTAACCCGCGAGAATCAACAGGGTCGCAGGAACATCAAAACGACGTCGTTTTGATGTTCCCGCATTTTGGAAATTGCGGGATCCCGCAGGTGAACGGGATTGTATATATATATATATGACTGATATCTAAATATATACCTATATACATATTTGTACATGCATATATACAGTAAGAGGGAGAGAGGACCCGTGAGTGAGAGAGGGAGAGGGAGAGGGAGAGAAAGAGGGAGAGGAGATGGGCGGTTTCGGGTGGTGGTGGAGGTGGTGCGGAGAGGAGGAGGGGGTGCCGTGTGGTGTGGGTGGTGAACCGTGGTGAGAGAGGAAGGTGAAGGGTGGCGGGGATGTGCTTGCTCGGTGGTGATGGCAGTGCGGTGGAGGTGGTAATGGTACGGAAATGAGAGGACGAAGAAGATAATTATAGGAGTAAGAGAGAGGGGCCTCGGCAGAGAGAGAGAGAGAGATGAGTTGTACGGCTGGTAGCTAAAAGGGGGTACAAGGGAGTAAATTTTATGGGTGGGCATTTAGAAGCTTGTCAAAGAGCTGCTAATGGTACAGCAAAAGCTGTACAGCGGGGGCGTACCGATGGTTTTTTGCCCCCATCTCAGTCGCAAAGATGATTAGAGTTACTTATTTTGTTCATAACACCATGTAAAAAATTATTTCAATTCGGTGTTGGTAAAGGTGTTTACTAATCATTTAACTTTGCTTTAAAATTTAGATGATTTTTTACATAAACCGTAAAAATATATTTTGAACAAAATAAACGGCTCTGATCATCTTTGCGGGATCCGAGTCGAGCGTAAAAATATCTATACATGGCTGCTAAGCCTGCTATACAGCCTTTAATGTACCTCTATCTTTACTGCTTGTGCAGAGAAAATAGGCCGTCGGCTGGGAAAAACCCCACGCGGACGCGAAAGCAAGTCCCGTTTCAATCGCGCAGTCCGGGTTTTATTTTAGAAAATTCCAAAAATATTATCGTGGCCCAAACAAATTATTCAGAGACTAACCTGGTTCTCGGTTTTTTGAATAAAATTCTCGGTAATCAAATATGTAATTCGTGCGAATTTTTGGGTTATGACAGCAGCATTTATAACCATCGAATTATTTTTTGTTAAAATAGTAGTCATGTGATTAGAAAAAAAAAAAGAAAAAAAGAAAACCTAATTATTGTTTTCCTTGCCAAATTTCTATCAAGTTGAATTACTCTAGGGGTGTTCAAGAAAACCGCCCGAACCGTAAAACAGGTTCGATCCGGACCGAACCGTCCTATTTGGTCCGGTTCTACGGTTCTACGATCAGTTTATGGTTCCAAAAAAATAAGAACCGTTAATTTCGGTTCGGTTACTGGTTCTCAATTAATGAACCGTGGTTAGAACCGAACTGGACCATTTAAAACTAAGATAAATATAGAAATACATATGTGTATGTAATTAAATACGTATTTGAATTTGATAGGTTAATCTTTTCCTTGCTAAACTTAATTTATTTAGAGATGTAATCTCATTTGTTAGGAAAGTTTTTATTTTCTTTCTCCCTTTCCTATTTCAACATGTTATCTTTCTATTTCTTTAATATTATGAGTTCATATTTAATTGTGAATAAATGTTTGGATGCTTATTAGATAGAACCGGAACCGAACCAAAATCGGACCGATCTTACGATTTGGTTCTGGTTAGGTTCCATGAATATATTGGTTAGATTCTGATTCCCAATTTTCTAGAACCGTTTGAAATGGTTCGATTACTGATTTTCTAGAGAATCGGACCAATCCGGACCATGTACACCCCTAGATTACTCTTAGTTAAAATAGTAACTACGAGATAAGAAAAGAAACCAAAAAAGGAAAACTTAATAATTGTTTTCCTTACCAAATTTCTCTCTCCTTTTTTTTAAAACATTTTTATTCCTCTCTCTGTTTCTCTCAAACTTAAATTGGACGACGATAAATGTTGCTCTTATTTGTATGTTTAGACATTTTTAAAGAAAAACACCATGTTTTATAATATAAATTTGAGATAACGTTTTAATGCGTGCAGATATTAAAAAAAATGAGATTATCATTAGGAGTGCCTTTAAGCACTAGAAATCCGCTAGTCTATATATATATATATATGTGCACTCTCCCTCTACATCTACATGTGTAAGAGAGGAAACTCCCAAATTTCCCTATGTACAATAGTTCCCAAGATCCCAAACAAGTAATTTAGTATATTCAATATTTATCTGTGCTCATGTTTTCCCTTTCTTCTTCTTTTTTTTATCTACCAATCTTTCTTTAATTATTTTTGAATCACTCAGTTATATCTCTTTCTCTTGAAGAGGCAAGTTGTCGAGTGTTCTGCACCAGCTTTTTAAGCAGATTTTTGGCTTTGTATTATTAATTATTAAGATTTTCTTAAACATTCATCTCAGGAAAAGAAAGTTGGCCGGCCGGAGGAAGAAGAGTGCGAGATTCGATAAGCCAGAAGATAAGCTGGAGTGTCATTTGGGAGTATGGAAGAAGTGATTGGAAGTGGCAATGATATCCAAAAGAGTAGTCCTGCCGAGGAAGCTCTAAAATGGGCTGCTTTGGAGAAGTTGCCAACATACGCCAGGTTACGAACAAGCATCATAAAAACCTTCACGGAGAAAGGAGACGGCGAGAACAAGAAGGAGGTGGTACACAAGGAGGTTGATGTGCGGAAGCTTGATTTGAATGATCGAGCACAACTCATCGATAGTCTGTTTAGGGTTGCTGAGGAAGACAACGAGAAGTTCTTGAAAAAGTTTAGAAACCGAATTGACAAGTACGTCGTCATTGAGTTCATTTCCGTAGGTAACCTTTTTTTTTTTTTTTTTTCTCGTTCATTACAAAGCAAAAAAAATTCTTACTCTATTCTTCTTGTTAATAATGAAGGGTTGGGATCAAACTTCCAACGGTAGAGGTTAGATTTGAGAATTTAACCATAGAAGCGGATTGCTACGTTAGCAACAGAGCTCTGCCCACTCTTCCAAACACGGTCTTAAACATTGCCGAATCCGCTTTGAGCTTGGTTGGGATCCGATGGGCCGAAAGAACAAAGCTCACAATTTTAAAAGACGCCTCCGGAATTATAAAACCGTCCAGGTAAGCTTCATCGAGTTCTTCGTCTAAGTTATCAGGCTTCATTTGCAACCAGCTTTTTGAAGTAGAACACTATGAAAATATTACTAAAAGCTGCAGGTGAAAAACGAAGCCTTATGCTTTGTTCTCTTTACAACTTAAAAAGAATTTTTTAAAAAATACCCCCTAAATTCCACCTAGATTCCCCCTACTTCCAACATTTCTCTCTCTATCTCTCTCCACTTATTACTCCTACTATTTTTCAAAAAACTTTTCAAATATCAATCCAAACAAAGCAATTAGCCATGTAAAAAATTCCCAGTGCCGGGTGGGTACCATGTAGTGCCTGCTCGGCGAATCCGAGCCATCTGTTGTGTTTTTTGACGGATTGGATTTGGAGAGAA
Organism: Rhododendron molle; assembly: GCA_025413875.1. Classification (NCBI taxonomy): domain Eukaryota; kingdom Viridiplantae; phylum Streptophyta; class Magnoliopsida; order Ericales; family Ericaceae; genus Rhododendron; species Rhododendron molle. Next base: position 30,223,108 of record CM046399.1, read on the forward strand.
AAAAAGGAGAGAGAAAAAGGAGAGGAAAAATGTTGGGGTGAGAGGAGAGAGACAGTTTCAATCCAAACTGTTCAAAAGTGTATTGGACAGCTTGGATGTGCCGAGTGGATACCACGTGGAATATAGTCACCCGGCACGAAAAAATTTCTCCTTAGCCATACTTGTCCAAAGTCAAGAATTGCCAGGAAAGGCCATTTACCTTCAGAGCATTCTTTTTCTAAAATCTTTTATCTATGCATGGTGTGGTTTACGGTAAATCTGTCCACACAGATAATCTGTGCACTGATTGTGCACAGATTTTATTGTGGGGTCTACCACGGGTCCCATACAAACAATCCAAGTCGTTCATTAAATATAAAATATTTTTTTAAGGGTTTTCGTAAAAAATCAGCTCAATTCATTACCTATAGATGCTTGATCTAATCATCTAATTTTTCATTACCCGAAAATCTAAATGAAAATTTAGATAATTGGATCGAGCACCTATAGGTATTAGATTGAGCTTATTTTTTATAGGGACCCTTGAAAAAATATTTTACATCCAATGAATGGCTCGGATCATTTGTTTGAGACCTGTGATGGACCCCACAATAAAATATGTGCACAATCTATGCACAGATGTATGTGTGGTTAGCAGGGTTTTGTGGTTTATGTACTACTAGTAATTATGATGATATAATTACTTAAATCTGTAATAGGATAACACTCTTGCTGGGCCCACCATCCTCTGGGAAGACAACCCTCTTGTTGGCACTGGCTGGAAAGTTGCACCCCAGCTTGAAGGTAAGGTTTACAAGACTCCTCCATGACCCTTGACTAAGGATAACATTTTATCTATTTATTTGTTTTGGCAACGGATGTCTTGGCTAGCTTGCGCACTTTGACTTATTCTGAGACCCTGAAAGAAATGATTGGACATAACTCTCAGTAACCTCAATGTTTAAAATGTTTGGCCTCCGTGTGAATTAATAAAACCTGTGACTTCATGGAGAAATATATTAATTTCTCCCAATCACTTTGCCAAGCCCCTAGGAATTAGGATAACATTTATGTTTGGATATTGCATAAACAAATTGAGGAAAATTGATATGCTTGAGTACATTTTCTCATTCCTTTTTTAAAACCCGTCAATAATTTTCAATCTCTATTATCGAGTTAAGGACGTATTAATATTGTGGAGCAGGTAAGAGGAGAAGTGACTTATAACGGACATAGGCTCAACGAGTTTGTACCACAAAAAACATCAGCATATATAAGCCAAAATGATGTTCATATGGGAGAAATGACTGTGAAAGAAACCTTGAATTTCTCCGCAAGATGCCAAGGGGTTGGGTTCCGATATGGTACTAAATCCGATCAAATTTTATCAAATTTCACATGTAAGCAATATATATATATATATATTGGTCCGATTTTCTAATGACTAAATTGTAGACCTGTTGACGGAGCTTGCAAGAAGGGAGAGAGATGCTGGAATTTTTCCTGAGGCCGAGGTTGACCTTTTCATGAAGGTAGTTGCCACGCACATATATAGTTTGGGTGCATATTGGCCGTTTTTTAAACAAAAATGATAGGATACATGAAAAGAAAACGTAAAACTGTTCAGGAAAGAATCCTGGACTGTCCAGAATCTAGATAAGAGTGAATCTAGTAGGATTCTTTTCTGGACAATTTCATTTACTGTACTCGGTCTCTCTCTTTCTGTTTTTTTTATTTATTTAAATGTAATCGTTCTCTTTTGTATATTTATTAGGCAACTGCAATGGAAGGGGTAGAGAGCAACCTAATTATCGACTACACCCTCAGGGTAACGCTATTAAGCTCGACTCGATCGTATTACTTATTTACTCAATAATTTGCTAAAAAACTAGAGTTAGTTTTAACTTGTAAGTCTCTATTGTTTAAACTTATACACAGATGTTAGGACTTGATGCATGTCGTGACACGATTGTCGGAGATGAGATGCAACGAGGAATATCAGGAGGACAAAAAAAACGAGTAACAACAGGTTGACCCCCTTTTTGATTTGAGAAAAGGAGCATAAATTGCATAAGTTACCTGGAGTCGAACAAGCCAATTATTAAGCAATAATCCAACCTACTTCCATGCATAGAAACCCCAATAAAGGATTCTCCAAAGAGAGAAACTTATTTACGGAGTAGTTGCAAAACGGCTCTTTAAGGAGCTGAGCGATCTCAATCGTCCGTTTCGGCGATCAATGGTTGAGATATGTTTACCAGTAAAAGATTAACTTTAATCCAGATCGTCCAAAACACTTTTGGATTGGACGGCCGAGATTGAGCTTCGTAAACACTTGTTTACAGAGCAATTTTCTCAACTTCTCTCAAAATTCATAATGTAAATACCGACTTGACGCAGGGGAGATGATTGTTGGGCCCGCAAAAACTTTATTTATGGATGAGATATCAACAGGCCTTGATAGCTCTACAACATTTCAAATAGTGAAGTGCTTGCAGCAGATTGTGCACCTTACTGAAGCTACCATCCTGATGTCCCTACTTCAACCCGCTCCCGAGACGTTCGATCTGTTCGACGACATCATTCTCTTATCGGAGGGCCAGATTGTTTATCAGGGCCCTCGGGAGCACATACTTGAGTTCTTCCAGAGTTGTGGGTTCAATTGCCCACAGAGGAAAGGAACCGCTGATTTCTTGCAAGAGGTAATCACACGTAATGGGACTATAGATAGCATTATGGTGCGTCAAGGCCCACCATTACTTGAGTAAAGGCCCAATTTAGGCCCAGACATGTTTTGACATTTCTGGAAGTCAGCCTTCTTTATTAAAGAATTGGTTTCATCTTTTAATGAATTTTTTTAAACAGCCAGACATTTTTTTTTCCCTTTTTCCTTTATTTTGATCGAGTAAGCAAATATTACTGTCTAAAATAGGAACTTAATTTGGAAGAAATCTCACAAAAAACAAAAACAAAAGGACACAATTTGGTTCATATTGTTTAAGGCCCCGTTCCATTAAAGTTCTTATTTTTTTAAGTTTTTATTTGTTGCTTTATGAGACATGTCATTCTCTCACAAGGCATCACCTTTAATTAAAAAATAAGAATTTATTTCCCTCAACAGAACAGAACGGGACATAATTCTCCCGCCTCTCTTGTTGAGATGAGTTGAAAAAAAGAGCACGTAAACAAACAAGGCCTTAAAGCCAAGGCTATCTCTCTAGTCTCTATTCTAATTTCTCACAGGTTACCTCAAGGAAGGACCAAGAGCAATACTGGGCCTACGGAACCAAGCCATACAGATACATATCGGTCACCGAGTTCGCGAACAGATTCAAACTATTCCACGCGGGCCTCTGGCTCGAGAACGAGCTCTCGGTCCCTTACGACAAGGCCCAAAGCCACGCTGCTGCTCTGGTCTACAAAAAATATTCAGTCCCCATGTGGGAACTTCTCAAGGCCTCATTTGACAAAGAATGGCTGCTGATCAAGAGAAACTCCTTCGTGTACGTATTCAAGACCGTGCAGATCATCATTTTGGCGATCCTCACGTCGACGGTTTTCCTGAGGACTAGAATGCACACTAGGAATGAAGAGGATGGGGCTATATATGTTGGTGCACTTTTGTTCACCATGATCATCAACATGTTCAATGGTAACGCCGAACTATCACTTATCGTGAAAAGGCTTCCAGTGTTTTATAAGCACAGAGACCTGCTGTACCCAACTTGGGCTTTCACCCTCCCTACTTTCCTGCTCAGAATACCGATATCGGTGCTCGAGTCCGTTGCTTGGACTGTCATGACATATTACACAATTGGATTTGCACCTGAAGCTAGCAGGTAACCGTGATTTGACCATTTCATACTTGCATAATTGTATTAACATGGGTTTTGTATTAACAAAAGAAGCTCACACTACCAAAAAAGACTAACAGCAAGGCACAATATATACAAAAGCATTCGACAAAATTTCCAATAACCAACCATCGTCAAAGCAACAAAAAAAAAAAGGAGTAAGCCCCCCAGCTTTTCAAAAAAGCCATGTCGTGTCCCTGGTGTGTCTACATTGAACACATGTCTCAGAACTTAGAAGTGTCCAAGACTGAAGACTTGTCTAAGGGGGGAAAAAAAACTAGCAAAATTAAAGAGACAACAGATTTCATTTCAATTTGGTTTGGAACCAATGTACGAGGATCTCCACTAAGCATTCATGGCTAATTGGATAAAGCTTGGGACTCATAATTCGAGACTTCATACGTGTGCCAGTGTGATGACATGCATATGGCACCTAGTTAGTTGTGTCAGTTCTTCATAGCGTGTGGGGTGGTCACACAAGAATGAATTTGGCACATGTACTTGCCGGGCATTTTGTTTGGTATGAGGGATATATGGATACTAATTTTGCATTTTTCTTCCCTACAGGTTCTTCAAGCAATTGTTGGTAGTGTTTCTGCTCCAACAAATGGCTGCTGGGTTGTTCAGGCTCATTGCTGGAGTCAGTAGGACCATGATCATAGCCAATGCCGTTGGAGCTCTAGCTATCCTGGTTGTCTTCATGCTTGGTGGTTTCATCCTTCGTAAAGGCAAGTACTGCAACTCCAAAAATTGAAAAAGTAAAAAACAAAGATAAAAGCACAAATATGGGAATGTGTTTGTGGTTACAAAGAACTAAGAATATGTACATTACCACTAGACTTGCATGATTCCATCCACTTTTTTCTCTTTTTAAAGTTTGTTCAATTCTAGAAGGTTAAAATTAAACTAATGAAGAGTCGCATCCTATGTGCCAGGTCAAATCCCGAAGTGGTGGAAGTGGGGTTACTGGGTGTCGCCTATGATGTACGGTTTCAATGCTTTGGCTGTAAATGAGATGTCTGCTCCAAGGTGGATGAACAAATTGGTAAGTTTTTTGTGCTTTGCTACCATCCTTTGATTTTCACGTGTTCTTTCCAACTACCAAGTCAATCACTTCAAAATCTCATTCTTAAGAAAGATTGGTGAAAGTTATAAAAAGGAGTAGTAAATTTGTTTTCGTTATGCTGTTATAGGCTTCAGATAATGTCACTAGATTGGGCGTCGAAGTGCTAAAGAACTTGGATGTGTTCGCTGAAAGAAACTGGCTTTGGATTGGGGCAGCAGCTCTTTTGGGTTTTGCAGTTCTGTTCAACATTCTCTTCACCCTTGCTCTCATGTACTTAAACCGTAAGTTCAAAATTATGTTCGAAAAGAACTAGGGATTTTCTCTCTTCATTGGAGTGGTGACTGATACTATAGTCTGTCCATGAAAAATAGCTCTTGGAAAGCCACAAGCTATAATCTCCAAAGAAACAGCAAGGGAGATGGAAGCTGACACAGAAGAAACTAAGGAAGCACCAAGACTTAGAACAACCAGATTGAAGATAGGTTCGCTTCCCCGATCTTTAACAGCTGCTGAATGGAACAATTCAAGTAAGAATCATCCATCTGACATGAATAGATATAGCAATTCCAGAGTCACTTACATGAAAAAAAAAATCAGGAGAAATGGGAATCCAACGAATGAGTAGCCAATCCAGTGTCAATGGTAGAAATGAAGATTCAAATCTTGAGGTTGCGTGTGGAGTCACTCCGAAGAGAGGAATGATTCTTCCTTTCACTCCTCTCTCCTTGTCTTTCGATTGCGTGAATTATTATGTGGATATGCCCCCAGTAAGTCACCCTTTTCCTTTTTCAATCCCATTTCAGGTCAAATGCTATTCATTTTGGCATATTAGCAATTTAGCACTACTAAGATAATTACTTGTAAACGAAGTCTTAGAAACTCAAGAACTAGCAAATTATGTGGATTGCAACAGGACATGAAGGAACAAGGAGTAACGGAGGACAAGCTCCAATTACTTCGGGAAGTAACTGGTGCATTTAGGCCTGGTATTCTGACCACACTGATGGGAGTCAGTGGGGCTGGAAAAACGACACTAATGGATGTGCTAGCAGGCAGGAAAACAGGTGGTTACGTTGAAGGTGATGTCAGGATTTCGGGATTTCCCAAGAAACAAGAAACCTTTGCCAGAATTTCTGGATACTGCGAGCAAAATGACATCCACTCACCTCAACTCACCGTTCATGAATCCTTGATTTACTCGGCTTTCCTTCGACTGCCAAAGGAAGTCAATAAGGACGAAAAGATGGTAACAAACTTCCATTCATAAATCACTTGAAGAGCAAATCCAACTGTTCTAGCTGAAATGCCATTGCCAATTTTGGCAAACAACAGTGCCAAAAATGTTCTTTATTTTGCTATAGTGCTCCCATGGTTTACATACCATGTTGGCAAAACTAATTCCCATAGCATCTTTGCCCATCCGTGATCTTGAAATGGCAAGTATTCATCAAATCCAAGTTTTGGCCAGGGTTTTGCCACATCATTTTTTTTTCAGAGTGGGATTTCTTTAGGTCCTAAGCCAAAAGATAGTTTTGGCAGGACTTTTCGCTTGCCATCGGAGATGCTCTAATATGGAATGATAATGGAAGGTGTAGCACTGAAAATAGCCTTTTTCTTTTGTTTTGTTTCCCAGGTTTTTGTGGATGAAGTGATGGATCTAGTTGAACTAGACAATCTCAAGGATGCTATTGTTGGGCTTCCAGGAATAATGGGTTTGACAACAGAACAGAGAAAGAGATTGACCATAGCAGTGGAGCTAGTTGCCAATCCATCGATCATATTCATGGATGAACCAACTACGGGTCTTGACGCAAGAGCAGCAGCAATTGTTATGAGAACTGTGAGAAACACAGTGGATACAGGGAGAACAGTGGTTTGCACAATTCATCAGCCTAGCATAGATATCTTTGAAGCATTTGACGAGGTGTTTGTCTATCTCTCTCTCTCTATAAACAAATAGGCGTGTATAATGTATATGTACAAATCTAGTTACACCAAACAATCATGTGCATCAGCTGCTACTGATGAAAATGGGAGGACAAGTAGTGTACTCAGGACCACTGGGATTCAATTCTCACAAGCTTATTGAGTATTTCGAGGTATTTTACATTCATGAAAAATCTACTCCATTCTTGGGGTTACAGAGACAACTATAAATGATTCAACAATTACAACTTGTTCTAGGCAATTCCTGGAGTTCCCAAAATTAAAGAAAGATACAATCCAGCGACATGGATGCTAGAGGTCAGTTCAGTTGCAGCAGAAGTCCGGCTTGGGATAGATTTTTCTGAACGCTACAAATCATCAGCCTTGTATCGGTAAGTAACTAAGTGAAAAGTACATTACAATTTATTCCGTTCTACATGCATAAGTAAGGATTTCACTCCATCAGGTATTGCCAAATCTCTGGCAGCTCTCTTCTGCTAATTAATTGCTTACTATGGGCGACCTACGGTTTCTCGACAAGTCCAACATATCTTGCTATCTGAAAAACTGAACCTGAGAAATATATCTATACACCTATATATACAAATGTGTTCTACATACAGGCATATATAAGAAAAATGAACTTGTAAGCATTTGTTAGAATACATATGCAGGAGATTAAGCATTTTTACTTGAGCAAGGCCAAGAAGAATTTGAAAGCACACCTGAAAATATGCTTGAAGCTTTTTCAAAAAAATGTTTGATATTACTTCTTTAGTTGTTGGGAAGACTCTTGCATCTGGTTGTTTTCCTGTAACAATAACGAACTATAATACCTCACTACAAACTAAAAAGATAAATTTGAGGTAGCTTTTTAAGCATTCAAGCGAATGGTATAAAGCTAATTATCATAAAGGAAACAAAAGCAGAATGTATTAACAAATTTGTTTTTCTTGTGCTTATGAGAGTACAAGCTCTATATACGTATATAGAAAAATGTACATGAACATATATTTTTCAGACTTATGCTATCAGTGGCAAGACAGGCTGGCTCTGTTGAGACCACAAGTGGCTTGAAGTAAGACATTAATAAACAGAAGAGAGCAGCCAGCCAAAGTTTTGGCGCAACCTGATTGGGTGAAAATTGTGATATACATATGAATAAGCATTGAAATCAATAAAACCAGTTAAACTATTCAATGTGCTTTTTGGATTTTAGATTCTATAGATTCAAACTAATACGTGTCCTTGAGCAGAAGAAACAAGGCTCTAGTGCAGGAGTTGAGTGCACATCCACCAGGGGCCAAAGACCTCTATTTCCCAACACAATTTTCTCAACCGACATGGGGGCAATTCAAATCCTGCCTATGGAAGCAGTGGTGGACTAATTGGAGAAGTCCTGATTACAACCTTGTGAGGTTCTTCTTCACCTTTGCAGCTGCCCTTATGATTGGAACAATCTTTTGGCAGGTTGGGACTAAAAGGTTTGTGTCTAGTTCCAACCAAATTTGAAATATATATAAGTCATTTGGTGATAGAAGAAAACTTCAATTTTTATATTTTAATTTGGACCAGGGACAACACAAGTGATCTGACAATGATCATCGGGACAATGTTTTCTTCTGTCCTTTTTATCGGAATAAATAATTGCAACACAGTACAACCACTGGTAGCTGTTGAAAGAACAGTATTCTATCGAGAAAGAGCTGCCGGAATGTATTCTGCATTACCGTATGCCTTGGCACAGGTGAGGGTAATGTTTGACATAGTCAGCATATACAAGACCCAAAATATTACTAGTATTAAACTTTGAAATCAACCAACTGATAGAGAATTCAGTTTTGTGAAGCTTCCATTCTATCTGTCAACCCCAAAACTCAATTCTTTCCTTAATAAGATTCCCATTAATTTCATCTCAGATAAAGTTTTATCTTACTCATGGAGTTGTTGTGAACTGACATACAGGTGATTGTGGAATTACCATATGTGCTAGTTCAAGCCTCCTACTATGCTCTTATAGTGTATGCCATGGTGGGCTTCGAATGGACAGCACATAAATTCTTCTGGTTCTTCTTCATCACATATGTCTCCTTTCTCTACTTCACGTACTTTGGAATGATGACCGTTTCCATCACTCCAAACCACCAAGTAGCAGCCTTTTTTGCCGCTGCTTTCTTTTCATTCTTCTGTCTTTTCTCGGGTTTCTTCATTCCCAGACCGGTAATTTCAATTTCCCCTTTGACAATTTATTTTACATAAGACAAATTTTGACACCATTTGCCCCCCTTTAATTGATTTTTGTAGAGCCTCCCACAGTGGTGGATATGGTATTACTGGATCTGCCCAGTTGCATGGACAGTTTACGGGTTGATTGTGTCACAGTATGGTGATATAGTGGACACCATTAAAGTGCCCGGGGTGGTGCCTGATCCAACTGTGAAATGGTACTTGGAGCATCATTTCGGCTATGAACCAAACTTCATCGGACCAGTCGCTGGGGTATTGGTTTGTTTCACAGTCTTCTTTGCCTTCATGTATGCTTACTGCATCAAAACTTTGAACTTCCAAAGGCGGTAGCAAAGATTGATGCGTCAAATACTCCATTTGTCTCATATCTTAGGATCAGAACATGATGTTCGCAAATGTGCTTTTACCACCGAGTAGATGTAAGGGATGTACTCGAAGTTTATGGTGTGATCACGTAAATGTGTAGACACTGAAGTGAAACTTCTTGATAAGAAGCATTACTATGGCTTTCCCAGTAGAAGATTAAAAGATATAGTGTCTCAGCCAATTCAAGCTGCGTCATCAAAAGCCTTTTGTTTCTTCTTGTTTTGTTGTTAGGAGTAGTATTTTTGTCTATTTATTCTCACAAATGAAATTTATTGAGTGCTACCAAATTTTTGTTCACGATATATTGCAAGAAAGATTACAGTATAGAAATCAAACTAAACTCCAAATGCCTTAAGAGTAAACCCCCACTCCCATCAGACTGCCTGGACTTTTTCAAAAGTCTACACAAACATGCAGAAGTGAAGAACAATTCAACCTACCTTAAACCAAGTTTCAACCAATTTCGAAACAAATTTCGATAGGTTCCCAGAAAAAAGAATAGATGCGTCGGTAAACGACAACAGACACCATAGCACTCGCACTAGAACACAAATTTAAGGGGTTCGGCTTAAAGGTAAGTCACCGGGTGAAGAACAACAAAGAAGTTTCCAATGAAATAGGAGAATGTACAATGAGCAAGTCAGGAATATATCTGCAACTCTCTCCCCAAAAACTCTAGAGCCGCTGAATATGTAAAAAGCATTAAAAAGACCAATACATTTTTTTTTTTTTTGCCACAGCGATATACATCAGCGGGAGTTAGTAGGGGTGTTAGAATTAGCACGAGGAGACCAGAAGCTATCCATAACCCTGGTCCCCTAAAGAGCCTGCCTCCAGTGGGGCTCGAACCCAAGACCTTCCACATAGGGGAGACAATGACTTACCAATTGCACGAAACAGTGGTTGTCAAAAAGACCAATACATAAATGGGAAAATCTTCTATAACGAATTGGGTGAAATTACACAGTAAGAACCCCCCGTTCCCTTTTTGTTTGGTCTTTCGAAAACTAATTTGGACCAAGCCGAACCTCACTATTTTCCTATAATGAGCCAGACGAAAGGTTTTGTGACCCGGACCGACTGGACGAGGGGGAAAGCCGAAGGACCCAACGGCCAAGCCCTATGACGACTTGATGGGCAGTTCGGCCCCGTGGCATTGCGTGAAGGGCAAGGTGTTGGGTCAAGGTTTGGTTCGACTGACGTGTAAGACATGGTGGAGCCACATCTGTGCCAAGTAGGACGGCTCGGCAACGTGGTGTCTGCCTACATCCAATCCGGCTGTCATTATGCATGACGTTAACTCTTGAGAGGCAGTTGTTTGTGACGTCATGGAATGCACAAGCTCGGCATGAGCTTACTTGGAGGTCAAGTCTAGTCTCTCTACATAAAGGTGCATGACAAACCCCAAAGAGATACACCTTTACTATGTTACTATTTTCATTTTTCACAAAGTACCCTTTCTCCCTTGAGTTGAGACTCGGAGTGCCTTCCGGTTGTGCACGGGCGTGGGGCCTTATTCATTTTGAGGTCTCAAAACCGCTGGACATGCTCTCCAATAAATTTTCTTTATTTATCTCTCTCCACTCATTACTCTCAAAAACTTTCCTCGAAATCCAAACCGAACAGGCGTGACTTAGTGGCTCCTTTCGCAGGCTAAGGAAGGTCTCAAGAGAGGGAGTGCAGGCAGATCCAAGTTCACAACCCAAATTTCCCATTAATTGCAAGTCGCAAAACAGTAATAAGTTGATTAGTACTTCTAGAGCAAACAAAGTGATTGAAGAGAATTTGCTCTTAACACCAATAAACTAAGTAGATCAATCTCACTGATATATTCAGCAGAAACAAAAACGAACTACAATTGTCTAGGCTATATTGTTGCGAAACTAAAAATGTTGTAAAAGGTGCTAGGCTCTAGTAAGACGGTCAGCCACCTTCGAGCTTCGAAACCTAGTAATCGGCAATTAATCGGCTCATGACAATTAGTAATCGGCGATTAATCGGTGCATAGCAATTAGTCGGAGTCAGGGCCAGCAAGCCATTAATCGTCGTAATTCCGATTTTTAGAACACCAGATGAAATCATAGAAGAAAGATAATCATAAATAATCTAACACCCGTTGATGTATATCGCTGTGGAAAAAAAAAAAGGTCTGAGAATAGGAGCGTATGCGACTCGGACAGCATGACCGCAATGTGAGACTTTTGGGCCAGATGTTGAGTTTTCAAGTTGGGCCTTTTGGCCTCTTGGGCTTCTCAATCCTTCTTGATTCAAACTGGTTTAGCCCTGTACCGGTAATGGAGACTTTTAAGAGAAAATGACGGTCCAGGACGTGTTTTGATAATTAATACCCGCTAAGGATAAGATAAGAACATTTATTAATACTAAAAATGCCTTTGACGGGGTATTAATTATCAAAACACGTCCTTGGCCGTCATTTTCCCGACTTTTAAAGCATCTTGGTCTCCCAATGCCAGTGTCTTGATAATCCAAAATTTATCATCAAAATTCAAGAAATGATTATCTCCTTAAATATAAATTTTATATTTATATTATTTGCATAAAATTTTATAATGATACAAATTTTGTAGAAATTAAATTTGTATTCTAGAAGTTGTGCATAGCTGGAAAACATGAAAGGAAATGTGAGATATAGAAACGAGTCGCTATTTTTTTTTTAAAAAAAAGAAGTCTCCAAGTGGAGACCAAGTGTAATTGCAGTAAGAGCATCTCCAATGGGAGATGTCAAATCCTACGTGGACATGTTAACGGTAACATTTGACACCAAAATTCAATCCAACCCAATAGCCTTCTTTGATGCCAATTCCTACGTGGATTTGAAGGCAAGCCTTCTCATGCCAACTTTGACAACCTCCCTCCTCCATGCCAAATTTCAAAAAATGACCATTTGTATTTTGACATAAGGGTTGGAGAGGGATAATTTGATGTCAAATAAATAGAATTTGACATCAAGGGTTGGAAATGAAGACTTTGATGTTAAATTGGAGATGTCAAAATGTCACGTCAGCCTTCAAAAAAAATTGACATGCCCGATTTGAAGTCCGGGATTGGTGGTGTCTAACCATTTCATTTCGTTTAGTTATTCTTTTAACTTTCCTTAGTCTATTATTATATTAATAACAAAACGGATTTTTCCAATGTTTAAAATCAAAATTCCAATGGCGTTGCTCTAAGTCTACAAAATGGTGATATGAAGCATGATGAGTGATGTTTCTATTGCGCTTTCGACTACGGAAGTAAGGTCAACTTAATCTTGAAATCCTAACCATTAGACAAATTTTCAGTGCTTCCAAAATCTGTTTGTTGGCGTTGAAGGTAATATCTGCGAGCTCGAGAATGAAACCAGGTAGACAGATGAAATTATTTCTTCACAAACTATTTCGAAACAAATAGATTATAAACAAATAATTTCATCTGTCTATCTGTTTCATCTGTCTACCTGTTTAAAGGGATCATAAACAAACTATTTTGAACAAAATAAAGGGCTCGAATCTTTTTTATAAGACTCGAGACGAATTTAAAGTGCATATATATGCGGTGTATGTACCTATAGCGGCACACTAACATGAATTAGCTGAGCTGAGTGAGCTTAAGAACTATCTCAAGCCCATCCATTTTTGTTAAAAAAACAAGTTTCATATTTGATCCAACTACCTTTTTTTTTTTTTTTGGGGCCAAGCTCTTCTGCACATCTACATGACTGCATAGCATACTCTTCGAGAGGACAACAAAATGGTGGATAAATTAGGTAAGATGGGAGCTAACCAAGAAGATCAGACGGTGCTGATGGTGGCCCCTCCCAATGCAGTGAAGAATCTCCTCTCGGCAAATTTGGCAGGATTTCTACGAGGGACCCTATATAGTTGTCTAACCCAGGTCGGCCTAACCCATGGGCCATTTCACCGAGCCCATGTCATTTAGGGATATATCCTCGAGCAGGAATCCCACCTGGAATAAAATCTCGATACTGCCCCCCCATGCTGAATTTAAAATTAATGGTTGAGATTCACTTGTGTAGCTGTAAACGCATATCTGGAAATAATAGCGTATAACTAGAATCTTTTCGTGTATCGGGTTACGTGAGCTTAGGTGTAGTGAAGGAGGGAGCCATATCTTCTCTTCGAGCTCAATCCGGACAGGGGCCTGTTCCACCATTGGGGGCCGTTGATCTCGCAAATCAACAGATGAGATGTGCCAAGCCAAAACGACGTCTTGGCACATTTCAGCTGTTGATTTGCGAAATCAACGGCTCCAAAAAGTGGAACAAGCCGCTGTCGGGATTGAACTCGGACAGGGGATCTCGGTCCGTGATGGAGTTACCGTATTACTCAAGTGAACATCCGATAAGTGACATCAGCTAAACTTCAAAACATGTTTATGTCATTATTATTTATTTTGGCACCATTGTGGAGCTTAAAAAGGACACGTGATTCGGTTTTTGGAGTCAATCGATGCGTGGACCTAATAATTTATGCAATTTACGATACGCTATCTATCTATACCGAACGACAAACGAATTTTATTTTTTAATTGAAATTCTACTTCTCAAGGATTATTACATTGCCCGGAGGACGACATTTATCTACTACATATATGATGTGCGATACACATTGATTAACTTCCCTGGCGACCCGTTGTTTTACTTTCATAATTTTCTATTTAAAAAAACTCGTTTCCGTCAAAATTCTGAAATAATTTTTTCCTCCACGTATTCGAATTCCACGAAGGCCAAACATTCCGCACCGTGGTGTCATTGGAGGTTTGCCGTTTCGTTAATTTCAGAGTCTCGAAATTAGTCGGGGTGCTCGCAAGCCGATTCAGACATCCAGTTATTTTTATATAAATAAAAAAAAAAACTGTGACATTAGATGCATTTTTTTTTTAATGCAATCCTTGTGGTGCCTAAAAAGCCGGCTAATTAAAGCTATGGACAAGGGCACTGGATTTCTTAGTTTTGTTAATTATTTTTGGGTCAAGGGGTTGTTCACTAGTTTGAGCCTCGTGGCCAAATTTCAACTACCACTTTTTTATTAAAGGGCATGCCCAGCCACCTACCTTAGGAAACTACGCCCTCATTACTTACATGTGGGCAAAAATCTAGGAACTCACAGGTGAACTCTTGTTTCAAATCATTCCAATACACCTTGCCAGTTTTGAGTTTTCGGAGGCCCGATACGATTTTTTTTAAAAATGAAATCTCTATGAAATTTAGGAGTAAAATATTTTTTTTTAAAAAAATCACATTTAAGGAAAAATATTACCATAAAAGTACTCGAAAACACAAGTACAAAAAAATTGATGTTCATTACAAAAAATTGGAGTACCCGAAATTAGAGAGAAATCGAGAGCACGGTCGATGCGACCGCATCCTCGGTGTATGTTCGATGGCAGCCTTTTAATGTTCGGTCCACATGCATATATTGGAAAGTTACGAACATTTCAAATATTCAAATCTCTGTACATAATAAATCTACGTTGATAATGCCATGCGAAAACATTGACCCGTCTCTTGTCCAAATTCCACAGTGATTAAAGAAAAGTGCGGATGAGTGAAATGACTGAAGTAGCCCTGCACTACCACCAAAATTGGTAAAACTCAACGGTTCCTACGATGTGCGTTCACTTGTTGTGAGATGCCACTGTTTCATAGAGTTTGTTGGCCACTCTCCAGCCTGTCACTTGGAATGGCCATTTTCATTTTTATTTTTTTTGGCTCATAACCGAGTATTTCCGTCACTTTATGCGTAACTCAACTAATCTCGAGGTCTTAAAATTATGGACCCAATAAAGTTCCCATGACTGAAAGACTTTTTTCGTTAGCGTTGATACTTGATAGTCGTATCTATGAGCGTGGAAGTTAGGACTTTGCTATTATGCGTCATTGTAGTTAAAACATAATTTACAATAATACTTTCATAATGACCAAAAAAATACTTTCCAAATTCCAGTCAATACACACAGAAACAATGCCGACTGGTGAAATTACTGAAGTAGCCCCACCAAAATTGGTAAAACTCTACGGTTCCTGCCATGTGAGATGTCAATGTTTCATACAGCTTGTCGGTCCCTCTCCAACCTCACTGTTCCCAGTTCAACTCCATAATTGCATGCACGTGCATCATGCGTGCAAAATTATCACTTGTCCGCTTTGGGTCTCAAAACTCTTACTTACGATCTCCAGCCCTCAAAACCCTGACCGTACAGGGTAGCTTTTTCTTTTGGCTCATAACCGAGTATTTGTGCCTGCATAACTCGACTAATCTCAAGGTTTTGAAGTTATGGACCTAGTAAAGTAAAGCTTCCACGACTGAAGATTTTTTTTCTTTTTTTCATTGGCGATGATTGTCGAATCTGCGAGCGTGACAGATAAGCCCTTACTTGCTATTATGCGCCCTTGAACTTAAATATTTACAGTAATACTTTCCTAATGACCAACTATAACAAAAATAGTAAATCAATTATCATTTTAACTTCATCTACATTTATTTTATTTCTAGTTATTCGGGGAATTATTAAAAGGCATACATACAAAAGATCTAAACACAAATTGTGCTATGTCACGACAACCCAATGATAGGCCACTGCTCACCTAATAGAGAATCTAATGACTAATGACACTTCTAAACCCATTTTTGAAAACGAGTTGAGAGATTAAATTGTGGTTTAGCGTTTTCTAATGTATATGAACAAATAGTAATCATTAAAGCCTGGTACTTTCTTTTCTGGCAATACTACTCCATTAAACGAGAAATTTTTCAGTGCCAAGTGGATATATTGTTAGCAACACGGCTTCTAATCACTGGAAAACAAAACAAAAACACAACGTAATTAGCAAGGAATGCGAAACGTACTTAGCCAATTTCAGGCGTCCGGAAATTGGCGATGGATGGATTAATCGAGGCGAGTAAACTCTGTCTTTAAAGCAAATTCGCCCTCCACTACGGTGCTGATGGAATCCGCAGACGTCTGCTTCCCAGGACTACCCGATTTTCACCAACCGGAAGCAGCACTGCAATCTGATTGGTGGACAAACCAAAAACTGTGTCGAACTCTCAGTACGGATGCGTGAAATGAAGAATGTATGTAGGATAATTTCATGTTTAATGATGCAGAAACATGTCTGATTTATAGGCATGAAGACACATGTTCGAAAACAGCAGCCGTGACTGTTTGGAACAGAGGCACCAGTCGACTGGAAAAGGCAGGCGTGACAAGTCAGCTCTGATCCGGTCCGGTTCGAAACAGACTGGTTGCAAAAAGATAATAGTCCAATCCGGCTCGGCGCGCGTGTGTTTTATAAGAGAAAAGCATACATTATCCATGCCCTCTCCCCCTACAAAACTTCTATGACCCAAAGGGCCAACCCTTTGAGCTCCAGTTGGGTCATTTATTCCCAAAAAGCTTTCATCCTCCAACCAATGTGGGACTAGCCTTCTTTCCACTCCTCCAAACACCATGTGAGGGCCAACATTCCATGGCAATTTCTCATTCACCATGACTTGATTTTCTCCAATTATGTGTTCTCCTAACCAAGACGAACACAACGATATGTGGGTCGGTTCACATGGACGCGTGGGACCCACTCAATAAATAGATCAAAGTTGAGCAAAATCAAGTTTTTTCCCAACATATATCTCATGTGGTGCCCGATCGGCACTCCCGAGCCATCCGATGTACTCTTGAACGGCTCAGATCGAAACCTACTCTCTTTTCTCACCCTCCCCTTTCTTTCTCCAAATCCGAGCCGCTCAAAATCGAAATGAACGGCCCGAATGCACCGAGCAGGCACCACATGGTACCCCGCTCGGCACTGAAAATTTTATCCCATCAAACACTGTAATAATCATGGGTAGCGATTTTCAAACTCCCTTTTTCTGATAGACGCATTCCATTTTTGTCCTTTAATAAATCTTTTATGTAGAACTTTTTTTTCACCAAAAGACAATAAGTGGAATGCAATTATAAAAAAGGAAGAATTTTCCATAATTATAAGGAAAAAAATTGAAACTACTTTAGGATGACGGGATACATAATTCACATGCAAGAGAACAATATTCCTCACCTTCTTCAAGGATAAGGTTTCCGTATCCTAGTTAATTTTTTTCGAACAAATTAAGTACACAAATTCAGACACAGATGATGTTCAAGTCGTTCGATGAACTTGAACTCCTCATTTATTTATTATTTAAAGACATCTGCTTTTACATTTGTAGATGATTTCAGGTTAATCTGTATCCAGATACACACAAGACTTTCTCAATCGGTTCATGTTCTCAACTTAATTCAGTGCTTGCTTTGTCTTGGTGCAAAATCTCATGGGCCTTTTCGGAGAGGTTAAACTCTTTGATGCTGACACACATCCTTATCAGCATCACAAGCCTCCACGTTTTTGACCTAATTCTGCGGATAAAATATAGTCATACCAGAGATGGAAACTTTGGTCCAAACAGGCCAAGTTAATTCGGTTGTGGTTTGTGGGTTTACTCTTCATTTTTTAGAGTCGGGCGCTAATACAGTAACTTATCGTGAATTTTTTAGTCCCAACATGGATGATCTATCTTTAACCGGACTAGAGAAAGAATTAATTGAAGTGCATGTAATCTAACTCGAACATCTCGTAATCTAATTGGAACATCTTCGACGGGTTCAATTCCTGTCCAGTTTTATTATGGTCCAGTCCGGTCCAGTTTTGGGCCGTTGTGGGCCCCTCCCGGGCCCACAACAATGATCGGAATCGTTCATTTTGTAGAGCTCGTCGAATATGTCATCCACGCCAAAAATTAGTTTCACCGAACATCAATAGGTACATGGATGAAACAGATTTGTACATGAAAAAAGCGATGACAAAAATTAAGTTAAAATTAATAATTGCCCATTTTTTTCATATACAAATCTGTTTCATCCATATACCTATTGATGTTCGGTGAAGTTAATTTTTGGCGTGGATGACATATTCGACGAGCTCTACAAAATGAACGATTCCGATCATTGTTGTGGGCCCGAGAGGGGCCCACAATGACCCAAAACTGGACCGAACTGGACCATAATAAAACTGGACAGGAATTGAACACATCTTCGACCGTCAATATATATATATATATATATATATATTTATAAAATACTGTTGTCCAAACATCACGTCTGGCTTAAAATCACAACCACATCTCAACTCGGCCCCACCATAAGTGGGCCATTTGGTCTCTCATTTTTCCAAGGCCACAAGGAGCTGGTGCTCATTTTGAAAAGGGAATATAGATTCCCTGCGCCACATAATCTACATTGCAAGTGCATTTGTCGGACGTAGCTTCAGATAAAAGAAGGATAAATATGTCCACACAGACAATCTGTGTATAGATTATGCATAGATTTTATTGTGGGGTCCATCACGGATTCCACATAAATGATTCTAGCCGTTCATTAAATGTAAAATATTTTTTCAAGGGTCTCCGTAAAAAATCTGGTCAATCTAATACCTATAAGTGCTTTATCTAATCAACTAACTTTTCATTACCCGGAAATCTGAATGAAAGTTTAGATGTTTGGATCGAGCACTTATAGGTATTAAATTGAGCTGATTTTTTTTAGGAGACTCTTGAAAAAATATTTTACATTTAATGAATACCTCGGATCATTTGTGTGGGACCCATGGCGGGCCCCACAGTAAAATATGTGCACAGACGTATGTGCGGTTAGCAGGATTCTAAAAGAAGCAGCAGCCTATGAAGAGTTCTATTTTGTGGTTCGCAGGAGTTCGGATTAAATCTTTTGCCTGCGTAGAAATAAATAACGGGATCGACTGCACTACACAGTGTAGTGCAGCAACACATCCATTCTCTATTTTGTGATCTCCGTGATCAGATTCATTAAAAAAAATTTAACCGCTTAAAAAGACTACTACTCTATCTTTGGAAAAATTGATAGTTTGCGTAAGGGTGGTTGGTTTAGAAAATAGAGTGATCTGAGCATGTAGTAATTAATGTTCAATTAAATTTATTTTTGCATAAATAATATTGCATTCTGATAAATTTTACAAGATGAGTGTAAAATCAATTGAAACGAGATTCGTAGTAAGATAAATATTATTAATTATACCCTAAAAATAACCCAAGCGGTTGACCAAATGACGAAGGCATGAGTCTTTAAAATTTTTATTCAGTACGGAGTACTTTATTTTTGGATCAAAATTTTTTAAATACTATCAACCCTTAATCTACACGAAACTTTGTCTTGTTTTTCAATTAGATATGCTAATATTAAACAGTCGAACAAGCAGCTCAATGGATGGTTTGGCTTAAGATTTTTTTTACGAATTTATTTTTATTTAATTTTCCACATTGGTTAGTATTGCGTCAATTTTTTTAATTATATATTCACCTTCACGAAAAGAATCTAAAGAGTAAAAAATATAACTAAAAACTTAAAAATTTGTCCTCTATGAACTTTTCTCAAGTTTGGTCGAACAATTTTATTTTTTTTATTCTAATTCACAAAAATTTGAATCAAAATTAAATTTGTAATTTTTTTCCAAATAAAAAATAAGTAATTCAGTAATACTAAAATTTGGCCAAACCCTACCTAACAGTAACACCAGGGAATCTAAGATTATGGACTGCTAAATTTCCACGTCCTCAAGAAAGTACGTACTCCTATAAAACACACGCTTTCTCGAGAGAGAATTGCAAATTTTGCTCCTTCGCTGCCATTTCTCATTTTACGTTCTCTGGTAAACGCAACCAGAGAGAGAGAGAGAGAGAGAGAGAGAGAGAGAGATTGGTAAAAGTAGAACTGCGTGAACTCAACACTCTTTCTCTTTCCTCTCTCTCTATTCACGGCGACAAAGCCAAAGACTCTATTCCACATCGGTGCCGCCGCCATGATCTCGCTTAATGGAGCCACCACCTACCTGGTAAGCCAAAACCAAATCTAACCCATTCCTTCATTTTCTATCTCCCTCATACCCATTTCAACGAATTTGTCCCAATCCCTCAAATCAGCTCCAATTTTGCATTTCCCCCCTTTGCTCTATTTTCCATCGAATGTGAAAAATTCCAAATTTTTTTCCAACAATTCTCCAATCGGATTAGCTCTGGCCAACCCAATTCGTCATTTTTAATTGATTTCAAGAACACCCAATTATCGACCCAATAAAAAATAAAGAATGTTTTTTTCGCTTTCAAAAAAGATCGATTTTTTTCCTACCCGCTTCATTTTATTCCTTTGGAAATCAGATTTGGTTAAATTGAAGCTGCTTAATCAATTAGGCTGAACTACTTAGCCGCTCCTCTTTACGCTCCATGCAGTCTTTATTTGTTTTTTTTTTTATCTATTTCCAATCGGAATATGGGTTATTTCTCGAATTAGTTAATTATTATACTACTTGATTTTGCCAAAACAAGAAAAGAAAGAAATAAGTTGATTTTTTTTTATCGGCGATAAATTGAGGTTGTTTATCATTGATTTAAACAGAACAACTCAATTGCTGGAGTTTCCAAAAGCTTATCTCATTCACAGAGAAGGGTCCAGGCTCCTGTGATTGTTTCAGCTTTAAGCTCAAACAACAACGGGCCAGGGGAAAGAAATGTGACCCTTTTGATGGAAACTACTCTGAAGGAGATGCGGGAAGCGTCTCCGGTTGTGGCGGTGGAGCCCAAAACCACCACCGTGGGCGGCGGGGTTGAAGACGTGTACGGTGAGGATAGAGCCAGCGAGGATCAACCTATAACCCCTTGGACTGTCTCTGTTGCTAGGTGAGAAATCGATGATTCTTATGTTTGTGTTATTTTAATTTTGTGTGGGGTGTGTTTGGTGGGCTTTTACTATTTCCCATTTTTCACATTGTAAACTCCGTCTAGTGGAATGTTTGGTTGCTGTTTTCAGAAACAATTTTGCAGAACACTTAGGGGGCGTTTGGGGGAATTTTTATTTATTTATTTATTGATGTATATTTTTGGATCCTAAATCGTAGATAAGTAAATTATTAAAAGTGTCTTGATAATAATGTGTAAAAGAGATTTTGCAATAGGTTGGTGGGTGAATTTGTATTAAAAATCTAAAAAGCTCATCCGGGGTTGATTTTTTAAATTCCGCATTCTTTAGTTCATCTTTGATAATTGATTTTGGCAGAATACATTCCAGAATTGACTCCTGAACTACCAAAGAGAAAATGGAAGCTTTAAAATGGAATAAGGAGGGGCAGCCAAACACCCCTTTACTTGACATGTTCTCTGGATTTATTCCCCTCTATTTTTCATGATAGTGGCACATGTTCTTTTATTTTGTTTATAATTCCATGTGCTACTGCACTTTTTTTTCCTAGTTAATTTGTTGATTTTATGTTGTTATATGAGAACTTAGAACTTGGGACTTGTATTGGACTATTCGACTGTGTGGAGATATGTGTCATGTGAGGTAGCAAAGCTTGTGAAATGATTTTTCTTCTTTGTTGATTTTGCTGGTGCAGATCTTGTCTGGAGTCGCTTTGATTAATTTGTACTCAGAAAATATCACCTCTTCGGTTGAATTTGATGTTTGGAATATTTGAAAAAAAAAAAACTTTCTTGGCCAAAAATCGTGTACTACTGTTTTTGCACCAAGGTCCCTTCTGTGAAGTTATGGATCTTCACTTCGTAACTACAAGTCTGGGACTTACATTGAACAACAAAAGGCATTGTTAGATTTTTTTTTTTTTTGTGCAAATTATTAAGGGTGGACTGTGGAGGGGAAGACCAACTATAGCAAGCACCTTTGGGCATGACCGTAAGGACTCCAGACCAGTGGTGGGCCCGAGGGACCGATCATCCATTGGTTTCGATCACTCCACCAAGGGCTAGTGGACTCGCAGGAGGGTAAAACACGAGGGGGCATCAATCGCTCGATTCAAACCTTGGACCTCTTGGCCACTCAAGCCACTTGTGTGTAAATCCATTTACCACTTGGCTACAACACCTAGTGGTAGTCATTGTTGGCACTTGGCAGCACTATTTGGATTCTGGATGGGCCTGCATGCGTAAACTTTATTTGGTGGTGCCAATGCTGCATTGTGCGATTTACTTTTCCCCTAGACTTCTTGTTTTCAAAATATCTTTGGTTTACATATGATTCTGAAAATCCGTACCTAATTAAATTTTCTCCAGTACATGTTCTGGCTCAACTTTGTCTTTTCTCTTTCATGATTAATTTCTTGTGGGTTTATTTCGTCCAAAGTTCACAAACTCTCTCTAGCAATTCTTTTCAAATTCTGCATTCTACAACCTTGGTGGGCGGAAATTGTTGCTCGCTTTGTGACAGACTGGTTACATATCATCACCAGGCTCTGTGCTGCTCTATTCCTTTGTGGCCATAGCCCATATGGCTTTTAGATTACCTTTCGACATCTTTTTGATTAACAGATATTACTGTCTTGTGTTTATGGAAATTCTGATCCTCTTATTGCATTGCTCTTGAGTTCCTTGATTCAATGTCAAAGATTTTTAATCTATGCATTAAACTTTAAAAAAATTAAGAGTAGACATTTCTTTTCCTTCTTCTTGTTGCAGTGGGTATTCATTGTTGCGGGATCCACACCACAACAAAGGGCTCGCCTTCTCCGAGAAAGAGAGGGATGCCCATTTCTTGCGGGGTCTTCTCCCGCCGGTGGTTGTTTCCCACGATCTTCAGGTTTACAAACAATGGATTGCCTTAGCTTTTAGATCATCCATATGTATGTTTTTGTTTCTCTTTTCCCATTTTGCATGAAGTTTGATATATCTTCTGCTTACGTTGCTGACCAGGTCAAGAAAATGATGCACAACTTGCGCCAGTATCAAGTACCACTGCAGCAGTACATGGCCATGATGGACCTTCAGGTGGGCCATTCATGCTATTCATTAACCTTTTAAGCCCTTATTTATTATTTTGTGGTTATTGTGACAGTCTGACGGATGACATGGGAATTCAGAATGCTGAACTTGTTAATAGACCGATGCTAGTGATTTTAACTTAATGAATGTGTGTGCTACCAATAAACCACTAATATCCAAATCTCTCCAAGCCCTCAAATCCTCCTTGAACTTTATGGTTGAAGAAGTAAATTTGATGCGGTTTTTTACTTCTACGCAGGAAATGAATGAAAGGCTTTTCTACAAGCTACTGATTGACAATGTTGAGGAGCTGCTCCCAGTTGTCTATACTCCGACTGTTGGGGAGGCATGCCAAAAATATGGGAGCATCTTCAGGCGTCCTCAGGGTCTTTTCATTAGTTTAAAAGAAAAGTATGTCTCGACGGTGTTCCTAGTTAGTTTCTCATTCTAGAGATTCCAATACTTTCTTAGTGCTACTTCATTTGTCCCATATTCTTGGTCCATTTTGGGAATACTAACTCTGTAAGGAGACGTGTAATAATTGCATGCATTCAAACTCGAAATTGAAGGCATTAGTTCCAATATTGCCCCTTTATTCTAACTTTTGAATGCATTCCTAGATATTTGTCAGGGACATTTTTGCAAAACTGAAAATCTTATATCTTGACTTGTCAAAGAATAGTAACAATTTGGGACATCCTGAAATGGGAAAATGGATCATGATTAGGTGACAAAGGGAATATAATTTAAGTACTGATTGGTGATAAGCTCTTTTGCAGGGGGAGAATCCTTGAGGTACTGAAGAATTGGCCTCAGAGGAAAATTCAGGTTATTGTTGTGACTGACGGGGAGAGAATATTGGGTCTTGGGGATCTTGGCTGCCAGGTAACTGGTACACTTATCTTGTCACTATAAGCTATTTCAATTAATTTTTGATACTCTAATGTTCAGCTGATTTGGTGTTCTAGTCTTTGCCTTTTGTGCCTCTGTGTGCGAGTGTTTAAAACCGACATGCTTTCTAATAATTTGTTCAACACTACTAGGGGATGGGGATACCAGTAGGTAAGCTTTCCTTGTACACGGCACTTGGAGGGATTCGTCCATCAGCTGTAAGTATTAATAATTAGTCAGTAATGTTGCCACTTCTTTCTCTATTTCTTCTTTCATGACAAAAATTGGTGATAAAACTCTGTTCTTACTTTTTAGTGCTTGCCTATAACCATTGATGTGGGAACAAATAACGAAAAATTGTTGAACGATGAGTTTTACATTGGGCTAAGGCAAAGGAGGGCTACTGGGCAGGTCCAATATTTGGTTTCCTAAGATTTTCATACAGCAGCTTCTAGAATGGAAGTTGATCCGGCAATTTTTGAAGTGCGTTAAAAATTTTCTTTTCTAGGAATATGCTGAATTTATGCATGAGTTTATGACCGCAGTCAAGCAGAACTATGGGGAGAAAGTCCTCATTCAGGTTAGTTGCCTTCCCATAAGTCGAAGATTTTGTGTTTGTTGTCTATTAATTGGGTTGTTTTCAAGTAATCTACTTTCGTTTACATTATGTAGTTTGAAGACTTCGCGAACCATAATGCTTTTGATCTGCTTTCGAAGTATAGCAATACACATCTTGTTTTCAATGATGACATTCAGGTAATTGATGAGGCGCGGTAATACGTTCTACTGTCTTGTTTTCGCAAACCATAATGCTTTTGGTGTGGCAAATAGGTTTAATATTTCTCCTCTTTTTTTTTTCGTATCAGGGGACAGCATCTGTCGTCCTTGCAGGGCTTATTTCATCACTAAAGTTAGTTGGGCGAACCTTAGCTGAGCAGACATTTCTATTCCTCGGAGCAGGAGAGGTATTACCTTAGTTAATCACACACTGCATCTTGATTCTTATAGTAAAGAAACAAGTAGTAGTACAATAGTTCCTTGAACGAAAAAGGAACACGATGTCTGGCATTTATTTCTGTTTTTCCTATGTATTCACCATTCAGTCACAATGGGGTCATTTTTCTCTCTCTTCCATTACTTGGTTGATGCAGGCTGGCACTGGCATCGCAGAACTCATAGCTTTGGAAATGTCAAAACAGGTAAAAACTCACCAATTATTAATATTTTTTTTCTTGATTTTTTCTTCAGGTTAATGCAAACAAGTTACAACTGTAAAGAAAGAAGCAGTGCAACAAAAAAGAAACAAAATCTGTAAAAGAAAACAGTGAGGATTTATACGTTATATTTTGATGCAGACTGGAGCCCCCGTAGAAGAAAGCCGCAAGAAGATTTGGCTTGTTGACTCAAAGGTGGTAGAAAACCCCTACAATTCTCTCTCTCTCCCTCCCTCCCTCTTAATTTCTTCAAATCAATTACAATTTGCTTTTTTCTTCTGTTTTTTGTTTGTTTGTTGTAGGGGTTGATTGTCAGCTCCCGAGCAGAGTCGCTTCAACATTTTAAGAAGCCTTGGGCGCATGAACATCAACCTGTTAAAGGACTTGTTGACGCTGTTAAGGTGTGAATTCCAAACCCCCCCCCCCCCCCCGGATAGATCAAATATTTCTTGGTTTCTCTGCTAAATATTGGTGCGTTTTCAGTCAATCAAGCCAACAGTGTTGATAGGATCATCAGGAGCGGGTAGAACATTCACAAAAGACGTAATTGAGGCTATGTCATCCTTCAATGAGGTATTGCTCTTGTATTTATTTCCAGGTTGAAACTGTATACGCACGTGACAACCCTTAATTTGTTGCGTATTAATGGAATGCAGAAACCCATTATTCTTGCTCTCTCCAATCCAACGTCGCAATCTGAATGTACTGCCGAAGAAGCTTATACATGGAGTAAGGTAATTTAAATATGGAGCTTTGAATGTCTAAACATCGAGGCAAAAACAACGTTTTGAGTTTGTACTTCTCTCTTCTAAAATTTGATCTTCTTATTATTTCTCTGTTTCTTATCGTTGCCTTCAGGGTCGTGCCATTTTTGCAAGTGGGAGCCCATTTGGTCCGGTTGAATATAACGGGAAGGTTTATTTGTCTGGCCAGGTATAAACTTTCTTTTGACTTGGTCTAAATAACTGCAGCCGAAACATTGAGGACTAACTTTTATGCGATATTTTGTGTTGATTCAGGCAAACAATGCTTACATTTTCCCCGGTTTAGGTCTGGGGTTGATAATCTCTGGTGCAATCCGTGTTCATGATGACATGCTTCTGGTAGCTTGTAAGTGCACAGAAATTTTAAAATTGAAGGAATCCTCCTGAAATTAAAATAATAGTAATTGAGATAATAACACAAAAATGGTGACGGTCTTACATGTCGCCGAGCTTTCTAATTCCTGAAGGTAAGGTTATGGATCGTTTCAATCTAGATCGAGTGATCTGACTCTGGCTTCTGCTTGTATGACCTTTTATCAATCAACTTCTTTTCCTCTTAAATCTCAAAATTGTTTCCATCTATTGAAATTCCTATGAACAGGCCAATGGGACAATAGAACTCTCTGTTACCTGAGTAAATCTATTTTGACAGAAATGCAACTGGCAAAATTTTATTTTTGGCTACTCGTAAAACCCTCTTGATCTTTTCTGTAAATTAGCACCTCACCTCACTAGTTCATCTTTCTTCGAACTTACTTTTTGTGAGGCAACGTGAGTTCAGAGTTCTTTGACTGTCACTCAAAACTGTATTCCTAGTATCGTTTACATACTGATACTCAATTATATGTTCAAGTTTCTCTTTCTCCCTCTTGTTTTCAATTTACCCAACCTTGACTTAATGGAGTTGCATGCCGAAGCGAAACTTGTTTCTGATTTTCCTTGTGTAATTCATTTCATGTGGTGATATATATTTCTCTGAAACAGCGGAAACTCTGGCAGCTGAGGTTTCACAGGAGAACTTTGACGAGGGGCTCATATACCCTCCATTTACGAACATCAGAAAGATTTCTGCTCACATTGCTGCTAAAGTTGCTGCAAAAGCCTATGAACTCGGTGAGACCCTTTCCTTTGCATTCATTTGATAAGGAGCGTTACACTTGGCCCCGTTTGATAACAGTGATAGATGGATGAGATTCGTAAAGAGATGGGATTAGGATTGGGATTGGTAATGAGAAAAGATTGTTAATGACAAGGGATTGATAATGAGTATGTTTGAGATGAGATTAGATGATGTGATTGGATTGATAGAACTATAGAAGAAATTGGTAATGAGAAGAGATTGATAATGAGGATAGGTTGGGATGGGATTACCGATTACCAATACCATCTCCAAGAGAGTATTGCTAATACCCCCATTTAGGGGTCTTATTCATCCCATGGGATTCACAGTCCGAAGAGATTTGTGTTACCAAACAATGAATTCACAGTCCCTCCGGAGTGTTAGTCCAATCCCAAGGCCGAATCCGGTTAACAAACGGGGCCTTTATTACTTATAATCCCAGATCATTGCATGCATATTATCGTGTTTATTTATTGTGTGTAGGTTTGGCTACTCGCCTCCCTCGACCCAATGATCTCATCGCCTATGCTGAGAGTTGCATGTATAGCCCCAACTACAGGAATTACCGGTGAACGAGATATCTAGTCTTGGTCGCTCCAATGAGCTCGTCATGATGTTATCCCTTCTCATCTTACGTTGGCGTTTTTTATTTTTCGTTCTTTTTTGAAAGGAAATTTCTGCATTTTCTCTCGAAGTGTAACTCATGTGATTGGATAGGTAGCAGCATGCTGGAGACCGATAGTTAGCTCAGTAAAGATCATCTTTAGCTTTGCTAAGTGTTGGGTATTATCAATAATTTTTCACATTGCTAAGTGTTGGATATGACAGAAAATTACACCCGATAAATATTGTTTTCTTGTTTAGTTCTTTTATTGAGTAAAATTAAGAGGCTTCAGCAATTGCGGCTCCAAAATTCCAATGCTAAATCATACTTCTCGCAAATCCTCTGCCCTGGGTAGGCAAATATCCTGTAATGCGTATGCCTCAATAAACTCAATTCGATTTCGCCAAACGCATTTATGTCATGTCTGTGTTTAAGGTCTCTGTTTCCCTCTCTCTCTAGCATTGGTGTTTTTAGGATATAAAGCGAGAGTGTGAGGAAACCTTTTTCTTGTTGAGCACTGGAGATGAAGTTGGGCAACTAACTGAGAGTCCAGTTCATTTCCTATAAACTAGTGAATTGGCTGCGCGCAAGGAGCGGTGCGCAATCTAGCCCCGTTATAATATACATTGAAGAGAGGAACATCACACATAAAATCCCAGATCATTATATGTGTGTATATTATCGTGTTTATTTATTTCTGGGTAGGTTTGGGTACCCGTCTCCCTCGACCCAATGATCTGATCGCATACGCCGAGAACTATACATGTAATATGTATAGCCCCAATTACCGAATACCGAAGTTACCCAGCAACTGCGGATCAAAAAAAAAAAAAGGATACCCAGCAACTAGGGGATATGACAGGTCATAATGCATGTGGTCCTATAACATTATGATTAGTAAGTCTACGCCCACCACATCTCATGCGGTGACTGTCTACTGCACACGTCTAGTGGGGGCCACTCCGAGCTCTACTCACTAGTCGTGTGCGGTGGACGGTCACCGCATGGGCATAGCATTATTGCATTATGATGGGCAAAAAACTTCTCCGTCTCTCCAGATTTTCTCTTCTCCTTTCAAGTAGGACTTCCATCAGGTTGAGGCTGCTGTCGCCACCATCTCCCCCTCCCCTAAACATCTCGCCGGGCACCCCACCTCCATCTACTCGGCTTTTTTGAAATCCTACCTTCTCTCTCTATCTCTCTCCAATCCAGGAAGGATCAGATTCGGCATTTCGTAACAAGGGTTGCTTGGTTTTGGCTCCCCCTCCGAAGAATAAGTCGCTAGATTTCGGGTATTCGATCCGCGTGGTACATTTGGCGACAAAGACAATAGCTGATGTTTTTCATGTTCTTTTTCTATCTCTTCACTTTATTTCGATTCCTCGTGGAGGTTTTTTCTTTTACTTTTACTTCCAAAAATTTCACCCCGTGGATATATATATATATATATTTTTTTGATACGTCGGAAATTTCACCCCTGTGGATATAGATAGTCTACTTCATTTGCGTTTTCTCATATGGTTTCGGTTGGATATCCCTTCGCGATCCTTTACTACCGCATACGTGACCGACCCTATGTCGATCCTTGGTTTTCATATGCTTTGTTAGTATTTATCATTATTTAAGCCTGTAATGTGCATGTGCTCTTCTGTAGTTCATTTGTGTTTTTTTTTTTTTTTTTTTTGTCATTCGACGAACCTAATCTACTCCATCCAAGGGACTTGAGAAGGGGGATAGGTGCTTACGGAAATCGTACTCTACTCATGTGCATAAGAGTACGTATAAGTGAGGCACCAACTGCACTCCACCCCACTAACTTACAATTTGTGGTTTTAGTTTTAATACTATATTATATTATATGATGAAATGTAACACCTACGGACTTTGATGGTATTTGACAAGTTTTTTTTTTGACAAAAGAGAGAATATTTCATATTTGACAAGTTCAAAAGAAAATAAAAAGACCGTTACGGTTAAGACTTTTCATAGTCATTTTGACTTTGCTATAGTGTCAGGGGAAAAAAAAAAAAGCAACAATGTTTGGTGGAATTTTGACACACTTTCAAAATTTAGATGTTGAATTGGACTAAACATACTTTTGAATATGGAAAATTCTACTTTACACACCTTTCAAAAACACCCCTCAAACACACCACCTTATAGAGTGAGTTCCACAACATATATTTTCCCAAAAAAAAAAAAAAAACCCGTTTATTTTGTAGATGTCTACATTGACATTATTCATGCAAAGAATGAAGTTAATCAGACATTGAAAGCAATATAACAATTCAATATTTTTCTTCAGAAACATAGATTTTTAAAATTCTTTCCCTCAATCAATTGATTTGAATCAAGAATTTTTCAATTATATCCAACTAATCTGTGGTTTTGCATGACTGATTTTAAACATCTAAATCAAGCTATAAAATGAACGGTTCAAATTTTTAAAATAGATTATGCGACCTCGTGTTATTGGGTGAAGTGTTTGAAACTTGTGTGTTCGAAATGGTGTGTACGTAGCGTAGCAAAGTTCGTTCAATATAGACCAATTGGTTTGGATTGTGGCAGAGATTCCTTACAGCAATGGGTGATCTCCGATTTTGAAAGGAAAAAAACTGCTACGTTATGGGTGAATTTGCTCTTATGTTCTTAAGGCCGCTTTTATTATAATAAAATAAGAGTAATGATTTTTGCATTCCACTTTCTTTTAAACGCACTCTAAAATTTGTTTTTTATTGTTTAACTTTACACACAACACAATCAGCAAACAACAAATTTTGAATTTCATTTATAAGAAAGGAGGTGCAAAAATTATTTTTCTAGTTATACTGTCCTAGTACAATTTTCTTTTTCTTTTTTTTTTTAGTAGACTGTATTTAAGGAACGAAATTGTACATTTCTTTTTTATAGTTTTTAATATTTTTCATGCAGAAAAAGTTCCTTGAATTTGAATATCTAATTCCGCTTCCACTTGAAAGAAGAGGGGTGTTTTTTTAGTAAATTCCTTGAACAATGTTTCAAAAAATTCATTAACTGCGGTTACTATATATAAGATGAAAAAAAAATGTTTTAAACAAATTGAATGAGCTAATTTTTTTGAAAGTGAATTCTTAAAAACATGCACGTGTTAAATAAATTGAACGACTTCCAACATTTATATGAGACGTCGAGATAAATTTCACACAATTCGATATCTATTTGGTGTACACCACCACCAAACGGTGTATCCATAGTTTCTATTTGGAAAACAAAATAAGGAACAATTTTGAGAGGGGTGACACTCGTACATTTTGAACAGCAGCACAGCATATGAGGAGGTTAAGACCATTTGTTTGTTACATCAATAAAACTACGAGTCCACCATTTGGTGTACACCAAATGTAAATCGTTTTTTGTAAGATTCATTTTGGGGTTCCATTCAGATACTCGAAATCGCTCAATATTCTTAAAAAACTTTTTAAAAGTCTCTATCAGCTTGCTTGTTCTAATAACGGTAAAACCTTAACCGATTCTACGTCCAATTTGTTGACACGATATTGAGCAAATAATTGATCAAGCTCTTACCGAGATCTAACTGATATTATTTTTTGCAAGGACCCTTTGAAAAATATTTTCAAAATATTAAGCGACTTCGATCGTTTATATGAGATTCCAAAGTGGGTCTTACCGAATGCGGTGTAGATTTGGTGTACAACATTTTGGTCTTCTGCCGTTTAATTAAGTATGTGGGACCCACATCCTTAAAATGCTCTTAACCACACGCATTAGGCTCGCGCCTCAAGGTTTGTGAATGCACTTAATTAATGCTACTCCATGAACTATGAGAGAGAGGCCAAAAGGGTTGAAGCGCCATGGTATTCTTATCCCTCCCTGTGGGAGTTTATGATTTGAGTCTCGTCGTGGATGCTTGGAATTCAGGATTATAAATAGGCTAACTCTCCTAAATTGGCTGATGTATACTGGCTTTGGTAAACAATAACTATGAGAGGGAGAGAGAGGGGGCGGGAGGGAGACGGAGTTTGGTTGGTGTCAAAAAACCTAACTGCATCGAATCGGATTTTGAGCGTGTGGAAATAAAATTATCAGAGCATATCGTAATTAAAATGAGTCAAAAAGAGCCTGCTGCCTAAATACTCCTTCTGTCTCAAAATATTTGTCTGATCCGTAAAACGATGACTCAAAAATAATGCATTTCTTTTAATAAAAAATTTAAATTCCTCTCATAAATTACAAGAACTCATCGATATATAATGAATTGTTGAAAAAAATTTGAAGTTTTCTTGCAAAAGTTGTATTAATTTTACGTTCTCGTTTTGCCGACTGGACAAATATTATGGGACGGAGGGAGTAGTAGTACTACGACTACGAGTATGTGTGAATAGATCACAATTGGTTAGGATTTCACTTCTATTTTTTTATTTTTTTTTTGTAACCGAGGAACAACCTTACAGCCGAGTCACTATTGGATCCGACTGCGACGAAATCATGAGTTTAGTTGACCCAAGAGTAGCCATGCGTAATTTCGAGCGATCGAGCATATACTAGTACTACAGTATATATAAAGAAAAAAAAAAAGAGAGACATAGTATTAGTAATTAAATTTGGGAAATGATTTTGCCACACTTTTTTTTGTTAACGTCACTCTCCTATAAGTATATTTTTACACCAAAATTACACTAGCATAACAAAAAAAATGGAATGACAAAATCAACTTCAAATTTAAGTGGAAATAGAAACTCCAGTCTAAGGGCCTCGAATTCTGACGGACAATTTAATGATTCAGAATGGGAAGCGAAGGATTCCACTCTCCAGGACTAATTCCGACAGGTTTTTTGCGTGAATGAGAAGGTGTTCCGCTCTCTCCAAAAGTTAACTTTTGGAAAAGGAAGGTAATTTCAAGTTCAAATATAATGAAAATAAAAAATAATTTTTTAATTTTTTTTGCACCGTTTAAAAGATCTCGATGAGATCTATCAAACAAGATCCATATTGAAAAATTATTTGCGTAAACACATAATTTTTGAGTTTGAAATTACCTTATTTTTTCAAAAGTTAACTTTTCCAGAAAGCGGAACACCTCCTGAATGTGTACGGGGGAAAGTGACTACGAATGGCAGATGCATGTGGCCGGCAGCGGATCGAAACTCAATTAATGCAATGAAAATGGAAACCACGAGCCGGCCGGCCGGTGTGCTAACAGAGACTTTATTAGTGAAAATGAGTCCTGCTATACATGGAGTACTATTTGCTAATGTAGAAAAGTCTGAAAAAGAAAAGTCCTCAGAGCTCTGAGAATTGGACACACTCCACACACACAGAGAGACAGAGACAGAGAGAAGGTGGAGAGTCTGAAGAGAACCAAAATGCAGAAAGAAGCATGCAGAAAGAGATGTCGGAGAAAAAAGTTGAGATGGTATTTAGGATGCAATTGCAATGCAAGTCGTTCCCACCCTTTTCAGAGGTAGATTGTTTGAGAGAGAGAGAGAGTGTGTGCGCTAGCCCCGATATTTGAGTTGTCCAAATCCAATCTCATGCTTTGTTGCCCACTTACTATTAAATTATGTAAAAAAAAAAAACACACACACACAACTACAAAAAAATAATAATAATAAAAAGAATCAAAGTTACATGTTGTTCCTTTAGCTAATTGAATAATAATGAAAAAAAATCAACATTAAAATGTAACTTGTTATAGTGCTTTATAATTTGCACGATCAGATTCAAATAAAATAACTTTTCTTTGCATTTTTTAAAGCAAAATTTGTCAATTGCGTCATCGTACTTTATTTGTCCAAGAAATCGGGGTCCGTTCTGCTAACTTTTGGTTATTTGTGCTTTATAGTTGATATATGTGACAAGAATGATCTGTCTTGAAAAACATTAAAAGTTTAAAAAAAGTCCCAAAATGCTTTTAATGGAATGATGCCTCAATTTTATTTTATTTTATTTTAATTTGACGGCGAAAAAAAATTTGATTAACCAGAGGTTAAAAGAATAGAAAGTACAACCATCATAACGACGCCTCAATTCAATTGAGATCATAACCAATCTACTTAATCTCTCTTGTGAATGGTAATTCGAAGGTAAAAAAAAAAACTGTCTTAACTCGCTTGATTTTATTTTAACTATAAGGTTTTTTAATTAAATGTAAGAACATGGAGTATCACTTATAGATTACTCCACTATTGTGTTTGTTAAGTTGAAAATTTCTAAAAAAATAATTTAGTATTTTGTTTTTTGTAAAATTGTGGGTTGGGAGAAAAACCAAAAAAGGTAGAACAAAAATAGAAAAATAAATTGTAGATTTGAAGAGAAACAAAAAAGAGGTAGAATAAAAATGAGGCTCCGTTTGGAACCTATGGAAAGGAAAGGAAAAGAAAGGAAAATAAAAAAAAATTTCCTTTCCATTGTTTGGTTGAAAGGGAAAGTGTGAAGAAAATAAAAATTTTGAGTATAATAAATAGTGAATTTTCCCTCCCATTTTCCTTTCCTCAAGTTCCAAACAGAGCCTAAAGGGAAAAGGGTGGAAGGTGACGCGCTGAGGATCGAACCAGGATCACTAGATCTTTTATCAGAGTGCAGAGGCCATAACGCCGAGCACTGCCTTGCAACAAATTTGGGAAACTTGTTCATATTTATATCTAACTTAAATTTTTTTATTATTTTTGGATGTCCCTGCCCCAGGGTTGCCAAGCTCGAGGGCTTGCGGGGCTTACCCCAGGACCGGCCCAAGAGAGAGAGTGTGGTGTGTTGAGAATCTTGAGATAGGCGATAGGGTACCAGCTGCTGTTGCTTAGCTTTTTGAATCTTTGTTTGCGTTTGTTAATTTTGCGTCATATTTTTTGTGTCAACGAGAAAAATTAGAAAAGTAAAAAAAAATTCAATTTTATCCCAATATTCTTTGAAATATCCAAGAAAAAGATGCATTTTGGACTTTTATTGGATATTTTGAAAAAATAAAATGGGTAAATTTCGGTCGGCTTTATGAGTAATGCAAATTCAGTTTCAATACATTTACAAATATTTGAATGTTCGTCTGGTTTCGGTTTTGTGGGAAAAAGAACTGATTTGGCCCAATCCGAACCAAACCAATTTTTATTTAAGACTTCACACTCAGGTGAATGTTGGAAAAGTGGAATTTTAATCAAAGAGAATTTGGTGGGATTCATACCGCGCGAGGTGGGCCTAAGGGGATTTTAGATACTCCTTGATAAAGGATTTTAAACCGGTAAAAGAATAAACAAATTCTAGTGAGAGACGAATAATAAATTGTCTCTCAAAGTAGTTTTCAGACCAACAACAGTGCGCGGTTGGATGGTCAAGCTGGGTTGATTATCCAGAGTTATTACCCATGACTGTGTATTCAATTTCGGGAATAATAATTGTATCAGATTTATTCCAGAATTGAATTGCGGAATCAATTCCCCTATTGATTATTGGCTCTTCCATGAATATTTAGATTCATTGTCGTATTGATGGAAGATGCTCCTCCTTCAGCTATATAAGAGACCTCTATCTTTGGTTTCAACACACCGATATCGATCCAAAGCATCTCTACTATATCTTCTGCAATACAATTGTTCTTTTCGAGAGAGAGAGAGAGAGAGAGAGAGAGAGTACATACACAAGTTGGTTCGACGAACAGTCTGCGGCGGCTGAGTGTTAACCGAGTCAATCTTGGAAGACGAACGCCGACACAACCTCCAGCACCAGTGAGGCGGTGAATTTTTCTTAAGAGCACCGTTGTACAAAGCGGGTCTCGGTTTGTAAATTCTTGATCCTTTACCGTTCATGTTCTATTTACTGTAATTTTATGTTCAAATTGTAAATCCCTAAATTTGTAGTAGTAATTTCCAAAAATTAGGGAATTTCATTATTGTTTTCTTGCACTATTTTCCTACAGTGAAATCCTAGTCGTCCATTATTTTGACCTAAAAACTAATCCTGGCATCTCACTCTAAAAAGATATCTACATGTTTAAAGTCTCACCCCACCCATATTTTTGCACAAAATAGGGCTTTTTGGAAAGAAACCTTCGTCTAGTTTCTACGATTCTGTTTGTTTTTTGTGCTGTTGTGTTATGGCTGGCTTTCGACATCCCTCTGCCATTTTTTTATTCGGATCAGTCATTCATTGATTTCGCCCTTTTTTTTATTTTTCTGCCATTCCGTCTGTTTTGTCTTTTCAATTTCAGCAAGAATTTGTAGGGATTAAATATTTTAATTTATTCGTATTGCTTAATCGATGCTAGTTCGTTCATGACAAAAAAAAAGCCTAAAAACAAGAAGTTTTCTTTAAAAAAGAAATAGAAAAAAGAAATCGATCAAACTGACTAAACTGATCGAACTGCTGAAATTACAAACTGAACCGACGGTTCCTTGGCGTGTAAGATAGAAAACCGACACGGTCAGAAAATATCAAATAACCGATGAACCGAACTGAACCAATTTCATCCTTGGTTACAAGTGCTTTTGATTAATATATCAAATCTTTGTCAGCCCAACATGATTGTCGTTTTTAACGTACCCAACTACTATATACGGAAATATATATTAGTACTGATACATTCTCCTAATTTTTTATTGCCATCTTTTATTTTGTATGTTTTGTTCGTTTTTCCTAAATTTATGTTAGATCCGCGTCACATTATTTGATTAATTATTCATTTCGATGAAAGGAGTCTAAAAAGTAAAAAAAAAATATGACCAAAAGCGAAAAAATATTCATTGAAGGCAAAAAAATACCAAACTGTTATCTTCTTTGTCTGATTAAAGACACACTATTATTTTCCAAAAGGAAAGATACACATAGCAATTAATCACGTAAGGTACGTATTATGGAAACTTCACAAAGGAATTGCAAACAATATTCCCCAGCAATGATTTCTTCCCCCTTCGGTTGTCGGACGAGGTCGAATCTGGTATTGTTGTCGATCGATCCTTTGTCTTCTCCTTTCTCTCCTCTGTTTTTTTTTTACCCCCTACCCGCGTCGGTTCGTTTTTCCCGTTCAAGGCCGCAAATCAACCTGTGGATGCCTGGTCGGTTCTCTGTTGGGTTTTCCGATCATACCTAATGGCATGGGTTTCTAAGGGTTGCTTGTTGCGGTTGACATGGCTCTCGCCGTGGTCGTTGTTAGACGGCCCGGTACTTGCCTAGCAGCAAGTGTAGCATCTGCGGCAGTTTGGCATGTTTGGGTTCCGAGATGGCATATTCAGAGGGGCGGCCAGTGGTGGCTTGGAGGGTTTGGCGGTGGCTAACTGGTGGTGATGGATTTATTGTCTGTTTGGGAGGTAACCACGTTTCTTTGGGTTAGGTTTTGGGATTTATTCAGGTTGGACTTCATTGTTAGATTTGGGGCTTTTCAGCTTTTTGGTTATTTGAGCATTATCTAGGCATTTTAAGCCTTCAGGTATGTATTAAACTTTGTACCGCAAGTTGTATTTTTCAACTTTTGATTGGATTCCTTTCCTATATCTCTAATAAATTACGGAGTATTACTTTTGCCGATAAAAATATATATTAATACTACTACAACAATTATTTATTTCTTTTGTCCACCTAAACATGCTCCGACATGCTTTTCTCTTCCACGACATCTGCAACATGCAAACATTTCAATTATTTTAGAAATATAAGAATTTTTATTTTATTATTTTAAAATTGGTATATTTTATTAAGAATCTTTCCATTTTGGCATAAATGGCCTAAAACATTCGGTTTCCTAAATTATGTTGATTATATATATATATATATATATATATAATCGGCAAAAGTAGCAATTTATTAATAAGGGGAGGGGAAAGGGGACTCCAACCAAAAATTGGAGATACATCCAGACTGGGCAAGCCCAAAACACCTAAAGGGCAAAACCCAAAACACCTGAGGGTCAAAACCCAAATATACAACTAAAGCACAAAACCTGAAGGCCTAAAAGCCCAAATATCACAATAAGCCCAAACAAGAAAACCCAAAACCCTAACCCTAATCTGCTACACCACCTTCCATCACCCGCCACCATCCACCGCAAACTCCACCACCAGACAGAAACCACCACCACCATCAGATCGTCAAATCCAGCACCACCGGCCACCACCATCACTGGAAAAACAAAACCGAACACAAAGACCCAAACCACTGCCGCGGATTCTCAACCGGAGCCGTTAGGCGAGACCGGGGACACCCAAGAAATGAACCCGGTGGGAGACTGACGCCGGCAGGCCGCTACTCACACCGTTAGGCTTACGTCAGAAAACACAAGAGAGATCTCTCTTTTTATTATTTTCTTGTTCTCCAAGAAATAGATTTAGATTTTCATTATTTTAGCTTCCTTTTTCAGTATTTCTAAGTTATTATAAATTGAGTTGTAAGCATCACACAAACATCACAAAGCATCTCTCTCAATCTCAGCTCCGGCCTCTAGTACTGTTTAAAGGTTAGGATCTCTTCATCTTAAATTCTTAATCTCTCTGGCAATTAACATGTGGTAATTCATGTTTTTCCTTTCCTTCCTTCCTTTTGGTCAAACAACCCATGTGTGGGGGGTACGTATGAACCAATATCGTCTCATGTGATAACCCTTAACGTGATGCAAAACGGAACCTATTTTCAGTGGCGGACTTAGCAAGGCACTCAATCTCATATACTATTTTTTTCAACTAAGCTTTTTTCTTGTTCAATTTAGGGCTGCAAAGTATAACATGCACGGATCTTTTCTTGATGATCCATATAACCTAGAGATTGTCAACTAATTTGTTCACGCAAAAATCATGTTTAGTGCAAGTAATAATAATATAATAATATGATGCAAAACTACTGTGAGAAAAATAGGGGGAAAAAAATTATTTTAAGAAGTAAAACTTATTTAGTTGGAATGTTGGATATCGTAGAGATTACGTACCTCGTACGTAGGCTTACGTACATGCATGACCCACCCCCAACTTTTTAATAATTCCTATAGCACCTCTAAAGTATGCAACTTTGTGTAAAATGACCTCCTAATGTCTTAAAAATTCTTTTCATGTTTTTATTGAATTATTTCATACTGTTTATACGCAGAATTATTTAACTTCTTTTCATCTTACAATGCTTACCCTAGCCAAATTTTCATTTCTGGCTTTGTCCCTTCGGAATAAGTTTTGTATGAACTTTCATTTTGGTTCATTAATTTACATTTTCGTAGTATTTTTTGAAACATAACTTCTTCTTTTTTTCTTTTTTTTTTGAAACAGAGCTTATTAGAGAAGAATGGACTTCGCGGGGGATCGAATCTCTCAATTACCTGAACCAATCAAGCATCACATCATGTCGTTCTTGCCTTATAGGGATGAATTACGTACCGGCATATTGTCCAAGACATGGCAAAACGCAAGGGCTTCATATCCTATTCTAATTTTCCTTGAAAGCAGGTTTGAAGGAGGAGATTTGACACGCCCAACAAAAACAACAGAGAGAAAACTCAGATTCATGGACATGGTTGAAAACTCCATCTTGAAGTTATACAAGCGTGGTATGACCTTACAACGTTTCGTTTTGCAACTAGTCCTTCCCGAGCACGATGATCACAATTTGGGCCTCCGCGTTGACAATTGGTTAGAATTGGTTTCAGAGGCTAAGGTGAAGGAGCTTTCTCTTGACTTCAAAAGCTACTATGCTTTGAATGAAATGAACAATCGTTATCGTCCACACTGCAATTTGCCCCAAATCATTTTCGGTTCTAAGTCATTATTGACTTATTTGATGCTGCGAAACTGTACAATCGAACACCTTGTTTTTCATGCTAGTACCAGGTGTGATTCCCTCCGAGAGCTCCTTTTGGGAAAGGTTAATATATCCGATGACATTCTTCAAAAGATCTTACTTTGCTGCTCTTCTTCCCTCATAAGGCTTGAGTTATGGTATTGCTTAGGGGTGAAGAATCTTCGTCTATCCGGTCTCAATAAACTAAAGAAGGTAACCGTGGTGGAAAGTCACCATGAAAGATTAGAAAGCATTGAAATTGAAGCACCAAGTCTTTGTTATTTTCACTGCGACGTGTCCAGTAGGAGAACGCGAATTTCTTTGGTTGCTTGTGCAAATCTCGAAGAGTTGTCCATACCCAATTCCTTTGTTTGGGAACAAATTTCTGAATATGTCGGTTCCAAATTCCCGCTTCTCAAAAGATTGAGCATAGATGATTGCTCTAGGTTGAGGAGGTTCGAGATCGATTTCGAGTCTTCATCTTGAAAGATTATCACTACGGCATGCCCAATATGTGACTGAAGCTATTATTCAGACTCCAAGTCTATCTTCATTTAGGTTTGATGGTGATCTATCGAGTATATCATCATTTCTCACGAACACTTCAAGGCAATGTGAAACTAGGCTCGTGCTAAACAGAGAGATTCATGTGAGAACTCTATGGTTCCTTGAATTGAAAGCATTTCTTACAAGATTTGGCATCCAGAACATACACGTAATGTGCTTTTCTTGTAAGGTATGGTTTTAGTCTAGATAATCTTCTCTTGTAGTTGGTAGCCATGGATAATTCTTTTTCACTTTTACACCTTGTTCATTGTTTTTTATTTATGTTTTCATTTGTTGCCCAACAAAATTTTGTTTTTTGGATGACGAAGGTCACATTCAATTGGGAAGATGTGAGAGATATTTCCTTTCCTCCAACATGTCACGTGAAGCACTTGGAGCTAGATTCA
Organism: Rhododendron molle; assembly: GCA_025413875.1. Classification (NCBI taxonomy): domain Eukaryota; kingdom Viridiplantae; phylum Streptophyta; class Magnoliopsida; order Ericales; family Ericaceae; genus Rhododendron; species Rhododendron molle. The sequence goes on from CM046399.1 coordinate 30,263,684, forward strand.
TACTCAGATTCGTTCGAAGGTCACAATGCAGATGGTCTTTTGGACGGCTTACTCTGGAGTTGTCGTCCTGAAACTCTATGGCTGGAGCTAATTTGGGAAGATTGCAGAATTTTTGCAAAGGTATGATTTAACTTTGTTCTCTTTCTTTTTCCCGCAAACACCCTTAGAATCTAGGTGTTTGGCACTACGTACAAACCACTAATATGGTAATTTCAGGTACTGTGTGAGAAGCTTTTGAACCAAAACAATAGGGAAAGCTGTTGTGGATCTTCTCCTGCCGCGTGCTGGGTACACTGCTTGAAAGATGTCAAGATCGCGTTGTTGGCTGGGTCTGATTGGAAAGCTCTCAACTGCCATTCTTTATCACAGGCCTTGCCAACTCTCACAGAAAGCCACAAAATCAGTTTTAATTTCAAATGGTGACCCTTTTTGCACTCGATCACTGTCTCACTTTGCGTGTGTTTATGGATTGAAAAAGGTGCTAGGAATCAAATGACAAAATTTATTGCTGGTAACATCCTTCGTAGTTATATCATATGTTAAGCTTGGTTTCATGGTCCTATCGTTTACATGTCTATTGGAGTATTATGAAGCTCACTTGATAAGTAGTGGAAAGAGTGGTGGAAAGTTTGAGCTTGGTAGATTGTTTTGGAAAGGAGGGAACGTGTGAGAACCCACTTGGAGTCACACATCGGGAATTTGATGTGGTATATGAAAGTTTGCGACGAGCTACTGTATAATTTTAGGTTAACCTTTTGAGCCACGTGGTTGGGCGAAAGGTTAAACAGGTCAGCTGTCGCGGGTTGTTACAAAACGCGCATCCAAGCAGAAGTTTTGTATCCTTCTACGTCTTCGTTAACCCAGTTATATTACATATAGAATCGTACAAAAAAAAAAATTCTCTTTCGTCTTGTCCCTGTTTAATTATCTTGAACTTTCATTTTGGTTCATTTACATTTTCATATTTTTTAACTAAAACAAAGCTTATTAGAGAAGAATGGACCCCGTGGTGGTCCGGGCCAGTTGAATCTCCCAAGTACCTGAACCAATCATGCATCACCAATCGTTGCATGATAAACGCACCGGCACCTAGCACCTATGCATTTCATCGGGTACAAAGAATAGTAGAGCGGATATAGTCTATGTATTTAATGGTCTTTAATTCAAACAAAAATACGTCAAAATCGGTCATTTATCCCCACTTCAAGATGTTCACAAGTGACATTATTGGAAAATCAAAAAGTTATACTTTGAGTTTTCAGATTGGATAAGTATTTCAAAATATACCAAATTAAAAAATTAGAAAAGTTAGAAGGAACACAAAAAAGTATTGACAGGGTAGCAACTAGCTAGAACGATAGTATTAAACGTGTTACATGTTTAGTGCAAGTAATAATAATTCATCCTCCTGCTGGCCCGCAACTGCAACGGTAGCTCGGGAGTATTCCTGTCTCACAAAGAAAAAGAAAATCTATATTATTACTTTTAATGTTAATTTTCTCTTAGTGAAGTATTCATTATTTTGCTATGGGAGCACCGAAGTTTTAAGGGGGAAAAATGTTATCATTTGTTAGACCATCGAAGGTTTAGTGGTGACACCTGTATATTGTATGGAATGGAGCTACTAGTATGTAACTATATTGTATGGACGGGAGCTACTAGTATAATCCGTGAAAACTGAACATAATAGGCATCCAGGGAACAAAGTTAGACAATTAGGCTCAGTTCCGCTAAGGGTTTTTAAAAAATAAATAATTTTTTGTAATTTTTAAGGTTAAAAATAATAGATTTACTGAAACAATTTTTTGTGCAATATTTATTTGGAGACTTGTAATACAATTATAGGCTCTCTAATCATGTATATATATTTAGAGACTAGTAATTATTGGACACATATTGTTTTGAGAGAATACAAAAAAATTCGGGTGGTCACAATTGCAATTAATGAATTAGACAAATAGGAGTATGAATTAGACTTACTGCGAAGTAATTTTTGAGGTAACCTTCCAGCAGCTCAAATTGTTTTATTTTCTGCATTGCGATCTTGCACCTAAATATATGTGCTTATTAGATAGGGTTAGTAAAAAAATGTGATATTATCTCATTTATGTTGAAAGTTAAACTTTAATTGTGGAGGTTGGATTTCACGGAGTTGAGAAGCTAGCGAATGATAGTTGAAGATTAATTTGGAGGGTCCTAGCCAGTGAAGATCAGAAGAGATGGGTTTGCCTGCTAGTTGAGAGTTGTGATAGTGGGTGCAAAATCTATGCATAAGTAGAAATTAAGAGCAGGGACACCAGTGAGTTGTGTGTGCGAGATTATCTGTCATTGTTTTTCTCTTTATAAACTTCCCGGAACATGTCGCATGCACTGCTAAGCTCCCCTGCTCCAATCCTTTAAGCAAAAATAAGACAAGAGAGAGAATTCAAAGTGAGGACCTAGATACTAGATAAATTACACCAAAAATGAATCACATTTACAGGTAATCATACCTCCTGCCTGCTGGCTTCCAAAATTTTGGTCACCAAGTGCAAAAAGTGGAGATTTGTAAAGTCAACAGGTTCTTTCTTCCTGAGACAATTTTACCCAGCTGTGAATTTGACTAGATATATAATTCCTTCGTCTTAATTTACTTGTTCCTCGTTTATTGTAACCGGATAAAAAAATTACTTATATCTTTAAATCGGTAATAAATTTTATATATAATACGGATCTTGTTTGATAAATCTCGATAAGTTCTATAATACAATATTTTCAAAAGCACGTAAAACATTATAAATTACAAGATATAATTAATTGAAAAATGACACAAACTTCAAAAAAAATAATTAAATTAGGACGGAGGAAATACTAGATAGCAATTACGGAGTATCATAGAGATGTTCTTACGCTTTTTCGTCCACTGTCGTAAGATGTTGTCGAACATCCTGAAGGAAATCATCAGCTGCAAACGCAACATGATCAAAAAGTCTGCTACCAGTCCTAATGTTCTCCAGATCTACGAATGCTGCCCCAATCAAGCCCTGTCCTTGATTATTATTTTTTAGTCCTTCTTCTATTTATGTTGCTTCGGCTATTCACCTTAGAGCATACACAGTGGTATAATCAAAACCAATGTTATCAATTCTGTTCCTTACCGAACATAAAACGGTACACATAAGTGGGTATTCGAAAGATTCATTGAGCTTCTTCGAAAACCATGATTTGGTTTCAAATGACAAGATTTGGCTTGTTTATATTGGAAAGAGGAGGATTATCTCGATATTTGTGTTGAAGGAATTTTTCCCCGAAGGAGGAAAGAATACTTGAAATTAAAGTGGGAGAGTAAGCACTTAGTATTAGACGAAGTCCTGAACACAAATGTTTTTGGCTTGCATCCATCTTTATACTAGTCCATAGAAGGTCCTAGATCTCTTCTTTAATTACAAGATAATATCTGATAGGTTCTAGATTTTACACAGGTGAGAAATACTTATAACAAATTTCTGGGATATTTCTTTAAGGCTTTTCTAAACATCTTATTATTCTCTTCTAGAATCTTAATATTATAGAACTGTTCCAGAAACTACATACCTATATCTCCTTTAAAAATATCTTTCTGTTTTTGGTTCTTGACTTGTGTTTGACCTGAGCTTTATTTTATTGGGTCAAAATAATAAATCGAGTTTATGCTTTAACAGTTTACACCCCTAGTTGATGTGTCCATATTGCCCATTGTAGACACCCTACTCTGGACTGTCCGGATTAGTTCATATGCGGTCTTTGTTTCCCCCGTGATGATTAATGGTCGAGAACAGCCCGGGATTGTTGGTGCGTTTGAGCTTCGAGCTTCCCTAAACCCCTTTTAAACCATTGTCGAACCTGTTTCAAGCCTTTCAAGCCAGAACCAAATGGCCTCAGCAAAACCTTGCTTCGCACGCTGATTGATCGACGACGCCGGTTCATTGCCACGTGTCGATCATCGGGCTTCAAACACATTTAACCGGCGCCGTCACTCGTGGATCGGCGCGACGCCATCGCTGCGTTCGATCACGTCACCTTTTCGGGACCACTTGCCGAGACTTTTGTCGCCGCCCTGACGTAGTCTACAGCCCCGATGATTACATCGTCCAGAACGGTCTCCCCTCTCTCCTACACCTCCATCAAGGCAAGTCTCATGCATTCAATGCATGGAGGCTCCACTTCTCCTTGCCACCCCAACTGACCCCTTAAGCCAGGCTGATCAGCCCTCCATCTCAGTCTATAAATACACCCTTGCATTTATTTGCAAAGGGTTCAACAACTTCAATGCTCTCCCTCTCTCTCTCTCTCTAGTTTTTCTTGTCTCCTCTTTTCATGCATTGAAAGAGTAAGCAAGCAACACACCACTCCACTGATCAGTCATACAACCTACATTTCCATCTTCCATTCATCCATCCATCCATCTCAAGGTTCAAACCATCCATCAATCTCAAACCAAAGGTATACCACCTTCTGTTCTGGAATTCATTTCGACCCCTGAGGGGAGCCAGCAGAACCCAGGCTGGTAATCAATACCAAGCCTGAGTTCAAAGCTAGCAAATAAAACAATGTAGTGGAAAATCAGTGGCGCGCGCCAGTCGTGCATGTGCGTGCGCCAGTCATGGCTGCATGGCAGGACTAGTGTGGGGATCACTGATCATCCTCATTTCAGTTTCTCTTATTTCTGATCACCTTGAAGCATGCTAAAAATCAGTTTACTGTTTTCTATATTTTAGGACTGTGTAGCTTATTATCTGTTTTAACTGCTTAGTAAGGCCTGCAGGATCCTTCACGGTCCCGCTCCAGGAACCCGGAAAAAGCAAAGCCAAGCCTGGGATACATTGACAAGCTGGCGCTTACGGTCATCCATGACCAGCGTGCGCCAGTATCTCAAAGTCCAGTGGCTGGCCCTTGTTTTGATAGCTTAGATCGGGCCTCTGTTTGATTCCCCACTCTGTTTATGGGGTTTTCATCCATTTATCTCTGTTTGATTTCTTCTTTGTACCAAAGCTGTATATATGTCGCTATATCAAGCTGCGTGGTTTGTCTGGTGTGCAGGTCCATTCTGAGCCCGGAGGTTGAGCGAGGATCTGTGAGTTTGAGCTCACCGAAGCGCGCCGATTATGGGTGGCGTCGCCCGATTGTCTTGGCATGCATGGTCAAATCGGTGCATCTTGTCGTTAACTGCGCACGACGACTCGAGCGGCGCACTCGGTTTGTTCAAAACATTCACGAAGTGCTTGTTCTCAATCTATTATACATTTGTTCATAATCCATACATTACATTTTGCCACATAAATACAATTTGTCATTTGTCAATCCCCATTAGCTGTTCCCCCGCCCTAATTGGCTGAATAAATGATTAAAAGAGAGAAAATGCAAATGTTTTACAAAATGCCTAAGTAGAGACCGATCTTGGGATTGGGCGAGAGGGTGCCATAAAACCCTTCCCTTCTCGTGTAACCTGGCTCCCGAACCTCGGATATCGAAGGTGACGACGGTCCAATCTACAAGTCTTTTCAAATCAAACAAGCGTGAACAAAACGTTTTCAAATCGGTTTCTTGGGTGTTTTCCGAAAACCGGGTGGCGACTCTCTCAAAAGGAGTTCGTCATGCTTTCAAACAAAGGGGCGCAAACATAACACCCGCACGCCGAAAATGCTGGGAATTTCAGGGCCGTGTGCAAACAGTGGCGACTCTGCTGTGCATCATTACATTAATTAAAATTTGGGAATTAATACATACTTGAAACAATTTTCAAAAGTTTGTCAAAACAGTACGCTCCGCGCTGCTGAAGAACGGAATGGTAACATAACAGGATTCTACATCCGACCAATCCGAACTGGGGCTTTTACTATTGTTCACTTGTGTAGTTTTCTCCAAATTTTGATTAATAAAAGTGAGTCAAGCTTGAAAAAGGCATTTTTCTAAACATTGCATTTCTCTCTCTCATAATCATTCGTTGGCGTTCTCCATTTGCATCGGTGCTACTTAGCCCCGTTGAGGTGTTTTGGGTAACCGGCACAGTTTACTGGAGCCCGGGGTCCTCGAACGCCCAACAACCTTCGACGATGATGAATCGCAATACCGTTCGACCATTGCTTTGCTATACGCGTTGCTTTGGGAGGTATACCGTGGCTCTAGTCGGAGGAACCCCTTTAAGCCAAAACCAGCCTCTCCATGCGTACAAAGCAATAGAACCTTTCAAACTAAGACAGGAACCTGCAGGGTAGGATTATGTGCATCTAACCCCCATAAACTGTCTATGTGTTACTGCTTTCCCTATGGCATGTCTGTACATACATTCATACCGTTTTGCGTAGGAGCATGCTAGGGCGGCTTTTAGGTCTGTCTGTCTGGCAAGTCTATCTCGTCCCTATCAGGACGCCGTTTGGACCAATGACGAGTCGTGCATCTTGATGATGTACGTTATCAACCTTTCAAAATCCCGTGAGTCAAAGAGACTTCGAGAAATCGGGACTTCCTAAGTCCTTGTCTAAACCCAATCAAAGTTTCAAACAGAAATCCAGGAACAACAAGAGGCATGACGTGATGCCTACACCTTTCCGGTTACAAGTGCTAAACACTTACACCATTTCAAGGCTCCGGCACAGTGCTGCTTACGCCATTTTGGTCATGGTATCACGACATTCACATCAAGTTGTTCCGCTCCAAATTTTGAAACCTTGAGAAAGGAGTAGCCGAAGGCTTAGGCTGTTTTGACATCTCTTGGTTTTTGTCGATTCAAACAAGGATACATTGTCGAAAAGAAATCCGAGGATCACAATGTCGTCCTAAAAATGCCGCGAGATGGACTTGCTTGCTAAGTATAGAGTCTAGGAGGACACTGACGACGAGCATTTCCCATTTCTTCCATCTCTTTTACTGAACTGCTGCAGGCTGTCACTGAGCTCTTCTACTTTACTGTCTAGCCTGCACTGTCAAATCAAGGTTCGAAGAGTCAAGAGCCAAACCTACTTGGGTCCGTCTGCTGGGTCTGTCTGAAGGAAGATTTGGGTGGGTTGTTGCTCAGTCCGTCACAACGGAAGCTCAGGGTTGCACGTTGTCAAAGGAGGATTCGCCGCTGTCTACTCCGCACGAAACCTCCTCATCTTCACCATCTCCACCATCATCTCCGAAACTTGTCAAGACTGAAGTTGTAGTCATGGCCGAAACTCCGAATCTCGCTACTGTCTTGGCCGACATCCAACGAAACATGGCTGCCATGCAGCGGAGGGCTGATCAGACTGATGCCTCCATGACCAATCTTCGTACTTTAATCGAGGAGCGCCTTCCTTTAGTGGCTGCAGCTGGCGGCGGCGGAGAAAGGCAAAATCCGGAAGTCGAGGCTGAAGACACTCCCCGAGAAGAGAACCCTGCTCAGAATCCTGAGATAGCCGCTCTGATCGCCAAGATGACGAAGCTCGAAGAATCCGTCACTAAATCCGAGAGACTAGGTGCGGGTGGCCTAGACATGGATCGCCTCTGCCCATTCCCGAATGCTCGCCTGCCTGAGCGATTCAAAATGCCAGACTTCGCGAAGTTCGATGGTACCGGGGATCCTAGGACTCACTTGTTGGCCTATCACAGCGCCATGAAACTTCATGGGGTAGAAGAGGATGCCATGGCTCAACTGTTCCCTCAGACTCTGGTTGGTCCAGCTTTTCAGTGGTTCTTGTCTCTTGACATTTCCAAAAGAAGAACCTGGGAAGACATTGGGGCTGCCTTTAACTCTCAGTACAGCTATAATGCTCAGCTCAAGATGACCACTCGCGAGCTTGAGTCAACCAAGATGACTGCAAAGGAGTCCTTTGCGGATTTTATCAAGCGGTGGAGGACCAAGGCCGCCCTCATGACCGATCGTATCAGTGAGAAGGACCAGATCCGTATCATCTCCCGTAATCTGTTGCCCGACTTTGCCAAGAACCTTGTGCTGGTGCAAGGTGCCAATTGGGAGACTTTCTTTGATTCTGGTCTAGCTGTTGAAGAAGCCCTCCAGACTGGAGTTCTGACAAGAACAGAAACACCTTCCTCTGCCGCAGCTCCGAAGGCCAAACCCCGTGCCTACACCGGGAACAACACTGCCCTTTTCGGTGCCAGCAACTATGCCAGCGCAGCAACTGCCGGCAGCAACACCGCCGCTCAAGGTTCCTCCAACCATATTGCCGACATCAACCAAGTTCAAACCCCTCAAAGGACCAAACCGCAACCCACCTCGTGTGTTTTCCAATTTCGAGGCTCCACTTTCCTCGGTCTTGGAGAAACTGGTCAAGTTTGGTCATCTCCGACCCTTGACACCAACCTCACTTCCTCCAAATCTACCCCCTAGCCACAACCCCAACGTTTTCTGCGCTTACCACCAGATGCCCGGCCATCACACTGATACTTGTTTTCGCCTCCGTCATGTGATACAAGATTTGGTCGACAACGGCACTCTTCCAACTCCACCTCCTAAACCCAACGTTATCTCCAACTCCCTACCTCAGCACAACCAACAGGTGAACCAGATATCCCTCAGCTCCACTAAATCTCCCAGCTCCACCATATTCAACCCCACTGACCATATAACCCCAGAACACAACCTGAAACCCGTTGTCTTGACCCAGGAGGAACTCGAAGTCAACATGCTGGCTCTAGAATGGGAAATGGAAGACAAGGCGGCCGAGTGGGCGGAACTCAGTAACGACTGGTATGAACGGTATTATTCGGGACTCCCCGCGGCCCCTCAAATCGATCAAGCCTGGGTTGACCAGATGGAAGCAGAATGGGAAGCAGCACGAGCAGACCCTTTGGATGGCCTCTCTTTGTTCATGCTCTTTTATCAACCCGAGCCTGCTGACCCCGAGGAGGAGGAATATGTCTGGGATCCGCAACCAACGGCTGCTCAATTGGCTTGGGACCAGAATTTCTATTTGGCCCCGGCAGATGCCGAAGATGATGTGGACGAGGCTTACCTGGAATTTTATGCCGACGGGGAAACCCTCCCTAGTGATCACCGCCAGCTTGGATCTTTCACCCCTTTGATGGACAAACTTTCGGACGTGGTCCACAAGTTCCCTCATGAGCTCGACCCCATCAATAAAATAGTGCCTGTGGAAGGGCCACGCCCGCGTACTACGCTTGAAGATGACTGCCTTGTCATGGCCATAGATGAGGTCCCAGCTGACTTGTGGGGTCTCGATGACATTGTGGATCTGAACTCAAAACCGCTACCTGAAGATCTCTGGGACGTAGACAAAGTTGTGGACATACAGATGGGAAATGAGGTGTGGACCGTCAATTCTGCTCTGGTCGATGCTGGTTTCTGGGACTCGCCATTCGTTACAAATCCGGGAGCCTTTCGAAGAAGCCGCAGCTCAGGATCCCACATTCTGGGAGGGACTGGTACTGCAAGACTTGGAGACGGCGCTGAAACAGGATTCTCCTGCAACTGTGGCATCTGTCGACAAGGGAAAACGCAAGATGGCTGAAATCCCTACTGACTTCTGGGATTTTGATGATAAAGCGGCCTCCTGGTGGGATATAGCGAACGTCACGAGGAGCGGCCGAGTTTTTCAGCCGCCTAACCTACAGGCTGGGAGCTCGTCCAATCCTCCGATTCAAAGACCTGCTGTTCCTGCGGCTGCTCAAAGGAGTATTCTGCCTGCGCACAACGAGGTTCCCGCGGAAAGTGCTATCCAACGACAGCTCGAGAAGATTCCGGCTGCTGTATCTGTCTGGGGTCTGATTGCGTCATCAAAGGAGCATCGTGAAGGGTTGTCCTTGGCCTTGTCCCGTATCACTGTACCAACTGATATCACCCCCGAGGCAATGATCGCCCTCGTCCTGCCTCTGCTCTCAAAGCATTCTGTTACCTTTACTGAGAAGGATTTGCCGATTGAGGGAACCGCTCACAACCGTCCACTACATATCACTGTCAAATGCAAGGGGCTCTGGATCCCAACTGCTCATTGACAATGGTTCTGCCATTAATGTCTGCCCGCTGAGGGTAGCATACCGCCTAGGGCTTGCAAAAAAGGACTTTCAGCCGTCTAACCTGGCTGTCAAGGCTTATGATAGCACGCGTCGTGTGGTGGAAGGGACCATAACTCTTCGGCTCGATGCCGAGGGCTTTGAGATGAGTGTTGAATTTCATGTGGTGGACATCCCTGCCACTTTTAACTTGCTGTTAGGAAGACCTTGGATGCACCGGCCGGACATCATGGCAGTGCCTTCCACTCTGCATCAGAAAGTCATCATGTTGGGGCTTCCAACCGGAACTTTAACAATCTGTGGGGACTCTGGGATCCGCCCACTCAAAGAGGATGAGCCTGTGCTGGGGATCATGCATGGAGAGGAGGATTCGGACTTTGGAGGTTTCTCTTTCGACACTTCGGGATCGGTTCTCGCCATTGCCGTAGCAGATGACTTCATCATCAGTTCCACCGCCCTCGAGATCATGAGGAGAATGGCGTTCATGCCCGGTTTTGGACTTGGGATCAACCAACAAGGGATCACTGAGTTCCCCGTCTTTCCCTTCTCCGAAGGTCAGTTTGGTTTGGGATACGTTTCCCTTGCCAAAAAGGCCAAGAATGGGAAAGACGCGGGAAAACTTCGAACCCTCTATGGTAACCCTGATAGCTACTTCGTCCGTGAGGGAGGAGGACATGCTTATGTGGGGCAGATTGAGCCGTTTTGGGATCCAGAGACTCGCGCTTGGCTTCCAGGGTTTGAGATCTTCGCTGCTGACACTTGGGCTGATACTGAAGAGGACATCGCAAAGGATGAGCTGGCTGAGGCAGAATTCAAGGAACAGCTGGCCAAGATCAAGGGAAAGATGGACTGGTTGAAGACTTTCGATCAGGGGAGCTTGGAGATGCTGTTCTCCCAAGTAGGTTTGGTTGGCAAGGAAGAAGCGGCCGAGGTGCTGATGCTTGGGCCCGACTCCTCGGATGCTCTCGAGGATCCACCACCCTCATTGTCGAGGCAAAGGGCGGTATTAATAATTGCATTTTCACTCCACGCTTAACATGCATTGACAGTGAGTCTAATCTGACACAGAGTCTTTTGAGTCTAAGTCTAGCTCAGAGTCGGAGCCAGGCCTCTCGCCCTCCACGCATAGCTTCTACTTAATTTGAGTTCATCAGATTTGGCAACCCGTCTGGTTTTATGAAATGAAACGACCACGCTTCGATTACTTTGCCGACTTCTATATAAAGCGTGTCAACCCGAAGCGATGAAGGAACAGACTTGACGGGAATATCCTGGTGAGTTGCGTTCCCTCATCGAAAGGAAGGCGAAAGGCATGCTCGACCTCTAAAGAAGAAGTAATTTCTGTAAATCTGAAAAACGAGGGGGACCCCCGTTTGATGCAAATTGGTTCTACTTTGTCCCCCGAGGACCGTGCTGCTTTGATCGATCTGCTCAAGGAATACTTCGAGGTCTTCGCGTGGTCGCACCAAGATATGCCCGGCATCGATCCCGAAATTGTACAGCACCGAATTCCGTTAGCACCTGGGGCTGTTCCGGTTAAACAGAAGCTCCGCAGGATGAGGCCGGATTGGGTTGAGAAGATCAAGGAAGAGGTTACCAAACAGATTGACGCAGGTTTTCTGAGGGTTGCTGAGTATCCGAAGTGGGTCGCCAACATTGTGCCAGTCCCCAAGAAGGACGGGAGAATCCGAGTCTGTGTCGACTTTAGGGACCTGAACAAAGCAAGCCCCAAAGATAGCTTTCCGTTGCCTCACATCGATGTGCTTGTGGACAACACGGCAGGTCATGCCTTGCTCTCCTTTGTCGACAGATTCTCGGGATATAATCAGATCTTTGTAGCACCGGAGGATCAAGAGAAAACAACGTTCGTCACTGAATGGGGGACATATTGCTATGTGATGATGCCGTTTGGGCTCAAGAATGCTGGTTGTACTTTTCAGCGGGCACAGACAACCCTGCTACATGATTTTATCCATAAAACGGTCGAGGTCTATGTCGACGACATGATTGTCAAGGCTAAGAACAAGGAAGATTTCATTCCAGCACTTCGGCAGTTTCTGGAAAGGCTTCGGAAGTACAACGTGCGCCTCAACCCGCAGAATTGTACATTTGGGGTCACGGCAGGCAAGATGTTAGGGTTCCTAATCACAGCCAGAGGGATTGAAGTCGATCCGGCTAAGATCAAGGCTATTCTCGAGATGGAGCCCCCACGGTCGGAGAAGGGAGTGCGAAGCTTTCTGGGAAAGGTTCAGTTTATTAGCCGGTTCATCGCCAAGTTGACTTTGACTTGCGAGCCGTTGTTTCGACTACTCAAAAAGGACGTTCGTTTCGAGTGGACGGACAAGTGTCAAGCTGCTTTCGAGGCGATAAAAGAGTATCTGCGAAATCCACCCGTGCTAATGCCCCCAACACCGGGTCGTCCGTTGATTCTGTACTTATCAGTCACCCCGACAGCTATGGGATGTCTGCTGGCACAAGAAGGAGACAACGGGGTCGAGAAGGCGATTTACTATCTGAGCAAGAAGATGGTGGGCAGTGAGGAGCGTTATACCTCCCTAGAGAAGACATGTTGGGCACTAGTTTGGGCTACCTGAAAGCTTAGACACTACATGCTAGCCTATCCAGTGAAACTGATTTCTCGGATGGATCCTCTTAAGTATCTGTTCGAGAAGCCGGCACTCACTCATAAGCTAGCCCGTTGGTTGCTCTTGCTGGCAGAATTCGATCTCCAATATGTTACAAGGAAATCTGTGAAGGGCCGTGCTGTGGCTGAATTTCTGGCAGATCACCCGATTGGTGGGCCGGAGGATGTCGACTTTACTTTCCCTGATGAGGACGTGCTAACAGTGGTCGAAGAAGTGTGGACGCTCTACTTTGATGGGGCTGCGAATCAAAAGGGATTTGGGATCGGAGTGTTGCTAATCACGCCTGCCGGTGCTCATATTCCGCTTGCTTTCAAGTTAAACTTTGACGTCACCAACAATCAAGCTGAGTATGAGGCCTGTATCGTCGGAATGGAGGTTGCTATTGCCCTTGGGGTTGAAAAGCTAGAAGTAATTGGGGATTCAAACCTGGTGGTGTCTCAGGCTAATGGAGACTGGAAGGTGCGTGAGGAAAAGCTGAAGCCTTATCACCAAGAGTTGGAGGAACTGATTCCTCGCTTCAATAAAGTGACTTTCACTCATATTCCACGCTTGAGGAACCAGTTCGCCGACGCCTTGGCGACTTTGGCTTCAATGATCGAACTTCCGATTGGGGTCCGGTTGCGACCGATCGTAATTGAACAGAGGGATTTGCCCGCTTATGAGTATGTCAACGCCATCGATGACGTCAATGATGGCCTACCCTGGTACCATGACATTTGGAACTTCGTGGAGCGCGGGGAATTTCCCGCCGGAGCTACTAGGAAAGATCGGGTTGCTTTGCAGCGGCTGGCTGCCCAATACATCATTTGTGGAGGGAAACTGTATCGAAGGTCTCACTGCGGAATGCGCAAGCTGTGTGTTAATGGGGCTGAAGCAACAAGGATCATGGAGGAGATTCACAAAGGAGTCTGCGGTCCTCATATGAGCGGTGTTATGCTCGCAAGGAAGATCCTCCGGCAGGGTTATTATTGGTCAACCATGGAGTCACAATGCATCGACTATGTGCGGCGCTGTTACAAGTGTCAAATCCACGCCAATCTGCAGCACGTTCCTGCGTCTAAGTTGTACGGCATGACTTCGCCATGGCCTTTCTCCGTGTGGGGTATCGACGTTATTGGCATGATCACACCGTCTGCCTCGAATGGTCACAAGTTCATACTGGTGGCGATAGATTACTTCACCAAATGGGTCGAGGCTGAGTCCTACAAGACCTTGACAACTGTTCAGGTCGCTCAGTTCATCAGAAAGAACATCATCTACCGGTATGGTGTCCCTCAGGCCTTCGTGTCAGATAACGGGAGTCATTTCAAAGGAAGGGTCCTGGAGCTTTTCGAGGAGTTCGGTATCGAGGTCCACCATTCCACAACCTACCGCCCACAGACAAATGGAGCAGTCGAGGCCGCAAACAAGAACGTCGAGACAATTATCAAGAAGACTGCTGAATCTGCAAGGGATTGGCATGAGCAGCTACCACTGGCACTCTGGGCATACCGAACGTCGATCCGCACTTCAACTGGTGCGACTCCGTTTTCCTTGGTCTATGGGATGGAGGCAGTGCTTCCCATCGAGCTGGAGGTTCCGTCCTTGAGGGTCATGGTCGAAAGTGGTCTTGAAGAGTCTGAATGGCTGAGCGGAAGGTTTGTAGAGTTGCTGCTGTTTGATGAAAGAAGGCTCCGCGCTCTGTATCATGTGCAGGGGTATCAACGTCGAATCGCCCGTGCGTTTGACAAGAAGGTGAAATCCAGGGGCTTAGTCGAAGGAGATATGGTGACGAATGAGATTCGGGCCCCAGTGTTCGATGTCCGCGGGAAGTTCCGACCAAAGCGTTCAGGGCCTTACATTATCAAGACCATCCTATCCGGAGGTGCTACCAAACTCATCGACCTCGACGGCAACGAGTTCAGTACCTTAGTCAACCTGGATCAACTCAAGCGTTTCTATCCCTGAGAGACTGGGTGGTGCCAAGCAAAAATTAGAGTAAGCCTGCTAGACCGAAAACCTAAGGAGGCGGTCTAGGCAAAAATAAATAGGCAAAAGTTGAAAGCTCGCTGGACCGAAAACCTGAAAAGGCGGTTCTAGGCAAAATTTAGAGCGTAAAAGGAGAGATAAAATACACGAGCGAACCTTAGCCTGAACTACGTTCTGACCTGATTCTCTTAAAAGGGATACGTAGGCAGTCTCACCTTGAGACCCGGTCACACTCTATCAACTCGATCCATGGTTACACATTTTGGCATCAACAGCAAAGGTCGAACGGAAATCGAGGGCGAGTCAAGGTGTTAGCCAAAAGGGGAAACCCTCCGTCTTTCATTTTTATTGCAAAATCACTATCTCTAATACATGGGCTGAGCATGAAACCTTAAAACAGTTAAAGCATGAAAAACAGAACAAAATGCTTGAGAAGCCTAACGGCTCACAGCTTATTCCAAGCGCAGCAAAGTAGTTTGAGTCAGTCGATGTTTTCCCTTGCATGCACCTCTGCTCTCAGCCATTGTTTGTAGCTGTTCCTTAGTCTTGTGGTAAAGTCTGGCATTTCCCCCTGGAACGTCCTAAAACCCCAGCGCCTCCGGTAGCCATTGAGGGTTTGAGCAGTGAAATTTGGAGCGCGGAAGCCATCTGTGCTGATACGGGTATTTCCCTGCGAGACGCCCAGCTGTCTGAGAATGCGGCCGGGAATGTAGAACGTGAAACTGGTCAGCCCTGCAATCACCACCCTGTCGAAGCCGTCAGAATGCAGAGTCATGGTGGGGAGCTCCAGCCAGGGACACCTCCAAGCTATCTCATCAGGTTGAACCTGCTGCAGGAATGTATACCATTCCTCCAGATCCATGTCTGGATACCTCATTCCCCTTTGGTGGATCCGCTTCGGGATGCCAGCCGTCCGCATGAGGATGCAACAGCCCGAGTTTGTCACATAACCATAGCTGCATGAGTGAAAAGACAAGTGAGAAGCCAGATAAAGCCTGAGCGATAAAACAAGTAAGAAGCCCAGAAAAAGGCCTAAAGCCGAGTGTCGAGGTAAAAAGAGAATGTGTGAAAACCGGAAAAAGATGAGCTGAGTGAGGTAACCTGAAGCAGGAGTGGACTGCCGCCGAAGGTATTCGCCTGGCCTGTATACACCAAGTCTAGTCCCGTGAGTGTTTCCGCCAAGACCAAAGGGACCACATTCTTCCGGTCCGCCATCTGAGTGGCCACACTCACCAGCAAGGGGCTAACCCGGCCGTCAGCCGGAACAAGCAGATAGGCGGCAAGCAGACAGACCACCAGCACAAGCGCCGGGCTTGCACAGCCATGTCCTCTAGGTCACCATCAGGACTGTATCGCTCGATCAGCCGCATGACATTGAGCTGGCCACCTTCGACGAGAGTGTTCGCCAGGCCCCTAGAAATTCCCAGCGACGTCTCCAGCAGGCCGGGCATGCTCACCTGATATGGTGGAACGACAAGCGTGGCGGACACGAAAGTCCGAAGATACGCCTGGAACTCTTCGATAGTCGGGCATATCTCGTCATCGCCGAAACGAAAGACATGGACGTCAGGGTCCCAAAACCGGAGAGCAGCCCGAAGGAGGGCGGGACGGAGCGGCACGTGTCGCAAATATCGAAACGAGGCAAGACCGTGGTATTGGAAATTTAGCCAGTCGATACCCGAGAATTGTGTGAGCCATGGCCTGAGCAGGGTTGGCAGAGGATTCTCCATTTGAAAGCTGCTGGATTTTTGGGTGAGAATGACAAGTGAGCAGTTGTAGGAGCAACAGGGTGTATACACTTCTCTTTATAGGCCCTAATATGCATCCTTTTTCCCATGTTACATTCAATGCCACAGGCTATACTCCAATGGCCACTTGGAGAGGTACTCTGCCCCCTGAGCATGGCAGAAACCGTGTACAAAACGCGTGGGGTCGAAAACAGGAGTTGCCAAGGAAAGGACAGTTGGTCAGACAAGTGGGTCTGGAACGCACCTGAACGGCGGCCCCTCATCCGGTGGCGCACGCCAGTGGTTTCAACATATGGCGCACCGATCACAACGACTGGCGCACGCCAGTAAAACTTGCTTCAGAAGCAGTTTACAGCAACTATTGCAGTCGAGCCTCCGTTTGCAATTCCAGGGTTTGTCTCGCTGCATGGGTGATACATACAAGTCATAAATGGTATTTGGGGCTATGTCAAAGCAACGAACCTTGTGCGCCATGCCCAACGAAGGTTTTCGACCTCCAACGGCCCGTATCCACTAGAATGGGGGATACGGAAGGTCAAAATTCGTTTCGGGAACTTCTGCCAGGTGTTCTCATGCCATACAGCTTACATGGACTTCATGTGACTGTGTGGGGGTGTCGGTTTCGGTCCGGGCCTATAATCGAGTCATCTTTGGCATTTTATACCCATTTTGTGGTATTTTTCCTAATTTTTGGCATTTTCGCCCGTATCTTGGCGTCTTCCTCGAGTCCGTCATTTCCCACAAGTCATTATGCGTTGTTATGACGGTACAGAGGTGTCAGTTTCCTTTGTCTCAAGAGAATTTTGAGTTTTGGCACATTAATGCCCAAAATGTCACTATTTTCTTCGTATCCTGGGGGACACGGAGCGTATCCTGAAACTTTTCTATCCATTTCTTTCGAGCTAGGTCAGTCCTATGCACATGTTAGCTTTGTTAGTCGATTCAGGTCAATTGTCAATGCATGTTGGGTATTAGTGAATGGATTATTCTTTTCCTTTGCCAAAATTTTATCGAAAGGAGATTAATAAACGGAAAATGCAGTTATTATGTCATCCCAAAGCAAACTATCAAATGTCAAAAGCAGTACTAAATGTACGGAACGGCACAACGGCCCAAGTAAGCAAAACCAAAGTATGTGCGGCACATCTGCCCAATGGCCAAGGCACGCAGGCCTCAAAATCAATGTACCAAAGTATCAAAATGCTGAAGTGTCAAATGTATCAAAGTATCAAAAGCAGGCTAGACAGTAAAGTGGCTGAGGCTCCGTGGTAGCCCTCAGTCAGCAATATCCTCGGGGTCTATGCTGCCGCTCCCGCTGTCCTCCTCGCTCTCCTCAGCTGCAGCCATCTCCCCTGGACCGTATCGGAACCTCGGGTCACTGGCCGAGTCAGATCCGCTGCTGAGGGACTCTGTCTCTCCCTCTTCTTCTTCTTCTTCTGCCTCTTCTTGCCTCCTCTTCTTCGAGGGTCCTTCCGGCAGTTTCTTGTCGCCAGTCCTCTTCCTCAGGACTCTGCGGAATTGCTCCGGCTCGCTCGCTGAGACGATCACCACTCCCCTGGACTCGGGTCGTGTAGTGCTAGCCTGGCGCTGGGCTGCCGTCAGTGCCTTGCCCTTGCCCTTCTGTGGGGCAGCCCTCACATTCCTCAAGCCGCCCTAGCGCGCCCCTACATTGTCATTTGCATCTCAAATATTTCAACATATATGTTGTGCATATATTGTGCATATATTGTGTGGAATATTGAAACAGGAAACCAAAGCAGGCATATCCAGGGTGCATTGTATCAAACATGCTCAAACTATCTAAATATCAAAGGCGAAAAGCAACAAGTGTTTCGAGGTTATACCTGAGGCTGCACGGCAGGAGATGAGATAGCTGGAGGGTAGTGCAACTGCAAAGGAGTGCTACCTGCTACCCTGTGAAATGCTTTCTCCATGGCAAGCATCAAGCGAACAGCCTCCTGGGCCCACTCCCTCGGCACCTGCAACATATTTTTGGAGTCAGGATCAAAATACAGTTTGGATACAATGTAGATGCAGTACAAAGGAACAAAGAAAGAAAGGATGGAATACCGGTCCCGTGATCTCCGTAGGCTCTGTCCTGGATGGCTCAAACTGAATCTCAGCGGCCTCCCCCTGTGCATCCCTCACTGGCAGCTTCCATGAAAGCTCAGGAAGACCAGTCGCCTAAACATTCCTCTCCCTGGAGCGTGATGCTCTACCTCTCTGCCCCTGTCTCTCCTGTCTCGCTCTCGCAGCCTCCTTCCGCACCGCCATAGCTTCTATCACCCCGAGTGGTGCCATCAAATGCTGCCTCCTGTATACTGCATAGTCCTGCCTAGGCCTCGTAAAAATGGACTGCGGCACTGTGAAACGCTGAAGCTCAGCCAGAGTATACCTGCTCGTATCCGAGGCATGCCGAGGAAGCAATCCAGGAACCAGAAACTCCTCCAAAGCGAGTGACTGACGTGTCACCCTGTCACCTAGGTACCACTGCCACCCAAAGGCCGACTCCAGCAGTACTCGGCTCGCAGTCACAGCCCTGCTCATCTCCACATACTCGGGCCCCGGCTCCGCGCTAATCCAAGGATCCCAATTCACCTGTGGCACAAACAGTCGAAACAAAAGACGTCAGAGATAGCATTAAAACAGTTAAGGGAAAAGACAACTTAGGGGAATTGTTTCGATACCTGTATACCCGACAACTCGTCAAGGTAGAGCCGAAACTCCATCAGAGTCTTCTTCGTTTTCCTAGTGCTGCTGCGCAGAGGCCCCCAGATCATCGCAGGGAACATCTTCAAGTCAGGGCATTTGTTTTCTGGAGGGAACATCCTCAACACCTCGTAAGCCCACAACTGCAATGTCAAATCAAGCAAGACATCAAAATACCGCATGCATGGTATAATCCAAAGGAAAGTACAAGTATGAAATACAAGTTGTTTCCTACCTCCCATATCCTCCAGTAACCAGCAGGCGCCGCCGCCCCTCGTGAGAACTCTCCCATGAACGCATAACAGGTACCCAACGCTGCTCCTCCCCAGTCAAACCGAGAAGCTGTGTGTAGGTCGTAGAGGGCCGGCAGGTAAGACAGGTGCACCGTGGACCGCTTGTTCGGGTACAGAGTAGCCCCGAACAAGTACAGGTAAGCTCTGGCCATCTGTGCCTCCTCCAACTCTGAAGCAGGTATCCTCCCCTCTAAGTACCTCGCAAACTGCTCATGCGGGACCATCTCCGCACTACCCGTGGGCACCTGGCCCAGAAACCATCTCAGCGCCGCTGCGTCACTATAAATCCCAGAGTCAAAAGGGATCGGATCTCCTCCTACCCTCAAGCCCGTAATCGCTGCAAAGTCCGTCGGGGTCACCGTCATCTCCCCAATCGGGAAGTGGAAGGAGTTGGGACGTGTCCCACCACCTTTCCGCCAGGGCTGTCAATAGAGCGTGGTCACTCCTCACTGCTACCAGCGTCCGTATAAATGGGCCAAACCCTGCAGCATCCACCAACACCCTCACTCTCTCGGGCAAGTTGATGTATAGCTCATACGAAGCTGCCGGCCCGCCATGTCCTCGAGAACTAGCCACTCCTCTCTGCATGCAACAAACAGCCACAAACAGAATGGTATTCTATCAGTCGAATCAAGCAGAATGGTATTCTATAAGTCGAATCAATCTACCAGTTATCCTATCAGTCGAATCAATCTACCAGTTATTCTATCAAGTCGAATCAAGCAGCATGGTATTCTATCAGTCGAATCAATTTACCAGTTACTCTATCGGTCGAATCAAGCTACGAGGCACGTTACCAAGCATTCTATCAGTTGATCTCAACTAGCATGCATCCTATTGGTCGAATTCGAACGTCATTAGGTATTCTATTTGTCAATCTCCATTATCTACGGGCGTTCTATAAGTCGATGTCAAAGTTAACAAAGTAACTCATCAGTCGAATCAAGTCATGTCAAGTATTCTATCAATCAAAGTTGGGGCAATCTACAGTCGATTACTACTTTCGGGCATCGTCATGGTCGAGTCAAGTTATCAGGATATTCTTTCAGTCAATCCAACAGGCAAGGATATTTTCAACTAAGTCGAAGTTCTGCAAGTCGAACAGCATGCTTCACAAGATAATCAATTTAAGCTACGGACTATGAAGCTATAATTTCAAGAGCAAAAGGAAGTAGTTTACGAGTCATACCTGCTCCCAACCAACGGACATGTGAAACAGTGGGTCCCTCAGCACCAACCCGTCGTCGTAACTGTCCTGTGAAGGCGTGTAGCCGTCTATACCCGAGGGGACAAACAGGTGGGCTGCAGGAGGAGTGTACGTCTCTGGTACAAAGGTGGCTCTAGTTCTCTCCAGCAAAGTCTTGGCCTGCGCCACGGCACGCTCAGTCACCCACACCCCTGTCTCCTGCTCCCGCTCCGCTGCCTCAGTCTCTCGTACCAGATCGTCCTGAGCACCCTCAGCCGGCCCCGCGTCTCTCGCAGCCGCCTCCTGCTCTCGTATCAACCTCTCTTGCTCATTCCAACGAGCTATTTCGGCCAGCCTATCCTCCCGAGCTTTCTCTACCACCTCGACTACATGAGGATTCTCTCTCATTATCTGAGCAAGCCTCTCAGGACCAACATACTCCGCCAGTGCACTACTCATGATGGGCATGTGACTCGATGACGCCGCGGGTGGCATGAACTCAACCCGCTCGATATGGTCAGACCTCGCTACCGGTGCCCTCTCATCCTCAACCATGGGAACCTTCTCGCTCGCCGGATCCCTCGGCGGCTGCCCCGATCCATCATCACCACCTGCACCACCGCTGCTGCCGGCGCCGCCCCCAGACAAGCCCGTCCCAGTCACTATCCGACCTTCTACCCCACTTTGGAAATCCAACCGTCGCACCCGCGGGCCCTCTGGTCCAGAATCGACCCCGCAGGTCCACCGGCGTGCGCCCGTCGCCGCTGCCATCCGCCACCATTGCATGGCCATCGCCACCGCCTGTGCCGTCTGGGACCTCTGCACTAACACTCACCGAAGCCCCCTCCGTGGTTGGATCGTCGATTTTGGGCATCTCGACCTCGGCCCCTTCCACCCTCGACTGTTCATCACCACCGCCGCTACCGTTGTCGCCGCCACCGCCTGGTTCCGCCATGAATGGGTTGGGGTGTGTCGATTTTGGAGAAGAGTGAAGCAATGGGGATGAGAGTTGGAGGCTAGAAGGAGTTTTGGGGAGTTTCGGAAGGTTTGAAACTGATCAATGGCGGTTTCGTGCCCATACAGAAGTTTATAAGACGTGGGGCCTCGTTGGGCTGGATTTGGGCCGGATCTGGGCTCGGGTCCTAGTTTTTACTAGCGCACGCATTATACTTACTGGCGCACGCCGGTCGTTTGTGGGCCTGAGGCCCAAGTTACACTCCTGGATTGAATCATGATAGTTTCCGGGACAATGGTTCCCCAAGCAGAGCCAATTTCAAATCAACGACGATCCACTCATCCGATTTCAAATCAACGACGATCCACTCGTCCAATTTCAAATCAACGACGATCCACTCGTCCAAGTTCAAATCAACGACGATCCACTCGTCCAATTTCAAATCAACGACGATCCACTCGTCCAAGTTCAAATCAACGACGATCCGCTCGTCCAATTCAAATCAACGACGATCCGCTCGTCCAATTCAAATCAACGACGATCTATCCGTCCAACTTCGAATTAATCGAATTCAAGATCAAGTTATCCCCGGACAAGTCCGCCTCTTGTCTGCCTTCAAATCGACGATGGTCTGCCCATCCAATTTCGAATCAAGCAAGTGGTTGCAGGTTGTTCCCCAGGAGAGTCCAACTTTAAATCAAGCGGCGGTCCGCCCGTCAGTCTATTATCTCCCCAGCAGGCAGCCATTCTATTCCTAGAAGAGTCCGCCTGTTCCACAATCAAGCGGTGATCCATCCGTCCGCCCGAACATGCAGGTTCTTTAAGATTACGCATTTTTCATTGACTCATATGTTCTGTTCCGAATAGCCCTAGAAAGGGGTGTCTAGAAAAACCTTGGACATTACTTGTACCAAAGCAATGGTGTCCCAAGTGCTGTCAAAGGGGGGCTACTGTAGACACCCTACTCTGGACTGTCCGGATTAGTTCATATGCGGTCTTTGTTTCCCCCGTGATGATTAATGGTCGAGAACAGCCCGGGATTGTTGGTGCGTTTGAGCTTCGAGCTTCCCTAAACCCCTTTTAAACCATTGTCGAACCTATTTCAAGCCTTTCGAGCCAGAACCAAATGGCCTCAGCAAAACCTTGCTTCGGCACGCCAGTGATTGACTGACGCACGCTGGTTCATTGCCACGTGTCAGTCGTCGGGCTTCGAAACACATTTAACCGGCGCACGCCACTCGTGACTGGCGCACGCCACTGCGTTCCAGTCACGTCACCTTTTCGGGACCACTTGCCCAAGACTTTTGTGGCCGCCCTGACGTAGTCTATAGCTCCCCTGATGATTACATCGTTCAGAACGGTCTCCCCCTCTCTCCTACACCCTCCATCAAGGCAAGTCTCATGCATTCAATGCATGGAGGCTCCTTCTCCCTTGCCACCCCAAACAGCCCCTTAAGCCAGGCTGATCAGCCCTCCATCTCAGTCTATAAATACACCCTTGCATTTATTTGCAAAGGGTTCAACAACTTCAATGCTCTCCCTCTCTCTCTCTCTCTAGTTTTTCTTGTCTCCTCCTTTCATGCATTGAAAGAGTAAGCAAGCAACACACCACTCCACTGATCAGTCATACAACCTACATTTCCATCTTCCATTCATCCATCCATCCATCTCAAGGTTCAAACCATCCATCAATCTCAAACCAAAGGTATACCACCTTCTGTTCTGGAATTCATTTCGACCCCGGAGGGGAGAACCCAGGCTGGTAATCAATACCAAGCCTGAGTTCAAAGCTAGCAAATAAAACAATGTAGTGGAAAATCAGTGGCGCGCGCCAGTTTATGCGTGCGCCGATCATGGCTGCATGGCAGGACTAGTGTGGGGATCATGATCATCCTCATTTCTGATACATTTATTTCCGATCACCTTGAAGCATGCTAAAAATCAGTTCTTGTTTTCTATATTTTAGATTGTAGCTTATTATGCATTTTAAGCGCTTAGTAAGGCCTGCAGGATCCTTCGGTCTGCTCCGTAACCCGGAAGAAGCAAAGCCAAGCAGCGGATACATTGACAAGCGGCGCACGGTCATCCATGACGGCGTCTTGAAGCCAAGTCGATGGCTGGCCACTTGTTTTGATAGCTTAGATCGGGCCTCTGTTTGATTCCCCACTCTGTTTATGGGGTTTTGGTCCATTTATCTCTGTTTGATTCTTCTTGTACCACTGAAGCGTATATATCTCGCTATATCAAGCTGCGTGGTTTATCCTGAGTGTGCACTTTGGTCCATTCCGAGCCCGGAGGGTTGAGCGAGATCTGTGAGTTTGAGCTCACCGAAGTGCGCCAGTTATGGGTGGCGTGCGCCGGTTGTCTTGGCATGCGTCAAATCGGTGCATGCCGATACGTTAACTTGCGCGCACGGCGACGACTTCGGCGCCGACTCAGGTTTGTTCAAAACATTCACGAAGTGCTTGTTCTCAATCTATTATACATTTGTTCATAATCCATACATTACATTTTGCCACATAAATACAATTTGTCATTTGTCAATCCTCATTAACTGTTCCCCCGCATTGGCTGAATAAATGATTAAAAGAGAGAAAATGCAAATGTTTTACAAAATGCCTAAGTAGAGACCGATCTTCGGATTGGGCGAGAGGGGTGCCATAAAACCCTTCCCCTCTCGTAACCTGGCTCCCGAACCTCAGATATCGAAGGTAACGACGGTCCAGTCTACAAGTCTTTTCAAATCAAACAAGCGTGAACAAAAACGTTTTCAAATCGGTTTCTTGGGTGTTTTCCGCAAAACCCGGGTGGCGACTCTCTCAAAACAGCATTTCGTCATGCTTTCAAACAAAAAGGGCGCAAACCTAACCCCCGCACGCCGAAAATGCGAGGATTTTCAGGGGCGTGTGCCCACACCCATCTACCATCGTATAAATCATATTGTGCATTCCATACATACACCACCGCATAATTATTGAAAATGAATGTTATTTGACATGCACAATAAGGATACATTTGTAATTATTGGTAACGATATGTTAATGACTCGATAGATTGATCGAAAAAATAAGTAATAATCTTTTTGGTAGTATTTTTACAATTTCTATAAGCAAAATTAATATTGCTTTCATATGCTACATTTCTTCTTTAATGTTCGGCCCCAACTTTCAATTCATACGTCTGTCCTTGGATTGGTAATTTTTTGGCCAAGAATTCCCACCACCCTAACCCTAGTCGAACACAACCAGACTCATCATTAGGGGTGGCAAATTGAACACAGACCCATTAACAAACCCATACCCATCAATTAAAAAATAGACCCAACCCAACCCATTTATTAGTTGGGTAAGAATGGGTCCAAACCCAGCTAACCCATTATTAGTTGGGTCTTAATTGGGCAACAATTGGGTCAACTTAAATGACCCAATGGGTAATGAAAGTAACCCACCAAATTGGTGCCTCTTTACCAATTACCAAGTTTCCCGTCTCTTTTGCAATTGGGACGGGCCTTCTCTCTCTCTCTCTCTCTCTCTCTCTCTCTCTCTCTCTCTCTCTCTCAATTGTTCCATGCTAAATCACACGCGTCCAAAAATATTTTGGACGGTCCGAATTAAAAAAAAATTGTGACCGGTAACAATTATTTTGACCGGTCAAAATTGAAAACACATCTCATCCATTGATTGCGCGAATGGACCGGCGAAATTGTGCTCCGCCGTGAATAAATTTCTCTCATGGTAGTCCCGCATAGAGTTTGGATTAAAAAATTAAGTGACCTATTTTTTTGTCCTTATTCAAAATTTTTTTGCATTTTTTTTGTTTTGTGTCAAACTTTTGTGACTTATTGATTTGTTTCAACGAGAGGAATCGGAAAAGTAAAAAAATTTGATCGAAACTTATAATTTTTTGAAAAAGACAAAAAAAAAATCAATAAGACAAAAGAAATTAACTTATTCTCGTCTTTTTGAAAAAAATTATGAGTTTCGATCATAATTTTTTTTTACTTTTCCGATTTTTCGATCATAAATTTTAGTATATATGTAATTGGGTTAATGGGCGGGTCGGGTTTGCTTTTAAATAAATGGGTTGGGTTGGGTATGGGTAATTAGACTCATAGCTAATGGGTTTATATGGGTCAATGACCCATTAAAGACTCAATCCACTAACAGCTTTCCCGATTTGGCCCAAATCCACCTGTTTACCACCTCTACTCATCATCAAGGGCGCGCATCAACTGTTTGTTCATAAGAGTTGAACTCACAGGATCATTGCACTTTTTTTTTTTTATCGGCGAAAAATTTTCTGAGTCATAATAAAGGTAGATTAAAAGGGAAAGGGGAAAGGCATCACAACCTGAAGGTCCCAAACCATTCATCCCGATATAGTTGGCACCTATGACTAGGACAATCTATGCCATCCAAACCCAAGGGGGAGGCAAGCAAGGTGCCAACCTAAATTCCAAAAAAGGAAATGAAAAACTCCAAATACTTCTCCAGATTACATATAGGATTAATGGTTGCATCTAAACAGAGAAAAACTTGACGAAAAACCGCGGTGTGAGAACTTCATGCCCAGCCGTAAATCATTTCTAGGTGTCATTGAAAATGAGCACCCAATCTTGAAGATAAAAGCTTAAAACTTAACTTGTCATCATCCCGATCTTCGATACCGAAACTCAGCATCGTACCCATCATCAGCAACTAGCGTACGTATCGCACGGAGAAAAACCAAATTATGCCACGGGCAGCATAGAGAAGTAAAGACATCAGCAAGCTAGCAACCATGCATATATAGGAGAGACTAGAGAGCCTCAGACAAAATTCTGCAATGAGGGTCATCTGAGAACCGATCGAGCCTAAAACGAGCCTTGATGATAAGCAGGATTTGAAGCTCGCCACCCAAGTTGTAATGGATGTCCACATGGTCACTCATATTTTAATGGTAATTAGATGATCACATTTGTAATTTCGGTTCTCTTTCTAATAATGTCTCTACATTCTAACAGCGGTGCTACACCTACCGCACGGTTTTACCGCTCTATTTCACCGCTCTTTCAATTTCACCGTCCGTCTCGGCAAATAATGATCCTTCCCGGAAGAGCTTTTTAAAATCTGGACCGTCCAAAAAAAAACAATGACATTGAGTGTGGTGGGATGAGCGGTAAAAGACAGGGGTGGGCGTAGACTTTTGCATATAATTTTAAATTGTTAAATTACTACGTAACTACTTACACTACCAGTCTACCAGAACAATCTTCCCAAGACAATGGATTATCTGCAGTTACTTAATTTGGCAATTTACATCCTCTCCATGACTTAAATATTTATCCTAATCATCAAAGTTTGGGAAAATTTGAAGCAAAATAAATCTATATGAACACACCTACGGATGGCACTAAGGTAATTGAACACCGTCGTATGACGATTTTTTCAAATCATACCTTTTTGCAAAAACAAAAGGAAAGAGAGAGTGTAGGGTTTGTGGAGAGAGGTTTTAAAGTTTTGTGTTTTGATGAATTGAAAGAGAATATTTTTTTATTTTTTATTTTTTTGTAATACTGAGTGCACTTGATTGAGATTATATGGGATCCGATAAATTTGGTTATTGACAAAAGATTGCTAGTTTTAATTATCCAAGAGCCAAAATTAAATTATTAGTTACTAAAAAGGTTGTTAAGTTTGGTTATTCATTTCCAATGTGAACACTTTTTTAAACAAATAATGTTAATCTTAATTAGCAACATTTGAGTTTTGTTATCTTCTATTTTGGTCTTCTTGACTTGCGCTCTATTTTATTTTTTCAAAGTACTAAAATCATGATCTATGCTCCAATAGTTTACACCCCTAGTTGATAGTATATCCATATTGCTCATTGTATAATCCATATTGCGCATCCCATATATACACCACCGTGTAATTTTTGAAAATGAATGTTATTCTTTTTGTAATACTTTAATTTTTCTGATATTACGATTTTCTCCTTTTAAAATAGAATACAAGTACTTAGAGTGTGTTCCACTAATTAAAATTAGTACTTATTTTTTGAATTAATGGTAATTTATTGCGAGAGAACGACATATCATGTAAAACAAGAATTAAGTACTTAAAAAATACGAACCTTTAGCGAAACGGGACCTTAATCGTTACTAGAGTGTCCCTTTGCAATAACGAAAGCAATGCCGTTAAGACAAAGACTCCAAGACTGACTGACTGACCATGGTGTAACTTCTAGTAGCCACATGTCAGGCGAGTAAAATTACCTAGACCGAAACCGCTCTGTCCTTTTGATTTGGTAATTTTAGCCCCAAAAATGCATAATAAGTGACATACAGACGAAACATGCGCTTCCCAACTGAGATTGCACAGGAATAGAAGTACAGAAGAATAAAAGACATGTAACTCTTGCTTCTTCAATATATTGGCTACTTGCTTTGCGACTTGGTATGGTAGTTAATTGCTATGGTTCTTCGGAGTTTGAACCCTTGTTAGATTTACCGTGAGTCTGGAGTCCTTATTACAATCATGTCAGAAGAGGATCCCGACATATTATGCCCAGGGGCGGACCGAGTAAGGGGCACGTGGGGTCACGTGCCCTCAACCTTTGGCGAAAATGAGTGGGAGAACAAGAAATCCACGCAAAAAACTCGACGAGAAGAACTCGCTCGACGCTTGATTTACTTTGTCGTTGCTGATCGCTCGTCTCTATGGTCGTTGCCCGTCACCTCACCGTTTTCCTCACCAATCATCAATTAAATTTGGGGCTACATAATTTAGGAATTTTTATTCTTTTCTTTTAAGGTTCGTAATATATATCTTGATTGTTTGGGAAAATTAGACCTTCATTTCTTTACTTGGTTTTTACCCTGTGAATGTAATTTATAATTAAATTTTTCATAGTTTGTGCCTTTGCGCTTAATTTCAATTTTTGCTCAAAGTTATTAGTATAATGTGTCCCACGAAAAGCAAATCCTGAGTCCACCACTAATTACGCCTAATCGCCCACTTCTCTACTTTCTTAAGCTAAGCAAAAGTAAAGGAACGTGTACTTCCCAATAGTGGACGACCTTTTCCTTTTTGCTTTAGGGTCCATAACAAGATTTTTAGACTTACAAGAACATAAATGTTATATTTGGTGGGAATGTAGGGAACTTGCCTTTTTTCCTCTTGGTATTTGGGTAGAGAGAGAGAGAGAGAGAGAGAGAGAGAGAGATGAATTTCATCATCGCTTGCTGGGAACACCTTCAAAGTTCAAAGTGAACTAAAACCCAACTTGCGCCAAGGTCAAGATAACCACGTTTCCAAAGGGAAAGGGACCATTTTGATGAACAAAATGGGAAAAAAACAAAAAACAAAAAAAAAACAAAAAACAAATGGGACCCTATAGAAACAAAATAGCCACCCTTTGCTTCACTATTTTATTTGATGTTTATCTGTTTAAGATTGTCAATGACGCATCAAATTCTTATTGAATGGATCCACTTATTCTATTCTCGAAAGGTCTGGGATGAAGCAATCGAGTAAGCTTGTTTTTGTGTAAACAAATCAGGCCCAATTGGAACCAATAATCGAAACTTAAAGAGGAGTAGTGATGCCTGGTAGGGTAGGTAGTTTGAAAATACCCACCCGTTGCTTCGCTATTTCAGTAGCTCTTCCGCTTTTGCTTTCAATTCTTACTCTTGTGAATTAGAAATTAAAATGTTTATGAAAAACGCTTCCATGCCCGTGCTTCCGTATACATGTACTCATGCTAGAATATTCTGGGGTGTTGAGGATATAATGGGTTCAGAAAGCTACCCATTGTTGGAGAAAAAAGAACAGAAAAAATGGAAATAGATGAATTAAAAGCCCTAATCCTCCAATTTCGCTCTTAATTCGGTTGGGTTAGGATTATGTCGGACGAGCCTTACAAGATAAATAACTTGGATCATCCAAACGCACTTGTCATGTGAAAGAAAAAAAAAAAAAACAG
This sequence comes from Rhododendron molle, assembly GCA_025413875.1. Lineage (NCBI taxonomy): Eukaryota > Viridiplantae > Streptophyta > Magnoliopsida > Ericales > Ericaceae > Rhododendron > Rhododendron molle. Next base: position 30,293,125 of record CM046399.1, read on the forward strand.
TCCAAACGAGTGTTAGTACTCTCTACTAAAGGAAGTGCTACAATACACATCTCTTATTTCGGTGAGTATTATATGCACCATTAATGAAACACATCAAAATATTATGATTCCCAAAATGTTATGAATCTATTGCTAAAAAGTTATGAATCATATTGATGAAAAATTAGGAATTTTTAGTATAAAAGTTACGATTATACGAAATAAATTGTTATGAATGACCGGTCCTAAAAGTAATTTTTTATGAGGTGACACAATATGAACCACGCAATAGATGCATATGGTACACACCGTAAAGGAGTGTGTATTGAAGACTTTCCCCTCTACTAATTACCAATGACGGAACCAGGATTCTACCATAGCAGTGACGAAATCTATACTAAAAAAATCTAGTAGTGACGAGACTATATAAGTTGAGCATAATTTTCTTTTTTCTTTTTTAACATATCACAATCGTATTTTTTAAAATTCTTGTCGTGGCGATCGCCACCACTAGACCTCTTTGGTCCCATCCTGACTAATTACTATCCTTTCACAAAAAAAAACAAATACTACTAATTACCAACTCCAATTAATCATCCACTAGGTAGACACATGCATGTATCCCATCGATCCTTGTGATATAAAATTATGATCGGACATGCCATTAATTCCGTGCAAAATGGCTTTTTGTAAAGGTTAAAATGTGGACTTGATGAGAGTAGTGCACCCTCAATTAATTATATTCCTTTTCTTTTCATCACTCATGTGCGAAATTTGGACGCCAAACTTAGGCTAAATAATTATATCCTCAATTCCCACCCCAAAATGTGCCAAGAGAATGACATTTGCGTCATTACATACATCACTTCTTGTCTGTGGGAAATGACATTTGCGAGCAATTAATGGCCCCGTATTACTGCATAATGCGCATCCGTGAACGCAAACGAAAACGGGATGCGAGCGTGAAAGAGTCTTTAAATCAAAAATATTTTAAAACTATCGAAATTTATGACACCAAGAATTGGAAGTAAGAGCGTACGTAGTACGAGGATTGAGAGGGCATGGCGGGATCTTAAAGTTCCTAACTAAAAGATTATGTGAATTAGAATTGGCCTCGGTCATCTTGCCAATTTTCTTCGGTATGACAATCGCACGCCATGAATAATATTCCATCCATAAAAGTAAAATGAACGAAAATAGAAGCCGAAATAAACACCAAACCACAAGATATACGAATTTGTTCGTCACACGAAGAGATTATGTGCTTATATTCACTGCATAAGAGAAGAAAAATCTACTATTGACCAATAGCATTATACACTGCACACGGGCTAGCCCTTTCAATCATGCCTTGTTAGTATTTTTCAACATAGAACTCTAAATCAAACACCCACTACGCATGATTTGCGTCAACCGTCCTGGACTTAATTGTCATCTTCCGGACAGAAAATTGCGCGCTGACTGTGAGCGTCCGGAAAAATTTAACCACCATCCAAACGGAATTGTTGAGAGTTCATACGACTACAGCTAACATGCGTCCGTATAGTCTTTGAGTGGTGAAGAATGGGAACAAATGCTAAATGGAGAGCTTCCCAGTATATTCAAGGTCAGCGGGTTTATTTCGTCATGGGTTAGGTGTTGTTTTTCATTAGGAAAAGCCCCCCTTGGTTTGTATTGTGATGTATGTATATTATGAGAGAATGACATATCCCGTAAATAGAAAAATAAATAAATAAAAAACAAGAACTTTAACAGAACGGAAATAATTACTTAATAAAGAATATGTCTCTCTTTATCATTTAGATCGAGGGAAAATCATCTTTCGGTTGATAAATCTTGACTGAACTCGTAGTTAATTGGGACTTGAAAAAGGAGTCATCATCTAATCAAAGCACATAGACTACATAAACCTAATCATGCGGCATCATATCAACTAGATCGTAATCACTTTCTTAATAATTGATTAGTGTTAAGCCAATTAATATGCTTTCCTTTTGGCTGAAACTGGCTTTATTGGGAAAGTGAAATCCCTTGGATACATTGCATCATGCCCAAAAGGCCAAAACTAGTACTCCCTCCGTCTCTAAATAAGTGTTCGGCGTGCAAACCTAAGCCTTTAAAAAAATGTATTTGCTTTGTTAAAAAATCAATTTTTTTTGCACAAATCAATAGATGGCAATGGATTCTATTAAATTGTGGAAAAAAATTAGATTTTTTAACGAAAAATATGTATCTTTTATAAAGCCTAGTTTTGCGCGCCGGATACTTATTTAGGGACGGAGGGAGTAGAATTCTCAACCAATATAATTACTAAATACAAAAGCTTTTGGATGAAGTGGTTGTTATCAAAATCTTGCTTTTTTTTTTGGCCAGCAACTGCATATATGGTTCTAATTATCACAGTCACCATTGAAAACTACTTGTGCTGGTGTTCGAGTCAGTTGCAGCACACCCAATTATTCTTGCAATTCTAAGATCAACGACCAGACAAATGTTCAATAGATGAAAATATTAATTTGTTAAGATGCACGGAGAGAACTGAATGCCGCAATATCATTTCTTTAGTTTAGTTTCGTGACATCAATCTTTTGCTCGCTTACCCTACACATCACTCCATATATTCAAATCACAAAACACTTAAGTGATGAAGGCAATTGGTGTATAGTGTTTGTGCATGAGAAGAGAGGGAGAGACCGGCAAATAGAGGATATATGCGCTCAACACCATTCACCGTGTGTAAAGTGTCATTTTGTACCCAAAATCACCACACAAAGGAAATGGGTACCACAAAATTAGGCAACTGCGTAATATTCGGAGCACCACGTGACACTACTTATAGACCGCTAAATAATGTTCCCAAATAGTGTGGTAGCTAGAATATTGGATGGTTGGACCTACCATAAACTCAAAGGCAAAAGCAAAAGACATATAGTGGGTGTTATGGTGTTGTTGCTGTTGTTGGATGAATTAGAGATATGATCTTTGAAAAACGTGGAAAACAATTTCTAACACAATGGGCAGCAGCCCTCTAACCACTAACTGATCCGTAGTCGGTAAAGCCAGCCGGCCTCTAACTCGTCCAACCATGCACCTTTGAGGGGTGCCCCAAAAGGAGATCTTACGGATCGAGAGAAAAGAGAGATTGGGACTTTTTGATGTGGAGAGCACAATGCACAAGCACTAATAAGATACATGCACAAGGCTAAAGGGCTTGCCAATGGAGAAATTAAGGCCTTGGTTGGTGCGAAGCAGCGCTAGCTCTTGCTATTAATCATGTATTTCCACATCGATGCTGTTTGCATGCGATTGAAGTCGGTAAACGAGACAAAAGAGCCGCTGTGAAAAGAAGAAGTGCGAGTAGCCAGTGGCCAACGGGTCCTGTTATCCTCAAAATTTTGTACATTTTTTTTAGAGAACTGTAGATATACTTTTAAAATAATTATGCTATAAATAAAAGCTAGTCTCCAAAATTCTAAATAAAGTAAATTTTGATCCTCAAAATAATTCAATTAAATTCATCTAAAATTTCTCATACCACAATACCATCGAACATAAATATCTTCGTATAGTCCAGTTAGCAAAAGTAAAAAATAAAATAATTTTAGATAAAGTATTACACACTAATAAAGGTACATTTTCTGTCTATATATATATATTAACAAATAAGGATGTTGGCTTCATCTCTGGATGTGACTTATCCAACTGATGCATGCCAAGTGGAGAGAATGGTTTTACTTTAGCCAATCACGAGCCAAATTTAAGTTGCGTGAATTTCTAACCCATTATAAACAAATCAAGCTGATCAATTGGTTATTCAAGTTTGGTACAACTCTTACCTAGCTAGTTTTGAGTTGTCGATCGATGATGATGATAATAATAATAATAATAATAAGAAAGAAAGAAAAGAAAAGAAAAAGCTAGGAGTATTCCATTTTTGACTTTCGAACACTATCTCAAACTCAAATAATCAGTCAAATAGTAACTTGTTTCCTTTAATTAGTCGTATGTGCATCTCCAAGACAAAACAAAACAAAAAAATCAGTCATACGAGCGGCGAGGATAACTGCACTATAAGGTGCACTTTAACTGGATTAGATTCGCACCTTTTGTTGGGGCCGGTACTAGCGCGGCTTGACTGACTTTCCCATAACCACATTGTCATTCCTCGTGAGCCGAACTTAAGGAGCATGACTTTCTTATGATCATTATTAGTTTATCGAGCTGCGTAGTTACTTATTTAAGTTTGGTATAAACTCTTAACTAGCTGGTTTTCAGTTTCTTGCGTAACAAATTGATCTTGAATCTGTTTATTATTATTATTATTATTATTCAAACAGTACTATCTCAAACTCAAATAATTTGATTCGTTTAACAAGTCGCATGTTGCGGCGAGTAGAATTAGTGCACTAAGGTGCATTTTAGTAGGATTAGATTGGCACCTTTTGTTGGGGTACTAGTGCAGTGCGGCTTGACTGACTTCCATAATTCCATTCCTAAATGCCTTTCCTCGTCGCCACAACAACGCATATCATTGCACAAACGACTCTAATGTCTAAATTAAGACTCTAAGCCCATATTCCACCAAACTCAAATATAAGTTCCACCATTTGTTTTTCGGCTGGAGTACTCTTGGCAGCAGGTTGTTTGACACCATTGGAGCTGTCAGGGCCGCAAAAGAGCCGAGTCGAGTTTTGTTGTGTTTCCAGTTTGAATCGTTTACTAAACGAGCCAAAAACTCGATACTACTAAACGAGTCTCTATAAAAGAGCCGAGCCTATTTTTTCAAACCGATAGAACAATTTTGATCGAGCTTTGGAGTATTAAGCCGAGCCTACTTTTTCGGGCCGAGCCTTTTCAAATTGAGCAGAGCTTTTGAATATTAAGCTCGGCTCATTTAGTAAAGCCCAAAGCTTGAGCGACTAAACGATTTAGAGTCAAACCTCGAGTTACTCGCGAGCAGCTCAGTTCATTTGCAGCTTTGTGCATAACACAAGAAGTAAACAAGTATATTTGAATCGTTAGTCCCATCAATTCTTATTTTGTTGTAGTAATAAAATCTGACCAAATATTGGAAGTAGATGACTGCTTACTAGTACGTATTTTGAGTAATACTACTTCCTCCGTCCGATTTGTTTGTCCAATCTCGGGTTTCCAACTTATTAAGAAAATCAAATCTGATCCATTGATTTGAAAATCTACATAATCTTATCCATTGATTTTGAAATTGAACAGGACAATTTGGGACATCCATAAGTCGAAAAGGGGACAAAAAAATCGGTACGGAGAGAGTACTAAAATACTATCGGAAGAAACACGAGTATTGGATCTGAGAGTTGTTCAGTTGCATTTCCTACTTTGGTCTTACTTGAATGATCTGAGTCATTCAAATTTTATAACTGCGAGTGAACGCGCGCGCGAATCCTTTAAAACAAAGGCGACTCTGAACAAATTCATTTGGTATTACTGTCGCTGTATTTTTAATTAATTCTTAAAATTTCTTATGAGATTTGCATAAAGGATTCTGAGTTAATTATTCAGCTTGATGAACGAAATCGACGAAGTACGTAATTATTAAACGAAAGTACCACAAAAATCATGAAAAAGAGAAAAAGTTTGAAATTAAAAAAAAATATGTTCAGTCTTCGGTGTCATTTCATTTACTCTTTTTCCGAATTTTCTCGTGAAAAATAATGATTACTTCTTATTTTTGCCGAAGTAAATAAAAGGACTTCTTTAGTTCTTACAAGTAGTATTTTCGTAAGGTAGAGTCAGCCCTACTGTTTGCATTTGAGGAGTACACAATAATTCCGCTGATTTGTCACATGAGGCCAATTAAAGTAAATTGCTTTTCCCCTTCCCGTGACACCACACCCCTTCGGACCGACCCCACACCCCCATTCCAGGATTACCACCCCCACGAAATTTTGTTTTTATTTAATTTATTAATTTTATTATTAATTTTTCTCTTTTTTTATATCTTTTTTCTCTTTTATTTATTGAATACTTTTTCTCTTCTATTTATCCAAAATACCCCTCCCTTTTTTTTACTTAATTTCTTAATTCTTTTTTCTTATTTATTTAATATTGTTCATGCAATTTCATTTCTTATTTATTTCTTTGTTTATCTACTTATCTCTTTTTATCTATTTCTTTTTTTCTCTTCAACCTCACTATTGTAATGTGCGCTCCGATATGAGAAAATTGACATATCTCGGGACTTGATCGGACGACGTTGATAATTTTGGACAGTCTAAAATGTGCTAAGGACAATTACAGTACTACAAAGATCAGTCCATTTAATCACCAAATTTGGAAAGACGAAAATGTTGATTTGTGTGCCAATTAATAAATGTAGACTATTATTAGTTCAGAAAAAAAAAAAGACCGTAGAGAGCAGGGGAACTATGCCACCATTTGGTTTAAACGTCATTTGAGCTAGAATGATGTTCCTTATGGGAACCAGCAGAATATATTGATCATAGTTTTGTCCTTATTTGAATTTTTTTCGCGTTTGTTAGTTTTGTGCCAAACTTTTGTGACTTAGAGCATCTGCAATGGGAATAATCAAAATCAATAACCAAAATGTGCCACGTCAGCATTTGATTATCCATTTAATTCATAATCAAACTTAACAACCTCTATCTCCACATTGATTATTTTTGCATCCCTAACCAAAAAAAAATCCCAAAATACACAATGCACCTATGTCCAATCGCAAACGAGTTTCAATCATGCATCCGATCACACCAAATTATTCATCTCGATGAGACGATTCCAATGAGAAGTGTTTTTGAATTATTGAGTTTTGAATTTCTTTATTGGGTTTGGTTATTGAGTTTTGGTTATTGATAAAAATTGTTAAGTTTGGTTATGAAATGAGTGGAATTTGATTATTTGCTAAAAGATTTGTAACTTTGCTTATTACAATGTGAGGTGTTTTTTGAGCATTATTGTTAAGTTTGCTTATTCGCGTCCATTTTGATTATTACCATGTGGATGCTCTTATTGATTTATCGCGACGACGAGACAAATCGGAAAAGTAATTTTTTTTTACTTTTATCCAAATATTTTGAATAAGGACCACTTTTAAGTAAATTCTTATTCAAAATATTTGGGTAAAGTAAATATTTTTTAGTTTTAGGACTAGTCTTAAAGAAACGAATCAAAAAACCAAAAAAATTAGGCACAAAACTAACAAACGCAAAAAAAAAATAAGTAAAGACAAAAAAAATGAAAAAAGTTGTTAGTGGAACGGGGTCTTTAATTAAAATAATGTAAAAAACATAATTTAGTTGAAAACATAATTTGAGTTAATCAAATGAAAATTAAAATAAGTATTTCAATAAAATAAAGAAAGGAATTAAATAGATAAGATAAAAGCAATTAAATAAAGAAAAGAATTAAATCAAGAAATGAATTAAAGAGTAGAGTGGGGGTATTTCGGTCAAATGAACAAAAAGTGGGGAGGGGTATGTGTCAGGTGGGGGGGGGGGGGGGGGCGAAAAGCAGCTCTCCCATTAAAATGTCGAACTTCTTGGGTTGTCGGAAAATTATGGGCGCCACGAGCTACCACGCGCGGGGATAGTGGGTGGCAGTGCCCTCAGACATGGGTTTGTTCGGTTTGGATTTTGAGACTGATTTTGAGATAATGGGTAGAGGGATTGGCAAGAAAAAAAATTATTGGGAACCAATCGATAGATAGAAGCGTTGACTTTTGAGACCCCAAAAGGAAGGACATTCGCTCTCGCTTTGCGCTCGTATTCACAATCCTTACACTTACAAATTGCAATTGTTTGTGAGATATTTGGAAGACATTTTCGCTCTTTCGACACTGTGACGTGACTTCGTTGCCCCAAGGGCAACACGTCATCTATGCTAGTTGGTGCCTCTGCTTGTGGGTAAAATTTTCAGTCTGTATCTGCCACCATTTGAGGCATTTTAGTACCACACACTATACAGTAGTCTACAGTGCGGTCCTTAAATAATAGTGTAGGGCATATATAAATAATTTCCTGGCTTGGGTTGCCGTTTTGCAGTATCCAAAGCCAGACCCCGCCGACCATAGCTCATCCCTCACATGTTCAAAAAACGAAAAGGACTTTTTACCTTTCCTTTCCTTGCCAAGTTTTTCTTAAAATAAGCGGGTGTTCGGATCACCTTTTACCTTTTACGTATTTTGGATTCTCAACTAATTTTGAAACTATAAAGCTACCTACCGAATGGACAAACCCTCCAATGTTAGGTCTTTACATAATTGGGACATACAACCTGGAAGACAATCAATACCATTTATTTTCTTATGCCACTTGATCAAACCTCTTGTGGTTTCCTTTACTCGCTAACTTACATTTACAAATGAAGATTGTGCCCCAGCCAAATGAAACCATATTTAAGGCCAGCTCAAAAGTTTTTAGTGTCCAAGGCTAATTATAAAAAGTGTCCTTGAAAAATTAAAACTTAACAATTTTTACAGTAACAATCACAATACGAGAAAGTCAAAACTAATATAAAGTTCTACTGATCATTACATACGAATACAAAATACGAGATCGTCAAGATTTTGGGGTGAGTTTTGGGGGAAATGATTTTGGGGAGGTGTTATTCGGTGGCTTGGGGGAAATGATTTAGGGATTTAGTGGGTTGAGCATTTTGGCTTATCAGATATTAGGTTGGGCTAACTCATTACCTCTAATTGGGCAATTTTCATTCTATTAGGTTTAAAAAGAGTCCTGCTCAAACCCATATGGTAAAAACATTAGAGTGTCCTGAAAATTGAAATTTTTGGAATGTCCAAGGTCCAGAACTCTTGGGCCTTGGAGTTGAGCCGACCCTAACAATATCTATACGAAAAATCATGATATCAATACCACTCGCTTGCCTCTTGTTCGCAATACGCTCAATGGAATAACAAGAACCACATGCCATACTAAAACGGTGATGCGTGCTAGCTCCATTGTCCCTAACCAAACTACATTCTCACTCGATTGGCACGATTAGGCGTAACTTCTTCTTATCTCACGAATAGGATTCGATCCAACCAAGCTTACTTGCCCTTTAGTAGATCGTGACTCTGATTTTGGTCGCGCTGAGTTATTTATTACCCCTACAAATTTTGGGTTTATTTTGTCAAAAATATATATATGTCTAAATTATAGTATCATGCATAACACAAACCCATAAAAGAAATATTCAATCTTTGCATTCGACAATGATTGATGGACTCTCTGACTTCTCCTACTATGAAATTGGATAATAGTGGCCAATTTAGCTAACGTACCCCTCAGACCTTTGACTTTTCGTGGAGCTGATGTGTTCCGAATTAGGAATGTTTTCTTTCTTGAAATAAATGCAAATTAGGATAATGTTTATTGTTCAGAATAAGTTTTTGAGAGCACTTTTTCTACGATCAACTTTGTGAGGTTGTAAAATATTCCAATTTCCGCCCAGTATGGTCCCTTTTTATACCCAATTTCACCCAAATGTTTTTTCGTAGCATTTTTTTTTTTATTAGATTGGCTATTTTTTAAAATACCTTGAATGGATAACAAAAATTACAAAACATGAACGAAATAACCAAAAAAAATTTATGGTGATTAAATCATTTTAAGTTTATAGAGGTTACAACATCCACTATGCCTGAACTATCAAAGTCAAAAATAGACTCTATTTACCCAAGAGAAACACGAACATTAGTTGGTAGCAATGCAATCAGGTGACATGGGCAACAGTTGTTTTCTCCTATCTAATAATTAGATGTCTGGGTAAACTTGTTTGAATCTTAGACTAATGTCGTAGCTCTGAGGTTTGGAAAGGTCGGCTTTCGTGGGATTAGACCATTCGAATTCGGAGGGGGACAAATACATATTGCTTTCTCATGCCTACTTGGCCAAATCTCTTGAGGTTGACATGCATCGTCAAAAGTTCAATGACTCTGTAACGAGTCGTCGACATGTCGAGTAACATATACCACCAACCTATTGAATTATCGAAGCGGTGAATTATTGTCCGATTGGAAACTACTCCCTATAGAATAGGAGTACTATCGAGAAAATCTGTCACCTAGGAATATAACAGATGAAAGAATTTTGGCACCACAGAAAATTTGCAGACAAACATAGATATGTCACTCTCAGTCGAGCATTAATAGTATTTGCATGTGGGGAGACAAACTAATTTTCTTGATTAAGCTAACGTGTTTCGATTTTTAATCACCTCATTTAATAGTTGGAGTGTTTGTCATCCTTTGGTGGGAAATCAGAGTCATATTCCTCATTTGGATTGGACTTGTGTACACGTGAGTCGTGCATTTTTGTAATTTGGTGACTTTTGGAGTTAAATATATCACCTACCAAATAGCCATTTTTTTCTAAGCAAAAAAAAAATTATGAATCTCTATAAAAGGGAGATTTCGGGTTGGTGCTGTGCAGCTGTGTTGCGCATCTCTGAGCCGTCGGATTGTGCATCCGACGGCTCGGATCTTATCTCGGCAATCAACGATCAAGAGCCGTTCATTGCCGAGATGAGATCCGAGCCGTCAAATGCACGATCCAACGGCTCGAAAGGGCGTAGCACAGTGCTGCGCACGCCACTGCACAGCACCATCCCCCGATTCTTATAAAGGATTACAAAAATTAAAAAGATCAAGGGCACGTCAACAAAAAGCCACCCGATACCTAAAAGAAAGCAAGATGCCTACTTAATTAAACACCAAAAAACCCATAGAAAGTCAACATAAATTAGCCAAAAATCCATACGAGCCTCATACCCAACCAGACAAAAAGCAAAACTACCGAGACCGCCGCAAAAGATTACACCTCTATTTCCTACCAAATAGCCATTTTGCAACTGGAATCCAATCAAGACCCGTGGGAGTCAAGAATTTGGGTGCAATTAATTGAGTCAGATTATGAAAGGCCAAAATATCAGTAGACAAATACTTTACTCCATTAATTTGAGTGAGCTATTAGGTCAACTGATCTCATTTGCATTTTTTTTTTTTTTGCTAATGTAGGGTGTCTCGAGTCAGGTTGCGCATACTTCGGACTAATCTCTACCGCTCCTCCTACAACCATTTCACACGGTTACGCGTGGGGTGAGATGACCCCAAGAATTATTGGCAAAGAAAATCGAACCTGAGACCGAGGGTGGATGTTTTGTTAGTGGTAGCTAGGGTGTTCCAAACATTATCCTGATTTAATTCTCCGGATAAATACAAATTTTGTTGGTGCTCCCACTTGAGACGACACCATGTTACCCCTTTCGAATGTGACCCATGGATACTTTTAAACGGTTCATATTTTGAAGCTCTACAAGTAGATTATTTTCTAGAAAAAATTGTGTTGATTGGGCACTAGTACCTTTTAAATTGGACACCTCTGTTCGGTTTTGAGAGATATTTTAAAATATAATGAGTGAAGAAAAATAGATAGAAAAAAATTATTAGAGAGCGTGCGCTAAGATTTTGAATCTCTTAAATTAACGAACAAACCCTTTTGGAAAAAACACTGAGAAAGTTATCTTGGATGTCCCATTGACTCGGACTCTTTTACAGCCCCAGAAACTATTACTCCTGATTAAAAATTGCATATTGCATTATGTTGTTGGAGTAGCAATAAAAAGAGTTATGAAAGGATCCGGGGATGATGGCGTTGTGCACCATCCAAACTGTTCGTTTGACAATCCAACAGTCCAAATGAAATTTAAAACATATAAACCGTTCAATATCGAGATGAAATCCTAACCATCAAATTGTCGAATGAATGGCTCCGATGGTGCACAGTGTTGTGCACCCCAGCACCATCATCCCCCAATCCGTTATGAAGAGGGTACCCTGCATGTGTGTGGACGACAGAACAGACAAGATGATGGGGGATTCTATCCTGCATGTGTATATTGCAGTATCCCTGCAAATATGGATCCATCCAAATCCTCTCCCCGTTTTCTCCCTCTAAAATACTCCAATAAAGGGTCGTTGTAGCTACTGTCATTAAGATGCAAATATTCTCTCTCTTTTTAATAAATACACTACACTTTTTTGTTTTTAGTGTAAAATTATACATAAAAATTTCATTAAAGGACAAAAAAAGAAATACGTTTATCAAAAAAGAGAGTGTGAAAATCACTACCGTTAAATAATACTACTAACAAATTTGGTAATGATTTCCGCACTCTCCTTTTTATCTTTCGCACTTCTGTTTTTGCTTTTATTCACGTAAGATTGTCATTTTACTCCTTCATGAATCATTTTCTCCCTCCGTCCCAAAAAGGATGACAATTTTTGAAACTCGGGTTATTTTCCGTCGCTTATATCTTTCAACCTATAATATTTTTTATGAGTTTGAAAACTTTGTATAATAAAACTAATCGAAAACTATCAAACAAAATCCATATTGCATATATTTTGAAATCCATATTGAAAGATATAAAGAATTAAAATTGGCACAGATATCAAAAATTGACATCCAATTTGGGACGGAGGGAGTATCATTATAATGTAATATAGATGTCATGTGCATGTGTTACAACCCAACCCACCCCTCCCTCTACTTGCGCCTGCTAGTAGCCAGTAGGGTATATATGCAAGGAATGTCGAAAATACTTATAAATTCCCTCTCTCTCTCTCTCATTTAGTAATTTAGATTGCTTTATTTTTGTTTGTCTGAAAGATTGAAAATACTATTTGCTTTATTCTCAATTCTATTCATTTTCCTTGTCTTAGAATTTCTCCCATGGAGACATTACGAAACACTATTTAATTTTGAACCGAAAAAGGTAAAGGAAAAGATAAAGGAAAAAGCTATGCTTGCATAGGAATGCTTTCGAACGGAACTTTGCTAGCACCACATACACTTACACACCTAAATACACATCCACATTCACATGAGTGGTGGATCCTACATAAGTGTGTGTGGGACCCACCACTCATGTGAGTGTGGGTGTGTATTTGAATGTGTAAGTATATGTGGTACTAAAATTATTGGATATTCGAATGCTAATATGCACTTGTTCTGTGCCTGTGAATTTTACTTTTATGAGCATTGTGCGATGTGCATAGAATAATTCCAATCATGTTTATGAAACTAACGTAGTATTACTAATATCCATGTTCGTAGAATTGTACTCCATTCTTTTAACATCCAAACATAGCGAATCCACGAGATTACGACTTACCGGAATTTATTGTATTTCGAATAGAAAAGGGTGAGGGGAAAAATTGAAAAAGTTGTGCTTGTATAAAAAAAAAAATGTTTTGAACAGATACATTTACGAGCATCGTGTGGAGTTCACGTGCACGTGACGATTCTTTATATACTTATTTAGTATTGAGATTATATTATTTCCACCAGCGGTAAAAAAATAGCAAATTTTCCACCACCGCTATTTGTGGGCCCTACCGTGCCTATAACATTATTTACTAAACCGTTCATCTTATAGGATAAATTTAGTACTCCCTCCGTCCCATAAAGAATGACAATTTTTAAAATCCGTATCATTTTGTATTGCTTATATCTTCAATCTATAATGTTTTTCATGAGTTTGAAAACTTTGTATAATAGAATTAATTGAGAACTATCAAACAAGATCCATATTGCATATGTTTTGACATCCATATTGAAAGATATAAGGAGTTGAAATTGGCACAGATATCAAAAATTGACATCCAATTTGGAACGGAGGGAGTAATATATTTATAATATGAGAGCTTGATCGGATGTAAATAGGACCTACGACGGTGGTGAAAAACCCACCGTTTCCATCGCCACGTAAAAGAATTATCTTGTAACTACTCATTTATATTGACATTTAGGTCAGCATACGCAGCATATCCATGTAACGGTGTAGATTAGAATTGGTTTTATTTATTTATTTACTATTACTATAAACCTATAATCCACATGAAAATAATGCAAGGACTTCCAAGTTTACAAGCCACCCCCCTCTCTCTCTCTCTCTGGTTTCTGACTTTCTCTCTCTCTCTCTTCAACAAGACTCGATAAAAGAGGAAGGCATATCTGGTGGCAGTGTGCTACAAATAAAAGTCTAACCAGAGAAAGAGAGAGAGAGATAAAGAAAAGGTAGCACGGTTTGCTTCCTGAACAAAACAAAGGTATTTGGGGCGCCTGGTTGCGTGCGTTAGGCTCTAATTTCGTTCCTTTTTTGGGGACACATCTCAGCATAAGCGAATCTCCTCTGCTCCTCTTTTCTGCACCCTCTTTTTCCCAATTCCATCTACTCCTATTAATAATAATACTCTACCATTATTCACTCAACCCCTCTCTGTTCCCATTCCTAAAGGCCCCATAGCCTGTACTAGTACTGGTAGATAGGAAAGCAGGCGATCCCACACTCATCACTCTGAGTCGGCGTGCCAAACAAGAGAGAGAAAGAGAGAGAACTAAAAGAAGAGGGGAAAAGCAGCTAGATTGTAATCCCACAAATATATTTATTACACCATAGCTTTTTGGGGGTATTTCACTTGATGGGTTGAGCTCTGAAAGTGATTTCTACAACTATTTGCTATCTGGGTGTTTGATCTTTTTTCCAAAATCAGCTGGGTTTTGATGATTTGTGGTGGTGGATGTTCACATATTGAAATCTCAAGTATGTGGTCTTCATCACCCTTGTGGTTCCTTTTTTCTCTTTTCTTGTGTAGTATTTGGTTCTCTGTGGTGGAGCATAAATGAAACTGATTTTTGTTTTCCTTTTATTTTCTTGGTGAATCTTGATTTCCCTTCTGGGTTTCTTCTGTTATTTGGTAAAGAAATGGAGGGATGTTGCAAAAAGAGCGAGGACTGTCCACAGCTGCTGGATTTGATACCTAAAGACAGGGAATGGCTTCTGAAAAGGGATAAACAGAGGAGCCATGGATCATCAACGGAGGAGATCAAGAATCTTGAGCTAAAGCTTGGTCCACCAGGTGAAGAAAACTCTAGAGAGAAAGACGACTCTACACTCTCTCTTGGGTATTTCTCCAACATGACCCATTTTTCTTCTGGTGCAAAGAGAGGGTTTACAGGGGAGAAGGGTTGGGCTATGAACCTGAATGAAAACCAACAGCAGAGAAATGGTTCATATCTTCAGATGCAACCAAACCCACAAATCTTGCCTGTCATGGGAAAGGAATCGTCACAGCCCTGTAGCACTAGAGTGGTGGAGTTATTACAGGGTGGTAGTGCAGAAAAGAAGAAGGGATTTTCAGCAGCTGCTGCAAATACAGCTGTGCCCAACTGCTCCCAGAAAAGGTACAGTTCTACCCCCCCAGCTTTTTCTTTTTTCCCTTTCTATTGTTTATCTTTTGGACAGAGGATATTCAATCTTCAGTCATATTTATTTCACTTGTAGATGTGGGGGTCCATGGTTCTCCCATTTTGATGTTTACTTTCTGTTTTTGATATGTTTCTTTATTCCTGGATTTACATGCATCTTTGTGAAAGTAAGACCTCTTTTTAGAAAATTTGTTTGTGAAAATTTTGCATGACCTTATCCTCACTTCTTTTGTGTAACTCAATCTACTACTATTTGTTAGGGAAATGATACTGGTACTCTAAAACTTGATGCAGACACTCCAACAAACAAAGAAAAATGACTTTGGAATTATATTGATTTTGGAGTGTCTGCGTCAATTTTTGGATTGCCAATATCATTTTCGTTTGTTTATCAGATATTATCGTGGTATCCCTAGGGATTGTTTGGATCTTAGAGAAAAGGAAGGAAAATAAAATTAAAAAAAAAATTCCCTCACCTTGTTCGCTTTGGAGAGAAAGTGAAAGGAAAATAAGAGAACATAAGTTTTTAGCACAGTGTATATTCCTGCACATTTTCCTCCCACTTCCTTTCTTAACCATTTTCCTTTGCTTTCCATAATTTCCAAACGGAGCCTTAAGCTTTACTGTATTTCCTGTATTTGGTAAAGTTTGGAGCTCAGATACTTTAGTATTTGTTAATATTTAGAGCTCGGATATTTTAGTGGTTAAATAATGTTGAAAAGCAGTTATTAGAGATATGGCTAATTTTATTGGTTAGGCAACTGTAGTTTGGTGCGAAATTCCAATATTGAATGTTCATCACACACAAGTAGTGACAGCCCACGTGGTGGCGGCCGCTTAATCTCATGAATTAGGACACGGTTCAATTCCCGAACTCCCCATCCCCATTCCCCTACAACATGAACTCCTAAGCCCTTGTTCGGTTTGGAATTTCAAATCCAGGGTTTTGGATAAAGTAACTTTTTTATTTTTTCTCTCTCTAACTTTTCAATCATTACTTTCATTTTTCACTCTATCTCTCTATTTTTTACCTCTCCCCACAATCATTACTCTCATTTATCTCTCTACCTTTTTTCAAAAACACAACTCACTAATTGATTTCCAAGATTAAAAAAAAAAAAGGAAGAAAGTTTACTACACAGATTTGTTACCTAGCTAAAGTTATAAAATTAATTGATTGCTATAACTAACTCATCAAAAGACTTGAGCTGTTTAAGCATATGGGTATCTCCATCTTTCGGGAAGATCACATAAGAACTGAACCGTTGTTGAAAATTCCCCTACTGATTGATTTGGACTTTCTGTAGCAAACAAGTGGAAGTAGAGGCAAGAGACTAGAGCTGCCACCAAGCTAAGCCAAGTCGAGCTAGAGTAGTGGGTCATTCGAACTTGGTTTGAAAACTCAACGAGTTTTAATCTTATTGAAGCTTGACTTATTTATTATTATACGAGTCAGTCTCAAAAGAGATTCGAGTCGATCCAGAGTTGAGCTCACGCTGTTTTGGTATCATGCTGAGTTCGAAAATGTGTTTTACCTTGGCTTGTTTGTCATTGGAGTCTATTTCATACGAGCTTATAACAATTGGAACGCAAGTTGAGCTCGAGTAGCTAGATAGTTGTACGGATTATGTGTTGTTTTTTCCTTTTCACTTCAGTCAGTCTACTATTTGTAGCTTTCCAAATCCTTTGCTACCCACTTAGTATTTGTTTCATGTTCTACCTTCGTATTTGTTTGCTCAAGCCAGAGAGTACTTAAACTTGATTTACGTCTTTAGATTGGTTCTTTAGTTTTTCAGCATAACTCTTGGACCTCTTGGTTAATTACCTCTTTGTGACTAGTTTGTGTTCCTTAACTCATTCTTCTTGATGGTTGCTTGAAAATTTTGAAAACAAAAGAACTGCTCCAGCCCCAGTGGTGGGATGGCCTCCTGTTCGTTCATTTAGAAAGAATCTTGCCGGTAGCAGTTCATCCAAACAAACCACCGAGTCCCAAAATGCTGTCCAAAGCAAAGTTCCAAGTGAGAAACCTCCTGTTGCAAGTTGCAGAAAAGGTTTCTTTGTGAAGATCAATATGGAAGGAGTTCCCATAGGAAGGAAAGTTGATCTTGAAGCCTACGACAGTTATGAAAAGCTTGCCTCTTCTGTTGATGAACTTTTTCGGGGCCTTCTTGCAGGTTATTTACGCAAGTTTGCTTATAGTTTTTTTCTGTTAGGTTGTTTTTTTCTGTTAGGTTGGTTTTTTCTGTCTACTGGAAAAATTACCTAAAAGTAGGTCTTGTTTGGATATTTTAAATTTTCTGTAGAATATCAATGTCAGTAAATTGATGACTTTATACTTGTTAATTACTACATACTTGTAAATTTGGTTGTCTCATAGCATTTGTTTTTGTTGATATTGTTTAGCTCAAAGAGATTCTTCTGCTGGTGGAATAGAGAACAATCAAGAGGGAGAGAAAGCAATTACAGGGTTATTAGATGGAAGTGGCGAGTATACCCTTGTTTATGAGGATAATGAAGGAGACAGGGTACTTGTTGGGGATGTGCCATGGCGGTAAGCTTCTTATAACTGTGGATCTGATGCATTGTTAATTTATCCTATGTAGTGTTGTGGAGCTGTCTTAGCATGTTCTCTTTCCTCTTGTTTATTCTGACACTGTCATGAACCCTTTTCTTTTCTTTTCTTTTTTATGTACTTAAGATTCTAACCTCTCAGCAAGTATTCCTTTTCTTAGGCACACCTTGCCTTGAACCTGTTAATAAACCCAAGTATGACAATTCAATTCTTGGGTAGAGAACTAAGAAGCATCAAAGCCTGCAACTCATCATCAAACACAATCTTCATAGAAGCAAGTTGATTAACAATGCTATTCATTTCATTCAAATGTTCCGCAATAGATTGCCCTCTTTAAATTTCAAATTCACCAATTTTTTGAACAAAAATGCTTTGTTAGTGGCCGATTTTCTATCATAGAGACTTTCCAATTTCTTCCACAAATCGTAAGCCGAAGTTTCGGTAGAGACATGATGAAAAGCACTAGTGTCAATCCATTGACGAATAAGCCCAACAGCTTTTCGATTCAATGTGGTCCAATCCTCACGTTTCATATCGATGGATTTAGCCGTATCACCTTCTACAGGCCCATGTAAGTCTTTACAATACAAGAGGTCTTCCATTTTAATTTTTCAAGTCACCCAATTAGTTCCATTGCAACTAATCATTCTACCCACATTTCCTTCCATGATTTACACCAAAATAATAAACCCTAGCCAACCTTCGGCTCTAATACTAGTTGTTGGGAAAAATATGTGGAATTCCCACAAGTAAATCACAAAGGAAACAATGTAACTGCAGCAAACTAAAATCTGAAATGCGCAAACCACAAACCAAACGAACACAAGGAATTTTACGTGGTTCCCCCAAAAATGTGAGGTACGTCCACGGGACCGGAGTCCAATTCCACTATCAACAAAGGTTCTTACAAATGGGTTTACAAAGAGACACAAAATCTCACAAACACCATAAGGATAACAAAGAGGAAAGACCTCACCAAATTAATTGAGCCAAAATCCTCCAAAGTTGCCGAATGGAGAGCCCAAATACAGGAGCCGAATCTGTCCCAAAATGCACGAAGATGCTAACGAGATTAGGAGAACAAAATGGCCCTTAACATTCCGCCTTAGCACCGTCGAACACAAAGCACACACAGGACACACACATTTCTCTTTTTCTGGAGAAGAACAAAAACCCCACTGCCTTTTCTTTTTCCAGATAACAACACCAATAAGCTTCCAAGGGAAGGTAAGTAATCTCTAACAAAGCATGTGCCAAACATGTGCTCCAAATGCGTAGAATGTTCCACCAAAACTATCCCACACAAATATAACTCTTTTGGCCCAAACACAGATGTAATTGGGCTCACAAAATTTTGGGCCTCCACAAAATTAACATAAGGAGGGAAACCCAACACATATTACGTAACAGATTAAAGCTTTTGGGACAATTGATAACCTAACATGGTATGCGAGCTTGGGATCCGGGGAGGTCTAGGGTTCAATTCGCTTGATTTGCATTTGTTGCCTGTTGGCATTCTGCTTCTCTCCTTGGCATTGTATTTTGCTCTATGCATGGATGTTTGCATCTCCATGTGCAGTCGATAGTATACATTGTTGAATCCATTTCCTAATAGCTCAAGTATTTGAGATAGTTGGTACATATCATTTGGCCATAATATATGACTAATAATCAGCTAAAAAGAACTGAATACCAGAAGCTGAGATGAGCTGTAATGCTGTATCACAAACAGGGAATTCATGCTGCACATGCAGCTGTATCTCTAAACTTGCAATTGAGCCACCTTTGGACCCAACGAAGTATTTTGCCGTTGTTTGTATGCTTGCTTGTTTCACTCCCTAATTTGGTTTTTAAAATGTCATTTGCAGCATGTTTGTATCTACTGTGAAAAGGCTGCGCGTGTTGAAAAGCTCTGAGCTCTCCAGATTGTGTCGTGAGTTTCGTTTATTCTAATCTCATCATAAGTTACATTTCGTATTGAGAATTAAATAAATTTCAAGTTTTCCGAGCTTCTGACTATCAGCAATTGGGATTTTTGTGCTTTGCAGTCGGCAGTAAGCGAGAAAAGATCCCACTTTCTGATGCGTCAAGATGAAGAAAGCTCGATACTTCTCGAG
Organism: Rhododendron molle; assembly: GCA_025413875.1. Taxonomy (NCBI): domain Eukaryota; kingdom Viridiplantae; phylum Streptophyta; class Magnoliopsida; order Ericales; family Ericaceae; genus Rhododendron; species Rhododendron molle. The sequence goes on from CM046399.1 coordinate 30,313,059, forward strand.
AGAACTTTCACTGAAGTTTGGAGAGAGGGTTTGTGCCTTTTTGACAATTTGGATTGTTTCCTAGGATTGCGAAACGGAAAGAAAGTAATTAATCTGTAGTTAAAACTTAAGGTGATTGTTGTATTGGCAGGACAGAATTGGACTTGTTTTTCTTGAATCCTAGTCATGGCATCTAGAATGGGAAGGACAATACTCAGTTACGTTGATGCATATGGTTTCCTTGTTTTTGGCCCCTGTTTGTTGTGCTGTTAGTACGCAAGCGAAAGATGTCAATACTCTTGACATGTTTTTGGATTTCTGATAGCTTTGGTAATAATCATGTTTCTTTTCTCAGGAAAAGTCTAAATACTACTGAGAAAGGGTTGTATTTTGTTCACCCAATGCGTAAGGGTTGCATCAAATTTTATTTTGACAATCTGATTTGCTCATTGGGCTGGGCTTGGATTTCTAGCCTTCCATACAAAAATCTACCGACTTAGATACCGGTAAGTTCTTGATCGAAACATTTAATTCTTGGTTTGAAATTCTAGAACATGAGAAGTGTTATTCGACCAGTACAGTCACTTTTTAATAAGAAAATTGAGCTAATTTTTTTTTTCTTGCAAGATTGATGATGTAACTGCTCTCGCAAAATAAGATTGATATCTTAATGAAAACATGTGGAAAAGCAAAACAAGAATGATCAAGCATACCCAAGATTCACAAGAATCCAACAAAACGAAATACATGAAGTAAATTTTATAGAAAGCCATTTATGTCACAAACCAGAATAATCAGGAAACTAACAGCCCGCCTTCAAGCGATTCATCTGGACATTTCATGCTTCCAAATCGACACGACACATCAAACCTCAGCTCCCAAGCTTCTGCTCAGTGATCCGGTCCAGTCGCTAAACCATCTCCTCTGCCAGATGATTCTTCCAATCTCCGACCCTCCCTCTCGTAAAATACGTGTTGTTTTCAATTGCCACCAGCGTGTCCACCCAATGGCTCCCCTTCTTGTTCACCTCGAACTTTTTCAAATTCTCAAAACTACACAAGTCCATTACTCTCTTCACCACCCCTTCTATCCCCTCTGCCGCGGAGAAAGGGTGACTGATGAACTCGGCCAGTCACTTGACATAAACTGAGGTCTCTCTCTTCATATATTCATATTTCAGGAACAAAACCTTTTCAGGTTGTTCCAAGCTTGCTTTCCAGTACCCTAAAACATGATCCCAATAGGGTCCATAGAAAGAGACCCCTTTACAAAACGGCTCAAATACTACTTCCATAGGTAGGAATCCAATTTCAGGTCTTACCTTGCATATGAAATGCCAAAAGGAGACAAATACATCCTTTGGGTCCCTGCATATATACACAACTCTACAACCCGAATCTATTAAAGACTCGAGCAATGAAGAGTATGGTATGTGTGTGTGGAGAGAAGGGGACCCGGGTTTTGATTGGATGTGTTATTTACAATGTCTACCTCTAACATTGGAACACAGTCATGAAGCACTTTGACAAGCAAAGGGTTTGCTGAGAAATCGAACTCGGTTCGGGTGACAATGGCAAAAGCCAGGGCTTTGAGCCATGTGGTACCGAATTTTGGAGCACTGCAGAGGATGATCAGTAGATTGTGGTTCAAATTGTTCTTGAGCTAATTTGACACCTTTTAAGTAGAAAGTGTGATGCCAAAAGCCTTCATATTGGAAAAGCCCAAAATCTTCAGGGCAGATTAAACCATTACCTCTGGGGATAATTGAAAGTCCCTTTGCCCTTTGCATGTTGGTGGATGGGCTTCCTCAAGGTCAACTTTCCCATTACAAGTTGTTTCATAGATATCACAACTCTCAGTGTTGGAGGAGGATTCCATGTGTTGAAGGATTTTGTTGCCTCTCTCTCTCTCTCTCTCTCTCTCTCTCTCTCTCTCTCTCTCTCTGTGCACACAGTAGCAGCTTTTGATAGCCCTACGTTGGTTGCCCACTTGGAGCGCGGGTGTAACATTCTATGGACCCTGTCTCGAATGGAGCAGACTTTAGGTTTTTTTGCCACATCGTTCATAAAAGGGTCGGGACATTCAATGAGATATTGAGAAAGACCTGAGGTCTAGGGAGTGCTATTACTTCTATTGGAAAATTGAGAAAGTATTTAACGTGCAAATTCATTCATCAAAACAATGGAAAAGCAAAACAAGAATGATCGCATGAATACAATAAAATGAAATACAAGAGCAGAATATGAACCAAAGCCATTTATTTGTCAAACCAGTGATTTGTAACTAAGCAAACCACCTTCAAGCGATTCATCTGGACATTTCACGGTTTCGAATCACCACCAAACATCAAACCACAGCTTCCAAGCTTTTGCTCTGTGATTCGGTCCATACGCTGCACCATCTCAGCTGTCAGATGATTCTTCCAATCTCTGACCTTCCCTCTCCTAAAATACGTGTTGTTTTCAATTGCTACTGGAGTGTCCACGCGATGCCTCCCATTCTTGTTCACCTCCAAATTGCTCAAATTTTCAAAACTACACAAGTCAATCACTCTCTCCACCGCTCCTTCTGTCTCCTCCGCTGCGGAGAAAGGGTGGCCGATGAATTCTGCCAATCGCTTCACAAGAACCGAGGTCTCTCTCTTCATATCTTCATATTTCAGGAACAAAACCCGCTCAGGTTGTTCCAAGCTTGCTTTCCAGTACCCTAAAACATGGTCCCAATAGGGTCCATAGTAAGAGACCCCTTGACAAAACAGCTCAAATATTACTTCCATAGGTAGAAGTCCAATTTCAGGTCTCGCCTTGCATATGAAATGCCAAAAGGAGACAAATACATCCTTTGGATCCCTGCAGATATACACAACTCTACAACCTGAATCTATAATAGACTTAGGCAATGAAGAATATGGCATGTGTGTGGAGAGAAGGGGAAATTCCGGGTTCCGATCGGACATGTTTTTGACAATGTCTACCTCTAACATTGGAACACAATCATGAGGCACTTTGACGAGCAAAGGGTTTGTGGAGAAGTCGAACTCAGTTCGGGTGACAATGGAAAAAGCTAGGGCTTTGAGCCAGGTGGTACCGGATTTTGGAGCGCTGCAGAGGAAAATATCAGTAGATTGTGGTTTGAATTGCTCTTGAGCTAATTTGACACCTTCTAAGTAGAAACTATGATACCAAAAGCCTTCATATTGGAAAAGCCCAAAATCTTCAGGGCACAGTAAACCATTACCTCTGCTTATAATTGACACAGTCCCTTCCGATTTTGGAGGATAGGCTTCCTCAAGGTCAACTTTCCCATTACAAGTTGTTTCAGAGATATCACAACTCTCAGTGTTGGAGGAAGATTCCATGCGTTGAAGGATTCTCTCTCTCTCTCTCTCTCTCTCTCTCTCTCTCAATTACAAGGATGTAGCATATTCTGTGGTGTTTGTGGTGTATCCAACAGCTTGTGGTATCTACTTATCAGAGTTAAAATTAGTTGGTACAAGCAAGGTCTCTCTCTCTCTCTCTCTCTCTCTCTCTCTCTCTCTCTCTCTCTCTCTCTCTCTCTCTCTCTCTCTCTCTCAATTACAAGGATCTAGCCTATTCTGTGGCGTTGTGGTGTATCCAACAGCTCGTGGTATCTACTTATCAGAGTTCAAACTAGTTGGTACAAGCAAGGTTACCTAATCCTCTAATAGGACCCTCCGCTCCCACTCTTGATCCTCACTTTATGCTTCCGCTTTCAATCCTTGCCCTCATGAATTTTGGTAATTTGGGATGTTTTCACACTTTCACATCAGCGCTCACTTTCACTCGTGGACGCGCATTATGTGACTTAGTTCAAGGTCCCTGTCCATGCATCATAGGTTTATTTCTGGGTTTCAAGTGCACCATGTGATCACTATCTTTTTCAGACTTTACTTTCAGAAAGAGAGTATTAGAAATACTGAAGACTGATAGGACCTTAAGACCTAATTTCCCGTTTCTCATTAGTTGTAAAACGTTCCCTGATAGTCACCTGACACAGTAAATGCCACCTAACCCTTTTGTTTGTATGCTCTGATTTGATAGGTCGGGTCCTCAATGAAAGAAAGACACCTGTATGAATTTCATAATAAAAAGATCCAGAAAGCAATGGGGCCGCTGGACAAGGACAAGGAAAACAGGGAGGAGGAGAAGGACAAGGAAAACAGAAAAAGAATGAAAGGGGAAAAAAAATCAACGAATTACTCAATACTCTTGTACTACAAGTGTGTCTATCTGTGTATAGAGATAGATTTTCCTATAGTACTTCCTTGATGTACTTTTCCTCTACATATGCATCTAGAGACCATAGTTCTATAGGTAGCCTAGAAGGAGAATGAACATCAATTGATAGGGGTTATAGTAGTAGACAACTCAAGGTTTTCAAGTGTCATCTGTCAGTGATGGTAAGAGTTTCTTTGGTGTTTAGATCCCCCATTAGTTTTGCTCAGAACAAACACAAGGGAGGGAATAGTGCGAGTTGGAGGGCGCACAGCAAGAAACCAAGGAAGAAAGAAGAGCCATGGTTATTGGTATGTTAACTTACAGCTATGAAGCACGGATACTCTTTATTGGCCTCCGTATCACATATCAGACACGTATCGGACAAGGATACGTTCCGGATACGTTTTTTAGAGTATTCGATTTTCAGAATTATTTTTTGGTATCCCGATACGTTTCGGATACACTCGGATATGTTTTGGCTATGCTTGGATACGTTTTGGATGCGCACGGGGGTAAATATGAGTAATTATGAATTTATGACTATATATACCATTTTTTCCCCCACAATCAGAAGAAGACGAACGACTGTAAGTCTCTCTCATCTCTCTCTCTTGCCTCTCTTCTCTCTTCTCTCTCTCCTCTCTCCCTCTCGCTCCCTATCTCGTCTCTTTGCAGGTATATATATGTATATATATACACAGGTAACCGTATATATATGTATGTATTCAGGTACATATATATACGTATAATGTAAATATCTCTCTCGTATCGTCTCTCTGTCATCTCTCTCCCTCTCACATCTGATTTTAGATTGTTTTTTTTAACAGTACTCGACTGTCATATCTCTCCTTTGAATTTAGGTTTTTTTTAAATTCAATTATGGAATTTTATTTTTTTATTTTTATATTCAACGTATCGTATTCTACTTTTTGAAAAAATCACATATCCGCAAATCCGTATCCGTATCGTATCGCATCTGTATCCCGTATCTGTATTTGTGCTCCTTAGACTTATAGCTCCCGTTTGCACCAGAAAAACTTATGGCTCCTGTTTGCACCAAAAAACTTACGGCTCCTGTAGAGCATAGCCTAGCCATGACTTCCAGGTAAGGTATGGTTAGATGACATTCAAGGGCAGCCATGGAAGCACAAAGGTGCAGCCCGCACAAATTGGCAATAGGTTGACCAACTGCAATTCAACTATGTGCTGTTCCCTTAAAAGATTGTATTTTCTTGAATGAATGAACAAATTGGAACAGAGGTAATTCCGTGTTCTGGTTTATTGAGTTGTGAACTCACGGCTTTTTTAGTTCTCATAACTACCGAAGCTAGTAGTAAGCTGTAAAAAGTGGACCTACCAACATGAAATAAAAGCTTAGGCTTTAGTTAATTAATAGAAAGAACCGAAGAACATACTCCATTTCATTATAAATCACCTAGCTAACATTCCACCAATGGGGGATGTCTCAAGCATTTAGTGGGCAATGTTCTTGTTGTGGGCCAACTATCTTCTTCTCATTAGTCAATGTGGAATGGTAGGTGATATGTGACCCAGAGTACACCATACAAGTTACACCACCTGAGCTAAGTACGGACACATGATTTCAAGGCGAAAAAAAATATTAAAACTTTGAGCTTGTGTTTACATAATGGCAAATGTTATGAACCAATCCTACTATAATAGCATGGTTTTGAAACTTGGTGACAGTTGCCCTTGTCCAACCCCACTAGGTCCATCCCTTACCCTAGAGCCTCTACTCCACTCCGGAGCCTCTACTCATCTGTCGCACCGCCACAGAGCCCTTTGCTGGATTGGTGGAATGTCATGGTTCGAGGTTTCTGACTGTGGAAGCCCTGGAATTCCTCAAATCTCTGATTTAAGCCTCAAATAGAAAGCATGAATGAAAAACATGCAAGTTTTACAATTCTCGTGTTTCTTTTGGGGCATCTGCCTCTAGTTGGTATTGCTTTATTGACCCAGAAGATACCTTAAAAAGGTTTCTTGTACTAGGACAGAGGCAAAATAATGACCCCCACTGCCAACCAGATCCTAATCTGATTTGAAAAACTCTATGTCAGTCAAAGTAAACTAAATTTCACGTGCATACAAATAATAGTCATTGATTTTGTGTTCAGGGGAAAAAAATAGGCAAAGCAAACTGATGTGTTTTTCTTTCCTTTTCTTTCTCTAGAGTGAAAACAAATTAAAAACTAGACGGCTAATCTTAGTTGGGAAATCGTATCTCGCGAATAAGAATATCAAAGGTAGTCCTTCATAGTCCCCCGTTTGGCATTCAGTTCTAGAGTTGGGATTTTATACCACCCAACCAATGGAAGCCTCCGACCCCATTATCTCACCAAACAAAATATGAGACACAACTGGTTTGATACGTTTTACAGGTTGGATGGGATTGGTAGTGAGGATGGAATTGAGATCAAGATTGATAGTGATGAGGGATTAGTAGTGAAGTTGGTAGTTTGGTTGGAAAGACAGATTTTAATAACCTTGTTTGTCTTGGTTGAGAAGTGAGAAGGGATTAATGTAAATATGTAATAATGTATCACTTTGGCAACTAATACTCCGGACTGGACGACCAAATCCACCCCCAAAAGCACACTACCCATCTGCTCCAAAATATATATATATATATATATATATATACACACACACAACCAAACATAAGCTTAGCGGGTCCCACAACATTGTTAGTCCAATCCTTCCCCTTAAACCGAGCATTAAACCAATAATCTTACTATTACAAGTCATTGGTCTACTAATCCTATGTCAATCTATCCCTCCAAATTAGTCCCTCAATCAAACACAGCCAAAAGGTGCCAAGAGGCCTTTGGCCCAACGGCATCAAGGATGCTCTTAAGAGCTGGAGTAGAAAAAAGGAGGTCGAGAGTTCAATTCATTCTTCAAGGTGTTAATTTAACTGCCAAGCAAAAAAAAAAGAGTAAATTTAACTATTCTAACAAGTAACAACACTGATTTTCGCCAATAAAAATAAAAATAAAATAAAAACAACATGGCCGAAAGGTGCAACAGATAATTTTCCTCCCTCTGCCCTGAAAAACTAAAATTGCCTAAATGCATGACAAATTCTCCATATAGCAGATAAATAGTCTTATGACAGGAAACATATCTTCCAAAAAATTGAAAATTCGATAAAAACCAAAATCAACCATGCCTACCAAAATCCCCCTTATAGTAATTCATCAGCTAAATTACAGAAAAAGGAATACTCTTAGCGCTGCTCCACTGAAAATGTAGCGTTTCAGTAAACTCAATTAAAAACACAGAATTCAACAACTAACAAGCATCAAATATTCTAGTACCAAGATATAAAATTCCAATTAGGTCACCATAGAGATCCATTCCGTCAAAGTTTGGAGAGAGGGAGAGAGAATATACAGACAGAAGATTTGCCTCAGGGCGAGAGCTCTTCGTCCGATCAATACGCACCATTGTTCATGCCTGGCTTGATCCTGTTTGCCTCATATGTACACCTGGTGTACACCTAGTGCAGTCTGTGCAGAGACGACACCGTACGAGCCTCCGAAGGCTCGGCAGCTGTTAGTCTACTACTGTTAGGCCAATTGTCCACCGAATCTGAGGGATTTTGAGAGAGATGATGAAACCCTCGTCGATCGCCATTGATGATTCGAACACTAGTGTGAGGAGATGGCGATTTTTTCGGCTCCTGTGGAGTATTTTGGTTTACAGTTTTGGGTGCGTTTTCCCGCTCTTATTGGAGGGAAAAAGCGGAAGGTTCGGCAGGGGCACTGGATTGAGTTGATAGGTGGGTTATTTACAGCAAAGCCTCGGATTAGGAGTCTCAGAATTTGTTCACTCTCACAAATATAGGTGAAAAAGTGTGGATTCCACCACAACCGAAAATGTAACGCGCACGGATTTATGTGTTTTGTGATCGCAGTCGTTACGTACACAGATTTGCCTACGTGTATCTGGAATCATTCAATGCACAATTTTTTTAGGAACCACGTGTATTGAACGGATCTGAACACATTTGCGTCCGAATATAATGGACATAGACTTTCTCATCGGAGTATGAGATATGAAATGTTTTAGGGAGGACAAACTCATTTGGACTATTTCCCAGCCCATAACGATGGTCCGAGCAATTTCAATTTTAAGATCTTGTTGAGAACACCAATCATGCAAAAAAATTATTGATCTCGGAGTAGGACATACACTATTTTTATGGGGTACTGCTTAAATAATTATAGATATCAATCCATAAGCTAGCATAAAATACTAAAACTATTTTGGTGGAAACTTGTTGAATTGGTACAAGTCATGATTAAAATACTATATGCGTGGGCAAGGTATGATCCTACTTTCTTTTTCTTTTCTTTTTTTTGTAAATGGTAGACGATTTTTTGAACCGATGGGGTACCGATTAGCATGGTTCTTCTTATGCTTTTTATTGTTCTAGAAGAATTGGAAAGTAAGCAAGTTCGGGGGTTCAGTCTTGGATCACGGTAGATGATGATGATGACAACGTAAATTGATGGCAAACGAGGGGCATATATATATATTTCAGTTTTATAGTACTTTTTTACAAATGTGCTCAAAATACGGACTAGTATATGCTGTTTTTCCAACACTGGCAAGTGGGGAAAATAACAGGGCCCCAAGATTCAACCTGGAATTCATTTTGTTCTGGACCTTTACCGAAAAGGAATGTTTTTTCAATACCCACATAAAGAGGCGCATCGCCACTTGTTGTACAAGTTGTGAGCTCTCCCTGCTCTGGTCAAAAGACAAATCATTGTAACAAATCTTGAATGGAATATTGGAGTACCTTCGTTTTCGTATAAGGGGAAGAAAGATGTTGCTGTTGGCAATGATTTTGCCGGAGAAAAGCCGGGGACTCTTAGTGTCTCTTGTTTCCAACTTCTATTCAAGCTTTTCTCCACCTTCGAAAGACAAACTATGCTTCTAAATTCTCAAAGATGCGTGGGAGTTTATTTATTTGCACAAATAAAGCTCAGAAAACTACGGTATGAAATTGGAGGAGCTACTTTAATTGTTTAGTTAACCACCAGAAATACAAAGGAACAAGTAGTTCCATTTTCTTTCTCGCCTTCACCTCTGTGCATTTTCCCAATAAAAAGAGGGATCTCTCAATAAAATTTTAAGCCCTGCTGCCCCGTTTTGCTAAGGTTCTTATTTTTTAAGTACTTATTTCCCGCCTCACGAGACGGGTCATTCTCTCACAATACATCAATTTTAATTCGAAAAATAAGTATTTACTTATTTTAGTTAGTAGAACACGCCTTCAAGCAATCCACGTCTAATTATCTCCCGGTTATTGGCATACTTTCTAACTTCAAGACACCAAGCCCTAGTTTACAAAATCTGGCCAGTCGGTCTAACAAGTTCTACATCTGCCTTTTGCCTCCAGCATGGTGAAGAGTTCAACGACCTACTAGTTCAACACATCTCCTTAGCAGGCAAAAGCTTCGCGGGAGAATTTCCGCTTGACCGGGGAAAAAAAAAAAAAGAAGCTTTGCGGGGACATACATATACATATGCGCGCGCGCGCGAGAGAGAGAGAGAGAGAGAGAGAGAGAGAGAGAGAGATATTTAAGATGTCATTTCACGGTAGCTAGTGTACAAGAGCCGAATACAAGAAAATTAGAAAGAAAAATACCTAGGAAAAGTCTCCCAACAAGCTACTACCAACACCCTGCCTTCTAAGTTGGACTCCCCCAATTTGCCTAATAAACAAACGAGTTCATTTAAGGGAGACAACAAAAACCTAACCCTAATCTTCTTCCAAGAGGGCATCGGGAGCTCACCACTTGACCAGCACACAACAAGTTAAGACAACTAAAAACTGTACATTAGTGAAATTAAACCCCCGAGAGCTCTTCACTGACGCTTGGTGTCCGGATCAGCTGCTAGAACACACAGGAGCATGCCTGGAAAAAAGAAAGAAATGAAAGCCAGCAATGAACATTGTTACTTACCCGAACTGCTGGCTTTCTGCCTTTCCTCAAACAGACATGGTATCTGGAGTTCATGCTGAAGATGTCAGACTCATCCTGCTAAAAAGGCGGGCAGATAAAACAAAACCAAAGAAAGCAGTAAAGAGATGAAAGAGATGCAAAAATGGTTTGAAGTGAACTAGTGTTCAGAAGTTTAGAGCACATGCCTTGTAATCGTCTCCGGCGCAGATGCTGAATCAATCACAGCCCTAGATTTTAGTAACATTCCAGTGTCGCTTTTGGCTTAATGAAAAAAAAAAAGAAGAGGTAACCAACAATTAGAAAACTGGAAGGTCAAAATTCATAAACATGCAGAGCTTAATAATTATGAACATAGTTGTTAGGGTCATACAACTTGATTCAATTTAATATGCCAACAATTCGAACCTTATGTATGAATCAGAAGTATAGAAGAATCAAAAGGTGAATCGCATGAATCAAAAAACGAAGATTCTGAATGCATATGGTCCAAACTCTAACTTGCTATTTAAGAATTAAGGCCCCCGTTCCGCTTTCTTTTTAAAGCTTCCTTTTCAAAAAGAGGGTAATTTCAAGCTCAAATATAATGAAAATGAAAAAAAAAAAAAAATTGCACCATTTAAAAGAACTCAATGAGATCCATCAAACAAGATCCATGTTGGTATGAAAATTATTTGTGTAAACACATGATTTTTGAACTTGAAATTACCTTTCTTTTCTAAAACTTCCTTTTTTACAAAACTGGAACACCCCCTAAATCTCCCAAACGATAAAGACTGCATATGGTGCAAATTCCCACTTAAGAACAAATAAACAACTAAAAAATCTGGACATACAAAAAACAAATAATAAACTGCAGAAGGTAAGAGGGAAAAAATAACTTAAATTCGAAACCTCAAACTCTTCCAGCAGTCCACCGTGAAATACGCCGCTGCCATTGTTGTCACAACCATTCTCAAGGAGCACTTCCGAATCTGCTTCACACGACCCCTGGGAAGATCCAGAGCTATTACTCCCTGCAACACTTGGTGGGCAAGCCTCACTACTACCATGAACTGATTGAAGCCCAAAATCCTCCTCACAAGACCTCATCTCACTAGCAAGGCTAGTGACAACGCTTGTACTTGAAGAGCATCCAGCCTCGAAACCATTTACACCACACGATTTCTCTCGTTCTGATTTAACGAGGCCCTTGCTGGCCTCTTCACCACCTTCATTATCTATCTCCAATTTTGGTCCTACAAAAGCCGATGCTAAAGAGTCCCTAGATGCACTGACAATTTCAGAAGAAACTGAATCCTGCCTCTCTGGGGAAATGAATTTCCGTTTCTCTGAACTTTCCCCCTTAACTGGCATGGCATCAGAATCTCTTCTCCTCTTGAGATGTCTTTCACTATTCTCAGGAGAGAGTTCTTCTTGATGTTGCTCATTAGTGAGCCTCTGTGGTCGAGTTCGCCTATAACCTTCCGGAAGCACATACAAAGGAATCTGCTTTCTAAGGAGATGGGAAACGTGAATTTCCATCCCAGGTTTCCAAAACATGTACATGTTCACTGAATTCTTGAATTCATCAACCGTACCACGAATATCAAATTGTTGACCTTCTTGGACTACCTCTCCTTGCTTCCTCTGCAAACCCATAAAAAAGGCACAATGCGAACCCTGTTTTGTATAGTCAACATACTCGTGTGGATACGGATGGCACTGCAACTTCCCATAGGTGTCCCGCTCTATCTGCAAAATTTGCAAACCAAATTATGAACAGGATTCTTAAAACAATTCCGTCACCTTCCTCCAGCTTAATAGAGCGATAGACCAATCGTGAAAGAAAGTTACAAAATTTTTCAAAGTGCAATCAGTATACTCCCTTAAAATGTTGGATACGCAACAGGGACAAACAAAAAGGGTAAAGAGGGAGTATGATAAGCCACAAAAATAGAGAGGCAGAAGTTAAAAGACAACCGGATTCCCGTCGCCATTAACTGATTCACACTTGAAAAGGGTTGATATTACCATCAGTGTCAGCTGCCGTAGACGGGATTCAACCCAACCTTTCCAGGCAAGCAAATCAACAGCATCTACAGCACCTATGTCCACTTGTAGATAGTTTTTATAGCTCTCAAAGAAAAAGTATGGCTCAAACAGAGCACTCCACTGGGCTTTATTCAGTTCTATTTCCTGAATACAAGAAAGGAAACAAGGTCAAGGCATCAATTAGATAACATACAAGGTAAATATGTACAACCAAGGCTCCTTTTGTTTCGACATAGAATACATTAACACAAAAAGGTTATACCAATATTCGGCACTTTGGATCAACAGAAGTGTGCAACACATCTTCCAACTAAAACATTTACTCTTGTAGCCAAAATCAACTATTGTGTAATTCAATGGTAAGTTATTTTAGCTAGGGTTCTCAGTGCTTCACTAACCAACTGGCATCCCAAAACGAGGCATGATGAAGACAGAAATGAGAGAGAGAGAGAGAGAGAGAGAGAGATCCAAGTTTCAATTTCAAGTAAATTATGTTGAGTTATTATCTGGAACTGATATAGAAAGAAGAAACAGTTATTTACTTGGCAACTTTTTATTTGTGCCAACTGCCAACAGTTAAGCCAACCAAACACCAGAAAATAGGAGGGGAATTTTGTTTCCCATAAAAAATCATCTTCAGCTCCCAATGTAGATGCTTTTCATCGAAACAAAAAGAGCCAAGTTAGAAGAAATTGTTTCTGTTCTCACCTCACAGATCTTCTTACCAAATTCAAATTGCTCCATCATGACCCGAAGAGTACTTACGGATACATTGTAACTAGAATTCATGCAAGGGTAGGCAGGTGTTATTATTGGCATATGATGAGTTCGGTCCTTAGGATTTTTACGAGGGTCCCACACAGAAAATCCAAGTTCATCTTCTTCTATAGCACAAAGCATCACAGGATTCGGCCAACGCCACAGCGTATAAACCCTGAAAAATCGGGGCACCAGCATACTAGGAATTGCATTGGGATACAGCTGACACACCCTAGCTACAAGAAGAGCCCAGTTGACGCCGCCAAGAAAACCAGTCACCTGTAAAAGCCAAAGGGTGACCAAGAAAAATAGAAACTAAATTTGGACCACACAGTAGACAAGTAAATACTGAATGAAGAAGTCACTTACGTTGGAATAAACACCACGCCTTTTTGCCCAAAACTTCAAACACCGCAGCGTCGTGCGAAAATGCTAAGATTTGCAACACAGTTCACGCAATAACAAGGAATCAAGGGTTTTGTGGACAATCCATTCCCTCAAATACACAGTGTAGAAAAGAGAACTCGCAAGCATTCATGACAATTACCTCAACATTTGGTACAAGCTTAAGAATCTGGTCTGCAACCCTACAGCCATTAAGGCTCCGAACTGTTGGCTCGTCAACATTGTCCAATACAGACAAGTCTGAGATATCCAAATCCTGCTCATAGGCAGAAACCTTCTTATAAAATAGGAAACCAAACTTCAAAAGTAGAGAAGCTACGTCGCATTTGATGGTTGAATGAACACATCAATGACAGCAGTCACAGCACCACCAAAATAAAATAAAATGGGTGCTACCACAATTAGCAAGTCCAAAAAGAATAGCACTCTGCAAGTGAGATTAACTCGAAAACGAGCATTAACAACAAATGATTTGCTTCCTCTAGAGACCCATGTACACCACCATGTAGCTCGAGGCCAAATATACTTGACTGAATACTCCAACTGTTCAACGCATGATCAAATTAAAGGTGTATAACAAAAACAAAAGATCAACATCCACAAAACAATGAAACTTCTGTTAAACAAAACAAAACTATAACTTAAAATGTCTCCTCCCCGATCCCGTAAACACACTCTCCAACATATACTCAAGAATGGTACCCATATAAAACGAAGCAATTGCCAAAAGTCAAGGCCAGTAATCCAAAATGAACTTAAACCAGCTCTCATTGCAGTAGATCCACAATAACACAAGACTTCCTCCATTAGATACTTTGCAAAAGCCAACGTAGCAAAAGTGGAGACAAAATCTACACCATAAAACCAATACACCCCTGTTCAGAGAGGTAACAACCATACATTCATGATCTCCTAATAACAAGTTTCAAGGAAATGACCCAACAAAAAAGCTCACAATAACCATTAGCATATTTATAAGAGAAATAGAGACATGTAATCATGCTCCCCGTCTAAAATACCACCTCCTCACACCAGGAAAGCAAACAATACAAAGAAGTTACAAAAGACAAGGCCAACAAATAAAAACTAAACAAATTGAAAAACTTACTTCTGGGACAACCAACAGGGAAATACTTGCATAAAGAAGATCAATTGATACTCCGTCAAACTTAAGTTTCATAACGGGCACATGAGCATCTGGGACTGGTTGCAGCTCTGTAACTTCTTCCATCTCAGCCAGAATGTTGTGCAGTCCAAAGAAGAAATCTTCCTGATAAAGTCAACCCCAGGATTATATTCAGATAAAAGAAATACAACACAACTTTACAACACCTCATCTTAAGAAATCAATAAAACTATACTTTACCTCGCGATTCACATAGGAAGGCCCAACACATAAGGTATCTATGTCAGCTCCGGGACCATGTACCTATAGAATAGCAGAGGTTGTGCTTGATCATAATATACAACAACAAAGGATGTTACATTCACAAGCCAACGACGTAGGATCATGGAATTATGCCACGATATTGTAGATACATAAAGTTGCATAAAGAAAAACAGCATGCTAATATGCATAAAGTATGTGCAAGTGCAAGTGCAACCGCAACCGCAATGGACAATTACGGGAACTCTACAAAATAGAACTAGCAGAAAATCTTGCAGAAAGCATGTGTGTTTGTGCACACATAATTGAACTCCATGCCATCTCCTGTGAGCAAACACCGAGAGTATGGATTGAACAACACAAACTCATTCAGCCCTTCACCTCAACAACTTTGAACCACTAAATAATCCCAATAACCTCTATAACCACCTACATGTATGCGTGTGTGTGTATATACATATATATATAAAAACATATACTCCATGCCATCTCATATGCCCAAAAACCAAGAGTGTGGACAATATTTTGAGACATGAATCGAACGTGTAAAATTTCTAACCTTGGAGCGCACTCCGTCCAGTTTCCTACCAACTACGAATTGCAGTATCAAATAAACAAAAAATTCATATACCGCACCAAAGGGACAAAAGCTTATATAAACATGATTACCCCGAGCCGATAGGAACCAAAAGTGAATAAAACAGCATTTGCAGCCTCCACCATCTGATCGGTGTAGCCTCGCAACCGTGTACGTTGCTTCACCCAATCTTTCACAACCTAAAATACATGAGAATGTCATCAAAACTACCATACAATCCTAGTTCGTGCACTTCTAAGTTTTGCATTTGCAAAACCCATAGTTACTTCCACTCCTATTTTCAATCCAATTATCACAAACCTCAGGAAACCATTTAGCAAAACATTCATATGCAAAGACTACCTCCTTGATGCGACAAAGAACCTCCTCTCTCTTGGCAGCTTCCTCCTTGCTTTCGTACAGCCCAGCATTAACCAAAAACTACAAAACAAAACATAAAAAATTTCAGACCACGAATACCTGATATCTATCTGCTCACCCAACCCACAAAAAAATAATATGTGATACAAGAAATACACAAACAAACCCTCTCCAATTCCCTAGATCTCTGTAAATCGGTGACCGTAGGCCCTGCGGTAGACAACGGCTTCGTGACACCGTACTGCTTTGGCGAAGCAACGGTTAAACCCCCTGAACTCTTCATGACAGAAAATAGAAATAAACCCTACAATTAAAAGCAAATTGGGGGGGCGGGGGGGAACATACAAAGAACAATGGGACGTGAAATTCAACTACGAGGACTTTCGTAATTAGAATTTCAGACTCGGATAGAATCGGACAGTAGCTTGTCCGTATGGAATTAAACAACCCTATGAAACGCCAAAAAAAAAAAAAAAATCTAGATCATAAAAAATTATCAAAACCTAGGGATTAATTCAGTGCCGAATTGAATCAAACGGCGGGGAAACCCTAAACGCTAGATTTAATGGGAGATCAAGACCTTAATATCTAAAGACTTGAAAGGGGAGAATCTATAGAGCGATTGTTGACTGAAACCCTAGATTATTTTCTCAGGAAGAAGGACGATCAAAGGAATCGAGTGAGTACTGCTGGCTGAAACCTCAACTCAGTGCCGGATCAAAATCAAAACCCTAACAGGATGGGAAATCTGAGATGGATTAACGAATGAAACCCTAAGATTAGAACAGACAACGGAGGATGGAATTCACCGAGGAGATTATTATGTTTTACAGGAACGAAGATCAAGGGAATCTGAGCAAATCCACAATCGAAAGAAAACGAGTGGACCCGCGGCGAGGCTTTATGGATTCTAAATTGGGATGTGTGGAGATTTCAGACAGAGAAAAGGAGAGTCTTTAAGATCACCGCGTGAGAGAGAGAGGGAGAGGGAGAGAGAGAGAGATTCGTAGTTTGATGAGGAGAGAGAGAAGACTCGGAATAGGAAAATTCAAAGTCCTAGTACTGTGTTTGGGTCCAACTCTAGATATTTTGCGCCGATGCGCAAAAAAAAATTAGCTTGATTGAACGTCAAATGGTAAGTGTCCAGTCCAATTTTTATTACCGTCCAGTCCGGTTAAGTTGTGGGCTCCTCTCAAGTCTACAACAAGAATCGAAAATGTTCATTTACTAGGGCTCGTCGAATAAGTCATCCACGCAAATATTAGTTTGAAAAACATGATAGAAATATATTTGTTTAAGACAAAAATGAGCAATTATGAGTTATAATTTACTTTTTGCCATCGCATTTTTCTTGGACAAATCTGTTTGGTTTATGTACGTATCTATGTACAATAAACTAATTTTCTGCGTAAATGACATACTTGACGAGCTCTACAAAATAAACGTTTCTGATCGTTGTTGTGGGCCCGTGAACCGAACAAGACATAAAAAAAAAAAAACCCGAACTGGACATAAAACGTTCATTTACTAGAGCTCGTCGAATAAATCATCCACGCAAATATTAGTTTGAAAAACATGATAGAAATATATTTGTTTAAGAAAAAAATGAGCAATTATGAAGTTTAATTTATTTTTTGTCATCGCATTTTTCTTGTACAGATCTGTTTGGTTTATGTACCATTTGACGTTCAATCAAGCTAATTTTTTTTTGCGTAAATAACTTAGTTGACAAGCTCTACAAAATAAACGTTTCATTTCGTTGTTGTGGGCCCGTGAACCAAACTGGACATGAGAAAAAACCTGGACTGGACACTAACCCGTGGAAGGGATGTGTGAAGTTGGAAAAATTATCCAAGTGCAATTGGAGCGAAAAAATCTTCAATGCAACAATTATTTGTAATATTCTTTCACATGATATGGACGTCATGCACGTGTAGATCCCACATCATTTAAAAGACGTTACAAATAACCGTTGAATTGAAAATCTTCTTCCTTGAGACACCACCACGTTATGCTGCTCGGTGCCTCCTTCTACCATACGAGAAATTATTCGGTGCCCTTGGGGCAGCACGTGGCGCTGCCCCAGCACATCCGAGCCGTTCATTCGGCCCTTGGACGGCTCGGATTTAGTGAGAGAAGCAGAGAGAAAAAGGGGAGAGAGAAAGGAGGAGAGAGAGTGTTTTAATCTCGTCCGTTCGGTATCCGAACGGACGGCTCGGATCGTGCCCAGGGGCACCACGTGTCCCTGCCCTTGGGGCAAGGAATAATTTAGTGTTTAGCAACTAGCGGTATGGAATAATCTCCCGTGGAGTCGGCAGCGATTCGGTATGGTGGAGATTTTTATATATTTTTATAGTAGTGACGTCGACTACGAGGGAAACAGCTGGCAGCCGACATTCGACACCTGCCAGTTTGGGGACGGCTTCTTCTGGTGTCTCCTGCTCGAATTATATGCACTATCTACAATTGGAAAAAAGTTATAGCTCAAACCGGACATTTCACGTCGAGTCGGGAGCCCCTATGATCACGTTTAGAGAGGAGTCGTTATGCTGGTCGTCCCCCTCCCATCCTTTTGATGATAAAAAAAAATTGGAAAAAAGTGTTTTGATAAAAAAAAAAAAAAAACAATGGAAAAAAGTTTACAAATGCACCGCGACATTTGTTTTTAGTAGTAATATATATATATTTCTGATCCGCGTAAAATTTTATTAAACTCCTTAAAGGTATAAATAAAATTAACGAGTTTAATAAAATTTTAATGGACTTATATATTTACAAAAAAGTGGAGGGCAAAAAATCATTATCCTTGTTAAATTGATTTTTTGACTTATTCTTGAATTACAAGGAGTGAAAAAATATATCGCATGGAATAGACGTTCATGAATAACACTTGCTTATAGTATAGTATATATATGGATTAAGTCCAACTAGTAAGCCAATTAAAGGAACAAACAAGTAACCAACGAATTATCATTCGAAACAAAACATCGAATCTTTGCTTTCGAGAATTCAGATCACGCTAACAAGTCTTGAAATATATACCTATCAAAATATACATTACAGTTGACTTCTTGTTGTGGCCCCAATTCTAAAAAATACTACGTCTTGCCATTCGTGTCATTGTTCTAACCCTCTCCTCCACCTCCGTTTCATCTTTACGCAGATCTCATACACTTATTTTTGAGCTCCCCATAAATTTTTAGTGAGCAATCGAGTAGAAAGGACACGCGTTATTTTTAGTGAGAAAACGCGTCTCAATCTAGAGCCATCAACTCATGGAAGTTTCTTCCCTCTTTCTTTGGAAGAATAAAGGACACACTTTTTTTTTTATATATAAACTATCGGTCTTGCTATTGTCAGCCCACTGGGCTGACAATAAACACACTAGAAAATAAGAAAAACACGTATTTCTATGTGCTTTTTATATTTTTTAATACACATTCACACACTCACTATCGTCAGCCCATTGAGCTGATTTTAGAATTTTCTATAAACTATATAAAAAACCAAAGGACATAGGTTGATGATAAGATGATGCCACTTGACCAATAGGCAATAATAGTGCTCGTCCTTTTGGTTGAGTGAATCGAGAAATTATTCGTTGCCTCAAAGGCAACACGTGGCCGTGCCTGGGCACATCTGAGCCGTCCGTTCGGTACCCGGACGGCTCGGATTTAGTGAGAGAAACAGAGAGAGAAAGGGGAGAGAGAAAGGAGGAGAGAGGGTGTTTTAATCCGAGCCGTCCGGGTACCGAACGGACGGCTCGGATGTGCCCAGGCACGACCACGTGTCCCTGCCTTTGGGGCAAGGAATAATTTCTCGAGTGAATCGGTTCGTTTTCTCTACTGGATTGACTACGATTTTTGGTTTTTTTTTTGGATAAATGGGTAGAGTTTCTTGCCCCAATATTGCGAAGTTTTCTTCATAGCTCTTGTTCGGTTGTCAGTTTTGAGTAGTGTTTTTGAATAAAGGTAGAGAGAGAAATGAGAGTAATGATTGTGGAGAGAGATAAAAAGTAGAGAGAGATAGAGTGAAAAATGAGAGTAATGATTGAAAAATTAGAGAGAGAAAAAGTAGAAAAGTTACTTTTTCCAAAATTTTGGGTTTGGAGTTCCAAACCGAACAAGGCCCCTAATTTAATTGTAACTTTTCGGAATTTGTGTTATTTTTTAATTGATTATATATTTTAATTTATAATGTTTTATGTGGTTTTAAAAACGGTGTATTATGAAACAAATCAAGATCTATTAAACAAGATCCATATTTGATAGGATTATAAAATTCATTATTAATTTAAAGATATAGCTAGTTTTTTTTTATCCACTTAGAATACAACTGGGACAAGTAAATTAGGACGTATGGAGTAGTTTGATGAAAATAAAAAGAATGTGGAAAGAGAATCACATTGAAATTGAGTAGTTTTCATGTTTGGTTTTTAAGGAGAGGACGGTGAAAAATAATTTTTTTTTTAAAAAAATAAAAAGAAGGAGAGAAGGGAAAAGAGGAAGGAAAATATACGAAAATTTTTTTTAGAAGATTTTTCCGTTTTCTCTGCCTACTGCGTAATAAAGAGGGAGAATAAAAGTATGTTTCCTTTCTCTTTCCAAGCTTTAAAATCCAAACATTAGTTTTGAGCCGGGAAACAACCAAACACGCCCTAAGAACTAATGTTAACGATAAAGCCAAAAAAAAAAAGAAAAAGAAAAAGAAAGAAAAGAAAGAGAGTATGTAGATTGTCCAAATCTTTGTTTGTGGCCCTAGTTCAGAATCAACTTTGATGACTCGTTTTAAATAATATATTTAGATAGTAATAATTAAAATTGTAACCATCGTCAACATTTTTTGAATTCAGAATCAACTATTTGATGACTCGTTTTAAAATCAAATCTCTAGGTTGGGAGTAATTATTAAAATCGTAACTGTCGTCAACATTCTTTAAATACAATTATAACGGGATTACGTGATAACGAATATTAGAACAATATTATTTGCTTTACTAATATTATTTGCTTTACTAACTCAGAAAATGAACATAACACTTACCTCTAACATGGACAGGTCCGTCTCTGAGGGAAGGCGAGGAAGGATTACAGTGACAGTTTTCATTTTTATGTTTTCATTTTACAGTGACAGCGAGGAAGAATAGATTTGTAATAGTAATAGTTTTTATTGTCCTTATTCAAGTTCAATCATCACACGAAAATAAGTAAAATTGGAATTTCTCTCAAGGACTCGGGTGGAGAGTAAGAGAACAGACTGAACAGTATAGTAGCCCAGCCCAGTCTGATTGGACCTCCTAGATTCAAACTCTGTATTGGTCCATGAAAATCTCAGCCTAGGCCCATCATTCAGACCCATTATGTACTGGGTCAGAGGCCCGAATCCGTCATGTTCCAAATGCAACTCAGAATGGAGTACATTTTTTTTTTGGGACTTCATACCCAAAGCTATTTAACTCCAAATTTACTTTATCCTTCAATTTTTAGGCTAAGTTCCGCTAAACTTTTTCCAGGCTTTTGAACGTTTTGTTTTTATTTGATTTTTTTGAGAAAGCAAATTTATAATGAGTGGCACAAAAGGGTGTTTTCTTAAACAATCTTTTACAACCACAAACGTTAAGACAAATACATCCACAAACGTTAAGACAAATACATTCACGTTCACATGGGGACTTACACACACTACGCACTCACTGTTTGCGGGACCCGCAAATAATTGTGAGTGTGTATTTGGAAGATTTGTGAGGTGTGTGGGCTGGGGTCCGATCTTCTCTGTTTCAAAAATCCATGTGTTTTTGTGCCGAGAGATTTTTTGGACATTTGATTGTGTTTTTTTTATTTTTATAAATTCAACGGCTAGAAATTTTGTCGACACAAAGGCATAGAGATTTTCGGCGCAGAAGATCTTGGCTCGTGTTATTACATGATAAGAAGTATACATGTACCAGATCCAACTAGTGGCAACTGGCAAGTTAAAGCATCTCCAGTCTTGACCCAAATCCTTCCTCAAATTTAAAATTGGGGCAAAAATATTAAAAATATCTCTCCAATCTTTTACCCAAATCCTTTCCCATTTTGGATTTTACCCATTTTTTTTATCTAAATTTGGGACAATCCAAACCCTTTTCCCATTTTTTCAACGGCTAGTAGGACAACGAAACCTCGCCGGAACCTCTGATCGTTGCCGAGCTTTGGTTGCTTTAACGTCAAGAGAGAGAGAGGTACCTGGTAGTTCTTGACTTCGATCGATTTAGGCCGATTGTTGCTGGAAGAGTTGAGATAGAGAGAGAGAGAGAGAGAGAGAGAGAGAAATTGGAACTGTTGTCTGATCGTTGCCAGAACTGTTGCCGTAGCCGCCGATCTTGGCTTTGATGGTGGGCGTTAGAGAAAGAGATTACCAGTTTTGATGGCTCTATCCTATTTACCATTTTGCCATTAGGAATAAAAAAATACATATATTTGGATAAATTTGGGGTTTAATGGTTGGTGATGCTCCAACCCAAAAAAGGGTTTTTATCCAAAATTTGACTCAAATTTGAGTAAAAATTTCTCGAGATGCTATTACGCACATGAGCCCGTGAAGCTCGCAGCTCCAACGGTCAAAAAATCGAGGGTTTAAAATTTTCAAATAGGTATATAACGCCATCGCCAACGGTCATCTGGTTAGTGCCTTCCTTCCGCTCCCTGTTGCATTCTCTCTCCCTTCCAAAGCAATCAAAGAGAGAGAAAGAAAGAAACTACAGTAATCTGAATCGCAAATAGCCATTGAAGAAGACGAGATTCCAAAGAAAATGGACGATTCTGATAAGGGTTTGGTCTCCTCACCGACAGCGACTATCGAGCCCTCTGCGATTCCGGAATTCTCAGCAACTGGTAATATTCCTCATCCCTTTCCTAAAATGGTACAAGATCTGGGCTTTGTGTACGTGTGTTTCAACTGGGTATCTTGAATATTTCAGTTTTGAGACAAAAATAGAAGAAGAATTGAAATCTTGCAGTTATTACAGTGTACTGTAGCAATTGTAGTTGCATTTGTGAAGAGATTCAACCCTTTCCCTTCTTTTCCGTTTGTTATCCAGGAAATCGGAGCATGGCATTACCATGGTTTAATTTTCAATTACCCTTGTTTGTTTAGATTGTAAATCAACAGGTGCTCTCCTTTTCATAGTCTCACAGATGTTGTTAAAACACACTATACGTATTCTACGATTTGTATCGTTTCATTCGGGAACGATACATATTCCACTATGTATCATTTTGTATAAAAATCCTACGATTTACATGCGTATCCTAATTCTATACGTATCCCATGGTTACTTATTTGGAAAACGTCGGACCTTATTTTAAGAAGCGGAAGCCCAAATGCATTAATCTAAGCCGTTCGTAGGACTTGCATAAAAGTAAGAACCATACTTCAATGGTATTTTGTCTAACTTTTCTTTTCCTAACAAAGGGAACATAAAACCTTAATGTAATAGGCCCTAATTGAGAGACTTGAAATTTTGTATCTTAATTTTTTTTTAAATGTAATCATAGTTTGTTAGTGTTATTAAGATTATCTACTTTTTAATTGTATATTAATTATGATTAATGTTGTCGAAGCATAAACTGAATTTAGTATTTTGATAAAACTCCAATTGACAAAACCCAAATATGATAGATATTATCGAAAAAGATATAAATATCTAGTGTTAGAAATTTTAAAATATCTAATTCTAGAAGCTCTAAAATATCATTGTGAGGCTCTCGGCTTTCCTCTCGATCGGAGCCTGTCGTGATAGCGTAGGTTTGCCTCGGAGATTCCCTCCACTGCTTCGACGTGAGAACTCGTTCGCGCCCTCGGTAGAAGGCGTCTCGTATCCTCACCCGAAGACGGCAGGCGTGCTTTTTGGGTAGTAATCCAAGGCAATTGTTCATTCTCTGCTATTTTGATATCCATTGGTGCTGTGTTGCTAGCTGTGACTCGAGTTTTAGCCAATTCTTAGGGTATTGAATGTCTGGATTTCATACTCCACATGGACCTTTATTGGCGGTGTGAAGTCGTTCCTGGTCTTAGACATTTATCTTTCTTGTTTCATTCTTAGTTGGATGGTTTTGGTGTTTCATTTGTCATTGTTTTCGGATGGATATTTGTAGATGCCAGCTTCTTTGAAATGATATGTAAACATCTAGAGTTTTTTTGTGAGAATTAGTTACCTGTGTAATTGTAGAATTACCCTAAAGTTTATGTTGTGTGGAAATGTCTTTGTGTTAGAGTCATGCATGGAATAGTACAAATAGGGACGGGTTCTAACCATTTTGTACCAAGCCGAACAAAGTTTGAGTTTAAGTGGAATAAAAATACTCTCCTTCTCCACTCTTGTCTTTAGTATTCTTCCTCTTCCAAAATGTAGTCCAACTAAACAATAGAAACTCTTGCTCTTCTAGCAAATGTATCTCAAAATACACGATACGCGATACGAACTATCTAATTGAAAACATGATACACGATACGTTTCCCCATTTGAAATCCAATTATTCTAGTTTTATATGGGTAGTGGAATCTTGGTATGCTGTACCATAGCAATTGTAGTTGCATTTGTGAAGATTCAGCATTTTTCTCTCCACTTTCCAATTTGTTAGGAAACCAGGGATGTCATATCATCGTTTTTTTTGAGAGTTTGTTTAAGATTTGTAAACCAAGAGTTTTAGATTCCCTCTTTCCCATTCAATTTTTGTGCGTTCCCCAAAATTTTCATAGTTTCACACCCAATTTATTCCAGTTTTGTAGCTTGTGTTAAGAGATCTTTCTGATAACAAATGCAGGGCAACCAGATGAGAATACCCAAAACTGTGATAAAATGGTTTCAAAGTTGCACAGTTCGCTAAAGAAACCACCAATCAAACACTTCATGTCACCCACCGTATCTGCAGCCTCCAAGGCTTCTGCTCCAAGAAATAAAGTCTTGGTAGAGAGAAATGAAGCTCTGAATTCCACCGAAACCCATCACAATAACACCACAAATCTTTATTCAAAAATTTCTCCTTTGTGTAGTACTGATAGTTCTGTCTCAAACCGAGTAACCCCAGTGCAAAGTAGGGGTTCTGAGTCTGATGATGATGAACATAACACTTGTGTATCCGATTCATCATTGGCTTATGATCCCTTGACGAATTTTCTCTCCCCTAGGCCTAAGTTCCTCAGGTACAAGCCAAATCGGCGTCGCGAGATCTTTCTTGGCGAAGAAAATGAGATTGGGAAAGAAAATGTTGTGTCTGGTGTCAAATCAAATGTTCGTTTAGATTCCCAGAGGGGTTTTGTGAAACAAGAAGATGGAGAAAACATGACTGGGAATGAACAAGATGAAGGGTCTGGTGTCAAATCAAGTGCTTGTTTAGCTTCTCGGAGAAACATTTCTAAGGAAGAGAAGGTTCCATCTTCTGAAGAAAGTATTGTGGACCAAAAAGATGAAAAGATTAACGAACTGAATGGAGATCATCAGGAGGATGATTCTGACGAGGAAATTGAAGAGTTCGAAAAGGAGGAGAATTATTCAGTTTTGAAAAATGTGATGGAATTTCTACTTGTAATTGGTATTCTGTTCTTATCTACCATTTACATTTGTTCCATGAACTCTCCTTCGTCTTCACTGACCCCACATGCCTTGGGGAATCTCAAATATGGGTACCACCAAATTCAGAATTACACTTCCGAAGTCGATTTCCTTGAAGGTAGAAGTCTATCATTGGTTCAAACAGAAGGGATGCAATTTAATAGTAGTGTCGGTTTTGAAGAGGAAGCGAAAACTGAAGGAAACATCAAGGGATTGGTGGAAGATAAGTTGGTTAAAGTGGTAGATGTGGAAAAAACTGTTGGTTTTCCTTCGGAAGAAAATGCAGAAAGTGAAGAAGTTCTTGATCAATTGAAGGAGTTTGAACTCTCAGAAACTACAGAAAAGTCTGAATACGTGCAATTGGAAGTAGAGGACAAAGCTGAAACAATTAAAGTAGTTTTCGACGATGGAGTTGAAAAGGAAGTGGTTGAAATCAAAATGGAGGAGGGGGTCGAAGAAGGCCTTACCAAAAACGCAGATGGTATTTCTAAAGGAGAGGTTGATTTAGTCATGGAATTTTTGTTGCTTCTTGTGATGGCAGCATTGTCTCTATTGGGATTTCGTTTTTGTCGAAAGAAAACCTCTTTGTCCATAGAAAAACCTCTTTCTGAATCTATCTTAGCAGAGAAAACCACCTCAGTAGGTCCAATAGTGCTTCCATATGTGGAAGAAGAACATGTTGAGAAAGTCGAGTCTTTTGTGAATCCTTCTTCACCTTTGCTTCGCTCGAGGGAGGAAGAGTTTTACCAAATCCGAGCACCAACGGTTGAGTTGCTTGGAGAATTTGTGGTTGGAGATGTTAGCAGTTCTATTAAGAGTTGTGGCATGAAAAGTAAGATGATGGAACTTGAAGTGAGCAGCAGTTCTGTTTTCCAAGAGAAGGAGACAGGGAGCAAGGCCCATGTTTTTTCGAGTCCAGTGAAGCCACCTTCATCGGAGTTCTCTACTATGAATTCTCCTTCATATGGAAGCTTTACTGCTGAGAAGAAGATTTCAAAAAAGGAGGTATTCCCCCTTATCCCTTTTTTTTTTTTTTTTCGTTTTTTTGATTGTTTGATGTCTCAAGTTATTTGTGCATTTTGATTAATAATAATAATAATAATAAATCCATGTTGAAATTGCTCTTTTGCCATACCCTTGAATTGAAGTGACGAGTTCAACAAGAACTGAAGGGCATTTTTTAATAGTATCTGTTTGTAAAGTGCAACAATTGTAGACTTCTTCAACTATGGTTACTCGGTTTGAGTTTACCCTGAAGTTTGTTCATCTTGCCCTTGGCCCTAGACCAATGTAACTCAAAGTAGATCCACCTTTTGGTAGACTATGGCTTAACTAGTGAATGTTTCTGATTATGTGCAGGATAACCTCTATTCAATTTAAGAAAGTAGCTCAGCTAGAAGAACTTTCAAGCATAGAATTTTCAGAACTTGAAGTCTGAAGTTATTTGTCGTTTGTGTTTTGAAACAGGAGGGCAAAGGAGGAGAGGTGAAGTCGGCGGCTGCAACTACAGTGAGGCGATCTAGCAGACTCCGTAGCCGTGCAGTAATGTCCCCATGAGTCTTCAAGTTTAGCTAACCCCCTTGGATTATTTGGAAACTTTCCAAAATTTGAAGCATAATCATCCTGCGTTTGTACCTAATTTGTCCACCTACCTTCCACTCTGTGCTAATTAGGAAGACTGAAGGAGGGTTGTCCACAATCTTCTGTGATCAAATAGCTGTCTTTTAACATGTAGGAACTGATTTTGAATTTGAATGAAACGATGCAGAATTCCCATTACTCTTAATCATCCTGCGTTTGTACCTAATTTGTCCACCTACCTTCCACTCTGTGCTAATTAGGAAGACTGAAGGAGGGTTGTCCACAATCTTCTGTGATCAAATAGCTGTCTTTTAACATGTAGGAACTGATTTTGAATTTGAATGAAACGATGCAGAATTCCCATTACTCTTAATCATCCTGCGTTTGTACCTAATTTGTCCACCTACCTTCCACTCTGTGCTAATTAGGAAGACTGAAGGAGGGTTGTCCACAATCTTCTGTGATCAAATAGCTGTCTTTTAACATGTAGGAACTGATTTTGAATTTGAATGAAACGATGCAGAATTCCCATTACTCTTAATCATCCTGCGTTTGTACCTAATTTTTCCACCTACCTTCCACTCTGTGCTAATTAGGAAAACTGAAGGAGGGTTGTCCACAATCTTCTGTGATCAAATAGCTGTCTTTTAACATGTAGGAACTGATTTTGAATTTGAATGAAACGATGCAGAATTCCATTACTCTTAATCATCCTGCGTTTGTACCTAATTTGTCCACCTACCTTCCACTCTGTGCTAATTAGGAAGACTGAAGGAGGGTTGTCTACAATCTTCTGTGATCTAATAGCTGTCTTTTAACATGTAGGAACTGATTTTGAATTTGAACGAAACGATGGAGAATTCCCATTACTCTTAATAGCCTCACATTGAGGAGTTGCATTTTGTGCTTTGTGTTCATAAATCTTGTGGGAATTTATTGTTTCCCATGTACAATCCTCCGCCGCATGAAATTAATGTTTTCTCGACAAGGATAAATGGAGCTCAATATCCAAATTGATCAAACTTGTGAAATGTGTTATTTTTGTGCTAGTTTCATAAATCTCAAGGAACATTAATGTTTCTAGACATCCCTTGCACCAAATAGGCCTTAGGGAATAGGTTTATTGACAACCCTAACTCTTGAATTGCAGTGCTAGTAATTGAATAAATTTTTTATGCCTCTCTTATTTCATTGATGATTGAGTCGATAAGCTTTTATCTGCAAAAAAACTAAAGATTCAGCAAAAATAAAATTAACCAATTTCAAGTCACTTCCATATAACACAATGAACTGATCCCAGTTTCAAGAACGAGGAACTACATAATAGAATCAAAGCATTTGGTATTTACATCTCTCTCTCTCTCTCTCTCTCTCCCTCTCATGTTGCAAGAAGCCAGCCAGCCAGGTAATCTCTCTCTCTCTCTCTCTCATGTTGGAAGTGACCAGCCAGGCAGGTAATCTCATTCCAACTTATTTTGTGAGTGAACCATAGGGGGCCTGCAACAACTTACAAGACTACCTCTTCTACTGCTTGGAGAAGACAAGGATGACAATGAGCCCCTTGAAGTTTTCTTTGATATAATGGGCTTTGGAATTAGAGTGTAAGATCTGCATCTGTCTAATCCACCTGCATAGCTCTTTGATGCCTTGATCATTTGCCTTCTGGAAAGGGTACTTTCTTTCTTGGGAAGATCTTCTATGCTTGTCACCCTTGATAGAGTTGTAAAAGATTGAGACTTTCCCTGGTAAAACTTTGAAAGTCCCCTCCTGCATATGATCCAAAGTTCTACTTTAGTATCTAAAATTACAACTTTTTTGTTTCCTAAATAAATGTATGTTTCTTTTCTTTTCTTTTTTTGTTTTAGAGATTTATTTTATGCTTTTTTTTTTTTTTTCCTGGGTTGGATTGAAACCATCTTTTAATTGCATAAAATACCTATCAAAGAAACCAGAACATCAAACGATGAGCGAAAGAATTCTATTCACATGTAATTAATATGCCTATCAAAGATACCCGAATATCGAACCATGAACGGAGAAAGGCATGAGAGAAAATTGTATGAGCTAATTGTGAATTTGTGAGTCCCATTTTAATTTACTACGAGGACACCATGTACATTTCTGACGATCTGAATCCTAGAGCTAGAAAACACTTACTTGATGGGTAGTTGTGTCATGAGATCTGATAAATCATCCAAGGATGATGATGATGATGATGAATTATTTGATGATGAAGTTGCATCATCTACCATTTCTGATGAATACGATGATCCATTTGAAACTGTTGAACCTCCAAGGGAGGAGGATGTAGTAGATGATGATGGTGATGGTGATGGTGGTGTAGCATTCATCATGCGGGTATGATCATCATCTTCACCATCCACGATAGTCCACTGATCATCATGATCTCTCCCATGGCCAACATATGGAGAGCATGGACTTTGTGCCATCTGCCTTTTGCCTTCACCCATAGCTGATGGGCATGAAAATGGAAGAACAAATTAAGGTCTCAAGTGGGAAGAACAAGAAGAAGAAGAAGAACAATAAGAAGAAGGAAGTGGTGGAGGAGGAGGAGGAGTTATGGCTTGTTTAATTAGCAAGAGAGATACCCTTTATATCATCAATCAATACCATTCATAAATGAGGTTGGGACGTATATGAGGGAACACAAATATAGACACGCAGGAATACGTGTGGATTAGGTTCCAGTTGCTTTTGGAACAGTGAATTCCTGTTGACAATTGGAGACATGGATTTTCCATGCTTTGTGGCTTTCATTGTGACGCATGGATAATAGACTAGTTGACTAGTAATGAAATTAATTTGATTCTGCAAACACAGGAGAGGGCCTCTATTAGATAGGGACTTATAGTGATTTGGTTAATATAATTCATATGATCTGTAATTCTATCAAAATATTAGTGCTCAATTTAATAATACCTCACCTTCGCGACACTAGTTTTTGAGATTATTTATCCGAATATTTTATTTTGTCTATAAAAGAATTTAAACGAATAATCGATGTTTGGTTCTCTTGACTTTACATGCAGCTAAATCCGAGACTTATATCTGGTAAAAAAAGAGATCCTATAAATTTCCATGCGGGTCATTTATATATTTTGTTGATTGAGACCGGAATCGAAAACCAAATTAGTAGTATGTGGTTCTTTTTTTTTTTTAACAGCAAAAAAATTTCATTAATCTTAAAATTGTTATAAGATTAATAGGAGCAAGAAAATAACATCATGTTCACATAAACAATCTTCTGCCCAATCTGAGACCAAAAACCTACGATTGACAAGAAACCAATCAGAGGACACTACTATGCAGTTCATGTAACCTTAGTTGCACGAGAAGGTGTATGAACTAGTTCGTTACTCTAGCAAAAAAGAGAGACCATATGTGGTCTCATAATTTCATTGTACACGTTTTGCTTCAATTGCCTTATCCTTAGATTCGACATTATCTTCTTTATTCTCCAAAGGTTTTGAATACTTTGACTTTTTGCAATCTCTTACTATAGACCAGTTGTTGATGGGAAGAGGATAAGCTCTATAGCTAGGAAGGCCATCCATATCCTAGTCACCATCTTACCTCCGGACCAATATTGGTCCACCTATTGATTAATTATGGTACTAATTTCCTATTCCAAGATTATTATATTGCTAAGAAAAGTTCTTCTAGATTAGTAGAACTTGGATAATCCTAAACAAAAAGAAAAAAAAAAAAGAAGAGTCTAGGAACACAACTTAGACTCGGATCGTAAGAAGTAGTTGCATCTTAGCCAGCCAAGGTGACCACTAATGATTTAAATCTATTATGGATTTTGTGTCCTAAAATTTTTTGTTTAACCAAAGATTGTCTTGACAAATTTGTATCATTGAAAACGGGCTCATCGAAATTACACAAACAGCTCTTTGCTGTTCAAACCCAGAAATCAGATACAACTGAGGAATTGACTCAGACAAATGCCTTGGTGCATGTATTCCAATCCTTACACTTATTCTCGAACCTCACGAGAGATTATTCAGTGTCTTTGGGGCAACCACGCGGCGGTGCCTCAAGCCTTTCCCTACCACACATTATTATGAGTTCCTCACACATATTCTCGGACCTCACAGAAATGTATGATTGAGAAGAGACTTTGGGCATCACATGGCGGAGGCCAGGGACATGAATGATTTTTTCCTTTTTATGTATTTATCTGTCCCCACCTACCTTAGCTTGTCAGAGAAATAGTCCATGAATACAGAAATGTAAATGTGTATCGTTTTCTGGGTCTCTGAAACAATTTTTGCTTCATAATAGGATACATGATAAAATTATTGGCAAATTCAATGAATTTATCCATACAAGTCTATATCACGTTATATTCGTCTCAGTTGTCCATTTTCACTTCTTCTCCCTAACTCTATCTTAACCCTTGTTGAATAAGCTATCAAAACCCTTATTAAAACAAGCAATTGACTCAGACAATTTTCATCTGTTTACCCTTTTTACTAATGGAGCCGGACAAACCGAGCAGTGGAGTTTAGGCTCACAAAAGTTTACAAGCGCACTGGACTTAAGAATATTCAATTAAACAGCTTTAAACGTATATTATATTGAGACTTGACTTGAATATTCGGCGAGTCGATCTCAAATAAATTTTAACCAAGCCGATATCGGATAGCTTGAATTTCTTATGCATCAACGTTGAGTGAGTTGACTAGTCGAGTAATAGCTTTTCAAGCTTGGTTTGAAAGTTTAACGTGTTCTAAAATGTTCAAACTTTATCAGTATATATGTAATCAACTGTCATCATGTGAGCTCCTGACGAACATATCACAAAGGAAAAATAAATGAAAGTGCTCAGCAGGAATTGTATTGCATGTGAAACCAATTTCGTGATGACTATTTTGACGACCCAAATGGTAAAAATTTTGAGGTTTTTTTTTTTTTGGGTCAAAATGAATCCTATCGACTCATGGCATTCGTAAATTCAACAAAATTAGTCCGTTCAACTTACCCATTTTTACCAATTGCTTCAGATAGGGGCGTGCAGGCAATTGACGTTAGTGGACAACATTTCCACAGTTTGGGGTTTCATCGGCTTTTGCTGTTCTTATTTGGTGCTGTTTTGATTGAGATTTTCTCTGTCTGCTTGCGCACTTGGTTGTGTGAGGTTCTGATTTTTCTTATGGAGATTAGGCCTCCTTTGTGGTTGCTTTATTCCCTCCTGTGGGATGGCTCCCTTTCGACGTATTTCCCCCATTATCAATAAATTAAAAAATACCATACATGGGTTTTATCACAATTCAGCTAGAATAAATGACGAGATAAGAGCTACTCTAACGGGAGAGTTAAATCTTCAGAAAATCATAAAATCAAGTCCAACGTTGACGAGTCACTTATTGACTAACTAACAGCTGGATCAAGCTACTAACAAACAATTAATAGTGGATTAACTGCTGATGTGGAAGTCACTGAACCAGTATTCTTTACAGAGTCTTTAATTCCTTCAATTCCTCCGTGACATTACCGTCTTTGCCTTCTATGCAAAAATTTTGAAATTCGACTTTTTAAAACCAAGATTGATCATTTGTGTTTCTGTTTACTAATTGGAGAGGAAGGGTTTTGTGGATGTCAGAATTGGAGATGTCAATTTGTTTTCGTTGATATCCACCAAGTTGAATATGGGGGTTGGAGATGCTCAAGGTGGGACTAATGCCAATTGATTTGTGTGCCAAACCTTATCCTACCTAAATACCTAATCCCAACCCGTTATACTATAGCCATGTCTCTCATTGGGGAGGGAGGGCGTAAGTTGTCCTGGAAGTTGGCATTATTGGTCCTACAACTAATTAATAACATCAACATCTGAATTTCTGTCATATTTCTTGTTTAATTGAAAGTGGAATAATGGGATAAAAGAGGTATTAAGTGGTTCCTCCATACGTGGCTTAGTCCCGGTTTTAATTGGACTTTCCGCTAAGAGATGTTGAGATTTGGTTTTCAAGAATTAGTCGAGATGCGCCAGAGTTACCGAAAATAGTATTATACCCCTTATTAAACACACCAACATGGACCGCATGGTGGAAGGATAATAAGAGAATTCACACCCAAAAAACTCTATGCAAAGACTAGTTTGTAACAAAAGCAGTCAAAAGTGGAAGGAAGAAAAAGAAAAAGAACAGAAAGGAAATTGGTATACCTCTTTTCCACCTCTTTATTTATGTTCTTTTTCCCCTTCTGCAAAACTCTTCACGAATTCAAGAGCTAAATACCACCTAATAGTAAAGGGGCTATTTTAGGTGTTTCCCAGTAATCCCACGAATATGGACAACAAGAGAAAATGATAGGCAAGGTGCGAGGGGCAGAGCAGATTCTTCTTCTTCTTCTTCTTCTTCTTTTAAGAGTTAATTAAACATCATCTAAGAGTGCAAACCACTTTTGGCTTATACGGGTGCACTTGGCAGCACTCTCCGGGAAGGAAACAAGGTTGGGGACAGGCTTTGTTAACATGGAAGTGGATCAGGAGACAAGATGGTGTCGCATATCATCCCGTCGGAAGACATCATCCCGCTGCTAGAGGCGGATACGAGAAGAGTGGCGTTTGAGAGGGTTTTGTTATGTTGTTTATTTTCTAGTGTACCCAAAAAAAAAAAAAAAAGTTCGATGAGCATGATAGTAACAAATGCTTAAAATTGTTGCCTCACAATAAAAATGTCGGATTGTTGTACCGTCAACACAACTCCATTATGTACTTGTAACGGTGTTGCTCTATGGTTTTGAAGATTGAAGGGTATCGAAAGTTGGTCTTAAGTGTCCGGCCGTGTTACCTATCGACTCAAACTACTATAAAATCAGGCCTAGATTTTAGATAGAGGAAAGTCCACTTTCACCCCCTGTGGTTATCGCCATGTGCGGATACACCCCATGTGGTTTAAAAGTGTGCACATAACCCCCTGTGGTTTGAAAATTGTGCGGATAGACCGCCATATTTTCCATCCATTTTAACGGAGGTGTATCTCACACACATCTATATGAGTCGTTCATAATGTATTAAATAAAGAATGAAGTATCTATGTAAAAAAATCATCTCGATCGGCATCAATAACCTAGTGATCTAACTCGTAGTAAATTCAAATTTGAAATTTTAATTTCATAACAAAATCGATTTGACCATAAACTTTTCATTTTTTGATTGACTTGAATTTTGGCATAGACGCAGTCAAAATTTATAATATCAACGGTTTGGATTCAATTTTTGGTATACGGGATGGTGTGGTTAGATTTAAACAAGAAGAAGAATTAAGGGACGTGATGGGGGGTATAACGGTCTTTTAATGTTGTTACCGTTAAAATGGATGGAAAATACGACGGCAGGGGGGCTATCCGCACACTTTGAAAACCACAGGGGGTTATGTGCACATTTTTAAACCCAGACTCATACTCTACTATAAAATCAGGTCTAGATTTTTGATAACAGAAGAAAGAAAGAAAGAAACGCAACGCAACGCAACGCAACATATACGAGTACTGTAGGTCCTAATCAATTGGGAACAAAAAAAGTTGGTTGGCCCTTAGGTGTCTGTCATAAAAATATGGGACACTAGATAATGATGGCCATCCAACCTTATCCTCTCCATTGCTCCTTGAAGACTTTTACACCTCTCTTAATAATGATGACCACCTAACCTAGTTTTGTCAAATCGCAGGTATCTTTGACATTTACTCCGTAGTACATTTGGGTTGTTTTTAGGCTAGTGATATTGCCTACATCTCTTTTTTTTTTTTTTGGTTATTATCACATCCCTGCAAATGTATTTTTTGGTATAAAAATACACTTGCAGGGTGTGACAATAACAAAAAAAGAGTGTGGCAATATCATTTTCCTGTTTTTATTGGAATTTTCCTTATAGAGTACTAGAGTTTGGCACGGCACAATGCATTTTGAATACAACTAAAATAAACTGCGAAATTATTGACCACGCCCGCCAACGAAACTGATTTATACTGAAAGATTTTTTTAAAAATTAGGATCAAGCAAATTTTTTTCTTACGTTTAAAATAAAAAACACACAAAAAAAAATTGAAATTGATCAACTGATAAACAAAAATATTTTTTACCCTATGTTTAGTTTACGATATGCCTTGCACTAATTTTATACATGAAATTTTATTACTTTCTTTCTTTCCATAAAAGAGAGTTGGAATAGAAAAGGTTAAAGAAGATTAAAAATAGGATTTTTCAACATTAGGACTCTTTTCAACCATAGGATTTATGAGGAATAAATTTGGGCCGTTAGATTATGTACATAAGATTCAAATACGGAGCTGTTTTACTATATAGAGTTTGAATTGGGAGATGGTGCTGTGCAATGATGTGCACAGCACGGCGTTGGGTGCCGGTGTAGTTAGGGTTTGTGGGATGGCTTGGGTGGGCCGGTCCAGGCTTGGGCCGGGTCTTTGGGTGTTTGGGCTTTATTGTTTAATTTGGGTTTGGATTGAGCTTATTATTTTTATGTCTGTTGTGGACCCTGATAGACCTTAAGGTGTTATGGGTTTTGCCCTTATGTTGTATTATCCAACTATTTGTTGGATTCCCTTTCCCTTTTCCTGTTTTTAATAAAATTCATCTTTGCCGATCAAAAAAATGATGTGCACAGCACCGTGTTGCGCACTTCCGAACCATCGGATCGTGCATCCGATGACTCGAATCTTATCTTGGCAATAAACGGCTCAAATCTCATCTTGGCAATGAACGGGTCTCAATTGTTGGTAGCCGAGATGAGATTTGAGTCGTCGGATGCAAAATTCGACGACTCGAAAGTGCGCGGCACGATGCCTCACTGCACAACACCAACCCAAAGTCCGAGTATTTTACTCCTATTTTCCAAGTTTTTTGTTGAATTTGAAAACACACGTGTTGTTGAATTTGAAAACACAAATTTGAAATGAAATAGAAAATCGTTCACCATAAAACCATTACCCACTTCTTTCCGTTATGTAATGTTATTTTTCAATGATACATCTATTGTTTTTTTTTTTCTTTTGATAATTACTCAAAATTCTTGCTCAATGCTTTTGCGTCTGTAAGGCTCCGTTCAGTTGTCAAGAAAGAACGGAAAAGTATGACAAAACCAACTTTTCCATAACTTTCCTAATGTTCAGTTGACAGAAAAATAGTGAAATTTACCATTATAAGTTTTCCTGCAGGATTTACTTTCCTGCAAAAGTGATCCTGTAAAAAACACAGGATTTTGCGTCGCGAGAGAAGAAAAATGAGTGAACACTCACAAAATTTTCCCGTAAGTTTCATTTTCCTGACAAATGAACAACTAAACCTTAATTTTTCTTGGAAAATTCTTTTGTCAAATGAACACTTACGGAAAAATAATTTTCTTTTTCTTTTACTTCACCTCACTTCACTTTTCCTAGGAACCAATTTCCCACACAACTTTCCCGACAACTAAACGGAGCCTAAGACACTTTGAAGCCGAACGTATTTAACATGTAAATATGTGAGCCACAAGATAACATGAGCGACGAGCAAAGACTAATTAAGGTCTAAGGAACAAAGTACAGAAAAAGAAGAAGAAGTTATATTCCTCTTGCTATTTGTTATGAATATATATATATGATGTTTTTCTTTAATGTCCAAAAAAAAAAACATGTTTTCATCTGTAGACGACCAACTAATATTTCCATCAATTCTAACATCATCATGGCACCGTCTACTATATTTTAAAATTTTGCCATTTGAGCTCATTATCGCCATGAATTAATTTCAAAAGCCAACAATAAAAGAGTAAAACTCATTAAATTTTGTCTATTACTTTACTTATTTTTATTATAAACATCCTTTCCGGAACTACAAATCGTACTACCCGATTATTTTTTTCTCTTTAGGCAAATTTTTTTTTTTAATTTGATTTCTCTGTAGCTGATGAAGAGTCATACAATTCAATCTCGATCTTTCATATTAACAATTAATGGTTCAGAATCTATTAAATTTTGTACCGATAAAAGTATATTATTGCTAAAAGTTTCAAAACAAATCTAAACCATTGAAAACCTAATCAACGGTTGACAAGCCAATTTTATTTATCTATTTATTTTTGTTTTTGTTTTTGGTGGAGAGAATAACGAGAATACATAACAATACATACGCGAAGCATAATTTGTCAACCCTTCTTAAATCCAGAAGAATGGCATTAGGGGTACGAATATCACTACTTTGAAAACCTCCAAATTTCATCGATCCAACATCGAAAAGTCAAACAAAAGCACGAACGACTAAATCCTTGAATGGGATTTTCAGTATTCTACGCTGTAATCTAGGTCAAACGAGATGAAAAATTTGGATAGATGAGCAAAGTAATTGTTGAAAAAAATACGAATGTGGGGAAGATGATTGTTGAAGATTTCGACCAATTTTTTCCGAAACACAACTGCCCATCTTCCCCATCTCTCAATTTTGCAGGGAACTCTTTCGATCTGTGTGCACTGTAATTTCTGCACGAGTCGATACACACAATCCCTGCCTTCCCAAAGACTAAACAAAACATATATACATACATACAGTTTCAGAGATAGATATAGAGAGAGATGCAGCGTTGTTGAGAGAGAGCGAGAGAGAGAAGCAGCTGGGTGTTTAAATAGGAGACTCAGCATTATGCGGATTAGGGTTTTTGCAATTGCAAAGCTTGGTATCATGATTACCGAAATACCCCTATACGGAAAGGAATTCGGATCCCAGTAGGTCATTGGGTCCGGGCAGAATATCCATTTATATCGGCCCACGAGCCAGGTGGACCAATGGATAGTTTCTTCAATGCTAGGCCTGCCCGGTGATGTTAGGACCAATTAGGGAGGGGTAATAATTGAACCAAACGAGTCCAACCATTGATTGTTCAAGTTTGATTTGAAAAAATAACGAGTTTTAATAATATATTCCAAGCTTGACTTGTTTAGTAGGTGAGCTGAACCCAAATGTATTTTGATCAAACTGATCACGAACCGAGCTTGAGTAGCTTAAAAGTTTTTAGCATCGCAAGTTGAACAAGTCGAGCAGTAGTCTATTAGAGCTTAATTTGAAAATGAAACGTGCTTCAAACAGATTTTTAAGCTTGGCTTTATGATGTAGCAAACTGATTTTGTAGGAGCTTTTAATGAACGTAACACGAGTTTAAATTCGAACGGTTTTAATTTGTTTATGACCAATGATAAGGTCATAAACAAAACATCCCCTATAGCTCCTATGTTCTTGGAAGTTTAGAGGGGCCACGGTTTCAGTGGTATTCTGAGAGCAACTACTTTGTGCATATATTGCCAAATGTTAGGTCTGTTTCCAATCATCCCCGCTCATACCCCTAATGATTGAAGACTAGATGAATTATGTTATATTGTTGTTGTTGCATGACCAATGATAAGGTGTCGGAAAAATTCTACATACGACGGACGACTAAATTAAAAAGAAAAAATTGTCTAAGAATTGACACATCAACAAATAAGATCCACTTTCGCATATCAATAATTGACTTTTTCCCAATAGTGGGAGTAATTGATTGGAACAAGTCATGACTTGTTGATGTGTCTATTCTTGGTCCTGACGTGTAGGGCGTGAAGGTCGGCCTCCGAGCCGTCCGATCGGTGCCGGATCGACAATCAACGGTCGGGATCTCAACTCGGCAATGAACGGTTCAGATTTGAAGGGTCGGGAGATTAAATCTGAGCCGTTGAGGCTCCAATCGAACGGCTCGGAGCTGACCTTCACGCCCTGCAGGTCCGGCTGACCTGCAGGATCTCCAATTCCCTCCCTCTCTCCCTCCCTCTCTCCCCGATTTTTAAGTCTTGGTTTGTTCCGTTGGATTACTCAACATAAACATCTCATAACTTGATACTATACAATCTGATTTAGAACTCAATCTTAACAATATGACGACTATCCCAACCTGAGTACGTAAGAAAAGTTAGTAACATTTCCTAGTTTATATATTGTCATTGTTTAAAAGGACGCGGCTTGTTGATATATTGTGTGCTTGAACAGTTGGACGCTACCCTGCAGTCTTAAGTAATTTGAGCCAACCCTAACCTTATCTTGGATGGTTCGAATCGGTAATTTTGTGTGGCAGACTGAGAGTAGTTGAATACAAAGTTATCTGCACTCTTGACATTGAGCTAACGACCGGTTCCTGTTGATTGTAAGCAGTACAACAAAAATGAAACCAAACCATATAGACGATAAAGGACAACCAAAATCTCAAATGTTCATTCGTCAATCGGTTTGGAAACAATACCAGTTCAAAAAAATCGGTTTGAAAACAATAGGATCAATAAAAAATGTGCAAAAGACATGGAATCAATTGGGCAAAAATTGCCAAAACCAACTGTTTCCGCTGTCTCTGTTATTTTCCTGCAACAACTCCACTGCCTAGTTTACGGCCACAGCAGGGACAAAAAATGCAAGCCCAATACGAGAATCTTCAAAGAGATCACTAATTTGAGCAGAGGCCTACAGGCCCTGTTCAACAAGGTAATCTCCCAACCTCTCAACCACCATGTTACACTGTCCTGGAGTCACAGGTTCTTCATAGATGCCAAAGATCAGAGCTTGGCCAGTTTTCTTTATAGTTACGCCACCAGAGCCCTACAAATTAATAGTTCCTAGTCATTTCTAACCCAAAAAAAATGTTGTAACACAGAAGTAAATGTACAAGACATGCCCTTGTATTTGAAGACATATCTATACTAGTAATCAAACTTTCATATTCTAGGAAAAGAACCCATACCAAACAGAAAGAGATCACTTCAGAGATCATACCAATAATGTAGGAAATTTTCAAATCTCAACCTTTGCGGGTTTAAAATGCTTGTCTTTTAACTAGTCGAGAAAGGGTGTCATTTGGAAAATATCTATGGGATTGCAAATTGGGCTGGATGAATAATTTCCTTTATACATTGCTTGAGTTGTATCTTGAACTACTAACTCCTGCATAAGAGGACAAATACAAAAAGCAGACAGGGTTTCCTTGGGTGTTTGTTTGTATTCGTAAAGTAAGTCGATAGACTGTGTTGAGCAGAAGAGACACCGAATTTATCACTGGGGACACAAACAGTGTGTTTGGAAGCCACAAAACAAAGAGAAGAGTAGATAAAATTATTATGACGGAATCAAAGAGAAAGTTTGAATAGGTCTTGAACATAAAACCCTGTTTCTTTCTTTTTTCTTCCTTCAGCTTTCAAACAGAAGAAAGAGGGAAAATGATTATTTTCTCTTCCTTTCCATGGGTTGACATAATAGAATATAACGGAAAAGGAAAGCAGAAGAAAGCATTATTCTTCCCCTGCAAATGCCGGCTGGCGGTCCACCATTCACCAAAAAGAGAGACAAATTGGCCTTGATTGGAAAAACAAAACGAATTCGAGGAATAGGTCCTGGTAATTGGAGTTTCTTGGTCAAAAGGTGAAGTGCTCAACGAAGTATACAACTGAGACTTGGCTTCTGTTGCACCATCGACATCGTTGAAACATCATTTGACATGTCAAATGAAGGAGAGTTTAGTTGAAATGTTCTGTCAGGACAAGTCATCTGACATATCACGAAAATATTTTACTTCGAAAAATATGTTTTACTTACTTTTGGTCCAAAAATGCAATGGAAAATCAGTATAATATTTTACAGGAAACCATTTTACATCAAAACTTACAGACCTTCAGTGCAAATCAAACTTATGAATGTAGATATTAATTGGGAAAACCAGGATGCGTGAAGAACTGCTGTTTAAATAGAGAAGGACCACTTTCAAACTTCTAAAGGCACCAAATAGAGAACGGAGTCAATTACCCATCATATACAGTCATAAAGTACAAGGAAGATCTAGATCTTGTAATTGAAAAATGACTAAAGGACAAGGGCAGAGACGTAATGCAGAAACTAGATTTGATGGGGGTAATGCATAGTTAACACTGGAAGTGACTTTCAAGAACTCGATGTGTAAATTTGTATGGAATCAAAATAAGTTAGCCAAACAGGCAAAAGGAAAAATCTGA
The DNA here is from genome assembly GCA_025413875.1 of Rhododendron molle. NCBI lineage: Eukaryota > Viridiplantae > Streptophyta > Magnoliopsida > Ericales > Ericaceae > Rhododendron > Rhododendron molle. Next base: position 30,354,025 of record CM046399.1, read on the forward strand.
ATGACAAGAACAACATGAAAATCGTGAAACGAGTTGATAAAAGAAGGTATTAGCAGTTGATAAATGAAGAGATGAAATACCTTCTTCCCACGGATCACAGCTCCGGCCTCGCCTTGGATAACCATGTACTTTGTGCCACCAAGGTGTAGTCCAGTGGGAGCAAGAAAGCCAGGTTCATCGAAATCTTTCATGATACCGGTGATCTCTTCAGTCTTAAACTACATATAAGCACGCAAATGAACGCTGATTAAAGATCCAGACAAACAAATGGGAAATGGGGAAATACATTCTAACAGAAACAAAAATGTGCACAAAAGCAAAACTATGTTATAAAGCGAAGCGCTAGAAACTCCATAGCCTGCTAAATTATTACTGAAGAGCAAAAAATAGTTCCATTCAGATTTTCTGGAGGAATTGTAAAAAGAAGCAAAATTATGGAAACCCAACAGTACTTAGGTTTATGATGAATAACAACTCTCCCTTTAAGATCAAGATTTTTGAATTGTTTTCTGCTTATCTCAAAGCCATGAAATGTCTATCCAATCACCCATTTTACGCTCTTATTAATGGGCACCTATATAACTTTTCTAGTAAGAAATAGGTGATCATTATAGATATGTAAATTCAACATCAAATTACAGTTGGTTGAATACTTTGCCATGTACATTATGCAAAAGATCAATATGCAGGACAAAAGTTGTCCCATACGACCCTAAAAACTTCAGACACAGCAAAAAAGGAGAACCATTCTGAGATAACTTCCCAGCTGAAGATGGAACGAACTCATGATATTTTAGTACTATCACAATCCCCCAAAATGTGATATCTACTTTCATTTATAATTTGTTTACCTCGAAATGAGCTATGAATGACAATGCAGGTGAAATCAAAGCCTCTCAACCACATCTAATTAACCCAAACCTATATCAATCAATCAAGCACGTTCATGACATTAAGGCAGTGTTGGGCTCACTTTAACGAAGCTGGAATGAAATGGTCAATACTTGAAATTCTCATTCTGATGTTTTTTCCCCCTACAAATGATGACAGAATGTAGATAAAAAAGTGAAGTATCATTCGCCATTTTTGAATATCGATCCTGTTCCTTCTTAAAATCATCTCGGCAAAATAAGCACTACTCGAAGGGAATCCTTAAACCAATCAACAAAGAAGCTGAGCAATTGAGCAAATAATGTAGCATGATTCAATAGCTGAAGACACGGATCTAATCAACAATTCACACATTTATCAATCACCATTTCCACGAATAGATCTATAAGGCACCAGTTCTAAATCAACTCAATATGAGAAAGAAACCACATAAGTTTCAAAAACAGATCTACGGAAACCAATGAGAGACAGTAGCTTTAATATGAGAGAGAGAGAGAGAGAGAGAGAGAGAGAGAGAGAGGACCTGGGGGAAAGAAGAGCTCTGGGCCCAGACGCTGCCGTCGTGGCCGATGATGGCGGCGGAGGAGAGGTGGTTGCCCTCGATGTCGCACATGAGGTGATCGTCGACGTACGTTTGCCACGACATTTTCGAATAGAAATTCCCTTTGAATCGATCGCCCTTTCGTTTGTTTGCTTCTTCTCACAACCTCGTGTTGTTGTGTTTCCACGAAGACGTAAAAATAGTTCAGAAATGGAGAGAGAGAGAGAGAGAGAGAGAGAGAGAGAGAGAGGGAGAGAATTTTGGAGGGACCGGTTCCCTCTTTGATGAAAGTTGGTGATCTATTATCAGCCGTTGATTTCACGTGATTCAATGAGTGCCGTTCACGGCCCGGCTTAGCTGTTCGGAGTGCTGGCCGTACGCATTGGTATGATGAGCCTTAGTTGGGAAAAAGTACTATACAACGAGAAATTTTTGGTTGCCGGGTGGATACCACGTGAGGTCCGATTGGCGCATCTGGGCAATCTATTTGGATTTTGAACGGGTCGGAGAGAGAGAAAGTTTCAATCTGGGTTATCCAACACGCTTTTGGACAACCCGAATGAGCTGCTCAGACACCACGTGGGCACGGCCCCGTAGTACCCACCTGACACCCCAAAAATTTCTTCTCTACTACTAGTTGTTGGATACTTGGATCCACATAAACATGCGGCCGGTATGTGGTGGATAATAATGTTAGAACACCACGTGTCGATGTCCCGAAAACATTCAAGAATTTTTCCATAGCGGATTGTTTCATAACCTACATGGACTGGACCAATATTTGTTTGTGGGCTTTTTTTGGGATCCATTTCATTGATCACACTCCTTTGCTTTTAGAACTCGTCAAGATTGTCAATTATGCTTTTAAATATCATGTTAATCTAATATCATTTAATAAGGTTTCGAGTAGAGATTATTCAAAGCTCATGTGGCTCCACTACCTCTCCCTCACCACACGTTCATGTGGTCCCTGGGTTCACAAACGCACTAAATAATTTTCAGGTTTCGAGACCACATTTGTATTTGGGTAAATGAATTAAATGGAACTTGATCCGATATTTGCAATTTCTCTTTTTACATTTGATAAAACGGGTTAAAACCTTTGATATGTTCTGCATAACCTAATCTATGAGCTTGGGATAAAATTCATTAAATTGAAATACATGATCTAGGATTTGATGGGTCCATTGGATTGCCTTTGTTTATTGGGTGGATTGGGCCATTGTTAGGCCGCCGGTCACTGGGTGTATTGGGCCGAATAAGCTGGCACAAGAATATAAAGAAACAATGGAAGTATGACAGTCGAGGTACGTACGCGCAAGGTAAATTGGACACCCGATTATAAAAAAAAGAAACTATCTTCATTAATAACTGCGGCAGCAACATTTTGACATAAAATTGACGCTACAAGTAGTTCTAGATTACATATTTGTTCAAGAAAGATAAACGAATTCCAATGTACGCTCTCAAAAGCGTTTCGAAGATGACCCCAGAACACAAAGTACGTAGTGTGTAGATTCAACATGGGCATGGCGTGAGTCACACTCAAAAATGAATCTGACCCATCTATTTATTTTTTTTAAATGCGAAAGTACTAAATTTTTCTCCCCACGTAGAACGTCTGATGATCGCAACGCCGGCATTTTCAAGAGATGTAGTACATGGGATTGGGAAGCTTGAAAGTGCGATTGCCGACGTCGGAGCCCGATATATCACTCCACTGATCGCCCATGTTTCCGATGATTCTGTATCCTGCTTTAACAAGCTCCGTCCTCTTCTTCGATTTGTAAATAAATGATGTAGTGCCATGTTCCGAAGTTTGTCTGCACCAAAGTTTGCATTAAATCTTTTCATTCGGAATTCACAACAATCCAAACGCGACCTCGTACTTACAATTGAGAAGATTTGAAGGAACAAAAAAGCTTACTTTAGCATGAGCTTCTCCCAAGTATGATAACCTGCTCTTTTCATGTTGGATTCCCTGTATTGCCTGTAAGATTCAGATGTTCCTGAAATGAAGACTATCTTATACCCTAGAGGCAGTAAATTGTTGTATAGCTCAAGAACAGCTGCCAATGGTGGTGATTTTGCTTCCTTAAGATACTCATTCTTCTTCGTCTCGTTAAATTTCTTTGCCCTGAAATGCACAACATTAATATCCATAAAAATGGTGATAGCTAGCTACGAGTTTATGGACCAAGAAGTCTTTTTTGGTCCCACTTTGTTATCAAAGCCGCTTCCCTATACGTTGATGGGCACTTAGAGCAGACATTGAGCTAAAACTTGAGGTGAAACAGTTTTAAGATCACGAAAATTTACTAATTTTAGCTGTCCCTCCTATTTTGGTACCCCTTATAATATTCCAATAAAAAATGGTCATCTTTAATCTTCACTTCAGACCTCTAAAAAGTCTGGGCCAATGCTGGGCCGCGCTCCTTCCTTTTTAGTTCATATGTGGATGGTAGTGTGCAGCTTTGGGTACAAGACACATACTAAATACTACAAATTCGGAGTACACACTCGAATGATTTCTATGGAAAACACTATGAAAATAAACTGTGCGCTAAAGATTTAGCTTCATTATATATAGTCTGCTTATTCCAATTCCTAAATTCGTTTTCAATGCAATTTTTCTGATCGGGAAGTGACCTTAACCAATGAAGCTTGAATCTGGAACATGTCAAATCATGGCCGTGTGTAGATCGACTAAGGAGTTGGTCGGGTGGATATATATGTAAGCGTAACTTCTGGTGGTGCGAGTTATGAGTGTTATCTATGAAGCACCGACACTCCTAGAGGTTGGCGTGCCCCTATGTCTTATATGGAACCATACTGAGGACACTACAAAAATTGTTTGGAACACGAGAGGGACACATATATAGGGACAGAACAGGGGTTAAATACACAATTTATTAAAGTTTTAGAAGGTAGATGTGTATTGCTTCAAATATTTTGAATTAAAAGCGTGATATGCTGTATATGCGATGTATATATGATATGCTTGTTCATATAGTTTTTTTTATGAAATAAATATTGTTTATTTATATTGACGTGTTCCCATTTCTTAGAAATTTAGTGTCCGTATCTGTACTTGTGAGAAACAGAATATTGTAATCATGAGTTTGCAGTTTTTTCGTTTGATAGCACTCTTCTACAATAGAAACAACCAATTAATAAAGGTCATGGGCCTTGATTTTTAAACTTACCCAAATGAAACATCAGGTTGAGAATAGTAGTCAATTTCAGAGAGTGCAGTCTCATCGATGTCAAAGACCCAAATGTCTTTGCCATCTGCTCCAAGTGTGAGGTTCTTGGCATATTCCAAAGCAATGGAAGTCACTGCAAAGCAATCTTCTTGGTAACGAGAGCCTAGCATATAATTGGCAACATAGGCCTCACATGCTTCGGGGACTAGTGTCCACTTAATGATGTTGTTCGTTTCGACGGCAAGACGCCAACTGGGGCAGGACATTTTGTGGCCGTGGTGGTTGGCGGCCGAGGTGGCGGCACCATCGGAGTGCTGGAGGAGACGGTGGTTTTGGGAGGGAAATGAGGGAGAAGCATGGGAAGTTGATAGTACTAGGAGAGTGGCAAAGAAGAAAGATAAGGTGGCCTCCATAGTTTTGGTAACGAGGAGAGAATTAATGGTGAGAGGGCAGCACGTTTTGGTTCTTTAAATAAGCTGTGCCCTGCATAAATAACCTCACCTGGCCATTAAATTACTGTAATGTCCACTAAAAGTTTGCATCACATTACGGAAAAAACCCAAACAGCCAAGTTTTTGTCTTTTTCGTCCTTTTATATGGACTTTTTAAAACTTTGGTCTATATTTTTAAAGTTTATTCCTATCGAGACGAAAAAATATGATGTACAAATTTAAATCAAATTTGGAAAAGATTAAGAAAAAATAACCAGAAAGACTGGGCGAAAAAGTCACAAAAAAAGTAGTCCAAACCCACCCTTTAAAAAACTATGACCTGAACTACAAAAATAGAAAATCAAAAATTCCGGAATTAAGAGCAAAGAAAACGCCTCAGAATTGAGTGTGTGGACCAGATTCACTTAAGTTTGTAATTTCTTGAACGCACCACCCATTTGAGTGTCTGAATCGATCCTAAAATCTTTGTATTCACTTAAGTTTGTAATTTCTTGAACCCACAAACTTGATTGCCAGGTTGCTCCGTTGTCCTAGTCCACACACACACACACAGAGCCCCACACACACACACACACACACACACACACACACACACCCACCGACAAGAAGAAAAATGGCCATTCCCATCATTTCTGCCTTCCAGAAATCTTTTTGAAAAATAAGTAGCTTATTTCACATTTTCAAACTCAAAAATAACGTAATTGGAAAATATTTTTTCTATTTTTTTTGCACTGTTCAAAATATCTCAATGAGATCTATCAAATAAGATCAATATTGCTAGGAAAATTATTCGTCTAAACACATGATTTTTGAGTTTGAAATTACCTTCTTAAAAAATGACTGTTGATTTTGTCACTCCTTTTTTTGTTAACGTCACTCCCCTTCAAGTATATTTTTGGTGCAAAAAAACACTTGCAGGGGAGTGCACCAAAAATACACTTGCAGGGGAGTGGCGTTAACAAAAAAAATAAGTGGCAAAATCATTTCCCTAAAAAATAAGGTGTATCTGGAACGGGGCCTAATTAATGCCGGAAAAGCCACTATTTCCGGCATTAATTATTATCGGCATTTGTTTAAAAAAATGCCGACAAAAGTCGAGTTTTCCGTCAAAATAATACCACCAATCTATTACCGGCATTTGTTCAAACCGGGAAAAATCTCTGTATGGTATAAATATTTTTCATTGTGCAAGGTGACCCAGCAATATGGTGGCTAGCCTAGTTGGTAGCCTTACGCGTGCGTGAGGCAAAGGTCACGGATTTGAATCTTGGGGTAAGCAATTTCTCCACAAAATTTGCGCGCCACGAGGGCGCCATGTGGTTGCCACACAAGTGCCACATGGTGCCCACGTGGCATTTCGCCTTGTAAGGTACAATTTTTTCCCGGCATTTTGTAAAAATGCCCCAAATGAGTCCAACTATTCCCAGCATTTATAGAGACTTTTCTTGACATTTGTACATTTACCGACACACTTCTAGACGACATTCGTAATAAATGCCGGTAATACTTGACAAATGCCAATAATACTCTTTATCGGCATTTTTTTATTTTTTTTATTTTTAACGGCATTTATGGAATGCCGGGAAAAGCGAAATTTCGTTTAGTGCCCCCTACATAAAAGAGGACAATTTAATTTCACCATTAGACTGCACCATCCCCAGTTCACGGATAGCTTGAACGGAAAGTTGGAAACGTAACCACATTAAAGAAAGAGGCTATTCATTGTTGTCTAAATGGGCTAAAAATCACAAAAATACGGATCTCGAGACAGTTCATTCTTTTTACATACATTAACTAAAACTTAGAATAACGAAAACTAAAGTCCACACGCTATAGACAAATTTTTTAAGAGAAACGCACCCAGAAGCAACCTAAAAACAAGCCAATTCATCCCATTGATGTGTAAGGTTTGTGGTACAATTTTTGCGTGGCCAATGTAGGGACCAAAATTTGCTTTTGTCCTTAAACTTTTGAGCGTCTTGGGGCGCCTGTACCCACCTGCCCATTCACGTGCCTGGCATCAGGTATATGCTTCAGAATCAGGTGAAATTTGAGATGAATAAAATTTTACTGCCACCCTTCCAAACATAATCGATCTATCAAACAGGACAAACTGTTGAAAATATATATCTACAATTACCGATAAAAAAGGGTTTTCTTTTCCATTTGTTCTGAGGATATGGGAAGTTAAGAATTTAAGGAAGTGTGGGGTGTGATCTGATTCTGCTTGGGAATCCCTATCGGGCCGAATTTTGTTCTAAACTCAAGCCTGCAAAAACCAAACACCAGTGTGTCCGGCACACCAATGCCCGAGTAAAGTCTCAACTTGGAGGAGAAATAGCACTTTTTGTGACAGATAGTAAGGGAACTCACTCTATATCTTCTTGTAGAGAGACTAAACTTAGGCTCCGAATAGGCTCGTGCCCACCTTGTGCTCTCTATTATCATCACCAATAGCTATTTCTTGGGAATCACGTACGTCGTAAAAGATCACAATTGTAAAATGAACGTACACAGACACCACGTGGCCAGGCATCTCACTCGACACCAGCGTGACCGCACCCGTTGCATACGTCATTTGAACAGGCAAAGGCCCAACACCTTGACCAGCCGACCACTCCACAGGCCGGTTGGGCGTGGTTAATGGTCTTGCCGTTGGACTTTTGGGGCCTTGCTCATTGGGCTCAACTATCTAGTCTGAGTTGAGCGGCATCCAATGCTTTTTATTTTATTTTATCCGCAGCGGCATCCAATACTACAGCTCACTAGAAAAACTCCTGTCGAAGAATATACATGAATCCATGACTACAAAATAGAATTTTTTTTGTTGACATAAAAAATAGAATAGTTAGTTGGGAGTACTTGCTTATTTAAATTGAAGCAAAGTGACTTCCCATATGATATCCATAGGCCCAAAAATTACTTAACATGGGTTAAAAATAACCATCTAATTAATCCCTTGTGGTGAAAAATAAAATGCGAACCCAACCCAAGGGCCAAGGCACGTTCCCCATGCATGTTTTACGAAATAGAGAGAGAGATGGTGACTTGTTTTGGGGACCAAACTTGCATGTCTAGATTAGTACTACTTGTAACGCCCCGATTTTCGAAGGTAAAATCGGAGGTACTAAATACTAATTCTTGAAAAACTTATTAAATCAAATTTGAAATCCAAAACGGATAATTCATCCTAATGATTTATCTATTACAAACCATTGTGAAAATATTGAAAATAGTCTTTAAAGGGATATGCTAAATGATATTGTGGCCATCTTCAAGTCCGATGTAGATTAAAGCGTATTCCTACTAACTCCTACTCCGGATTCTCCTCAAAGATAAACCTGCTCGCCTGGAATCGCATGTTTCTGGTTTTAATCGACACTGGATGCGGAAAATCCGTGCACAGTGAAAGAGTTCACCCTAACTATAATCCAACCCAAATACCCTCATACAATACAGTTAGCATGCAAACAGGATATATATGGTGCTAAAAAGTAAACAGAGATAATCCATATAATTTGATTCATTACTTATCCATTAACTTAATTTGAAATCTAAGATCTTCCACGGAGATCTTTCTCACAACCATTAGCCATATATCCCGTCCTGAGCTTACTTCACTGCCGCAGAATACAACAAGTTATGTGCAGAGTATGCATCCCAATAACTACAACAGAGGGTAAGCTTATCATGCCGTTATATTGCTGGGTTACCATCTTATAAAACCATCACAATTCTTTTCATAATCATCACTGGCTTACTACTTTGCCAGTCTATCAAATCATCGCTGGACACCCGCCAGTATCAATTCTCATTTCTGGACACCCGCCAGTATCAATTTTCATCACAATCTCATCATAACACAACATCACGCCTGCATGCAACCTCTTAAAATAAACTTCATAATTTATCCATTACTTAACATCGTCTACGTGATTTCTATTTCGCATACCACCCCATGTCTCTAGGGTCCAATCTAACAGTCAACTGAAGCATCGATACAATATCAATTATAAACAAATAACAGATGGATTGAAACAATTCATAAGCAATGCAATCACATAACTTTTTATGACTGGGCCGTTGCCCTTAATCTCATATGATCACAAAGTCATTAGGAATGTAGGAATTATTTAATTAAGATTTAAAAATAATTTTCTAGGCTTCTATTAATTATTTATAAGTAATTAAGTTAATTAAATACTAATTAAATTCATTAATTAGGTAAAAATATTAAAATAAATATCGTAACCTTAATAAAGGTCCTAACAGTCCCCTATAATAAGTTCAAGTGCTAAAATTTGGGTTTGGATGCTCACGGAATTATTTTAAATAAAAGGGTTAAATTAATAGACGAAACAAGAATAAATAGACGATAAATAATTAAAGAGTTGGAAATATATTTATATTTACAGGATATCATTCTAAGGCTGTAAATAGTCTAAATAAAATTATTCGGATTTTTAAACCTTCTGTATAATATTTTACGATATTATTATTAAGAAACAATGCTTAAATAATAATAAATAGTAAATCAAATAAATAAAATTTTATTTTAATAACATATCACCTTTGAACTGTCAGGAGTCTAGAAATAATATTTTCGATGTTAAAAATATTTTTTATAAGGTCGTTATTAATTTTCGTTTATATCTTTAATTAAAAATAAAATAAATAACAAATAACATTAAAAAGTTATGAAATCAACAACTTATGATCTTTAATAAGTTAGGAATCTAAGAAAAATAGTTTGGGGATTTATAGAGTAATTTAAAAGGTCGTAACGGATTTTAGTTTACAAACGATCTCACGATTACGAATAAAAATTAAATAAATAGTAGATTAAATAAAAAAAATATGAAACTAACAAGTTATGAACTTTAGAATGTTAGGAACCTAGGATAAAAATTTCGGAGTCAAAATATATTTTTAAAGGGTCGCAAAATCAATTCGATCTCAAGACCACGAAACCGCACGGCTGGGACAAGAGGAGTTCGCGGCCGCAAGGTCGCGTTCTCTGGTTCTTGCGGCTGGGCCGCCCGAAGGTCGCGGCCGCAAGGTCGCGGCTGGAATGCGTTTTTTTGATTTTTTTGGTCCGGTTTCGATGCATGGGACTACGAGGCCTATTGGGTTATGTCTAAAAACATTAATTATACTTAGAGGAGGGCTCGGATTGAATTATAGTACCTTGGTTCGGATTAATTTCGTTTTCGATCGAAAACGTGATTTTGGGGAAGACGATTTTAATTCCTTCGATCGGAGGACCTTGGGACCGAATTGCTTGATTTACGGTGATCCTTGGGACTGTAGTAAACAACTTAAACGATCAATTTGGGTTTCGGACGAACGGAATCTCGAAACCCACTTTTCTCTCTCTCTTTTTCTCTCTCTAAAATTCTATCGATTGTAATTGATTTCTCTATGGTTTTCTCCTTTCTCTGGCTCCGTGGGAGGTGGTAGAATAGTGTACGTGCCCTAGGGTCGGTGTGGTGTGTATATATAGGAGAATTGGATGAGTTTCGAATTAAAACGAGTCCTAACGGTATCGGGTTTTTGCATGGACGAATTACGCACGAATTTTGGGTCATGGAGGAGGTAGAAATTGAGTAGGAGAGTGAGGGAGAGGATAAACGTGCATGCATGCAATTATATGTATGTATGTAATGCTAAATTAATTTTTAAAAGCTTAATTAGATAGAATAGCTTATTTTTTTGTAATTATTTACTAATTATTAAATAAGAAAAATAATATTATCATAAATAAATAATTCTTTTGAATATTTTTATTAGTTAAATTTTCGGGTTATTACACTACTACAACCTTGTTATGTTCCTATCATATTTTGTAGGAGTATTTACATTATATTCTGGCAATTCATTTTCTGTGTATGTGAGAACAAGATACGCGTGGGGCCGGCATCGTCTTTTATCTTTACCATTTTATATTGCGAAAATGATATGAGTACCGATCAGTGCCATATTTGTAGAGACCCGTATTTTCAGAAAACATTTAAAAGTTTTATAAATGTCAAAAATTGGGGATAATAAGAAAAGTGTATGATTATTTGATTTGAGGTTTAAAGTGTTGGAATGGCTAATAGAGGGAGTGCTTGTGTGATTATGCATATGTGTTGGTATATATAGGGGTGAGTGTGTGTAGGAGATCACAACACCCACCCATATCTCTCTCATCTCTCACGTCTCCCTCTCTTCTCCCTCTCTCACACAAAACCCCACCCAATACCTCAATGACCTTATGGATCTACTTCCTTTCCACCTTGTGATCGTGTGTTGAGCTTGGGTGTCGTTGGTTTGGGCTTAGAGCGGAGTATCTTGGTCGATTTCAAAGTTTTGGAGTTAGGGCTCGTCCAATAACGCGTGAGTCTCGTCTATTGTTTCGAGGTAGGAACTTCTTAACCTCTTTTATATGTTTCCTTGTTGTTTGGGTGTAAAATCGAGCTATTGGTTGTTGGATTTTGGCTGTGATTCGTGTTCTGAAATTCTGCATGAATAGTACCCGAAGCCAATCTGTATCGATACGGATTTTGTGGCTTATCGATACGGGGAGCTTATCTTTTTGGACAGTTAATTGCGTATCGATACGGATTTTTGGCGTATCGATACGGGGAGCTTAACTCCAGGTTTTGTTCTTGTTGTTCTTTCGTTGATTGTTTTGACTCCCAACCACTTCTAAACCCTCTTGAACACCTCATAATCGATCTCAAGCTCGTTTATTTGACTTCATTTGACCTATCGTCGTTATCCTTGTCCGTTGGCCTTCCGTTAGCACGAATCTAATGGGGATTTTACTTAGTTAAATGTCGTTAAGTGTTTATTTGTTGATTCTTGGAATATGTGACCGTTTAGGATATATTTGTGATATCGTTGGCATATTTTAAGATGTTACGTCGATGAAAGTAATCTTGGGAAAGTCTTAGTGTGTATATCGTTTGAGAAATTAGTCGTTTGAATCGGAAGTTGGCTTAGGGAGTCCCGTAGCGCAAGGGGTGGTAATACGGAGACTTTGTTGGGTTTCGTAGCACAAGGGGTGGAAATACGGTAACCCAGGGATTGTAGGGATCACCGTGACGCAAGGGGTGGTAACACGGTAATCCACGTGGAGTGTACGGTAACGCAAGGGGTGGAAATACCGATTGGGAAAAAGTCTTGGTGGCGAGTTGAGTTGAGAATGTCAAGGTTATTGAGTCTTGTGACTAGGGTACCTAACCGGAATATAGGTTTAGACTGTAAATCAATTGATCGTTTGGTACCGAACTATTTCCTTATCTTTTCTGTCATCTGCACTTATCAGCATGTTTGCATATAACATTGGTTAAGATTTTCCTACTGGGCTATTGTAGCTCAACAAAATCCTTCTTTTCAGGTTCGAATGCCGGGCAGTAGATTGCATGCAATGGTGTGCTTGGTCATGAAGATTCTTTTGAAGGCTAACCCCATTTAGTTACTTAAACATCTTGTAAAGACTTACCGTTGATCAAAAATGGTGTTGTAACTAATTATTCAAGAATTCCTTTTTGACTAAATAGTTTGTAACCATATAAGTTGTTTGTACCTGTACTTGAGCACGATTTGGGCCGGAGTGCCAATATTGTAATCTCTTTTGAATTTGGGGACCTATTTGTAAAGCTAAACATGTGGGAACTTTGGGGTATTATTATGTTATGCGGGGGACTTTTATCGAAAAGACTTATTTATTTATGTTGAAAATCGAGGGCGTGACAATATTGCACCCATTAAGTGGGCCCAATTTGACAATAATTATTGACTGTAGTCTTCTTCATTTTTTGGATACGTACTGACTGCAGTCTACAACTTTCAATAATGACTGTCCTTTCACTTTTTAACCCGAGCGGTGCTATGTCCATTGCACGCATGTATGCTCCACTCCGGATAAAAAAAAATACAGAAAAATGTTCATAAATTTTAAAATATTTTTTTATGAGGCTGATTTTTATCGCCCATATGAATATATAAAAAATACTTATCGATGTCCGTTGAAACTGATTTTTTCACAGGACCCTGTAAAAAAATGCTATTGATTTTTCTTGATGAAAGAAACCGGAAAAGTAAAAAATTATGATCCAAATGTATTTTTTTTTGAATAAAGAAAAATAAGAAAAAAGACAAAATTCTTTGTTTATTTTTGTCTTTATTCAATTTTTTTTTTATTTTGATCATAGATTTTTACTTTTTTGATTTCTCTCATCAAAACAAATCAATGGGCGATGTATCATTAGAGCACCTATGCCCCATTCGTGAGGTATGGGGTTCAAGTCCCACCCTCTCCCCCCTCTCCTTACTAAGGCTGAGTTATTTTGGGTAAAAAAAGCCACTTTGTTACCCAAAATAAGTCAACCCAAGAAAGCCATTTTGTTTTCTAAAATAAGCTCACACCAAAAAATTGTATTTTGGAAAACAAGCTTTTTCTAAAGTCATTTTAATACTCACCTTAACTCCAAACGTCTTACAATATTGAAAAAAATTACAAAAAAAAAAAAAAAAAACATAGTAAAAAGTTATCAAGTAAGAGTGCCAGTCTGGACAACAGAAAAATGCTGAGAGTACATCACGTGGAGCATGAATGTCTTGTCAACGGTTTGATTAACTCTTCTTACTAGCTTAAGGGGTGCTATATAGCACCCATTAGCAGGACCGTTTTATATTTGGAAAATGATTTTTTCACTCTATTTTTTGCGCTTATGTAATTTCTTTCTTTTTATTCACGTTAAACAATTAAAATGGCCATCACATGTGAAAGTTGGACTAAAGCAACATCTCCGATCGCTAATCCCATTGGCCTCGTGATCAAGACTTGAAATTTAAAGATTTGCTCTCTAAGTTCTCATATTTAAAACTTTTCAGGTGTTATCAACTTTTTTGAAGTCAATTCAAATGGAGTAACTGTTTCAGTTTTAGTTGGGCTTCTCACAAATGAACGATGGATTAAACCCTCAGAATTAATCAAAAAGAGAAGAAAAAAGTGATTCGTAAATCCAAACACGAGAATAGTTCTAGACTTGGATTGGGTTGGAAAATGCCAGTCAAAACTCAAAAGGAAGAGGAGAGGACAACATTTTAGTGATTCGACGCAAAGAGTTTAAATTCTCTTTTTGTTGTAAGTGGAAATCATGGATTTTCCGCCACATGTCACTGTGGACCTTAGCGTGTATTTTTTTTTGTAATAGTCTAAACTTAGCTTTCATTTTGTAGAATTCACAGAGTAGTATATCAGTATAAAAAATTAGGTTGATCAATCGAAAATCCATAGATACACGTGCAGTGCATATAAGTCCCGCACTCAGGATAAATGCGTGGTATTGAAGTAGTCAGCACTCAGGAAAATTGTTTGTTTTTAGACATGTAATGGACACTTCATTTAGTGAGGGTTCAAATCGCACTCTACACGCCAATTAACTCTTAGCTCAGTTGGTAAGTCTCTCTCAGTGGAGGCATGGTTCGAGCCCCGCGAGGGGCGGTTTGGGGTTCAGGGTTATGGACAGCTTCTGAACCGCATGTGGACTAACATATATATTAACATTCCTCTAACCCCGTTGATGTATACAGTATTGGGGAAAAAAAAAATCGCACTCCTCACTCCTCTTTCCACTGATTTACAATATATTAGGGTTTTTTCAGATTTTTTTAATAAAAAAACCTTGAGTTAAGTGACTGTTTGGCCAAATAAGCCATTTGGCTTTTCCGCCAAATTTTTTTTGTCCTTATTCAAATTTTTTTCGTATCACTTGGCTTATCATCATTTTTTTGGAGATTATTGCATCCTCATGACAAGAGGAATCTAAAAAGTAAAAAATTTTGGCCAGAATCTAAATTTTTTTGAATAAAGACGAAAAACGTGACTTTCCCGCCAATTTTGTCGAAATTCCAAAAAAATTGGATTTTGATCAAAATTTTTTACTTTTTAGATTCCTCTCATCATAACGAAGCAATAATCCCCAAAAAATTGACAATAAGCCATGAAATGCAAAAAAATTTGAATAAGAACAAAAAATAAACCACTTTGACTTATTTGTCCAAACAACGGAAGCGGGGATCCTGCAGGGCTGTGCCCCTGCAGGTCGTGCAGTTCTCCAAATACGGCACCGTTTCATTCATAAGCACACCAGGTCCTTCATCAGCAAACTGCAAGCCAACACCAACACTACACTAAGTTTTAAAAATATATTAAAAAATATGGTTAAAAAATTTAGTATTCCAATTTTCAATCCGTTTGAACCGACACGGAGATTTTATTTTTCTAATCAATTTATCCTAAATGGTCATAACGAAATTTTGGCTCGAAAGCCTTTCAATAGTGTCACAAACTCCTTATTTAGTTTTAGAACTTTCTTAGGGTACCAACATTTTATTATGACCATTAGGATAAATTGACTAGAAAAATAAAATCTTCATATCGGTTCAAATGGATTGAAAATTGAAACACTTAATTTTTTAATCATATTTTTTATATATATAAATGGGTGTAAAAATTAAAGTTCTCCAATTTTCAATCCATTTGGAGTGATATGAAGATTTTATTTTTGTAATCATTTTATCCTAAATGGTTATAATGAGTTTTTGGCTCTGAACTCTTTTAAAGGCCTTAGAGCCAAAATTTTGTTGTGCCTATGTAGGATAAAATGATTAAAAAAAGAAAATCTTCGTGTTGGTACCCTAAGAAAGTTCTAAAACTAAATGTCACAGGATAACATCACGAGGGAACTAAAGAAGAGACAGGTCACCAAACATTGACATTGATGTGTCTAAGCTTTGTGGTACAAATAATAAAAAAGGACACCCAATTAAGGCACGATCGCCATGTTTACCAAACAGAGAGATGGACCAGACCCAGATGGTGACTTTATTTTGGGGACCAACTGTCTTGATTCTTCCTCTCTAAAGAAATTTCCATAATTCGAACGTTCAAAATATTTTGGTACTTGTCACAAAATTTCTCACTAGTTTTAATGAAACATTTTGGAAATTGTCAAATCAGCTTAAGACATGAGAGATGAAGAAAAAAAATATGAGGATTCATCGGGTGCTCGATCGGGGAATTGCCGCGTACTTTGCTGTAAGGCTTTTTATCTCACAGCAATTTCTTGCCACTTTTAATCAAGGTTTGGAACTCAAGGATTTGTGTGAGAGCTATCATCATCGAATGGTCCAATTGCTAGAAAGAAAGGAGCAAAATTAAACTCATTGTTTATCTTCTGAAACTGTGAAGAAGATTCTTTCAGTTTTAACTTGTGCATGCCCATAATTAAAGGCAATTAAGATACCTATCCTGACCTAATTATAAGCAAGATAACCACTAAATTAACACTCCTTCCATCTCGATTTGTTTGTCCAATTTGAAAAAGCCAACTTATTAAGGGAACACAATCATTACACTTTGAAAACTAAATTTTCCACAAATACCCTTCAATTCAAAATGTACTTGTCACATCAATTCAAGGAAGAGAGAAGGGTAAAAAAGTATTCATAGGATTTCTCCCTTGGTCATCTAAAATTGGACAAATAATTTGTGATAATGAAAAATCAAAAAATGGACAAACAAAATGAAACGGAGGAAATAGCAAAGAAGCAAATTACTAATATAGGACCTCATTAATATAACGCTTGAATGAGTACATTTGGATGGAAATTAAACAACAAAGCCATAATGGTCCACAAAAATGCTACGTACTGAAAGTAAAGATAGCCCAGAAGAACCCGAAAGGAATCTAGTCCACACACTTTTATTCTTTGGGCATTTCTCAAGTTAAATCTACGTGATTATTAATTGACGTAATACATTGGATTGGGCAGCTTGAAAGCGCGGTTGCCGGGGTTGGAGCTCGATATATCACTCCACTGATCTCCCATGTTTCCCAGGATTCTGTATCCCGCTTCAACAAGCTCCGTCCTCTTCTTAGATTTATACGTTAACGATGATGTACCGTGTTCCGATGTTTGTCTGCAACACCCAACATCATTATTAAGAAAATAAAAATAAAAAAATAACTCAGGAGTACTGCAAAATCCAAAAGTTCTCAATTAATCACCTGAGTATGAGCTTCTCCCAGGTATGGTAACCGACTCTTTTCAAGTTGGAAACCCTAGATTCTCTGTTGGTTTCGGATGATGCTTATAGGAAGACAATCTTAAACCCCAGAGGCACCAATTCTTTGTAGTTTGTAGAGTTCAAGAACGGCTTATTTACTTTTAAAAGTATTAGATTATCTAATTCCAATTGCTAACATTTGATCCCCAAAGTATCAATTTTGTCTTTAAATGGTCCCTGCGCCACTGCCCGTTTCCTTTCCTCAGTCAAATCGGAGGGCAAGTTTGATGCATTGGGGACCAAAATAGACAGCTAAAATACTTTGGGGACCAAAAGCCACAACAAAAATACTTTGGGGGCCAAAAGAATATAAAGCTATGGGGGAGGCCGGTGAAATACCAAACTTGCCCTTGACGGAGGAAAAGCGGCGTGGCGAGTGACCATTAGAGACAAAATTGATACTTTGGGGACCAAATGTTAGCAATTGGAATATTGGGGACCAAAATGGCACAACGAAAATACTTTGGGAACCAAAAAAGTTAAAAAGCCGTTCAAGAACAGCCGGCAATGCCGGTGTTGTTCCTTTCTTCTTTGTCGAGTTATATTCCTTCGCCCTGAATTTCGCAACATTAATTATAATTAGACCCCTAAAAATGGAGACAATGAGAATGCTTTTGAAATGCTTATATAACCAACACGGATATGAGTAGTACTTAATTACCCAAATGCAACATCAGGGAGAGAATAATAGTCTAACTCAGAGAGAGCAGTTTCATCAAGGTCAAAGACCCAAATGTCTTTGCCATCTCCAGCTAGTGTGAGGTTCTTGGCGTATGCCAAAGCAGTAGAAGTCACTGTAAAGCAATCTTCTGGGTATTGAGGGCCAAGCATGTAGTTCGCAACGTATTCTGCGCATTCTCCCGGGACGATGTCCCACCCAACAGTGTTGTTGGTTTCGATGGCGAGACGCCAGCTCGAGCAGGAGATTTTGTTGTGGTGGCGACGGTGGGAGGCAGATGTGGCGGCACCGCCACCGGAGTGTGGGAGGAGGTGGCTTTGGTAAGCATGGGAAGTTGCTGCTAGGGTAGTGGCAAGTAAGAAAAATAAGGCGGCCTCCATTTTTTTTTTCGTGTTACTACTTACTAGAGGAGGTTGTTGACAGATTAGGAACATTTGGGTTCTTTAAATAACCTATGCCCTCATGGATTTTCCTTAAAAAAAATATATATATTTGGTCATGGATGGTAACCCTCGTGGCAGGTGCCCTCGTGGATTTAAACATAGATGATTCTTATTGGGTGCTAATCACAGTCCACTGGACGGTAAATAATACGTATATAATGTCAAAAAAGTTCTAATTTGAATATATACATTAAACGAATATTAATACACGGTTTACACGTTATTCACCGCCCTAAGCAATGGAGGCGCTACAGCTTGAGTACAGTGGTCACATGACCACCCCAAACAATTTTTTTTTTTGGTTATAAAACATATAGAATTTTTACGATAATCCATGCTTAGAAGTAGTTTGAACACTCAATTCATACATCAATAAACACACAGTTCACAAAATTTTGAACATCCAGTTCATGCATCAATGACCACTGATCAGTGGTAAAATTATGGCTCTTTATGCTCTTTATTTGAGACGGTTTTTAATTTCGTAATCATATTTCTTAATGTATAAATATTCTAAAAAAATTAAATTATCCAATTTTTAATCTGTTTGAACTAGTGCGAAGATCTTATTTTTTTGATCATTTTATTCTAAGGAGTCATAATTAATTTTTTGCTCTATGGCTCTCATATGAGAGCCCTAAGAGAGCCGTAAAACAAAATGAAGAGTTTCTCCTCTCATATGAGAGCCCTAAGAGAGCCGTAGAACAAAATGAAGAATAGATACTTAATTATGAAAGCCGTAGAGATAAATATTAACTATGATCCTTTAGGATAAAATGATCATAAAAATAAGATATTTGCAGTACCGGTTCAAACGGATTGAAAATTAGAGCATTTAATTTTGTAAACATATTTTTTAATATTCTCTTTTATTTTTTTTATTTCAGTCCATATTGCCTTAAAAATAATAAAAAATGTCGAATTGCTCACTGGCGCCTAGGCGGGCTTGGTGCCTGGGCGGTGGTTCGCCGCCCGTCTAGCAATGAGCGCCATTTAGAATATTGAGTAACATATTGTATATAAGTTGTTTTTGAACACATTCTTAAGATATCCTGGAGCTGCCGTTGACCCTAAGAGCTGTGGTTCGCCATTCAAAATATTTTTCGTAGGAACCAGGCTTAGCGGTGATAAATAAGTTGAACTTAAGAGAGCTTTAATTGAGTTGAATATCCGATTTCGAGTAGTTTGAATTTTTACACATCATAAACGTACTGAACGAGCCAGGTAGTGGCTTAAACTTGGTCCAACGAACTTAAGAAAAATATTAAAACTTGGTTTGTTTATACTCCTAAGTGAAAACGAAATAGCTAAATGGGGAAAACACAAAAAACTGGCCAAAGGGCGAAAAAGGACCCATTATATTCTTTTAATGTTATTTTCCTTATTACTACTAAAATTGTGACGGTGCAATTAGTTTCAAAATTAGTTGAGGTATGCGTAACCTGACTTGAATACTTGAGAAATTATTGGTTGCAAATCAGGTACCACGTGGTATCCGACGTGCACATCTAGGCCGTCCAAAAATGCAACTAACGGTCCGGATTGAAAGTACCAAACGGATTTAAAAAAAGAAAAAGAAATGTGTGTTTCATGCAATCCGAACCGTCGATTATATTTTTGAACGGCCTGAATGTGCGCGTTGGGTACTACATCAGCTGTACCCTATTTGCACTCAAGAAGTTCTCTTGAGTTATATAATCAAGGGAAAAAGAAACAGCCAACGGGTCTTTTGATCCGACCGTTGACTATTTTTTTTTATGAGGATCCGACTGTTGGCTGACCCAACGGATGTTTTGATAATCACAAAAAATAGCAAAGGTCATTTTTTTTTTGGCGGAATTAATTTTTTTTAAAGTCCCTCGATTACCGGATACCAAAATTATTTTTTAACGGAAGTAGTACTTGAATTAGGGTTTGAGAAAGTTGGGCAAAATTAAGGTGGAGGGAAAGTTAGTTAATTATCTATCCCTTTTTTTACATCTCACCATTGGAGAGGAGTGAGTTCTATTTTACATTTAACTAACTTTTAACCACTTTTTTATCGATTATAATTTATAACTATCCATCCGGATGCAAAATACAACTCAATTGGAGCTGCTTTTAGTTACATGTCATACACCTTATTTTGCCTGCCCCATTTTTTTGGGGAAAATGAAGGTCAATGACGTGTTTTGTTAATTAATACCCGCTAAGAAAATGCTAAGAATATTTGTTAAAGCTAAAAATGTCAATAACATGTATTAATTATCAAAACACGTCTTGGGCGGTCATTTTCCCTATTTTTTTTCCAGCCGTTTACTTTTCTTTTTTATGGACCATCGTCCGGACTAAATACGAGCACCACGATTAAGTTTTTAGATTAATTTTTGAGAGACCAATCCCATCGTTCACATGCTTATTTACTAGTATCAATTTTTTTTATTACCATGTCTGCTACAAATGATATGCAATTACCGGATTAAAAATAAAATACTTCTACGCATGTTTGACTTTTCAAGTTTCTTCGCACTAAATTAAAGTATTCCGATTTGGTGTGAAAATTTTCAAAAAATTATGAACAAAATCATTTTATTTTTTTATCCAAACATTGCACTTCTTTTCATATGGGACTATCAAAATGGGACGGATGGAGTATTTCCCATGTCCATTCTCATCCTGATTCTTGACGCAGATTTTTTTTTACCCTCCATATGTTTCCCAAAAGGGAACGGACATCCAATTGATTTTTTCTTAAATCTCTTCAAAATAAGTATCGCCCTAAGTCTTTATTTATTTATTTTTCTAAAGAAAAGTTGCAAAAAAAAAAAAAAAAAAAACTATCGCCCTAAGCGTTACAACACTCAATATGTACACTTTAATGTTTCGATAAATATAAGACAGCAAGATTTACAAGTGATAAAAAAAAAAGGAAGATGTACACACTTGCATTTTTCATTATAGTTAAAATTTATAGTTATATTTTCTCGAATCTAGAAAAAAAAATTAAGTGTAATCGCCTCAAATCTATTTTCTAAATTTTTTTGCTAAATCCAATTCGATCCCCGAAAGTCCAATCCGCTCCGTGAGTATACTATATTCAGCACATCACGAAAAATGGGGAGAGACAGTTTAGGAAATCATGGGCGGATTGGACATTACAAGCCCTTCCTTACGAGCCTCTCAATTGAGGATAAGATATACCCCACTTCTCCACCCTCCATATCCACCCTCTCCTCCCTTTTGCCTTTCACAACGTTAAATACGCAGTCACTCCCTATCCATTTCAAGATTTCCATTTCCAAACCTATCTGATCCAAGCGGATCAAAAAAAAAAAAAAAACCTATCTGATCCAATAATACCAGCTTATCCCATCAACCGCAGAAAATGATATGCGGTTCAATTTGAACCGTTCATATTGACAATCAATAGTTTTGATTTGTTGAATCTTTTATCGGTAAAAATATGTTATTACCGATAGAAGATTGAAAACAAATTTGAACCATTAAAAACACTATCTGACGGTTACATTCTCTAGGACCGCACATCTTTGGACTACAGACAAGCCAAATTCTAATTTTATCTAGCTTAATTCATAGAGATTAAATTCAAATGTGCATCTTCAGACGGATGTCGTAAGAATCGATTTGATTTTTGCATACATAAAAAAATATAAAAATTGATTTTTGCACTGCAGTTCTTGATTGCCGATATTACCAACCCTCACAAGACATGATTCACAAGATTAGTTTTAATTTTGATTCCCCCCCAAATATTGTATAGTGGAGATAATCGGATGTTAGTTAGTAGGTTAGTCTACAAAGAGTTTCAGAAACTATTCATAGCCCTACATTATAAACGTCCATGACGGGGCTCATTGTCAATGCCCCAACTTTTTTGAATCAAACTTTTAAAAAAGAAGAGAAAAAGAAGCTTGGCTTTTCTGGAGTGAACTACTTTTAAATTTGGCAGACAAATTAGAAAAATACAATTTTTTTTTATACCAAAAATTGAAAATAAGATGAAAGGAAAAAAGCTGAAGGTTAAAGGAAATAAGTGTAACTAACAGATGGAAAGGAAACGGTAAAAGGAGAAATAGATGCTAAGGAACTAACCGAGGCATGCAAAGAGACTGCACGTACATTTTGTTGTGTTTTTCAAATTTTTGTTAGATTCGCGTCAATTTGTTTAATCATTTTTGCAGGTTCTGCGATTACTTGTTCTTTCTTTTGCCTCTGAGATACTCTCATCAGTAAGAAGGGAAATAAAACAAGTAGTTATATAGGAGTAGATAATTGGAGTCTTGAGTACACAACATTAGTGTAATACGTAGTAGAGTATAGACGTTGTGAATGTGAAAAAACTGTGTAACTTCGTGCTTTCATCCGATGAGGTCGATTCCTTGGATGATCAAGGCATCGGCAAGAACCTGGTTAGCAGCTTCGGAAGGGTGAACAGCGTCCCAAAACACGTATTGAGTAGCATTTCTACATGTTCCTATCGACTTGGGATTGCACAACAACGATGTTGTCTCCACTGTCCCTGTACCACAACAGCCTCTCCTTGCTTCCTCAAACCCTAAAGCAATTCGGCAAAACATATACACCATGATATCGTAGAGACCTTTTGTTGGTTGGGACAATTAAGAAATTTATTAATTTATTGAAAATCACTATCACGTGGCGGAGCCAATAATTTGGATTCATTGTGTTTATTACGCTCAGCAGTTTTCTTTTTTGCTTATCACACACCACCGGCCGTGGCCGTATCGGGGGTTTGAATCCCTCCGCCCTATGGGCTAGATTTGGAAAGACATAAATGATCTCCCTCCGCGTGCCATCTGCTATTCAAGCTAACTTAACTAGGGTCATCGGTTTATCTGTGAGTCGCCTCGCCACCGAGTGAGCTGGGCTAGCCCGAAAAGAACATGGGCTGGATTGGGCGCATAGGTTTCGAAGCCCGACCCAACTAATTAGCTTGCCGATTGATATAGACTGAGACAAATGCAAAGGGAAAATAGCTCAACAGTCAGCCTGTTAGCCCGCAGCCCGCCCACTTGACCGCGCCCATTGGGCAGAGTTTGGGCCGCAACATTTTGGCCCAAATCCAAAACGCCAAAAGCCAGCAAGAGGACATGGGGACTAATTTTGAAAGTCATACCATTGGGTTTTGGTGAGTCAAGAGGTCTCGAGTTCGAGTCGTGCTAACACGTCCTCTCGAATTTGATTCTTCTAGGCAGCCCAGCTTTAGCCTGCTAGGTCTTGGTGGGGCAGTTGTTACCATGGCTCTTTGACCCCTCCCGGGACCCGCTGCGGATTTGGAGTCTCTATAATTACGCTCAGAAGAGAGTTGTTATGCCCGGTCGCCCCCTCCTCCACCATTTTTAGCTTAGGGAAAAAAAATAGAAATACGTTCGTACCGTGGTTTGAAGGAGCCTGAACGAGGTCGTAGAGGGGTTTGAAAATGTCAAAGATGGCGATTTTCAGCCCGGGGAGTTGCTTTGGGAGATTGGCTGCGGCAGAGGTGATCTTCTTGTTGAACCCTTGAGCATCAGTGTTGATTCTTGAGACACACCCACTTTCAAGGAATCCAAACAGAGTTATGGTTGCTGGTAGGCAACCCAGTGGTGGGAGTGAAGTAACCCCAATTCTTCTGGCTCCCAATTTGTACAAATCCTGTTTGTCAACAACCAAAGCAAAACCTGTCATGTCTTTCAATCAATTTCCAAACTTTCCAAAATATGAGTAAGGATCATTTTTTTTCCTTTGTAAATTACTACAATTTGTACAAGAGATTGTCTTATTCATGGAAGCGCGAGATCTGGGTCGTTCATTTCGACTTTGGACAGTCTAAACTTTTCTCTGAAAAAATTTCATTTAAATCTGGACCGTCCAAAGCTGGAACAGAGGCATGCGATTCGCCTCCGTAAACTCCCATTCTCGGCGCAAAGCCGAGGTCTTTGTGATGCTTGGCTCCTGGACTCTAGAATTTTTGCTATTAACAGTTGTTGATAGATTGTTGTTTTTCTGTTTAGAGTTGGTTTTTGCCTACTATTGGGGCGTTTGATGTATAGGTTTCCAGGGGATGCCCTTGTTGCTTTGTGTAGCTTTTTGGCTCCTTTGGTTGGTATAAAATTTTTTACTTACCAAAAAAAACAAACTCCCGTTCACGGAAGCTCCGTTAAAAAAGATTTTTCCTTTGTACAAATTTATGAAAGAGAAGTTTATAACTAAACCAACATGGTTTAGGGTACCTCGACAAAGCTTGAAAAAATGGCAACAAGGTAGGAGGAATACTGATCGGGAGTGTAGAGCTTGTTGAGGAAAGGGTTGACATAGTAATTCTGCACAAAATCACTACTTCCAAAGCTCAATATGTATAATCCATCCTTTATAATTGATGCCGCCTTTTGATTCCCTGCTACCTTTGCCAGCTTTGCTTGGTACTCCTTGTAAAATTGCAACTGTTGTGTCAAGGGAATTGCATGCTGCATGCACAAAAATAAACACAATTAATTAAGTACTGGATGTTTTTTCTCTACTACTAAATTGAACTCTATTTGGTTCCTGCCAAAGCCAACAGTGCTAGGCTACCGACATCGAGACCTGGATGTGTGTCGAGACCCAATTGTGTGAAAAGGTAGTCTGTTACACATGGATCCCACGAATACACTGTCGACACATGCTCTTTCAACCCCCTTACCATCACACATTTCTATGAGACCCACTGGATGGAGCCCAATACAAACCCAATAAGTTTTCTATTCCAAGCATTATTGCATGCAAAAAGACATATCGGATTTTAGAGCGAGTAATTAGTGTTTTTTTTTTTTTGTTGATAATTCAGGTGTCTGAGTTAATTTACATATACAAGTTTCACTATCTACTAGTGGACCCCAATTAGACAAACAAAATTTGTAAATCTCGTGTACGACGTGTAGCTGAGAATGCATTGAGACATGAAATGCTCCTTAGCCGGGCTATTGTACAATCATGATTCTTTGGGGTGTGTCTTCTGTATATATGACTACCAAATCACGAAAAAAAAACCTTGCAATCTGGGCCGATTGGTTGGGTATTTGTTCCCAGTTTACTGAGGTCTCGAGTTCGAGATTGACATCTACTAAATTACTAACCTTCTAACTTACATTGTATGAGTTTCTTGCCGTTTCTCAATAAAAGAAAAAACCACAGAAAAAAAAAAAAAGATATCATACACTCATGATGGCTGTTTTGTCATCATAGCCAGATGCAGCAGAAGCAAAATTGGCTCCAATAAGCAGGTTTTTCCCTGAGGCCTGTGGGCTAAGATAAGCTGGTGGGTATGTTGTAAAGCCCAATGTATCAGCTGCAGAGAAAAAAAATTGCCCAATTAGTATTTTCAATTTTGATCTTGGTACTTACAAATTAAACAGGGAGATCAAATTGAATGAATCTCAGCGGTTGATTGATTCTTGAAATACTTGAAATAATTACCAGTGATATCAGTGGCAAGTTTCCCATTACAGAACCTTCCAGTTGGTTTGTGGTTGATGAAGTCTCTTCCATAAGGTGGGTAATTGGCCTTGAAAATGGTGTGGATATAGTCATTGTTCCCCACATCTACTGCTGAGTCTCCAAATGTGAAAATTGCTGGCACCAGACCTTGAGCCTCCCCACTTGAGGAGAAAATTGCTATTTTCACAAGAAAAACCAGTATCCATCTGAAATAGATGTCCATTCCGTATAGACTAGTGGAGTCTTTGGATTTGATTTGATTTGTAGGACCCTATATATAAGAGGGAGAACCAAGGGGAACCCAATTGAAGAAGGAAGACGAAAGTTGAGTAGAAGTTGTTATACAGCATTAAAAGCATAACATTAATATCCGAAGGGGGTAGTCGAGTAGGAGCATGACAGCACGAGACTTTCCCGAACTCGTGGGTTCGACTCCGGCATATGGCCAACAAAACTCTTGATGCCAATGATGGTTTTCTTGTTCAAAACATGATCAGGGTCCCGGTATTAGTCGTCGATCAGTGCATAAACTGGCCCGAACATGAAATTATAGTTAAACATCTGCATAAATTCTGTATAGAAAATGAGCTTTGGACTTTTAGGTGTCACTCGAACAGATTTAATGGAAGCCACAGTTATGATACAACTAGCATGAGAGGGGGGAGAAGTGGTTGGGGAGATGATGAATGAAAGATGGCACGGGAAGTGGCAGCCACGTGAGAATGTGTGCATGTGCTTTGGTTGAATTGTCTGGTAACAAAATGTTTCTGACTCAAATATAGGCAGCTAGCAATGGAGCATGGACGACCAAGTCGACAGATGAGTTTGCCGTGTTTTCTTTCTTACTATTAATTTTGGTTTGCCTGTTTGGCCCAGTGAACCAATTGGGGCTAACTTAGTTGATCAGAATTTTTGCATTTCACTAAGAAGTCGGGAGTTTGAGTCTTTCCATCTACATGTGGGTGTTCTTTCCTTTGTATTTGTTGGGGTTATTTCCCCCTTTAATGGGACTTGTAGTTGAGTTGGGTTTATAGTAATTGTGATCCCTTTGATAAACTTATTTATCTTATTAGTTCAGTTGTTGAGTTTGGTTATCTCAGAGACTCTCACACGATGGATGTGGTGTCCCGTAATTTGTAATTTGTATTTCATACATGATGTAATGATCTCTTCTACTGATTGAATTTTTTTTTTTTTTGGCTTAGTGGGTAATGAATTTGGCCCAATGGAGTTCAATTTTGGTTATTTGTACTAGATGGTTAATGTGGGCTCTATTTGTGAAGACCTCCTCCATTTAGTGGAGCGTTTCTATCTGGTTTCTTGCTGGTTTTTGTTCATTGATTTTGGGACCCGATTGTTAGAATGCTGACTCATGATGATCAAGGAATTCCGTGGTGGTTTGTGAGGCTCTGGAGTGAAAAGCTTATAAATCTAGACTTCTTGGTTATTGTCTCTGTTTTGGGATTGATAACCTTCTTTGATTGTATGTTTTTTTTCGTATGAATGAAATCTTCTACCATTTAAAATAAAAATAAAAATAAAAGTGGGGTTGGGACAATTGACCACATTTATATAACAAAAACAAACAAACAACTTTTATAAAGAACAAAAATTAACACGAATTATCGAAGTGCGAATAATTAAACACAACTGTGAAAACTTGAAAAGAAGAAAACTCGGAAGTAAAAACGTATGTTCTCAAACTGCAAAAACATTATCCGGAACAAAACCTTAGTCCTTATCCATTACTGTTTAATTTGATGCGATTACTTATGTCACCCACTTAGATTAGTCCAATTCTAGAGCACCACTCCAAAACGAAAGGGAAACTAGAATTATGTATTTCTTTCACTATCAATTCCGTCATCTAAAGGGGGCATTGAGCATTAAAAGCTTATGAGCAGGAGAGATGGTAATGCAAAATTATTCTTTTTTCTAATAACCGGTTGTTGAGGCCAATTTGCGTGCACATCAACTATTTTTTAGACCTTGAAGTTAACTCGGACAAACCCTTCAGTGACCCAAGATTTGGAATATTTGGACAGAATGCCAAATTTAGCCTTCATGGCCCCAACGGTTTGCTTTCTCATGTCGGTTTTGCAAAAGAACTTGTTTATTTGGGCTTAAAAATGTGCAGAAAGTAAGTCCATTGGGTTGTATGTGAGGCATAGATTGGACATTTTTTATATTGATACAAGTGGAGCATCATAAATTGCACTTGTGGGGATGGGCCGAAATTGTGCTCCAAACCCAATGAGCCAGTTGAAAGGGCTCGACCCGCCCGACCACTACCTTCTAGTTTAGGCATTCCTGTGCCAAGTCCCATTCATTGTTGGTCCAACCGAACCGAATTATTCTGAACACCGACCGAATTTGTTAAACAAATAGATTGGTTCTTTTTTCCTTTTGAAAGGAGATTGGTTCTGTTGGTCGGTTCGGTTTTTCGGTTAAAACTTTCATTCCAACTGTTGGATGAAAAAAAATTCCATCATGTAGACTTTTTTATTTTGGTGAAAAAAGAAGGCCACACTTGTTCCTATCAAGTCCCACATTCCTCTCTCTCTCTCTCTCTCCTTGGAAAGAAAACTCCATGTGGCAGTAACCCACAACTCCAATGTTGCAGGTGGATTAAATTCTATCAAAATCACACGCAAAAATTGAGAAAACATATTAAAACTCATAGAGCATGTGTTTTTACTATTGGATAAAAACAGAGGGGGTGGCAAAAGTCCCCCATTCTGTACACTGCTTAATTACTGCTCGTATGCAAATACCCCCCAAAAAATTACTAAATCGCAAACAACCCCTCATTATTGTAAGTATCTTGGATCAATTTCGCCGAAGAGAAGAGGTTTCATGACGCCTGCAATTGAACATAACAGCTTCTCATGGTGTTCCATTTTCGGATTCAATCGCCACAGGAGTAGGAGTAGCACAGCAACGGCGGCAACATGAGCCCGGTGGC
This sequence comes from Rhododendron molle, assembly GCA_025413875.1. NCBI lineage: Eukaryota > Viridiplantae > Streptophyta > Magnoliopsida > Ericales > Ericaceae > Rhododendron > Rhododendron molle. The sequence goes on from CM046399.1 coordinate 30,382,799, forward strand.
GGAGGTGTACAACACACACAAGCAGGACATATCGGCGGCCTCTGGAGAAGTTCTGCGCGAAAAGAAAGAAACAAGAAATGACATTAAAAAAGACGAGAAAGAGAAATAAAATTTTTTATTTTCTTGAATGTTGTTTTTTTCTGGTGTTGTTTTTACTTTTTAGAGAAAGTTTTATGAAAACACCCCATTTTGTAGAAGCTTTGGTGTTCCGTCCAATTAGACTCTGCCGTTTCTTTCAAGTTGAAGGGTCATCTAAGATGAGATTCGAATTATGTAGATTATGTTATTTCATTAGAAAATCATGTGGTTAAGATTAATAAATCAATTTTGATTTTATGGTGCATCGGTGCATGATCCACCACAACAGACTTAACGAACGGATCCAACCACCAAATTAGGTTAGGCAGTAACCCACAAGGCCCAAGTGGACCATTTCGCCCCAAAGACGAGCCACTTCTTTACTACTGAAAATCAAAAGTTCAGAAAGCTACCAACACAAAAATGTAACCATTACGAAAACATCGATCGTTTCACAACCTGTTCATTGTTTTAGTTTTTAAAAACACAAAACGGAAGCTACCTCGATGAGTCGATCGAGCAGCTTCACATGACGTTACCATCGGAGATAACACTATGGCAAAGACGATAAGTGTCACAAAAACAGTCTTGTGGAATTTACTTTCCATTGCTGATGACAACTCAACAAGCTACCATGCAATGAAGTTGATGATTGCCTTCTCTACTACTATACCGTGGTGAGCATATATATAGGGAGAGCCAGTGAGGGTTTTTAAGTCAACAGTTTATTTCGTTTGTTAATTATATTTAAGTTGTTGTGTGCCTCAGCCGTGTTGTTTGAATTCAAAGTCCGAAGTCCATGGTTGGTTTTGAAATTAAGAGTTTCATTTTTCTCCTTGAAGATTTTCTAAGTCAATTATGAACTTCAAGGACTTTTTTCTAGGGTAGGTTTCTTTGCGGTCAACTTCTGCGTTCTTGAATACTTAAAAGTCTGAAACTTATTTTGATATTTATTTTATTTTTTGTAACATTTTGTTTAGCTTTACGTTGTAATTTTTTGAGTTAATTCGGAAAAGTATAAAAATATGGACCGACGTTGAAAAAAATCAAATAAGACGGCACTTTAAAGAGATAAGACAACTGTTTGATACTTTTTTCGTCTTAAGTGAACTTTTTTTTTACCTTCTGTCATAATTTTGTACTTTTTAGACTCTTCTCGTTTAGACGAACAAAACACACAAAACGAAAAAAAGAAGAAGAAAGTTTACAAGAATGGAGAGTGAACTAGAGCATTGGCGAAGCTGTGTAGGGGATGGGGTGGCCAAGGGGATGGGTGGAGCATTAACTTTTTAGACTCCTACTTTGGACTTTTTGTTTTGGGTTTCACATGCGATTTTTTGTTTTTAACAAGAGAAATCTTATTCTAATGTGGGAAAAATGGGATGAGACCGGTAAGATTTGAACCCTCACGGCCTCACATGGTGCAAGGAGTATAGGACGCTCACCACTTGACTGTTAATTCATTGGCCACATTTGAAGTGAGATAACATTCTTGCAAAAAAATTAAAACTGGAATAACACTCTATCATTTTAAAATTTCTCTTTTTCAAAACACTACATTTTCTGATTTTGATAGTGAGGACTTTTTTTCTTATACTTAAATTTTTTATGTACTTAATTAATGAATGTTCAAAAGTTCATTTTGTGTCGCATTTTTTTTCCTCCCCTTAGTTCGACCCCTCTCAGGTACACATCTTGGCTCCACCACTGGACCAGAGTATACCGAGCTATTAGGATCAAAATACATAGTACGATTCCCTGACCGTGGTGCCCGTGACGTCACAACATTTCTGGGGAAACAAATGAACGTACGAAAAAGTATGCTTTTGAAAATAGTCCATCCATTTGTGGCAAAATGGTGAAATCACATTGCAGCCATAACTGGGCAAACGACTATTTTTCACATTGGGCGCTCCCCTGTTTTTATTTGATAATTTTGTCCTCTGTGTTTATGTCGTAAATGCAATTTTTTTTGTTATGACTACTACGTTCTGAACCCTTTCTTTGCCTCTTCGCTCGTTAGGAGTATTAAAACTTGTCCCACGCCTGTTGATTATCACTTCTAAAGCTAGTACATGAACGGAAAACCTAATTGACATCTCTACTCTTTGCCAATAAATTTCAAGGTGAATGCTATGCTATAACAATGTCCAAACCAAAAAAAATAAAATAAAGGATTCATGGTTGCCCCATGCAACGGACTCTTGGGATTGCAGAAGTACACGTTCCTCTACCAGAATCAACAAATTGTTACCTTGCTTGGACTATGTTACCTGGAAAGCAAATCGTTCCGGCGACGAACAGATAAAAAATAGCGATATGCAACAAGCCGTAAATTGTGGCATGATGAGGGTAAACTTCTATAAATTGCGGTATAAGAATGCTCTTATTTTAAGAGATAACAATCCAACACATGTCATGTTATTTTCAAAATAGTTAATGCACTAAATCGATTAATTTGTAGAAGCATTTTGGCAGATTTTGTCCTACATTTGTCCTAATGATAATGCTCTATTTTTCTCGGTTAGGTACATTTCATCTTGTTTTCCCCAGGAGAATGGTAAGGAAATAAGCAGGAAAAACATCGGGTTTGCTTTAATTTGCTAAATCCTTTGCTTTGGAAGGTTGGTATAACCATATTTGAGAACGTGAGTTCTTGTACATAGTTCGATAGGGTATTAGCGACTTGCGGTAAGCTATATACATCGCTTTTCAGAGTAAACTTACTCGATATACAGTACCTACAATCGCATATGAACTAACTAAGGAATTCAAGAGGGGGAAAAAATTGTGGATCTATCAAAATCAAACGCAGAAATTGAGGAAACATATTAAAACTCGTAGAGCATGATTTTATTCATTGGATAAACATACATAAAGGGAGGGTGGCAAAAGTCCACCATTCTATATACTGCTAGTATATATGCAATATACCCCTAAAAATTATTTTATCGCAAACAACTCCTCATTATTGTAAGTATATCTTGGATGTATCAATTTCACCAAAGAGGTTTCGTCACACATGAAATTGAACATAACAGCTTCTCATGGCGTTGTTGCCACAGGAGTAGGAATAGGAGTAGAACAGCAAGGGCAACATTCGCCCGGTGGCGGAGGGAAACAACACACACAAGTAGGACATATCGGCCCCGTCTGAAGAAGTTCTGCATGAAAATAAAGAAACAAGAAATAACGTTATTAAAAAAGACAAGTTGAACGGCGATTATGATGGTTATTTCATTCAAGTTGAAGGGCCATCTGAGATGACATTCGAATTATGTAGATACGTTATATTTCATTAGAAAATCATGTGGTTAAGATCATTGAATCGATTTGATTTTATCGTACATGATCCACCACAACAAACTTAATGAACGGATCCAACCCACCAAATTCGGTTAGGCAGCGACCCACAAGGCCCAATTGGACCATTAAAGCCCCGAAGACGAACCACTCCTTTACTGAAAATAAAAATTTGGAAAGCTACCAACAAAAAAATGAAACCATTACGAAAACACGGATCGTTTCACAACCCGTTCGTTGTTGTTGTTTTTTTTTTTTTTGTGTGTGTGTTGAAAAAAACACTAAACGAAAACGGAAGCTACCTCGGTGAGTCAATCGAGCAGCTTCACATGATGTTACCATGGGAGACAACACCATGGCAAAGATGATGAGTGTCACAAAAACAGTATTGTGGGATTTACTTTCCATTGCCGATGACAATTCAACAAGCAATTAGCAACGAAGTCGATGATCGATTGCCTCATCTACTACAACGTACAGAGCATATATATAGGGAGCCAGTGAGGGTTTTTTAGTCAATTGTTTATGCAGTTTGTTATCTGCAAGTTATGTGCATCAGCCGTTTTGATTGAATTTGAAAGTTCCTAGTCCAAGGTCGGTTTGAATTGAAGAGTTTTATTTTAGCCGTTGGATGAACTTCAAGGACTTTTTTTCAGGATAAGCTTCCCGCCGGTCGACTTAGTGGACTAGAGTATGCCGAGCCATCAGGCGTGGAGTTTTCAACAATCCTCGACTCATTAGTTCTTTCGTATACCTTGTCGAGTAAATCATCCATTGCAAAAATAGTACGATCCCCTGACCGTGGTGTCTGGGGCAAGTTCGCAAAGTTGGACTTCATGATGCGCCCGATGAGAATCGAAATGCGCCTAGGCGCATAAGGTTGCGCCTCGGGCGAATTAATGCTGCAAACATGTCAATCTTTGAGGACTTGTTTTGGACAAGCTTTCTAACGGTTCAAACCACGTGTAAATCGAAGTTCGAGAGTATCTGGGGCAAATTCGCAAAGTTGGACTTCACGATGCGCCTCGGGCGCATCGAAATGCACCTAGGCGCATAAGATTGCGCATCGGGCGCATTAATGCTGCAAACATGTCAATCTTTGAGGACTTGCCCTGGACACACCCGAACTCCAATTTGCGCATGGTTTGAGAGGTTAGAATGCTTGTCCAACTAAGCGACTTGTGGTAAGAGAGAGCTGGAAATTGAAATGAGAGCGATACGAACGTTTTCGGAAATAATTTATTTTTTGACCAATTGAGGGTAATATGGTCATATATTTTGATGTAGAAAATATTTTTCATCAAAACCAATTCGGTAGGAAAATAAATTAGACAAGCTTTCTAACGGTTCAAATCACGCGTAAATTGGAGTTCGGGAGTGTCTGAGGCAAGTTCGCAAAGTTGGAATTCACGATGCGCCCGAGGAGCATTGAAATGCGCCTGGGCGCATAAGATTGTGCCGGGGGCACATTAATGCTAGTTAACATGTCAATCTTTGAGGACTTGTTCTGGACACTTCTGAACTCCTATTTGCACGTGGTTTAAGCCGTTAGAAAGCTTATCAGATTTACTTCCTAACCCAAGTACTTTGGATAAAAAATAATTTGCACATCAAAGGAAGTGACCATTTTACCCTCGATTGGTCAAAATAAGATTCATTCCGGTAAAATGCGTGTATGTTTCTCATTTTAAATTATATCAAAACCCATTATAAATCAATAGATAATATTTTTAAAGTACTAAAAGATGGTGGTATCAAACCAAAAAAATATTTGCGTTCTGTTCATAGAAACTGGGTAGAAACAAGACAACTACAAAAATCGATCGTCGATCGAAGCCACCTAGTCGAAAACACGTTCTACATTTCATTTGGTAATCAAATCCCAAATTATAAGTCTAAAACACGTTCTAAATTTCATTTGGATCAAACCAATTACAATAAGTCTTCGGCCTAGGGTCTGTAGGGAAAACTTCGACTTCGCTTTGCTTAACTCCGCAAACTACCCTCCCAATAGGCAAAGGGCTAGGTCGTTGATAGCAAATAAATCCGGTAAGACCGGGATCGTTCCCACAGAGAAGTCTTCTTTAGCGGATTTGGAATAGAAGGTAAATACGTAGCACGGCCTTCAAGCAGCCAACTTGGAGTTCGGTTTGAAAAGACAATTAAAAACTTGGATTTAAACTAGATTAAGATGGTCGAGTCAAGAGGGATTGGTTTACCCACGACTTAGCCATTCAGATGATTTCTTCATCTAACTAATGAGTGGACCGAAACCGTCCGGATTCCACTAAAGGCATTTACGCTGAAGACTGCTTGTAACTCAATTCAATGCTCTAATTCAAATTGAACTCATTTAACGCAAGTGAGAGACGAAAAAGGATCGTTCGCACGCGTAGGATAATAAAGCACATAGCATAAGGCGATAGACTTCATTGATCAAAGAAGCCACCAACCCCATGATCAAAGCTAGACATCATGGGTTTAATTCATTCAAAACATTGAAATTGAGCTAAAGTTTAAACGAAACCATTTGAACAACTAATTCATAGAGTAAACCTCACCCCGAGACCAAATCGATTAACTACTCACTCATAACTAAAAGACTAGAAATTTTGCCGAGTAAAGAAAACATGATTCACCGATAAACACGGAAATAAACTTGATTTCTATTAAGAACCAAACCACACGAACAACTTTAATACTCGAAGATTAAACATAAAACATTAACTTACTTGAGTTTGGAAGGATTTAATGCAAGAACTTGAAGAACAATGTCTAAGAGCTCTAAAACAATAAATTAAAGCATAAAAATCTACATCTATCTAGCTTATGGCCAATAATGGCTTACAAAGGTACTTATAGGCTTTACAAAATCAGCCAAATAATGGACAAAAATGTCCCCAAAATATCCCAAAACCAAGCTAGAAATGGAAACTTTTCATAAAAGGAAAGTTCGAAAAAGCAACAAAAATATCTTCTGGAACCAATTGTTATCGATAACACAAGGAAGTGTTATCGATAACACTGCCTTTTCACTGTCCCCGTAGTACATGTTATCGATAACCAGGACCATCAGTTATCGATACTCCCAAGGCTGGAGTGTTCTGGACCAAAAATGTTGCAACGTTATCGATAACACCTTGAAAGGTTATCGATAACACTTGACTGCTAGACCAACTTGGGAAATCGTTATCGATAACGTAGTGAAGTGTTATCGATAACGTTCTTCAAAAACTGCAAATTTCAGGCAGGCTTCAGTTTCAGCACACAGCTCCTCAGCAACTTCCAGCTTCTCAGCACCTTATTTTCATTCTCTAAATTTAAGTAAAGACTACATTTTAAACCTTTCTTTTACCTTTTCTTTACTTTAATTTTATTTAATGAAAATAAGAAAGTACCCCCCATTTGGAAACAATGGCATTACCAGAATTTCAAAATTCCAATTAAATCAAACTGTCGACCCCCCACTTTTAATGTAAAATGGAAAACTGCATGATTTTCTCAAGAGAAAAAGGCTCGAAACATGACCTTGCTCTTCAAATAAAACCTTGTAACTTTGTAGTTACTCTTAGAAAAATTCAAGGATCAATTACCGCCATTTTTTATCTCGAAAATCGAAACTTTTTCAGAAAGTCATTTTTCCATACTTAGACAGATTTTAAGGGGCCGACAGGGTCTTCGGGTACTTGGAAGCACTTGGGCCATGCATGGCATTGAAATGTGCCTTATTTGCACGTTTTACCTGAAAACACTCAAAAACTTATCTTACGCGCAATACCGCTATAAAAGCTAAATAAACATAAGTAAAAGCAGCATAAGCAGGGACTAGTCGCACCAAATATCTACAATATTGGGTGCTCATCACTGGGCGTAGACTTATTGATCAAACTAGCTAGCATTTCCCATAGTGGTTTTTCGCATTGGGCGTTACCAGGTGTCTGAACCCTTTCTTTCCCACTTCGCCTTTAACGAGTATTAAAACTTGTCCCACTTCTATTGATTATCACTTCCATTTTTCGGTTAGGTACATTTCATTTTGTTTTCCTAAGGATAATGTAAGGAAAAAAGTAGGAAAAACATAGGGTTATCTATAATTTGCTAAATCCTTAGTTTTGCAAGGTTGGTACACCATATTTCGTAACGTGACTTCTTGTACGTAATTCGCTAGAGTGTTAGCGACTTTTGGTAAGAGAGAGTTGGGAATTGAAATGAGAGCGATACGAACGTTTTGGGGAAATAATTTATTTTTCGACCAATTGAGGGTAATATGGTCATGTATTTTGACGTATAAAATATTTTTCATCAAAACCAATTCGGTAGGAAAATAGATTGGACAAACTTTCTAACAGTTCAAACCACCTATAAATCGGAGTTTGAGAGTGTCTGGGGCAAGTTCGCAAAGTTGGACTTCACGATGCGCCTAAGGAGAATTGAAATGCGCCTGGGCGCATAAGCTTGCGCCTAGGGCACATTAATGCTACTTAGCATGTCAATCTTTGAGGACTCGTTCTGGACACTTCCGAACTCAAATTTGCGCGTGGTTTGAGTCATTAGAAAGCTTATCCAATTTACTTTCTAACCCATGTAGTTTGGATAAAAAATAATTTGTACATCAAAGGAAGTGACCATTTTACCCTCGATTGGTCAAAATAAGATTCATTCCGGTAAAATGCGTGTCTGTTTCTCATTTTTAAATTGTATCAACACCCATTATAAATCAATAGATAATATTTTTAAAGTACTAAAAGATGGTGGAATCCAACTATAAAAATATTTGCGTCCTGTTCATAAAAACAGGGTAGAAACAAGGTAACTACAAAAATCGTCGATCGAAGACACCAAGTCTAAAACACATTCTACATTTCATTTGGTAATCAAACCAATTACAATATGTCTACAGCCCTGGTGTCTGTTGGGAAAACATCGAGTTCGCTTTATGTCTACGCCATCGGTGTCTGAACGTAGACTTATTGATCAAACTAGCTAGCATTTCCCACAGAGGTTTTTTGCATTTGGCGCTCCCCGGTGTCTGAACCCTTTCATTGCCTCTTCGCTTGTAACGAGTATTAAACTTGTTCCACGTCTATTGATTATCACTTCCATTTTCTAGTTTGGTACATTTCATTTTGTTTTCGTAAGGATAATGTAAGGAAATAAGTAGGAAAAACATCAGGTTAGCTATAATTTGCTAAATCCTTTGTTTTGGAAGGTTGGTACACCATATTTCATAATGTGACTTCTTGAACGCAATTCGGTAGGCTGTTAGCAACTTGTGGTAAGAGAGAGCTGGGAATTGAAATGAGAGCGATACGAACGTTTTACGGAAATGATTTATTTTTCGACCAATTGAGGGTAATATGGTCATGTATTTTGTTGTACAAAATATTTTTCATCAAAATCAATTGGGTAGGAAAATAGACTAGACAAGCTTTCTAACGGTTCAAACCACGCGTTAATCGGAGTTCAAGAGTGTCTGGGGCAAGTTCGCAAAGTTGGACTTCATGATGCGCCCAAGGAGCATTGAAATGTGCCTGGGCGCATAAGATTGCGCCTGGGGCGCATTAATGCTACTTAACATGTCAATCTTTGAGCACTTGCCCTGGACATTGCCGAACTCCAATTTGCGCGTTGTTTGAGCCGTTAGAAAGCTTGTCCAATTTAGTTTCCAGCCCAAATAGTTTGGATCAAAATTCATTTGCACATCAAAGGAAGTGACCATTTTACCCTCGATTGGTCAAAATAAGATTCATTCCGGTAAAATGCATGTATGTTTCTCTTATTAAATTGGATCAACACCCATTATGTATCAGTAGATAATGTTTTTAAAGTATTAAAAGATGGTGGAATCCAACCCTAAAAATATTTGCGCTCTATTCATGAAAACTTGGTAGAAACAAGACAACTACAAAAAACGTCGACCGAAGGCACCAATCTAAAACACGTTCCACGTTTCATTTGGTAATCAAATCCCTAATTCTAAGTTTAAAACACGTTCTAAATTTCATTTGGATCAAACCAATTACAATAAGTCTATGGCCCCTGAGTCGGTAGGGAAAACATCGAGTTTTCTTTTAGTCTATGTCCCTGGTGTCTGTGCGTAGATTTATTGATCAAACTAGCGAGCATTTCCCACAGAGGTTTTTCGCATTGGGTGTTGCCCGGTGTCTGAACCCTTTCTTTGCCTCGAGTATTAAAACTTGTCCCATGTCTATTGATTATCACTTTCATTTTTCGATTTGGTACATTTCATTTTGTTTTCCTAAGGATAATGTAAGGAAATAAGTAGGAAAACATCAGGTTAGCTATAATTTGATAAATCCTTTGTTTTGGAAGGTTGGTACACCATATTTCGTAACGTGACTTCTTGTACGCAATTTGCTAGGGTGTTAGCGACTTGTGGTAAGAGAGAGCTGGGAATTGAAATGAGAGCGATAAGAACGTCTTATGGAAATAATTTATTTTTTGACCAATTGAGGGTAATATGGTCATGTATTTTTTTGTACAAATTATTTTTCATCGAAATCAATTGGGTAGGAAAATAGATTGGACAAACTTTCTAACGGTTCAAACCACGCGTAAATCGGAGTTCGAAAGTGCCTAGAGCAAGTTCGCAAAGTTGGACCTCACAATGCGCCCGAGGAGCATTGAAATGCGCCTGGGCGCATAAGATTGCGCCTGGGGCGCCACATTAATGCTACTTGACATGTCAATCTTTGAGCACTTGCCCTGGACACTCCCGAATTCCAATTTGCGCATTGTTTGAGCCGTTAGAAAGTTTGTCTAATTTAGTTTCTAGCCCAAATAGTTTGGATAAAAAATCATTTGTACATCAAAAGAAGTGACCATTTTACCCTCGATTGGTCAAAATAAGATTCATTCCGATAAAAGGCGTGTTTGTGTCTCTTGTTAAATTGGATCAACACCCATTAAATATCAATACATAATGCTTTCAAAGTACTAAAAGATGGTGGAATCCAACTATAAAAATATTTGCGTTCTGTTCAGGAAAACTAGATAGAAACAAGGCAACTGCAAAAATCGTCGATCGAAGACACCAAGTCTAAAACACATTCTACATTTCATTTGGTAATCAAACCAATTACAATGAGTCTATGGCCCCGGTGTCTGTAGGGAAAATATCGAGTTCACTTTAAGTCTACGCCCCCGGTGTCTAGGCGTAGACTTATTGATCAAACTAGCTAGCATTTCCCACAGAGGTTTTTTGCATCAGGCGCTCCCCGGTGTCTGAACCATTTCTTTGCCTCTTCGCTTGTAACGAGTATTAAAACTTGTCCCACGTCTATGATTATCACTTCCATTTTTCGGTTAGGTACATTTCATTTTGTTTTCCTAAGGATAATGTAAGGAAATAAGTAGGAAAAACATCGGGTTAGCAATAATTTGCTTAATCCTTTGTTTTGGAAGGTTGGTACACCATATTTCGTAACGTTACTTCGTGTACGTAATTCGCTAGGGTGTTAGCAACTTGTGGTAAGAGAGGGCTGGGAATTGAAATGAGAGCGATACGCACGTTTTACAGAAATAATTTATTTTTCGACCAATTGAGAGTACTATGGTCATGTATTTTGATGTACAAATTTTTTTTATCAAAGCCAATTCGGTAGGAAAATAGATTGGACAAGCTTTTTAACAATTCAAACCACGGGTAAATCGGAGTTCGGGAGTGTTTGGGGCAAATTCGCAAAGTTAGACTTCTCGATGCGCCCTAGGCGCATTGAAATGCGCCTTCAATGCGCCTTGGCGCAAAAGATTGCGCCTGAGGCTCATTTTAAATTGGATCAACATCCATCATATATCAGTAGATAATGTTTTTAAAGTACTAAAAGATTGTGGAATCCAACCATAAAAATATTTGCGTTTTGTACATGAAAACTGGGTAGAAACTAGGAAACTACAAAATCGTCGATCAAAGCCATCAAGTCTAAAACACGTTCTACATTTCATTTGGTAATTAGATCCCTAATTCTAAGGTATATCGTCTTTGCACAAGTGTTTCACATTGTTCGTAGAGTATCCACACTTCATCAAAGCTTATGAAAAACCATTTCATCATCGACATTCGCCCAAAGCGCGGGGCTAAATCCTTTGTTTTGGAAGGTTGGTACACCATATTTCTGAACTTGCGTTCTTGTACGTAATTCGCCAGGGTGCTAGCAACCTGTGGTAAGAGAGCTGGGAATTGAAGGCTCTATATCCACAGGAACCATTTCAATTGTACTGCTTGATGCATTCTCCTGTTGCTCTCTACGTGTACGACTCCTTTCCTTAGCTTTCTCAATTTGCAGACACTCCTTCAAGTCCACTACAACTTGACTCATAGGTAGCCTTTGGGTTGAGCGTGTTGGAAAACAAGCCATTGCTGTCTCCAAACAGAGTTTATGTCAAAATCTCCCCCTAACCACGATGCTTTCTGTTTCCCGTTTGGCAAGAATTGCGTTAATCCATCGGACTACGTGAATGTCGCTGCCATTGTCCTTCAATATTGCAGGTTGGGCTGTAATCAACTCCAGTGGAACATTAATCCCCAAGCTATATATATCGCTTTTCTTAGTAAGCTTACTCGATAATCTAGTACCTACAATCGCATATGCACTAACTAAGGAATTCAAGAGGGGAAAAAGAAAATTTGTGGATTAGAGTTTGATGGATATTCTTGTGTTAAAGGCTTACTCAGGGTCGAGATAACCGATTGTATGCGCCAACAACTGCAGTTGACGGGTGACTTCTACTCTCGAAGGTTAAAATTCGTGATAACCCGAAATCAGCTACTTTAGCTTGTGATTGTTCCGTAAGTGCGATATTCTTTGTCTTGACATCTCGATGGATTATCGGTGGCAAGTCGTGCAATTTCCGTGAGTAACAGATGTGTTGTTTCCAGCACCTGCGTCATAATTTTTGCAGTATTTTACTGGATATATTCCTATACTACATAGACTCGTGCATAAGTGCCGGATTCGTCTTGAGCCGTTTCTAAGAATCCAAGGACAAAGAGACAAATAAAACATTATTTTTCCTTCAATCCATTCATTAGTTTTCGAAGGTGAATGGTGTTTACCATGTCAAATACAGAAATGCACGACATCAGAACTTTTACGCGTAACAATATGGTAAACTAATGTAAATTCTGAGACATTCCTTGTTGGATGATTGCCAACTACACTTGACAGACAAATTATATCCCGTGCCCTCACATCCGTGTGGAGTGCACGGGCTCTTACACACATTCGAAGGGTATATGTCACACAGTTATTTTCTAGAGTCTCTACAATCTAAAAACAGAAAATGGATGATTTGGTTCAAAGAGAGTAAAGGAAAAATACTACTTGTTACCATACACAAAGGAAGCCCTGATCAAATACTTGTTACCTTTGCCTCGCTCTGGAACAAGTGCGTAACAATTCCCGTCTCCTTCAGGGAAGCTCTTGACATTTAATAGTCGCTGCGGAAGAGTCTGTAACATCAAATTGGAACAAATATTCACATGCATCCCCATGTCCATGGAACTTCCATCAGAACGATAGTTAATGTTCGTTGTCGCATCATTGTTAGTGGAACCCTCAACTATCCCACAATCAATGCTTATGAAGCCTTCATATCCAAAAGGGTCACATTCAACCATTAGGCCGAATGACCCCGGAGTCCCTGACAACCTAACTATGCATCTTACGGCTGGTTTGGCGGGTAAAAAAGTCTCTCTTCTCTTGTCCATAACCACTAGCTCCACCTTTACTGCCTCCGCCCACTGCGCAACACATCCCCTCTTCTCCCCCTCTACCACCACCACCACTATCAATCGCCACCTGACCTTCCCCCTGAAACAGTCTTGATTGCTAGCTACTAGCCACCGAGCACTACCCCTGCCATAAAAAGCACAATTTTATATGTCGTACATTTAGCTTAATTTTCAAACATCACATCGCATTCATATATAGCATTTCGAATATCATTAATTTGTGTCGTTGACTCCAAAACTCATCTGTATGTATGAACTTGAATTGACATACAAACAGTGGACAAGAGCCAATACTTTCCAAATCAAGACCTAGTTGAAGCCCTCGCTAACATCAATTAGTTTAAGAGATGGTGAAAAAGCGCGGTCCGGCAGGGTTGAGGTTGAATCTAACAAGAAGGCAATCCGTATCTGAGCTTGTCCAACCTTGCAGGTGAATGCACTAGTTCTGTATATTCGGGAATTCGCTCAGAAGGGAGGTGTATATATCGTTCAGTTGGTTTCACCGATCAGATAACAAGGCGGCTCATAAAGTGGCAGCTATGGCGATGCGAGGATCGATCTCTTCCTTAAACGGGGTGGCTGTTACCACTTTATCTCTTTTGTCAAATTTCACTTTTTCATGTTTCTTAATTTGTAGCCTGCAACGTTGTTGGAGGTTTTAATTAATTAAACTACAACATTCTTTGTGTCTATGATATTCGACTCGATCCAGAGGACCCAACTGCCACAAATCGCCCGTGAAGGATGACTATGATAACGAAAGATCAGAAGAAAGAAACAAATGAAGTCATACACAACACAAAAGTAACATGAATAATTAATCCAAATGAAACCTTATATATAGGATGCAATTTGCATTAGATCGATGTCTTAATTTCTAGCTTATATGGAGCGCAACTGCTACCATTTGACATATTAATAATAGAGATTTGGACCCAAATCGATCACATCAAAACTTTTACAAAACTAGCTAGCTAGGAGTACTCAAGCCCAGTCATATTTTTTCTTCCAATTTGTGTTATTGTTACTTCTATAGAAACCGTCAGGTTTTACCAACCAATAGCATGAGTAATCTCTAGAAGTTGCAGGTAGGCACTCGTGCAGGAATTTTTGATTGAACACGTCCAAAACTTGGGATTTGGATCCCCAGTAGAAATGGCAGAAGAAGAGAGTATTTGATATAAAGATATTGTTTCCAAAATGCCAAGCCAATTCCTCTCCTCTTTTGAGTGAATGCCTTCCCAAGTAGGTATCTTTTGATTGGCATTGAAGTAGTAATGGTAATGGCTGATCATTCGGGATATCGCTGATGACATGCATTTGAACCTGGTTCCTGATGACATGCATTTGTTGGGTAGAAAAGGTACCGGAAACAAAGAGAAATGCTATGTTGACCAACTCGAGGAAAATTCGACTCATCGTTTCACTTCAAGCTAGCATGTAACCCTGCGGTTTTCCAATTTGTTGTGTTACTATTTCCTCCTTTTATAGCTAAAGAACTTGGGCTGTAGTTAATGAATGTTAAATGTATTTTGAGAGTCTATGAAGATTATTTGTATCTGGTTAATTAATTAGGTGCCATATATATATGCATCTAGTTAATGGGCATGATTTTTTTTTTTCCCATTATTGTTATAGTGAGCAAGGCAATAAAATGAATGAGATGAGGCAATATCTTAATTTGCATAAGATTTCTTTCTAGCTTCGTTGGTATAAAGGCTACTAATTAATTCAAATATTTTAGACTATTAAATGATTTTTTTTTCCCTTTAGGCTTTATCGGTTTTGTATAGTAAGACAACTGCTAAAATTTTGTCTTTGATGCTAATTATTGAAACGTTAGAAAAAAAAAAAATCATTAATCCAATGTTCTACTTAGGAGCCAAATTAAAATATATAATTTGATTGAATAATATATAATCAAGTCATTCAATGTTACATATATATGGGTCCAATTTCTGTTGAATTAGTAATTTGTAGATTGGACTACATTCTAATAATAATTAAATTGAAAAATCAAAGTAATTTGCAGTAATATTACGCTTTACCTTTTAATCCATTATTTTCTCTGCCGCAGGCCATCGCATTTCTTGTCCTGCAACATTGCTAAAAGAAAACCTAACCTCGTCAAAAAACACACTTAAGTCACAAGTAGACCAATTAATTAGATGTTGATAGGAATTAAATATATGCACAAACTAATTATTTCATCCATCCAGGCGCTCGTCACTTAGCTGGTTATCTAGTGGAACCACTGTTTGAACTTTAGATGTGGTTCTTTATTTGTATGCACGTTCATCTCCGACAGATTTTAGCATTATCAATTATTCACCAATTATCTTTTGTCTTCTTATCGTCTACCAAAACAGAACTAGCGTTCTTTTAAATCCCGAAATAATGTTGAAGGTTGATTGTAAATCTAATTTCAAGGCAATTTCGCTTTCAATGTATATACGCAAAGTGCCCAAGAGAAATCTTTCATTTTTTAAATGCTGGTTGTCGATTACAAAAAATAAAGTTTTTTGTGTGTGTTCGGGTGTGGTGAAAGTGGTGGTGAAGTGATGACGATGGTGTAGTACTAAGATCTTGCGTCGAGGATCAAAATCAAACACACACACGAATTAAGAGAAACTTAACTATTATTAGATCATACGCAATAACATTACAAAAAAACTCTCCAGAGGAGCACCCCTTTGAGCTCGACTCCCCCTTGAATTGGTTATCTCTCATCCTCGCCAAAAGTCTCGCCTTAGGAAAATCCTGATGATAAAACAGTTTCTGATTATTTAATGGAGAGCCCTATAAATCTTGTGGGCACTCTTACAAAATGAATGAGTAACCTAGAACTAGCTAGGGATGTGTCCATCGAATGGAACTTAATTAGAATGTGTAAATGGGCGCCGAAACGTTCTTTAGCCTTTGTCGCTCCGATGATCTTAGAATTGGTCTCCCTTCGACTACCTTTTCATAAGTAAAACATCATTATTTTAATTTTTGGATCATCTTTTAATACAATGAAAATCTTATTTATCATTATGTAACTTGTCTTAATTAGATTTAAAATGAGAGCGATACGAGCATTTTATGGAAATATTTATTTTTCTACCAATGAAGGGTAAAATGGTTATTTACTTTGATGTACAAAATATTTGTCATCGAAACCAATTTGGTTGGAAAGTAGATTGGATAACCTTTCTAACGGTTTATACCACGCACCAATTGGAGTTCGGAAGAGTCCAAGGTAAGTTCGCAAAGTTGAACTTGTTATGCAATGTTCAGAATGCACCGGGGCGCTTGGAAGGATTGCGCCTAAGGCGCATTAGTGCTGCATAACATGTCAAATTTTTCGGACTTGCCCCGAACACTCCCAAATTTCAATTTGCACATTAGTATACGTGATATTCAACTCGATCCAGAGGACCCAACTGCCACCAATCGTGAAGGATCATGACTATGATAACGTACGAAAGATCAGAAGAAACAAATAAAGTCATACGTACACAACACAAAAGTAACATGAATAATTAATCCAAATGAAACCATATGTATATTGGAAGCAATTTGCATTAATTAGATCGTCGTCTTAATTTCTAGCTTATATAGAGCGCAACTGCTACCATTTGACATATTAATAATAGAGATTTGGACGTACCCAAATCGATCACATCAAATTAACTTTTACAAAACTAGCTAGCTAGGAGTAGTCAAGCCCAGTCATATCTTTTCTTCCACTTTGTGTTATTCTTACTTTTATAAAAACCATCAGGTTTTACCAACCAATAGCATGAGAGTAATCTCTAGAAGTAGCAGGTAGGCACTCGGCTATGGACTTTTTGATTGAACGCGTCAAAAACTTGGGATTTGGATTCCCAGTAGAAATGACAGAAGAAGAGATCGAGTATGTAAAATGATACTGTATCCGAAATGCCAAGCCAATTCCTCGCCATTATTGTTATAGTGAGCAAGGCAATAAAATGAATCAGATGAGGCAATATCTTAATTTGCATAATAGGAAAAGAACAAATAAGCTTAGAGAATTAGAAAAACAGCTAGCTGAAGCACAACTTCAGTACAGTAGAGCAAAACCATTCCAGAAGTAAGATTAAACTGTAATAACAAATAAGATAAAGTAGTAAAAGTGTAATTATTCAGATTTGTCTCTATAAAGATCCCTACCAGTCTCTACTCATAGCAAAACATAATAAAGGGTCTCACAGACACGTTACCGTACTCTTTACTAAGGATTGTCGACCACGTACAACAGATCAACTAGTCTGCAGCATTGACACGACCCACAAGCACAAACCCTCGGCTTGGAATAGAAGGCCAAAGTAGTCCAAAGACTAGCTAGCAGAAGTTTCCCATGCACCTATGGTTGCCAGCTACTGGATTAACCTGATCAGTAGTAATATTGTGGGCAGCTCTTGGAGTTGGTCCGCAACAACGATAACATGCTTTAACGAGTTTTACCAACTTGTTCCCCAGCCTTACCAAGAATCGGCATAAGTGAAGCACCGCAATAAAGGCGCATAGACCCACCCAAGCAGTCAACAGATCAAAAAATATATCCGAAGCGAAGACAAATTTAGCCCACATGTTTGGGGATACTAAAGACATTGCCAACACATAAGCTCCAGCCATACATGAAATTGTGATGTACATAGTGAATATCAACAACCATGTTAAAAGCTTGTTGCGAATCGGGAATCCAGTCATGGCCAGCATAATTGTGCTCAATGATGCTATTAACATTATGGTGTTAATAGTCACGTATGCAGCATAAGAGTTCTGCATGTTACTGTCTAGAATGGCATGTCCTGCAAGATCTGTAGAGGGAGGAGAAAGGGCAGGCGAAGCGGCATATTGGCTTCCCTTTGTGTCTTGCCAAAAACCACCAGGCGGATTTAAAATGGATTGACAAGCCACGGATGCAGTTAGGGTGGCTGCCGTTATTAAATGGCCGCGTACCTGTGGTTGGCATGGAAGATGAATTTACATATATTTTGGGTCATCATAACTTAAAAAAGTATTTCGAACATGAAAATAAGAATATAAAATCTTCCAAAATCTTGTCCTACATCATTTTATAACATAGAATTTCGATCATGTTTATATCGATGTCCAACGGTGTGATTTTCTATGCTTATGAAAAACTTGAAGAGCAAACTGTGGCAACTCATGAGAGAGAGAGAGAGAGAGAGAGAGAGAGAGAGAGAGAGAGAGAGAGAGAGAGAGAGAGAGAGAGAGAGAGAGAGAGAGAGAGTGAATCATCCAAATTACCTCTTGGAGCCAGACAAGGTCGACCTTGATATAATTAGTCCAAAACCTAGAAATGTATCCAATTAATAGTACTCCAGCTTTACAACAACGTTGAGGAGGAGGATTATTGGAAGGTGATTCAGGGTTGAGTTCCGGCTCACTGCAAACGAATCTACGAACACCAACTTGTAAAAGAGACTCTCGAATTTCCATGGTTTTTAGGTCTTTGTTAGGATAGAGCTCCACAACATCCAAAGCTGTAGAACCATTCTTGTTCTTGAAGTTGGCGTGGTCTTTCACACTCTTTATTCCCAATAAGTATTCTATGTTCTGCACATACAAAGTGCCATTAATGTTGAAAATAATGCCACAAAATTAAGAACAAAAAATAGAAGCAATTAGAACTTGAGAAAATTCCGACTAGCTTTTCCTTTTCAGTTGTTTTCAAGCCAAGCAAGATAAAGATAAACAACTAATTCCCAGCAAACTTTCAACAACTCAAGGGGTCAGCCTATGGCACATGAAATGAGGATAGTCAAAGACGCCAGAAAAGCACGTTTTCTTATGCGCGTTTCCTGTTTCGAGTGTATCCAGCTCAATATTCACTGGCAGGGTTCAAACACAAGAACCGATAGCCCGTGAGTAGAAGTCAAACCCTAGACCAAAAGGCTCTTACTGCACCTGGGTTTTTACTATCAGATGCCACTGCACCAAATCTAAGTGATCAGTTTCTCTCGTTCTTGTGTTTTTGGTTACAAATGTTAAAATGGGGACAAAGGGATGAAAAATAACAGTTTGTAGTGGTCCAATAGGAGTCAATTTGTTTAAGAACATTCAACTTATTTTAGGCATAGTTGTTGGTCTCGATGAGATTTAAAATATGAACTTTTCCGTTACCAAAGAAGACTCGAGAAGAACTCACAAATGGACAAACTTAAAGAGTCTGGTCCTTCTGTAGTCATAGTAGAGAGAGTAACTAGCTACGTGTATACACAGAAAACTCACATCCTTTTGTTTGAGGGCTGCAGCAAGATGCAAGATGGTGTTGCCGTCACCGTCTCCAGCGTTGAGGAGAAACTCCATGTGGTTGCTGTGCAAATATTGCACCAGTGTCTTGAAGGCCTCTAGCCTGTTATATTTGACACATAAGTGCAGAATAGTCTCCCCTCTGCCTAGTTTCTGATGAATCCACTCCGGTTCAGCTCGAAGCAGTTCCAATATGACCTCAACACGCCCTTTCATGACTGCCAAGTGAAGAGGGATTCTACCTGTTGGAATATATGTTTTCAGAACTCTCATATTTGATCAATTCGAGAGTATTTTATTTTGGGCTACAGGTAGAATGGTAGTGCATTAGTAAGTTAAATTACTATTAGGATATCGATGCTACGTACAAAATCAGTTTGAACCCAAAACCTGCAAGACCTTCAGCTACATGTTCTGGTGTTAATTACAAATGCTTGATGATATATTTGTTGCAACTAATAGAGTTAGATGTCTACAACAATTGAATCTTTACAAATTTTGGGTGCTTATTCATTTACGACCATCCTGTAATGATTATTACTACGTGTTTGAGAGTTAGTAGCCTTATTTGGCCTTAATTGCTGATGATGAGACAAGTGATAAAAGTTGTAGAATTATGTTATGTACTCTCTCTTGTTTTTATGAATGACAATTGAGACAGTGTCTTTTTCACTGATAGACTCAAAACACTAGAGGAGAGTTGCTATAAGCTAGCATCAGGTTAATTAGATTTGGGAGTCGCTATTGTCTGCTAGAATCTTCAAGTGGGAACAACGAATTTCAAATTCTCTTTTTTTTTTTCTTAAAAAAAGAGATATAAATTGTAAACAATTCTAAAGCAAAAAAGCAGTATACCGTCCTGATCACAAGCAATGCAAACGTCGGTGTTCACCCGTAACAACTCTCGTACAATCTCAACGTGGCCCTCAGCGGAAGCTAAGTGGAGGGGCGAACACCGTAGCGAGTCTATCTCAGTGGCAAGTTTTGGTTTCCGAGCCAGAAGGGCTTTCGTTAAGTCTAAATGACCGCGCAATGCTGCTACGTGCAAGGGGGTGTCATCGGAGAAGCATGCTAGTGAGCTAACTCGGTCGAGAATGAGTTGATCTTTCTCAATCAATGCATCTAATGCAGGGACACTCCCACTCAAACAAGCTTCATAGAGCCTTCTCCCCATGTCTTCTCTCTCGTTCATATCGAAATGTTTATGGTTTCTTTTATGAGAGAAAAAAAGGAGAACTTCACTACTATATAACTTCGAGGAGATTCCAATTGCCTGTCATCAACAAAAAGGCTAGGGGAGACCTATAAGTCTTAAGTCGTCGTAGGAAAGTTAGTGAAAAGTTTGGTCGCTCGAAAAGTTTGCGGAATTGCCAGGAAATTTCACCTTGTAGTTGTAGACCCCTCTTCCGATGTCTCTGGTGACTTGAGTTCGCAGAAAGGGGAAGCAATTAAGAGGGAAGGGATGATTAGGTGAAGCAATTAAGAGGGAAGGGATGATTAAACAAAAAGTGCTACGCGCACAACCGTTGTGTTGGTTGTGTGCGTAATTTTGGCCGTCCTAATGTATTTGGACGGTCTAGATTTTAAAAAAAAACTCAACCAGGGGAAAAGTTTAACTTTTCTTAGAAAGAGTTTGAGCGAATCCTAGCTATTTATTACAGCAATAGACAGCTAGAGATTGGTTGTGTATTGTGTTCTACACAACTGTTGTATGTGTTTAGAGAGAACCAATTGATTGGTCAAGGTTTTCGGATGGAGTTTTGGTCATTCAACGTTTTCATTTAATAAATTTCACGTTTTCACTTTGTTTCAAAGTTCAATGGGTGTAAGTAAAAATTGAAGTGTAAACCAAGAAAGAAAAAAAAATGTTTTTTTTGCCTGTTTTCAACACACTAGGATGGCAACGGGGAGGGACAGTCCCCCTCCCCGATTTCCGAAAATTTAAAACAAACCAAAAAATTCAGATAGAGAGGAAAAAAGAAAAAGAAAAAGAGCAATAATCGGGACACAACATTCAATGAATCCAATGTTACAAATAGTGGTAAATAGTGGTAAACATTCAATGTATTCAACATTCAATGTATCCAATGTATCGGCTATTGCAAATAGTGGTAAATTGATTGGGGCATAAATACATCCAATGTTGTCTTTTGTGTGTAAGTCACATGTATCTCATGTGGTCTTGTGCATCATACGGCTTAAAAATAAGTGTCAATAGCATTGATAAAAAAAATACTACTACCATTGTCCCAAAATTATATGTACAATTCACAAAACAAGGACTAGGAAATAATACATTTTTTCAAGAAAAACTTCAAAACATTTTCATTAAATAAAAAAAAAAAACTCATTAACAATCTAGTAAGTTGGTTAAATATTGAGTACCGGAAAACAATAGAGTAATTAATTTGCCTCATTGTGTACATGTATTCCACCTCGACTATCAAATCCATGTATGTCCACACTATAAGGAAACAAATCAAACTTTGGGAGTACTCTTCAAAGTCTGGAGTTTAATTTCCCACCGGGTGAGTACCCTGAAGTAAGTGGGGAGCCATGACTAGTGTGGCCGCACTAGCTCCTCAGAAGGTTTGAATTGCGCAGTCAGGTCCATTTGAGAGATGCTACGCTTACAACATTCCATTACAACATGTATACAACATGCTGATGTGGCACCAGTCCCCACCAACTTAACCCCAGCCAAAAAAAAAATTCAAAATCTAAAAATCAAAAACTAGGTTCACTTTCCCTAAATCATCATACACAATAGAGAGAGAGAGAGAGACAGGGACGACCACCCACCACCACTACCTCCCCACCTCCGACGAGAGACTCCCGGGCCTCCGGCGAACACCACCGACGGCACAAAAAAATTAGAGAAGCAACTGAAAGTACATTCAAACTATTTACCAAAAGAAAAAGTTCATTTGTATCTTTATCTGCTGAAAAGACATGTTCAATCAGTTAATTGATCACATGGGTTTCGATTCTTAGGAAGCAGAGTCGACGACGTCGTTCGTCCATAAACTTTCTTGTCGATCTGAATAGGCACAAGAGATTAATCCGTGGTTTCGCAGATCCAACCCGGTGTCCCTAAAGGAAAAGTGGGACTCTGTTTCCACACGATCAATTACACTAGAATACAATTATTACAGCAGAAAACAAGATTATTGGGGACTAACAACACAATTTACCACCAATTTTTCATCTGGGTATTGTTTAATCTCTAGTCAAACGATGATCTCTAATATGCTTTCTCTCAAACTCCTCCCTCCGTGGCTCGAAGCTCGCCGTCATTGGTGTTTGAAGGAGGCCCAGGAGTCTCTTGCCGGAGGTGGTGATGGGTGGCCGTCCCCCTCTCAGTATTGTGTATTGATGATTTCGGTAGATTTTGATTTTTTTTGGATGGGGTTAAGTTTGTGCCTGTGGGGAGCGGTGCCACGTCAGCATGTTGTATACATGTTGTAAATGAAATGTTGTAAGCGTAGCATTCCTCGGTCCATTTAGTGATCTGGCTATAGAGTTATTCCTTCGTTACCAAATAGGAAAAAAAGGAAACAAATCAGACTCCATATTAATTGAGATTATGCCCAAAAGAAAGGGAGGAATAAACCGCCACAAGATGAAGTGATTCTCAAAATCCGTTGCCTAGTGGGGTACTCCTTGCAAAAAAAACACGAGACTACCTTCCAAACGAATATCTAATGAATTTTGGCGGGGGTATTTATAACTTCATGCTTCCATCAAATACCTCGGCGGCAAACAAAGTTCATTGTTCCACCCATACTAACAGGTTATATTACATGATATCGTTCTTAAAATTTGGAAACTCTGGGGTTAGCTGCCATACCTGGTCCGTCAAAGCACCAAAAATTTTATTGAGGATCAACACAAGCAAATTGGCTGAATGTGGCTCGTATCCATCGCCTAATAGTATAGTTCATGATCCAAAAAAACAAGAGGCATCCATTAGAGAATCAAATGTAAAACGCAGCAGTTATGACATTTTTCAAACAGGAAAAAATAATAATAATTTCAACACCCTTGCTTTGTCAGGAATCATTTAAAGGTTTTGAAAGATATGGTTAATAACCATTATATATCTATTTGACATTGCTAAAGATTTTGCAATTGTGAACGTAAAAGTTACTAAGAGACCGTTCAAATTAAAGATCTTTGAAGTGTCTTGGGATCACTATGCTCTTTCGCATCCATCCTTTAATCAAGCTACCATGGTTTACGGGGGAGAAATATTCATTTGCCAATATGTTTTTGCTGTCGTTTGATAACATTCATTCTGAGTTCCAAGTTCCAACCATCAGAGTTCGCAGGTGCAGTAATGGAACAGTGATAATTAAGTCAAATATGTCCATCAAAATTTATCAACTTCCCTGTGCATGTACAAAAAGTTTACAGCCAGAATACGTACACAAGGATAACAGGATAAAAGAAAAATTGGAATGCAAGCCAATGTGCTATAAATAAAAAGTGATTATTCAAATCAGAACTCACCGAGACATGGTTATGTTCTGAGAACGATTCTGAATCTGTCTGCTGTATATATCCATATCTACAATGGTGAAGCCAGCACCTCCAAACAAGGTTGACAAAAATTCTTCGGAGAAGTAAAAAGTGCTCTGAAGTGTAAATGGTCAACCGTCAAACTGGCTATACAAAGTATTCAAGAAGAACAACAATGCCTTTTGGATATGGAGTACTTACAGTACCATCTCCTCGAATATAGAAGTTCTCACTAATCATCTGATTCCTCTTATCCAACTCCACCTACAAGTTTGGTCAGAAGATTTACACAACAAGAGAACAAGGAGGCCAAATCAAGATAACTCAATAAAGAAGTAAATCAAGGACAAGAACTGCCATAAGTGAAAAGAAAAAAGAAAACAGTGATATCAAGAGAATCTGTGTATAGCAAGGCTATGCCCCAGTGTTGATGTAGCTTCTTGCTTTATTGATTAAATGAATTAGCTTCTTGCTCCATTGATTAGTACAAGTTAGTTTTTCTTCTTTCATTTTAAGAGGCATCAGTAAAGACACCACAAACAAACTGTAACACCCAAGGTACACAAGGAAAAAACACCCATAAAATGCTACAACAAACACTGGGCCTGAATCTATCATTTGATTTCAGATGTTGAATACAAAAGTGGCTCTCATTTTTATTGCCCATGCTGAGACATAACCACGGGTATCTGAAGTCCAACTCATCCAGCAGAAAAAATAAAAAATTACGTGTAGTAGTGGAAAAGAATTTGTGAGTGCATGAATTCTATCACTATCTAGTAGAGTCCAGGAAAAGTGTTGGAAACAAGCATAAATAAGTTGTAATAGGTATAGATTTTGGACACTGACTTGAGCATAATCTCCTATTGCATAATCTCGCAAAAGAACGTGACCATCTGGCTGCAAATTGAGAACACCATAATATGTCATTGTAGCAATTTAAAAAAAAAAAAAAAGAGCATGAAAAAGTGGCTATGTCAAGAAACACAAAGCGATAGCTACCTTTAATACTTTCTTGACATTCTGTAGTATCAAGTGCATCTTCTTTGGACAAACTGCAGACAACATAAAAATCTGCTTAACATGTTAGGTGTTTCATAAAAGCAGTGATGGCATTCTCTATGAACCAAGGACAAAACAAGAACTCCCCAACACGACAGGAAAAACTATGTTTGAACCAGAACTATAGAAACAACCATAAACAAGAAGATGATCAGGTACTGATGTACTTCCCCCGTATCTGTTTCCAGACCACAAGTAAGCAATTACTTATAGCCCACACTTACCAAGGTAACAACATCAATAGAAGAAGGCATCATTGTGTCACAGAGATCATCAGTCACAACATCACAAGAAAAGCATTGACTTGGTCTTCATTGAAATCCACATGTGACTGCAATCAGTGGAACAACAGAAGTTATTTAAACACTGATCATCGAGTTCACAGAGAAGGGGATTTCTTTGAAGTGGAATACTGATCATGAACATGATTAAAGGATTGCAGGCAATAGAATAAGTGGGACTCCAACAATTACGAAGGTACTAGGGATGTTGTGGCTACTCGATGAAGATCTAAGTTGAATTGGCAATGTTGAGAAGATAGATCTAAGGTCAACAATTGACTCGCGAAGGAGCATACCATTTATTATTTACTAAAAGTTATCAACCATATGAACAAAAAACATAATGCAGTCAACTGAAATTTAGATCTTCAAAAACTACTCAGATAGAGGAAAAAGAGGG
Organism: Rhododendron molle; assembly: GCA_025413875.1. Taxonomy (NCBI): domain Eukaryota; kingdom Viridiplantae; phylum Streptophyta; class Magnoliopsida; order Ericales; family Ericaceae; genus Rhododendron; species Rhododendron molle. Next base: position 30,408,483 of record CM046399.1, read on the forward strand.
GAAAAGGGCAGTGATCACCAGTAACTATAACACAGGGAGACACATTTTTCTATCCCTACAGACAATATATGGAAGTTATACTTCAGATTAATCTGCATAACCATGAGTTAACTCACAAGCATCATTACAGAAAGTTCACTTCAAAAAGTAGTAAGAAAATAAGAATTTAAAGAGGAAAACATAAACAAATTTTTTTTTTTTTCCTGAACACAAAGAGACAGTTTGGCATGTTACAGTCAACATTAAGCCTCTTGTAGATTTTAAGATAAAAAAAAAAAAAAGACAGGAGATACATAATTATGCATAAGCAGGAGTGTGCACGCGCGTGCACAATCACAAACACAACACGCCCCTGCATTCACTCACACGAGAGAGAGAGAGAGAGAGAGAGAGAGAGAGAGACCTTAACAAGGACAATCGCGTCGGGCGAGAAGTCACAGGCGTGAACAAATAGTTTAGGATATTTAGCAACCAGGGGAAATACAGTATTGCCTGCTCCACAACCAACCTGCCACTAGAAAACATCATATTACCGGCAATAACAGAGGTATGGTAATGCAGAGTAATTTCCCTTGCAATCTTTTTATTGCTCTAAGAAGCTTCTACCGAAATCACATATCACAAAAGACAAAAAGATTTTATAAAATCGATGAGCAAGACACTTGACCTATCCTGCTGTAAGCCTGTAACGACTAAATTAACCAAAATAGAATCCCTATGAACTTGTTAATCTACTATTAAAAAGACACATTGTAAGGATAGCTCTGTGCAATCCAGACTTTGCAAGCTCAGACCAGCTGCTTCAGTATACTATATTTGGAAAGAGCGTAATGGAAGGATCTTTCAACAGGTTGGGCATGACTCCACTTCCGTGGTGAGGTTCCAGTACGAGTTCCCAGAGACATGTGAGCAGATCTGCTATTAACCTTGGACTGATTCTAAAGCCTAGTTTTAGTTCTTTTTTCTTTGTGCCTGGTTTTCTAGTACAGCTAGGGAGTGTCCTAGTGTAGTGAGGTGTTCTTCTCTCAAGGATTCCGCCTTGCAGTTTTGGGCTTGGTCCCATCAGTAAAATATCTTGTTCCAAAAAAAAAAAAATTGTTCAACGATTTAAGCTTATGGGCACAGCTGATACAAACCATATATATCAAATCACGTAGCAACAAATTAAGGAAGAGAACTACACCCAACCCCACGCAGCAGTTAGCACCGCTGTAAATTTTCTCCGATGGCCTTCCGAATAATGAATCAGTGACATCAACAATGTTACATCGCTCTGGTTTGAGATTATATCAAGGCTCGAACATATAATAGAACATAAAGATATTAGATATCTAGTGGTAGTCGGAAACGACCTTCCCATTCGGAGATGCGGAACTATCATCGGAGAAGTATTTCCCCCAATCCTTATCCAAGTAACGCCGGTCCTTGAAGAACTACAACAAACCAGCAGCAATTACACACACATTTACACTCCCTCGACATAAATAACTCCTCCTTGTGTATTTACATATTCTACATATAGATTGGGAATCCATGGGACTTTAATAACTGAATCATTGGTAACTGGTAATAACGCTGAGGGGTGAGGAATTCGACCTTGTTTTGGTGGCGCTTGTAGAACTTGTCCCAGTACTTGTCAGTGCCGCCGTCAAACCCTAGAGGTCCTCGCACGGCCGGCGGTGGAAAGCAGTGTCGCCAGCGAACGGCGATGAAGGAGCCGGCGAACGGTGACGGTGAGACTGAAATGGCGGCAAAACGTGGTCCTCTCATCTCGCTCCTATGCAAGTAGAGTTTCCCGATCGGTACAGTCCTGAGCATTGGCGAGTAAGATCAGAGGCCGGCCCCGTTTTGTTGGCCGGCCCGTTTACTAAAAAATTAGAGGCCGATCCTAATTTTTAAGTTAGATTTCATTTCAACCCTGAATAATATTGTCAAACTTAGTTAGGCTTGGTTACGTTGCATAAAGACTTTTTCGCCCACGAAGGTCCACATTTGCTCCACTCACTCCCCCCTCTAAACCACTCCCAGCAACACCCTCCCTTCAGCGATGGAGAGTGCCAACCACCGCCGCCGTCACTGTCGTCGTCTCCTTTCCAACAATGTCGCTGGCGCGCCTCCACTACCACACCCCTTCCTCCTCCGCCACATCACCAATGGATGTCGGCAAAATAGAACTACCCGTGCCCGGAAAATAGAAATCCAAAGAGGAACGGCGACGTGGAGTGCAACGAGAAGATCCAGGCCTTCAACTACCCGTGCCCATTTGTACCAGATCTCAAGCTCGACGAAGTCGGTGCTCTTGTTGTTCCTCTAGATCACCGTCGTTTACAATCTTAAGGATCTGATTGGCAATTAATCAAAAAGGAAAAAGAATCTGAAATCCCCAAAGCAACGGCCCATCGCCGTCGATCATATTATATTATATTATATATATATATATATATATATATATATATATATATATATATATAACGGATCAAGTGAGGGATTAAAATGAGGAACTAAATGCGGGACTCTCATTTCCCGATCAAATTTTGAAAATTCGAACCGTTCAATGTGCGAACGTGATGTTTTCGTGAGAAATTAGCAAAAAAAATGACCGGGAAGGACTTCATCCGAGCAGTTTTTTTCTGAACCGTTCAGAAAAAACTGCCCGGATGAAGCCCTTCCCGGTCATTTTTTTTACTGATTTCTCGCGGGGACCCTTAAAATCACGTTCTGATCACTTTGAGCGGCTCGGATCATCGAAATTCAATTGGGAAGGGGGAGTCCCGCATTTTAACAAAATGAGGGATCCAGAACTCATCAAAATCATCATCATCAGAAGAAGGTTAATGTGGGTTTTGCCTGTTCATGAAGGGCGGCAGGTGTAGGGACAGCTCCACCTCTTGGGAGAAGTGCATCGAGGAAGCTGAGAAGTTCATGGAAGGATTCTTTTCTTTGGGTGAATTTGTATTGATGAGCTTTGAGATCTCAGTTCGTAAGGAGGTTATGTTATGTAAACTATGATAAGGTTATGTGAATTGTTTATGTGAATGAGTGTATATTGTCTATGTGAATTGATTATGTAAACTAGACTATGTAAATATTTTTTTGATACGTCAGTGTTAAAATGATGCGCAAATTGAAATTATGAATGGAGAACCATTCATATTTGGTTTGGACTTGAGTCTTTTATGGAATTTCAATTAAAAATGTATTTCAAACACTTTTTAGGATCTTCTAATTGCTCCGTCTATGTGATGTCTATGTGAGCCGTGTATGAAAACTATGTATTTTAGTGAATTATGTGAATTGTGTGTGTTTTTCCTATGAGAATTGTGTATTTTTTTATGAGAATTGTGTATTATTCATGAGACTGTCTATGAGAACTGTGTATTTTTTTATGAGAATTGTGTATTTTCTGTGAGAACTGTCTTGAGAATTGTATATTTTTCTGTGAGAACTGTTTATGAGAACTATGTATTTTCTATGAGAATTCTGTGAACTATCTATGAGAATTGTGTATTTTCTGTGAGAACTGTCTATGTGAACTGTGTATTTTTCAGTTCACATAGTCCAGTTCTTATAACCAGTTCACAAAGCTAGTTCTCATAGAAATGACTATGAGAATTGGCAGTTCACATAACTAATTCTCATAGCTCAGTTCACATAGCCAGTGACTATGAGACATTAGGAAGGCTACAAATTTATTCGTCAATCTATTTATTATCACAACTTTCAATTTATTCTTCCAATGCCCGCCTTAAAATTCCAACTTCTAGTTCTCATCAGAAACAAAGCAATAGGCCCATCGATTAAAATGGGGAAATTGCTTGTCCCGGAAATGTCTCTGAACTCGGTGATCCTGCATATACATGGTAGGAAAACATTATCAAAATTTACAAACCAATCCTTTTTACAAAATTGAAAAAAAAAAGTAACAGTACTTACTTGGACAAATTCATTCCAAATATCATTTTCCACCACTAGTTTGTTTTCATTTGGATTCCACCCGAACCCAGGACGCCTAAGCATAGCGTCTAGCATGCGATAATCACTCTTCCATTTCTTGATCTTTGCTTCAATATGAATTTTGTTTATACCTGCTCGAGGGAAAGAAACTCGCATCTCATTTGTAAGAACTCCCAAGTAGGAAGGTTTGAAGTGACCGTTGTTGGTTCGCTAAACCCCCTGATCGACAAGGCTCGTAAGGTTTGTTAACAAAGTATCCTCCTCCTCCTCTCTCCAACGCCCGTGTGCCATTGAAATGATGAAAAAAACAAATTTACAAATTTAAGAAATGAAGATGAGATGTGGTATGAGATATGGAAAATGAGTGTTATTTATAGAAAATTTGGACCCAATAATTTGTTGAACTTAACACCCACATGAATTCAACTAACACCCACATGTTTCCAACCACCATCCACTCCCCATTCATTTTTTAAATTTTCGTTTTTTAAAAAATATTAAAATTACGGTTTTATTAAGTATTTTCATTACACATTTAAAAAATGATATGACATTTTTTTATTTTTTTAATATAATTATTATATTAGTTAGGCACATTTTCACCAAAAAAATTAAGTTGGGCACATGTGAATTCACCTAACAAAATTGTTGGACACATTTTTAACTACCAATCAATGTATTTTTTCAACAAAATAAAAACAATCAGATTTTTTATTATAAAACACGAATTTTTCCAAAGTAAAACTGATTTTTTTATTATTTATAAATATTAAATTAATTATTTTTATTTGTAAACTAAATTATTATTCCTTAAATTGTGAAAAGTAATTAATTTTATTGAATTTTGTTTTTCTATAATGAATAATCTAATTCCATACTGCATAAGGGCAAATGAGTCATTTGCCAGCTTTTTACATTACACCCTTCCTAATACCCCCTATTTATCCTCCATCCAAACCACGTACTATTTTATCCCCCTTTTCTAATACCTCATCCAAACCAATCACTATTTAATCCCCCCTCTATAAATGTGGGTCATCCCGTATTAACTAATACCCCCTACTATCTAATCCCCCCTTCTTACATAATACCTCCAAACCTAATACTCCATCCAAACGAGCCACCAGTATTAAATCTATAGACTCTAAAGAAATGTGGAATAAAGAAGCGTGTTGGGCACCATGCACACGATAGAAATGTAGAATAAAGAAGGGTGTTAGGCACCATGCACACGACGGTGCCCTACGCCACCAAATAGTACTACTCATGATCTCCGAGTAGGAATAATTCTTTTGTCGATCATCACGCAGGAATAATTCATCAAACTTGTGCAGCGGCCAAGGTAAAAGAGAAAAGCAGTAAAGCAATCAAACCCCACCAAACAAACCCCACATAAAGTGTGATTCTTTTTGTAATACTTGGTCTTGACTCTCTCCAGTGGCGTAGTGGCATAGCCAAGGAATATGCATATCACCAGGGCGCTATAGATACAAATTGTTGTTGGCGATCTGAGAGTGGTTTGCGTCTTGATTGTTATATCATGAGAACCAACGGAGAGTTTTCAGATTGTTAATATTATTTTGTTCACTCATGCACCCAAATAATGGATGAACATTACTCATGACTGTCGGTGAAAATTACTCAATTTTTCAACAAATTCACGCCGGATTTTTACTTCGATGATCAGAAACATAGATTTTGTGGGACTTATTTTTGGGGAACAATTCAAGCAAGTCATTCTGATTTTGATAAATATTTGATCAAATAAAATGTGTCTTACTTTAATTTTTTTGGTAAAGCTTATACCAATTTCAGAGGAGGGAGAACTTTTTAAGTTAAAGAAATTTTTAATGGAGGAGGCTGATATAGCGGAAAAGATTAACATTCTAGAGATGTTTTCTTGGAGGAAGATGATGATTTCGGGGATGGTGCCTCACTTTCTCTAGAGGGAAAATGACGGCCAATGACGTGTTCACTGTTTTGATAATTAATATTCGCCAAAGACATTTTCAGCATTAACAAATGTTCTAGCATATCTTTGGTGGGTATTAATTATCAAAACACGTCATGGGCCGTCATTTTTCCTTTCTCTAGAATTTTAATTACGAGGTTTGGCAGGTTTTTGGCAAGTTCTTTTGGGTATCGGTTTGTTCTTTTGGCTTTTGTTTGAAGTTTTTTTTGGATTGTTTTTGCGGGTGTGCAGCTTTCGTTTTGTTTGTCGACAAAACGAAATTTTTACTTGAATAACAAACTCTACAAAATTTTTGGCTTTTTGTCATTCAACAAGGGGCGAAGAATAAGGAACCAAATAATTTGTGTGAATTAAATTGAGACTAACCAGCATTTCCTACTAATAAATACTTTGCATTAAATTTGGTGAGGGTTTCTATTATTGCGAGTGTGTGGCCCGTGATTCTTGATCTGAATTCCTTCTTCGTTGGTTCGTGGGTTGTCTAGCCTTCTCGCCCTATCCTGCACAGTGAACGCACGACTAAAACTTGGTCGGGGTTGCCCGGCAAGACCCTTTGACGAGAGGATAAAATTGTGCAGAGAGTAAAGCTAAAGACTATGATTTAGAGTGTAGAAGTCTGTGTATACCTCTTAGGGCTGCTATCATTTGGTATTTATAGAGTTTCATTGACTTGCTCTTCAAGTACAGGCATGCGCCTTGCACGGATCAGCTAACGTCAGGATGACATCATCGATAAGATCTGATAACCATTTTGATATAAACTGGCACCTTCATATGCGCTCATCGTTTTCTTTTGGCGTAACTGCTTCAGCACGTGGGAAAGTACGCGACATAGTGATTAGCCAAGCCCCACCCTTTACCGAGCCTGAGGGTGGGTGACTTGAAAGGTGAGAACTGAATTGCTTGCCCTGAAGGTGGCCGAGCCTGAAGGCTCTCTCCTAGAGCTGGACGTCAGGTGAGCACAACATCGATCAGTGCTAGGCCTCGGTTGGAGCCGAACCTGCGCTTAAGTACGGCCACCCCATCTCGACCCCAACCTTGGTCCAGTCTTCCTAAACGTGGGTTCGGACTGTCGTGTTCGGCCTACTGCAGCGAGGTTGCACTAAAACTGAGTCGTTATAAAACTTCTAAAAAGACTTGGATTAGGGATTACTATAATCCAATGAAGTGTTTGATCCAAGAAGTTGTTCTGGAGATTATGTCAATATAACAACATATTAATTCCAGAGTGTAATGAGAAAAACTTGTAAGCTTCCAAATACAGATATACGTTCTCGTAAACTTATAAGTCTGAAATTTATTTTGGTAATTTTTTATTTTTCGTAATTTTTTAAAACTTTTCGTTGTAATTTTTGGAGTTAATTATTCATCTTCACAAAACGAATCGGAAAAATATAGAAATATGGACAGATGTTAAAAAAATTCAAATAAGACGACACTTTAGACAAATAAGACAGTTGTTTGATACTTTTTTCATTTTTAGTAAACTTTTTTTGCTTTTGGCCATAAGTTTATACTTTTTAAATTGCTCTTGTCGAAACGAATGATTAATGTAAAAACCATCACGTAAATTTAACAAAATTTTAGAAAAAACGAATAAAACACACAAAATGAAGAAATAAGTTAAGTTTATAAGAAGGGATACTTAAAGAATCATCCTCAGAACCCACTTTCTTTAAGTTTTCATCCTGCTCAATTTTGGCACTTATGTTTTCATCCTCACTCTTTTTTAATACCGGAACTGCCCTTTTTCATTATTTCCGTGAAAACTTAATACCATATATATGCATTGAATTTTGGGATGGAATCCTAAAGTTGGAGGTCCCAACGATGATTATGAGATAATTTACCGCACAAAATCCGGCAACAAACGGATCCATATCTCCATTACTAGAACATGCACCTAATCTGCACCTAATTCACGGGATTGGTCCCAATCCAACTCCATCATTCTCGCCATCCTCCTCCATTATTCTTGCCATCCTCCAGTCCACAAACCATACGAACGTGTTCCACTGCTGTCGCCGTCCTCCTGCCAAGACCCGTTTCAAATCCTCCATAGTTGTTCAATATAACAGAAAACGATGGAGAAGATGGAGAAGAAGACGATACAACCAGTTCTCCATTATTTCGACGTTCGGTGAAGAAAATCAACGCATGCACTTCACCCCACATCAAGGTCCTCCACATCCCCGTCGCGACCTCGTCGCTCGCATCCATGTCCCTGTACGCTGCATCCACGTCGGCGGAGTAGCGGTTTGGCAGCAACAGCAACTGGAGGAAGACGGAGACGTCGACTGGAAAGCCACCATCGATTCCGTCGCCTTCGCAAAGAGCTAATTATGTATATTGCAGATTGATCATCTTTTAATTTGTAATTTTATGTATGATTGTACAGAAAGAAGGCGACATATATTGTTAACAAAGCATTTCATCCATCCGGGCGCTCGTCACTTAGCTGGTTATCAACAAGTTTATGTGGAACTTGATCGTAACTAGTGGAACTACTGTTTGAATTTTAGATGTCTTCCGTTTTTCTTTTTTCTTTTTGATAAGTACGATTCCATTAAAAAGCCTCAACCAAACAAACAATGTCAAGGAGACTCTCCTGACAATACAACTATACTCCTCTCAAAGGAGAATTACAAACTATGAAGAAAAGGAAAAGAATTGATAACCTATACAAATCAAATCTAAAACCAACTTCTATCCAGGGAACACAACTACAACTTCAACCAAGCACGAAGCACCAGCATCCAGATGCACCACTCATTCTATTGCAGCAAAATGCAGTGTTCAACCAAACTCCAGTTAGCACACAGACTTTTATTTTCTGTGGAAGCCTTCACCTTTCACAAAAAGCTAAGGCAGTCTCTTATAGAGCTCAGAATCTGCAGCACAACTTGATCACTAGCCACAGTTTTTTGTCGAAAAACTCTCAGATTTCTTTCCCTCCAAACAAAGTAAACAGTAGCAGCTAAAGAACATTTCAAAATTTTACTTTTGAAACTATTGCCCTTAATAGATTGGACAAACCACTCCAACAACGTAGCCAAGGTAATTGGTACTCTAGTAGAAGAAGACTTACTCCATACTCTAGCCCACACAAATGCAGATCGACTAAGAGCATTCAAAAAATAAATGTTGATGTGTTTCCTTCTCACAGCCACACGAAGGACATATCTCATCCACATGCACTCCCCATTGGTGCAATCTGTCTTTGGTACTTAATTTTTCTTGAGCAGCCAGCCAAACAAGGAAAGCCCATCTCAGAACATTCTTAGAAAACCACACCACTTGTGTCCAAAGCTGATAAGAATATTTTTAGATGTTATCCTTTATTTGTATGCACGTTCATCTCCGACAGGTTTCAGCATTATCAATATTCACCGGTATATCTTTTGTCTTCTTATCGTCTACCAAAACAGAACTGGCGTTCTTTTAAAGGGAAATGATAATGCCAAAACTATTTTTGTTTGTGCCAAAACCATTTTTGTTAGTGCCAAAACTCTAGTGCATAAAAAACTTGTACCATTTGCAATGTACAAGACTTTGTACCACTAACAAAAACGGTTTTAGCATTATCATTTCTCCTTTTAAATCCCAAAATAATGTTTAAGATTGATTGAGGAGGTGGTGCCGAGAGGTGATGGAGTCCGAGAGTGGGAAGGGTGGAGATTTCTTTTACAGGTTTTTTTCTTTTTCTTTTACAGGGCCTTTTTTCTTTTACAGGGTTTTTAGGGGGTTTTTTTTTCTATTGAATCACCCAACCGTTTGCCACAGTATTTTCCATCCAAATTTAACGGGAATGGTAACATTGAAATCGTGTTAAAACTATGAGGGTAAAATTGAAACGAAAAATTTTAGGAGTACGAAATTGAAACCGAGCCATATTTGTAAGGACCAAATAAGTCTTTAAGCCCTTTTAACATTTTTTGTGTGTTCGGGTGTGGTGGAAGTGGTAGTGAAGTGACAGTGATGTAGTACTAAGATGTTGCGTCGAGGATCAAAACCAAACACACACACGAATTGAGAGAAACTTAACTATTATTAGATCATACGCAATAACATTCCAAAAAAAACTCTCCAGAGGAGCACCCCTCTGAGCTCGACTCCCCTTGAATTGGTTATCTCTCACCCTTGCCAAAAGTCTCACCTTAGGTGAATCCTGATGATAAAACAGTTTTTAATTATTTAATGAAGTGCGGAAAGCCCTATAAATTTTGTGGACACTCTTACAAAATGAATGAGTACCCTAGAACTAGCTTGGGATGTGTCCATCAAATGGAACTCAGAATGTGTAAATGGGCGCCAAAACATTCTTTAGCTTTTGTCGCTCTGATAATCTTACAATCGGTCTCCCTTCGACCAACTTTTCACAAGTAAAACATCATTATTTTGATTTTTGGTTTCCATCATCTTTTAATACATTGAAAACCTTATTTATCATTATATAACTTGTCTTAATCTGATTTAAAATGAGAGCAATACGAGCATTTTACGGAAATATTTATTTTTCTACCAATAAAAGGTAAAATGGTTATTTATTTTGATGTACAAAATATTTGTCATCGAAACCAATTTGGTTGGAAAGTAGATTGGACAAGCTTTCTAACGGTTCATACCACGCGCAAATTGGAGTTCGGGAGAGTCTGGGGCAAGTTCGCAAAGTTGGATCTTCATTACCAAAAAAAAAAAGTTTGCAAAGTTGGACTTGTTGTGCAGTGTTCAGAATGCGCCCGAGACGCTTTGAAATGCGCCCATGGCGCATTAGTGTAGCATAACATGTCAAATTTTGTGGACTTGCTCCGGATACTCCCGAACTCCAATTTACGCATTAGTATACGTGATATTATTTATGCCTACGATATTCAACTCGATCCAGAGGACCCAACTGCCACCAATCGTGAAGGATGACTATGATAAGGAAAGATCAGAAGAAACAAATAAAAGTCATACACAACACAAAATTAAAGTAACATGAATAATTATATATTAATCCAAATGAAACCATATATATAGGGAGCAATTTGCATTAGATCGATGTCTTTCTTTCTAGCTTATATAGAGCGCAACTGCTACCATTTGACATATTAATAATAGAGATTTGGACCCAAATCACATCAAACTTATTACAAAACTAGCTAGGAGTAGTACTCAAGCCCAGTCATATCTTTTCTTCCAATTTGTGTTATTGTTACTTTGATAGAAACCATCAGGTTTTACCAACCAATAGCATGAGTAATCTCTAGAAGTTGCAGGTCGGCACTCATCGAAGGAATTTTTATTGAACACGTCAAAAACTTGGGATTTGGATCCCCAGTAGAAATGACAGAAGAAGAGAGTATTTGAAATGAAACTGGCTCTAAAATGCCAAGGAAAATTGATAAGCTCTCAATAGTGTAAATAATAGGGCTTATCCCTCTCATTTTTGTCACACACAAGTGCATAACTTACTTGATTTGAACGATATTGCACGAAAGGTGTGTTTTTGGCATTTACATGTAAATCGCGTGAATAAGGCGCATTTGAAGGCCATGGATAGCCCCGAGGGTGTCCAAGTACCCAAGACCACGTGGCGCTCCGCGATCGAGTCCCAAAAGTCATGAAAAGAAGCTTTGAAGCATACTCGGGATGTCCAATGATCAAGGGAAGTGAGGGAGATGTAAGGATGTCACCCAAAGCAACTCATTTTCCGACCAGCTGAGGGTAGAATCATCATAACTTTTGATGTAAAAACTACTTTTGATCCAAACCACTTGGGTTAGAAAGTAGACTTGACAAGCTTTCCAACGGTTCGGAAAACACCTAAATCCGAGTTCGGGAGTGTCCGGAGCGAGCCCGCGAAGTTGAAGAAGTGTCTGCAGAATCTAGCCCGCACAGGGATCGATCCCCCAATGTTTAGGGATCGATCCCCCACCATCAGAAAGCTTCAGAAACAACAGGGATCGATCCCCCTCTGACCAGGGATCGATCCCTCACTCCTGCGCGGACTTTCAGTGGCATTTTTGTAGTTTTTTTGTAAAGGGGGTATATATACCACCCTTAGCCCGATTCTAGGGCATTCTCCATTTTTCACTTTCTCTCTCTACCCCCCTCTTCTCCTCTCTTCTCAAGCTCTCCTTCTCTCTTCAAAGGAGGGGGATTGCAAAGGTTTTGGGGTAGATTTCCTTCATTAATGTTGTAAGTATACTTGTGTTCTTCATCAATCTAGCTTTTATTTCAAGTTTCATCCATGTTTTCATTTCTCTCTATGTTTTCCCTTGTGTTTACACCCACTATGGGTGAGTAGTGATCAAAGCTTGGTCATGGGGTGATTTCTACCCTATGATTTAGGTAGTTTAATGGCTTCTCTCATTTATTGTGCTTAATGTGGTTTGTGAATGGGTTAAGTTCATTTTTATGTAACAAAACCTAGGGTTGTTAACCTCTTTGATTATGTGTAGGCAAGGACTTGATCTCTTGCCACATATAATGCTTGGAGCTATGTCACTCTAGGTGTTTGCCAAAATGACTCAAAGAACTTGTTGAACTCTAATATTTGGTCTAAACTTAGGGTTGTTAACTTCTTTAATTGTGTGTAGACAAGTCTCCTTGGCACACCCAATGCTTAGAACCATGGCACTCTAGGTGTTTGATAAAATGCTTAAATGAGTTCCTTTCCATTTCCAAACCCCGTTGTATGAGTTAAACTTGATTTTCATGGTTAAATCTTTCGAGTGAGATCAAATGACAATGACTCTCACTTGAGTTATCAAAGAGAAGCATTGAACGGCCTAAGTTATGGGCGGAATGAACCCCTAGACCTTGCCGCTTTTATTTCCTGTCAAATTCCATTTTCTAGTCTTTTTGGTAATTAGAATTTCCATCACTCAAAAGTTGGCCGTCTCAAAGCCAAACTAAAGGTTGGCGGTCCTAACGCTAAAAACCCTTCGTAAAGCAAACCTCTGGCCTAGCTCCATTGGCTCCCTGTGGATTCGACCTCGGACTTCCGAGTTTATTATGCTACAACCGACCTAGCCCTACGCTTGGAGTGCTCTTATTTCCACACACATTAAGGTCGCAAGCAAAAATCCTCGCCTTTTCTGAGTGAATGCAATCCTAGGTCGTTATCTTTTGATTGGCAACGAAGTTGTAATGGTAATGGCTGATCATTCGGGATATCGCTGATGACGTGCATTTGAACCTCGTTCGCCCAGAAACTTAGTTGTTGTTGGGTAGAAAAGGTACCGGAAACAAAGAGAAGTGCTATGATGACCAACTGGAGGAAAATTCGATTCATCATTGTTTCACTTCAAGCATGCAATAACATTGTAGTTTTTCCTCCTTCTATAGCTAACTAGGTACGGTGCCACGTGCAAGGCACGTGTGGCTGCCCGTTGAATTTGTTCGGCTTGAAATTTTCGTATGATATAGCTGCATATACGTAAGTTTTATTTATGCTTGCAAAAGGCTTAGGTCGAGTAGATTACATAAATTTTGTACATTCAGATAACTACTTGCAACTCCACAGTCAAACACACAACTTCAGCTAGCAGCCCTTTAGCAACTTGGGCCATTGTTATCCTAACCCTTTGATATATATCTCCAACTGAGAACCCAAAATCATTAAGTGAAACAAAATCTGGGTACCACTTGCAGTTTTTCCAACTTCAAGAAACAGCAGCTCCATTTGGACAGCAATAAAAACTCAACAGGAATGTATGGTCAAGGCTTAAACAGTATCAAAGGAATAAATCTCCCCATCTTATACTGAAAAAAAACCAAAGCAAAGACCATAGACACGGTAGATCTTTAAATACCTTCAACGAAACTAAGGCCTGGACAAGCACATAAAGTTCTTCAGAGTGCTTGGAGGCAACTCCCCATTGTAGCTCTAGCTTCAGCGGATGTAAATGTGTCTACCAAGAAATGTCGTTTCACCTGCTCCAAGTATACCTTCAACTCCTCCTTTGCATCAACTGAAACTTGCTGCATACTCAATACTTCTAGCAGCAATCTCTTATTCCCTTGTATAGTCAAGTTTTCAATGTTCCTGGATGCCTCTGAAACCTGATAAATTGTTTACATATCAAGCCAACAATCGATACAAACAAATGAGTTTGGAAAAATGTGTAATAACAAGAAAAGGGCAACTCACCATAGTTGTTTTCTTAGCTGTCAGAGATGCCAATATTGTTGCGATCTTTTCCATAGCCTGCTTCTCTTCTTTAGCAGCCTCTTCCTGTTTAACAGGGAGAATATAGAATATATACACATAAATTTATCATTTCATTCCAATTCCAAATAGTACAATTTTGATGGCTATTGCATTATGAAGATTACTTTACCTTAAACATCCTGTCAAAAGTTTCCAGTTGGTGGCCTTTCTGAATTTGGCTTTTGTAAAGAAGTGTTGTGAGTTCAGAAGCATGATGACTGATGTCACTAAAGAAATCAAATGTTGCTCTTGAAATCACTTCTGCTGAAGCCATACTTCGATGTAATCCCTACGTTTTCCACAAGTTTTAACATGTTTCGACAGGCAAAATCAAAGGAAAGAGTTTAAGTATAAATGGACATACCTCTTCTTGTTGTTGAGCAGAGAAAGCTAATATCTGCTTTTGCTCATTAAGAGTACTTTGGATGTCGCCAATAACGTCATTGGCCTCCGAAACGACAGATTTGATAAACTGTAAATGAAAAAGCAGAACATTCACCATTTAGTAGGATGACATTTCCTTAGAATTAAGACGAATAAGTTTGTTGGCCTTCATACATTCTCAAGTTCACTTATTTGGCCTGAAATTGTAGACTTTATCTGCTCCAAGTCTGAAGAAGCCTTGGTTTCTAGTGAATCGGCATGCTCCTTCAAGATTGTCATTCCAGAAGTATATATCTCTGCCATTTTCTTTATTCTGGATTCCATTATTTGAGTTGCCTAAAGGAAAATAATATTGGGATATTAGCAATTAACTGACAAATGAAAGATCGGATTTAACCCGACAACTTTAAAATAAGAAAGAGAACTTACATCGTATTTACTGGCAAGAAAGGAAGAGGCATGCTCTTCCAAGCATCTCAATTGTTGCTGTTGTTGAGAAACCGACCCTAGGATGGTCTTGTGCAAGTCTTTTAAGCTTTGATCAAGCTGTGAACCAAAATTCAGAAGCAGCCCTTGGTTTTCTGCTTCCAATCTATTTTTCTGATCTGAAGAAATTTAGAGTGAGTTGAGAGTCCCCCAAAATATATCCAAATATGGGTTACAAAAATGATGGTTCATAAGAGATGCTATATCTCATTTTAGCACGAAAAGAAATGAAAAAATTCTATGAACACTACTTAATTTTGTTTATTCTGGAAAGAACTCACTTTCTCACAAATTATTCCTTCTACCAGGTATTGAACAATATTCAAGAAGATTTTATACTGGAAAAAGATATTGTAGTTGTTCTGTGTCCTGCAATGCATTGGGAAAAAAGAATAATGTACCAAGTTTTCCGAACAAAGCGGATATATCCTCTGATGCATTTTGCAAATTGGCACGTAATCCCTTTGCACGATTGATAAGAGAATTTTCTACATGTACGTCAGAAAGTCACACATTGGCCTTAATCGGTCAATGCGCAAATAATAGATACATGATATGTGATGAAATGAGACCTCAGCCTATATTTGCCTGAGTGGAGAAGTTTCGAGATTATAAACTCCTTTTCCTTGAGTGTGGCTACGGCTACCCTATGGTTCTCTTGAAGATCCTCCAAGGCCTTGTTACTATTTTCCAGGTTCAACTGAAGGAATAAATTGTAACATCAGTGACACGACTATAAGAAACTGGATAGCAAATCCCAAGATCCCAAAATTCAAAACCATAGTTTGTACCTTACAGCATTTGAGCTCACTATCCAACTCTAATTTCTCTTCTTGCTCTGTAATATAGAGCTTTAAAATATTCAACTTTTCCCAAGGTATTGTGTTTCGAAAATCAAAATCCTATTATCCAATATATCTAATTGACGTGATTTAAGGGGTGGTTTGAATTCTCGAAGATTTTTTTGTAATTGAAGTGAGTCCAGAAGGGCCCACATGGAGCCGGATCATGCATTGCATCGAACGAAATTGAGCGGACCCGGATCTTTAATTAGATGTTCACATATTTAAAGTTAGACCATGAATCTTTTTAAAAGATTCAGTAGTTGTGAATGATTTGTCATGGGAGTTACTATAGTGCACAGTTGGGTTTTCAAAGGCTAGGGGGATGGGGAAGAAGAAAGAACTCAAACTAATACCACTGATAGCGTTCAGGTAGAACACTGGATGTAGTGAAATGTGCAGAGCACCAAGAATGCAGATGGTTCGAGAATGAAAGATGCCAAAAGCAAGTGTATGATGGTGCTATTTAAAAAGAACTATAAAAGAGCTAGTAATGAATTAGAAGAAAGAAAAAATGGGATATTCATTTGGCATTTATCTATCAGTTGTATCTTAGGTAAGGACCATTGCTAATTTATGTTTACTTACAGGGAAAAAGTCTGTCTTGTATGCAGCCCAGAAGAAAATGACCACCATCATGACCAAGTAGCCTCCAAGAATGACTCCAGTAGTAAAAATCTCTGCCAGCTTCCAGCTGTCTGGCTGTGGAGATGGTTTCACCCTATCCTTGGATATTGTCATAATGGTACCTGAAGTGCCTAGTAGGGAGAAGGCATTTAGAACCTCAAGCATAAAAGCAGCAGCATGTTATTCAATGAGGAGAAATTGATAACAACTATGCAGTTATCAACGTGTTTTATGGGTGGGAAAATATGCATGTATCTATGTGTATAGTTTTATGTACGTGGTAACTGGAGAAGGGATTTCATGTTCAAAATAAAACAGAGTACAAACCATCATTGAGGATGGCAATAATCAGCACCATGAAGGGTGGAAAATCAAACTGCCATATGAGGGCTAGCAAAATAAAACCAAGCTGCCAAAACAGAGATTAAAAAGAAGTGTGTAAGAGGAAACCAGTGATCCAGGACAGACAATCCTATCAAATATTTCATAGCTATAATAGCAAAGGTGCAAATAACACTATCAAAAGATATTTTTCAGTGGTCGTCCTAATTCCACACACTTACCACTATACGGATTGTAATGGAAACAGCTTATATCTGCACATTGAACACCCAATGTATAAATCAAACCGGTTGTGTAAGTAGCATAACATAAGTCATAAAAGGTCATGTTGCTTCTTATGGCCCACGGAACATTGTTTGTGTGGGTGCATTGTATAGTGGATGACATGGCAACAAAAGGGTTGATAGTCTGGTTGAGTAGATGAGGTTATTCCCGTCCTTGCTTGTCTGGTAGTGGAATAAAACTTAGAAAGGATGTGATGCCAACAAGGTAGCTGGAACATTTTTATGAGTTCTTCAAGAAAAACTCCTGAGAAATTCACCAAATAAGTGAGCTATATAGTATTACTTCAACCAATGCAATGGAAATGAAAATAGAGTCCCTCCAGTATTAATTTAAGAAGCGACATCATTTAGGGCCCGATTGGATCATGTATTAGATAGGTGTATTGGCTTATACTCCCGGATAAGGGCTTGAGGTGACAGATTTTGCAAGGTTTGGATGCTATTTGTTGTCCTGTATTAGCTAATCCCGTCGTTATTTTATCCCGGATACGGGGGATAAATTATTGACACCCTCCAGGGTAGCAATAAATTATCCAGCCGAATACACCCGGAATTTGACCATTCTACCCTCCCTCATCCCTCTTCATCTGCCCCCTTCACACACATACACACAGAGAGAGAGAGAGAGAGTCGATTTTGGCCGGAGTTGGCCGATTTACAGATTATGTATAAACATCCATTCACAGATCTATGAAACCCCAACTTATAGATTCTTGATAAACTGCATTTTGCACAAAATAAACTAATCCCAAACCTGAACATCGTCTTCATAATTCGTAGTCCTCAAAAATCCCATCCAATCGTCGCCGTCGTCTTCAAAATCTGACCGTTGTCGTCGTCGTCGTGTGCTATGGGAGAAGATGGTGGGTCAGTGTTGGGTGGGTCAATTGGATATAGAGAGAGAGAGGTGGGTCAGTGGGTTTTGGTAAATGGTGGAGAGGTGGGTTGTGTGGTATGGGAAAATGTGAGTTTTGATTTTTAAAGAAAATGTTTGAGTTTTGATTTTTTGAATTATTAAATTAATTAATTAACAAGTACATGTATGTGCTGTAGTTATATAGTTATACTCCCTCCGTCCCTAAAGAAGTGTCCGGCGCGCAAATCTAGGTCTTTAAAAAAATGCATTTGCTTTGTCAAAAAAATCAATTTTTTTTCACAAATCAATAGATGGCAATGGGTTCTATTAGATTGTGGAAAAAAATTAGATTTTTTAACGGAAAACATGCATCTTTTGTAAGACATAGTTTTGCGCGCCGGACACTTATATAGTTATATGTGGTTATAATAAAGCACTTGAAAAAAAATAGATTTTTATTTTTTTAATTATTAATTCAATTATTATTGCTTAATCGTGAAAAAGTAATTAATTTTATTAGATTTTGCAACTTACATGTTTAATGTAAAGAATAATTAAATTAAACACTGCACAAGGGCAAATGAGTCATTTGACAACTTTTTACATCATACACCCTTCCTTATACACCCAATGTATCCTCCATCCAAACGGCGTATTATTTTATCCCCCTTCTCAAATACATCATCCAAATCATCTACTTTTTTATACACCCTCTATAAATGTCACATCAATGTGGGTCCTCCCTTCTTAACTAATACCCCTTACTATCTTATCCCCCCTTCATAAATAATACACCCAAAACTCATACGGCATCCAATCGGGCCCTTAAAGTAATTGCGGTCATGTTTTAAGGAAGTGTGAAAGACGGGTCCCTTTTCTTTCATTTGCTTACTTCCGCCATATGCTTACGCAAGTTGTTTGGATTCACATTTTCAAAAGGTAGAACAAATCAACTGGAAATAAGTAGAGCCAAAAGTTTCAAGGCCAGAAATTAAATGAATTAGTTGTGAACATATCCATCTGACCCAAACATGAAGGATCCAAATCTGCTGTTCTCAAATAAAATTTCAGGATTACTAACTGATCCAAGATGCAACAAACTCACATTCTTGTTGGGTTACAGCACAACCCATTAATTTGGAACACACTCAACACAGAACGAGTAATGAATTCATAGAAGAACTCCCTTACTGGGCATGCATACAGTTGCAGCGATGGGGACAAAGAAGGGAATGATACCTCAATAGTCGTAGCTCATCATGGAACACAAACACCGACTTTGTATTCGATGACAAAACTCGAAGGTAACAATAAAAGCCAATCCTTTTACTTGATTGATAAACAAACTGTAAACAGAAAAATAAACCATAAATAATCACATCACATAAAAACCACACGAAAAGCATCATAACACTTTTTTTTAATTGAGCAAGAGTCCGTGAGATTATTAATCTTAACATGCAAAAATCACGTGTTTGTTGATTTTTAGATTTCAATTTATCGCACAAATACTCCATTACTTCTCATAAATTTTCCTGCACTCTTAACATCCACAAATCGAAATCTACACTTAAGTAGGAAATCGAACTTTAACAAACAATCCATTCCTTCAGTAGGGAAATTTCAGCGGATTTAAAGTAAACCAAAATCAATCAGAAGGAAAATTTACGACAGCTAAAGTTCTGAACCAAATTGTACAACCGAAATCATCTAAAAGAGAACTTACCAGAAACCGTAGACCTAAAAGTGTATATTTGAAACAGAATCAGCTGTGCTAAACATCTACAAAAAAAAAATTGCAAAGCAAACAAAGAATCAACGTGAGAGAAAGACAGAGAGGGAGGGAGGGAGATGATGCGATATCACTAAGCGATAAGGAGAACCTATGCAAGAAAGAGAGCGACTTACTCACCGGCATGGCAATAGTTGTGTTTGTGGTCGGAGATCTGGAGTCTGGACTACGCTGGTATACAGTCGCGTGCAACGATCTGGTGAGAGAGATAGAGAAAAAGAGAGGAGGAGACGGCGAAGGTCCGAGAAGCAGCTAGCAGCTACGTGCGGTGGTGCAATGGAGTGGCGGTGGGTCGGAAGAAGAGAGAGAATCACGAGAGAGAGAGAGAGAGAGAGAGAGAGAGAGGGGAAATTTCTCCAGAGGGCGGGTCTGAGGAAGACAGAGGGAGAGTAGAGAAGGACGTGGAAGGTCCTGATGCCCCATCGCGCCACGTAGAAGAACGTAAAATTGCAATTATGCCCAACTTACTAAGAGCAAAGTGCCAGCACAAGAGGGGCAAATTGGTCCAAATTGGTCCAAAAATGCCAAGCGAAAAATTGGCAAAACTGGTTCTTCTTAAAGAGAGGTAGGAAAAACTTTGGCTGTAGTCAATGACTGTTAGATGCATTTTGAGAGTCTATAAAGATTATGTGTATATGGTTAATTAGGTGCCATATATGGATCTAGTTAATGCATGCGCATGATTTTTGTCCATTATTGTTATAGTGAGCAAGGCAATGAAATGAATCAGATGAGGCAATATCTTAATTTGCAGAAGATTTCTTTCTAGCTTTGCTGGTATAAAATTAAAGGCTACGTAATATTTTAAGTATATTTGACTATTATATTAAATGATATTTGCCCTTTATGAGAACTGCTAAAGTTTTGACTTTGATGCTAATTATTGAAACGTTCGAAAAAATCATTAATCCAATATTCTACGTAAGAGCCAAATTAAAATATAGAATTTGATTGAATAATATAATAATCAAGTCATTCAATGTTTTTTTTTTCCAAAATGGAGAAGATTATATAATTAGTGCTATAATAGCCCAGCTGCAATTACATAATGGAGTTCATTACAAAAATCTTGAACAAAGCCAAATTAATCATCTAACTATTGTAAACAAGAAAAACACAAGACAGTCGGGACTTGTTCGGTTTGGGTTTTGAGAGAGGTTTTAAAATGAGTGGGGAGAGATGGATAAAGAAAATTTATTGAAAACCGTGCGCAGGGGTTTTGAGTACCCCAAACGAACAAGCCGCATGTCTTTCACCCCGACTCAGACGTTGAGCCTGACGCAAACAACGGCACTCGCGATCTACTGTATATTCATACCTAAAATCACCAGTCTCAAAAGAGATAAAGTATTAGCCAAAGATAAAAAGACAACAAATACCCAAAGGTGGACTTCAACCAAGTATGAATGCACCAATGAACTTTCCAAAAAACTACAGATCTAACAAGCCTTCACGAGTTGTCTTGCCAAAAACATCGTGTAAGGTAGCACTGTTGGCACGGATATCATTGTGAAGGAACATACGCTGTGTTTGGTTCGCAATTTTGGATTGAAAATTTTGAGTTAAAATGTAAAAATATGCGATTGGATGAGTTATTTGAAAAAGAAGTGGGACCCGTGACTAAGACTTAGCAAAAAAGAAAAAAAGAAAAAGGGACCGTACTTTAGCAGAGAAAAAAAGAAAAAGGGTCGGTTTGGTCTGCGGAAAGTCTACGGTTCCCTACCAAAGGGATCCCGATCGGATCCCGACGCCGCGCCGGGCCCATTCCGGTCACCGGACGGCCGATCCGATCCGTCAAAAAATTCAAAAAGAACAAACCGAGTGGGCCCACGCAACAATAAACGGCATCCGATATGTGTAGGTTCTCGGATCAAACACTCCATGCTTTTGTATATCTATTTAATAAAACACAAGGGTCTTTTTATTGTTGCGTGGGCCCACTCGGTTTGTTCTTTTTGAATTTTTTGACGGATCGGATCGGCCGTCCGGTCAAAAGCATGGAGTGTTTGATCCGAGAACTTACACATATCGGATGCCGTTTATTGTTGCGTGGGCCCACTCGGTTTGTTTTTTTCGAATTTTTTGACGGATCGGATCGGCCGTCCGGTGACCGGAATGGGCCCGGCGCGGCGTCGGGATCCGATCGGAATCCTTTCCCGTCGGGACTATAGCACCACTGTTTAGTCTGTCCCGTTCCAGACTCTGTCTCTTTTCAATTGTCAGATTGTAAAGTCAAAAAAGTGCTGGCCTTGAAAAACTATTTCTGGCCCCACATAAAGATGGCATTTAAAAGCAACTTTCTGAAATAAAATTTTTGAATGTGGAAACGAAAACAGCCATAGTCTCTAAAAGAATTCGATCTGTAGACAAATATTCATCCAAAGAAGAAACTAAACTCTCGGATGATAGAGAAATCATTCAATGTTGGATGGGTCCAATTTCTGTTGAAATAATTTGTAGATTGGACTACATTCCAATAATTAAATCAGAAATGCTATGGGTACACCGCTTAAGTACACCAAATGTACACCATCCAATGTGGACACTGAGGTGGATAAAATAATGGGACCCACACAACACAACACAACACAAAGCAATTCAAATTTTGAACCAAAAGCTGCCGGGAAATCACAGTAAACCAAAATCCAAAATTCAACCCCAAACGCCATACACCATTTCCGGCACCACTTTCAGTGACAACCATTAACGCCGGCGACCTCCACCGATGACACCCCTGCGACCTAACCACCCTTTGCTCTCTGCAACGCCCATCTCTCTCTCTCTCTCTCTCTCTCTCTCTCTCTCTCTCTCCAAATTGGCCATTTCCCGTGAATCAAATAGCTGAAATTGGACTTTGAATAACATATTGCAGCTAACAGTTGAGGTTAGTTCCATTGCATCTGAATCCTGAAACGTTTCGTATTTCTTCCCTAAAATTGCAGACCACACCTCTCTCTCTCTCTCTCTCAAATCATACAGAAGAAATGACAACGCTCCGACCAGGGAAGGATCATAATAAGATCAAGTTCTGAATAAGGTGGTCATGGAGCAGAACGCTTCACGTTGATCTGAAGCCTCACTTCGCCGGTGTTTGAGGATTCAGTGTTCCTTGGTCTTTGATTTCACTTTCAGTGTTTTTTTGGGTGTTTCAATTCATCTCTGGCAATGCCCTCTCCGAATGAGATGTGTATGTGAGTGGCGTGCCGCCTGTGCTCCGGCAGGATCCGACGTGGATTTCGTAGGCGGTTTCTCGAAGCTCCGAGTTCGAGAGGGAAAGCCCGAGTTGGGCAGCGAAGGGGTAGGGGAGATGGTAGGAGGAGGATTGTTTTTCAAAAAATGGCTGCAATTGCAGACAAGAAAATAATCCCTTCAAAACCCAAGGTGGGATTTTGATTATGAGGGCTGAGATGATGAAGTTAGAGGAGAGAGGTGGGAATGGAAGGAGAGAATGATATAAACACTCATTTGTACCTTTTTCTTGTCTCTCAGTTGGGGGTGTCGTCGGTGGAGGTCGCCGGCGTCAATGGGGTAGCTGAAAGTAGTGCCGGAAATGATGTATGGCGTTTGGAGTTGAATTTTGGATTTTGGTTTACTGTGATTTCCCGGCAGCTTTTGGTTCAAAATTTGAATTGCTTTGGGCTGTGTTGTGTGGGCCCCATTATTTTATCCACCTCAGCATCCACATTGGATGGTGTACATTTGGTGTACTTAAGCGGTAGAGGTGAGCAAAATAACCATGAAACCGTGAATCCAGTTTAAATCAATCCAAACCGAATAGTTTGGTTTGGTTTTTTAATGATGTGGTTAGGTCTCGGTTTAAAAAAAATATCAACCGTGTTAAATGGTTTGGTTTATGGATTTATGTCAATGGTTCTGGTTCCAAACCGATCCGAACCGTGTGATATCTATCTAATAAAACAGAAGGGTTGTCCTATGTGGCATCCTTTGTCCTTGGTGGCATCTACCACACACATGCACACACATTCACATACGCCGGCACACACGTTCATTGTTCACACATCAAAAACGTGATTAAAAAATTAAGTGCACCATTTTTCAATCCGGTTGAATTAGTGTGTAGTGCCGTAGACACGGACAAGCACTAGTATATACATGTTTAGATATACATAATAAACTTAATTTCCTAATCTAATACTCTATTCCACCATCGTATTCTTTTCTTTCACTTCCAATATTAATTTCCTAAACTTCCTATTCCTACAATTTCATTACGCTAAACATACACGGTTTGGTTTTAGTAAAGTGATTTCCTACTCTTTTTTCTCGATAACTTATTTTCTAATAGTATATTTTTAGTTGGTTAATGTTAATGACTTTTGATGATTTTAATATACTAAGGCCCGGTTCCGGAATCCTTCTTAAAAAATAAGAGCTTATTTTGGATACTTCTTTTTTGAAAATAATAAAGGGTTCCACAAAATTCAAATACAAAATTTACTTCACACTTTCAAACTCAAAAATAATGTAAATGAAAAAAAAAAAAATTCGCACTGTATTAAAGATCTCAATGAGATCTATCAAATGAGATCCATAGTGATAAGAAAATTATTTGCGTAAACACATGATTTTTGAGGTTGAAGTTGCCGTATACAAAAAATAAGACTGTTGCTATTGTGTTGGGCGCCGGCGGAAGCAAATCGTTCCGGCGGCCGCGCCGGCCAGTACGAAACAGGGGTGCTCAGATCAAGCACCCTACACACCTCGGATGCCGTTGATTCCCGCGCTGGCCCCCTTGGTTTTTTTTTGGAAATTTTTGGACGGCTCGGATCGGTTGTCCGGTGGCCGGAGACTAACCGGCGCGGCCGCCGGAACGATTTGCCTCCCCGGCGCCAATTGGAGTCCACAAAATTCTGGACAAATAAGTGGAAAGAGCTTATTTTTCTGGAACACCGGTTCTTATTGGATAAAAAATAAGTTCTTATTTCATTTCTGGAACGGAGCCTAATTTCAATATAACTTTTAGTTTAAGTTATCTATGCAAATTTAAGTACTTAAAATAGTTTATAGTGATGATATTTCAATTTTAAGCGAACAGTGGTTCAAAACCGAAACCAAACCGCCTTTGAATGGTTTGGATTGGTTTGGTTTTATAAATTTTATGGGTTAGTTTGGTTCTGTAAATTCATAATCTGCAAGTAGTGGTTCGGTTATTGAATTACTATAAAATCAGACCAATCTAGTTCATGCTCACCCCTATTAAGCGGTGTACCCATAGCATTTCTGTATGGCTAATTGCATCCATCCGGGGCGCTCGTCAGTACTTAGTTGGTTATCGACAAGTTTATGTGGAACTTGATCATAGCCAGTGCAACCACTGTTTGAAGTCTAGCTGCCGTCCTTTAATTATTTGTATGCACATCTCCAACAGTTTTCAGGATTATCAATATTCACTGTGTATCTTTTGTCTTCTTATCGTCTACCAAAACGGAACTGAAGTTCTTTTAAATCCCGAAATAACGTCTAAGATTGAGAATGTGTTCTACTAACTAAAATAAGTACTTATTTTTTAAATTAAAGTTGATGTGTTGTGAGAAAATGATTTGTCTCTTAAATGAAAAATAAGTTAGGCTGGTTCCAGTTTCTCCAAAAGGTATTTTTTCAAAAAGAAGGTAAATTTCAAGCCCAAAAAATATGTATTTACGCAAATAATTTTTCTATCAATATGGATCTTGTTTGATAGATTTCATTAAGATCTTTGATACGGTTCAAAAAAAATAAAAAAAATATTTTTTATTTTCATTATATTTGAGTTTGAAAATTGAAAAAAAATGTATTTTTAAAAAAGGAAGAGAAAGTAGAACGGGGCCTTAATCTAATTTCAAAGCAATTTCGCTTTCAATGTATAAATACGCGAAGTGCCCAAGAGAAACCTTCGTTTTTGTAAATGCTGGTCGTCGATTAAAAAAAAAAAAAAAAAAACTTTTTTTTTTGCCTTTTTAAAGCTGGAGTGGCAGTTGCCATACGTGCACACTCCACCTAGCTCTGTTTACCACCGCCCCTGGGCATTGGGTCTTGTGGTTGGGATTTGTCTAAAACACGCTATACCAATGACTTGTACCTAGCTCCAAGAATTAGTCTCATTGGTTGGTAGGTTTGTTTTTCATGCAATTGATTACGATTCAATATTATTTTGGGGTCAAACCGCTAGTTAGAAAGTAATTTTTTATGAATTCGATCTCTAGTCCCGACGTGAATGACCTGCCTTTGACCCCGGTCGGAGAGAGGATTGGATGAGGTGCACATAAACTGGATCAGAAACCTCTCACCATCAAAAAAAAGGGAACACATTGGATACTTCGATGTATCTGAAAAGAACTTCCAAACATGAACGGATAGACCAAATAGGTAATGCCATTATACGTATGGCAATCGTACCCGCCCCGTCCCGAACGGGGCGGGTTTTCCATCCCATTTTCGGGTGTCGGGTCGGGTAAAAAGTTTAGTGGATTTTTTAAAAAGTTTTCTTCAAATATTTAGAATAAATTCTACACATAAAGAAATGGAATGAAGTATCTAAAATATTGATTGCAATTAAAAGTTTAGATAAAACCACAATACCAAAAGACACAAAAATAATTTCAAAAGTTTTATTTCTCTACATAATTTTTATTTTTATTCAGCAAATTTTTTTTACTTTTTTACTTATACTTTAATTTTTTTAATTTTTACGGGGCGGGGTGGGTAAACCCGTTCCCCAATAGGGGTGGGGACGGGGGTACCCAAAAAAAACCCGGGCGGAGTAGGGCGGGGCAGGGGTAATGACTTTCGGGTCGGGTCGGGTCGGGTATGCAAGAAAACCCGCCCTTGCCATTCCTAAATGCCTAGGCCGCCTATCAATCAAACGGATATTACTGTAGTAATAATGAATTATGAATAAAATCACGCGGTTGTATTTTGATGTTTGACGTGGTGCTGTGATTACGACATGCACCTACTCCGCTGTCCGCACCCGTAAAAACTCACATGTCAAACATTCGTCGATCTCCAACCAAAATCATATCACCATCTAGAAACTGTATGATACAATACAATGCACATACTTTCTTTCAACCACATACAGGTTTTTTTGACAATAAAAGAATTTCATAGATAAGAGAGTCATTACATACCAAAGTTCAATACATCACAAAGCACAAGGCTCTAAATAACTAAAATACATCAAACATAATTAAGTTACAATCTTCCATTACAAAAGAACAAAAGAGAATTCTCATCTGGTGTCGAAATCTCATCCGGTGTCGAAAGGATAAGAGGTATCCACATCAGTATGGATTCTGGAAGATGCTGCGAACTTTGCCAAAATATATGCTTGATGTAATCTGCTAGGAGCACAGTAAGATAGGCTGCAAAAGTGTAAAGATTGCACAAGGTAGCAGAAGTCAAAAAACAAAGGAGCTGTAATGACTGGGAACTCCTTAATGCTTCTCAGCTGGGAAATAAGAGAAGAATCGTTAGTATGGATGTGAATATGTAACATATTTTTAGATAGAGCCCAATTCACTGCCTCAATTAAAGAGAGGATAGAGGTGCCTTCTTTTGGATTGGAAGAGCTCCGGAAAAGAGAGCCCACAATTCTGGACTGCATTTTAAAAGATATGCCTACACCCGATTTGCTGCACTGCAGATTGTGATTATGAGCACAATAAATATCCAAGACTGGAGCCTCACAGTTTCATAGACAAGGAGTGACATGGAATGTATGCATATCAGATTGTGAGGGATCAGGGCAGTGGGTTAGGGAAGAGGTAGATGTTGGTTTTAGAGAGTCCAGGGCCTGAGTGATGGATTGGCATAGATGATTTGCATGAGATAGAACATGAGAGGGAGATGGGGAATTAGATTCAAAAACAGTTTGATTTCTTTCCAGCCAAATACACCAAAGGATACATGCAATTTTTGAAAAAAAAATTCCTCCTGTGGAAAGATAAAATGCCACTTAAATGGTGTAACCAGCCTAGCCAGAAGGGAAGGGAGTGATTTGGAGTAGAGTTAATAAGAATGCCATAATCTGATCCCAACCAAATAGGTCTGACAAAGTCACATTGGAGGAAAATATGAACAAGGCTTTCAGAGTGACATTTGCAAAAGGGGCAAATAGAGTCCCCTTGCCAACCTCGATTGACTAGCAGGTCCCCTACTGGCAAACGCTCTTGACTGAGTTGCCATAGGAAAAATTGGATTTTGTGGGGGAGTGGAAGAGACCAAATGAAATTCCAGGTGAGAGTAGGCCAGAAGTTATGAACCAGTGGTGTAGAGAAGGAATGTGAATGATGTTTAAGAGACTGGAGAAGGGAGTAGGCTGAGCTAACTGAGAAGTCCCCATTCTTAGAGAATCCCCAAATTAGACTGTCTTCAAATCCAAATTGAGAGAGAGGTAATGACAAGATGAGGGATGCAATTTCTGGTGCAAAGAGATTTGACACCAGAGGAGCATTCCAAACTTGTTTATCTGATAATATCAACTTGTCAACTGTGGCATGTCTAAGGGAGAGGAAAGAGTTGAGTGAAACAGTATCTGAAAGGTGGTCTTTTAATACCAGGGGAATGGGAGAAGGTAACCAAAAATCATTCCAAATGGAGATCTTGGCTCCATTGCCTACCTGCCATCTGAGGCCTTTAATAAGCACCTCTTTACCATATAGAATACTTTTCCAGGTCCATGAGCAGGAAGAAGGGGCTTTAGACTCAAGAAAGGGGGTAGTGTGGCAGTATTTAGAGAGAAAAAAGGAGGAGAAGAGACTAGATGGTTGATCAAGAATTCTCCAACTCTGTTTAGCTAGGAGAGCTTGATTGAAAAGCTGTAAATCTTTGATGCCTAGTCCTCCATTAGATTTGGATAGACATAGAGATTCCCATTTTATCCAGTGGAAGGTTTTTTTATTGGGGGCCCCAGACCAAAGGAAATTGGAGAGAATTGAAGAGATTTTTTTGGAGACATAGACAGGAAACTTAAGGCTGGACATATGGAAAACTAGCATAGAGGTAAGAACATGATTAATCAAAGAGAGTCTACCAGCTTTATTAAGAAGCAAAGAAACCCACCCTTGGCATTTATCATCAATTTTAGAGATTATATCCTGGAAGATTTCTTTCCTTTTGGTGGTCAAGTCTAGATTAATGCCAAGATATTTACCAAAGAAAGGGGAGAAGGACATGTGAAGGGTGGAAGAAATGGAGGAGAAAAGGGAGGGGGGGAGTTAGGACTGAGAAAAATGTTTGATTTCTGATAGTTTATCATTTGTCCTGATATGTGGCAGTAGAAGTCCAAGATTTCATGAAGGGTAGGTATACCAGAATCAGACACTTTTAGGAAAAGAAAACTGTTATCAGCAAAGAAAAGGTGGGTGATTGAGGGACCCAATCTAGATATCTTGATACCATCAACCAGACCTTGTTCTTTAGCTGAACTAATCATAGAGGAGAGTATGTCAGCACAGAGGGCAAACAGGTAAGGAGAGAGGGGATCTCCTTGCCGTAGGCCTTGGGAGGGGTGAAAGAAAGGGGTGGGAGAGCCATTCACAAGAACAGAATAAGAAACAGTTGAGACACATTGCATGATAAGTTGAACCCAATTATGAGGGAAATCATAAAGGAGGAGAACTTGTTCCAAGAAGTCCCATCTTATTCTGTCAAAGGCTTTACTCATGTCAAGTTTGATAGCAGCAAAATAATCAGAGCCTTGTGTTTGATGGCTAACAAAATGAGTGAGTTCCTGAGCTATGGAGATGTTGTCAGTAATTAAACGACCAGGGAGAAAGCCATTTTGGATGGGAGAGATCAAAGAACCAATTACCAATTTGAGTCTGTTAGCTAAGACCTTGGAAATGAGTTTATACAAAACATTACAGAGGCTGATAGGTCTAAAGTGATCTACAGAAGAGGGGTGATTGTTTTTAGGAATCAGAGCAATGAAGGTCTTATTAATTTCTCTAAGGATTCTCCCTGAGTTAAGAAAAGAAAGGACAGCAGAGGTGATTTTTACTGAAAATTCAGGCCAACATTTTTGATAGAAAATAGGGGGAATGCCATCTGGCCCTGGAGCCTTCAGAGGAGGCATTTGGAAAAGGGCTTGTTTTACCTCCCAAGCTTGAAAAGGACTATTTAGACTTGAGATCTGTTCTACAGAGAGGGTGGAGAAAGGAGTTATGTTGTGGAGGGCATCAAGAGGGTAAAGAGGGGCAGAAGAGTAAAAGAATTTGAAGTGATGGAAGAATTCAGTTCTAATGGAGAGCTCATCAGTCAGAAGATCCCCTGTGGAGGAGGAAATCTGCCAAATGTGATTTTTTGCTTTCCTAGCCCTAGTCATGGAGTAAAAGAATTTGGTGTTAGAATCACCTAAGGCTAGCCAATGTTGTTTAGCTCTTTGAGCCCAAAATAACTCTTCTTGCTGCAAAAGAGCATCCAGTTCTACTCTCAAAGACCTTTCCAGAGAAATATTGGAAGTAGAGAGGTTTTCTTGAAAAGAACAGAGTTGGGATTGAATTTTTTTGATTTTGAGAGGAAGGGAATCTACTCTTTCTTTAGCCCAACGTTTCAGTACTTTGAGCAGAATCTTATTAAAACTCACAATTCGAAAAAGGGGTGAACCAGAAATAGGCAAGGTCCAGATGTAAGAAATTATCTGCAGGGCTGTGGTATTTTTGAGCCACCATGCTTCAAACCTAGAAGGAAAGGGGAATGAATGGGAAGGTGGGGATGTGACAAAGAGAATTGGAGCATGATCCGAACGAGAGATACCTAAGTTGATCATGAAGGCTCTAGGAAACAATTCTAACCAGCTAATGTTACACCAGCCCCTGTCAAGTCTTTCAAAGGTGCATGCATCACCCTCTCTATTGTTGGTCCATGTGAACCATGGTCCTACATTTTTGACTTCAAGCAGACCAAAAGAATTCAGAAAGGAGTGAGATCCAGGAGTAAGAGAGCTGTGCTTACCCCATTTGTCACTAGGGGAGAGAATCTGATTAAAGTCACCACAAAGTAAAAGAGGGCCAGGGGAAGAAGAGATGAGGGGAGACAGAGTGGACCAAACTAAATTCCTAAGCTCTAACACAGGATGGCCATAGATGAAGCCACAAAACCAAGAGAGACCTAATTCATCTAGGATTGAAGTGAAAATGAAATTTGGGGAAGAGGCAAGACAAGATACTGACAAAAAACTTTTCCATCCTACCCAAAGACCTCCACTAGCTCCTAGAGAGTCAACACCAAAGCAACTAGAAAAACCAAGTTTGGAAAATAATTTATTGGTGGAAATAACATCATTTTTAGTTTCAGAAAGGAAGAGGATATCCGGAGTATGCTCAGAGACTAAGTGAAAAACCGATCTAACAGTAACGGACCTGCCAAGTCCCCTACAATTCCAACAGAGTAATTTCATGTTCAGATAAGACAACTAGGGGAAAGAGAGTTTAGGACAATAGGTAAGTTAAGAAAAGGCACATTAGAATTACAGCTATCAATATCCATGCAAACGATTGGAACAGTTAAGGGAGGAATTTTAGTCAGAAAGGATATACCTGGAGGTTGATCCCTTTGGTTAAGCTGAACTAGTTTAGAACGCTTACCCCCCCTTGGTGAATCTGCATCAGAAGAAGAGGTGGAGGATCTCTTCTTTGGGTTTGGAGACTGCTGGTTAATGGCTTTGCTTGAAGAGTGACCAGGTTCAGCTGGTGAATCAGGTATCACCAGGATATCATCTCCCATGAATTCAGGGGCTGAAACTCGAAAAACCTCAGAGACCTTAGGAGGTATGAAGATGTGTGGCAATCCAGCTTGGTTTGTAGTGTTTGGGGCTGATTCTGAAGGAGGGGAAAGTGGTAAAAGTGGAGGGGGTTTGAGGTATTTGCATGCAGGTTTAGAGACTGATCAAAGAGAGGTTGCTGATGTGTGGGGATATGAGGTTGAGGTGCAGGGTTAGTGTTGAGGTTGACATGCTGGGATGGTGGTGGGAATAGAGGAAGAAAAGAAAGGGGGTTTGAAGTGTCTGCATGCACAGCAGTAGGCTGGTCATTGAGGGAATGCTGATCAAAGAGGGTAGGGGTTTGGTGGGCAGAGCTGTTGTGGTGAGTGCTAGTGTGGGAGAGAGGAGGGTGTGGGCTAAACATGGATATGGCTGTCTGCCACCAAGAAGAAGAGCCTTGGGCTGGGGGTGGTGTAGGTTCTCCCACAGATTGTGTAGAAGGAGGGGTAGGGTCTTCTTCAGGGGTGTGATAGATTTCATCAGAGGAGTGACTATCAGTATTAGCAACATTGAAAACAAGATTTTGGTCCATCTCCATGTTCTGAACTTCTTCTTCATAAAGCACCCAAATGCGAGATGTTCTATTACAGTCAGTGTTTCTCTGAGCTCTCAAAGTAGGAGAGAACATAGGTGTGTTGTTCTCAAGGATGAGGGGAAAAGTGGAACTGAAGGGGGATTCGTTGTAGCGCTGATGAAGGCTGTCCAGGGCTTCGACCAAACTGCTATTGCATGCAGTATTTGAGTGTCCAATCCTACCACATTTATAGCAAACCCTGAAGATTCTTTCATATCAAGCAAACAAACAAAAAAACTCAAAAAGGGGAGAACAAACATGTGCTTGGTTGGGGGTGATCTTCAAGTGGCACGCTTTGGATTGAATTAAGGAGACATGGCCTCTAGAGTCCACTTTGACTGCAGGTGTTGAGAGAATTTATGCCCCTTGCATTGCTATTTTAGTCAGAGAAAACTATTTACGTTCGGGTCTGTCTTGAATAAATTGTTTACAGCTCCGCGCAATCTCGGTCGTCCAAAATTGTTTTGGATTATCTAAATTAAAAATAATCTATTAACGGTAATAGATGGAACGCAAAAACTCTAATTGACGGCCGAGATTGAGCATCGTAAACTTTATTCACGGTTCTCCTGTGAATAAGATTTTCTCTATTAGTTAACATATTACAGTACATTAAGAATTAATAACCTTGATTACTTAATTAAGATCTCCAAGAAAGGTGAGCTTTAGAGTCTGAATAAAACTACTATACAGTATACCAAAGCAAGATAAAGTTAAAATGACTTTCTAGCCCTTGGTCTTAATCATAAGTGTCATAATGACTGCAAGGTATATATTTTGGATATTTTCTTAGATATTTCACAAAAATACTTGTGTGAAATTCATAATTTTTTTACTTTTTCATTCCTCTCATCCTTATTCACCTATATCATATAAAGTTTGGCATAGAACTAACAAATGCAAAAAAAAAAAAAAAAAAATTGAATAAAGACAAAATCAAAAAATTGTAGTGCATTAGTTAACTAGTGTTTGCCTGTGCTTAAGGCACTACGCACCCCAGTTTGAATTTCCCGTGCTTATGGCACTTGCTAGCAAGTGGCTCAAACACTAAATCAATTCATTAGTATGTAGTATGTAATCCTCTTCTTAGTGGCACGAAAGAGAATTACATATACTTATGGTACTCATCCAACTAAACTTTTAAGCTAGCTACAAAGAACTATCAATTTGCTTATGGAATCTCAATAAATACCAAGTAAAAAAGTTAAAATAGCACTACTATGGATCCCCCACCACATACATTAAACCCATTTACAGAAATGAAAAAACATATTGGAACCCAGAAATCAAAAACCTCAATATAACTTCAATCACTAATAGTACTTATCAAATGCCATAAACTAACCATATAAAGAGTAAAAAAAAAAAAATAGTTTGGACCGTGAGAAAAAAACAGGCTATCGAAAAAAATTACAGAGAACTCAGGCTTTGGTTGAAATACCTCAGTGGAAGTGATCACTGGAGACATAGTGTTTACCGTACCTACAGCACTACCCACCCCTATTAGAATTGGCTCAATTTGCTGAAAATTATGTACCCATGGAGTTACTATTCTGAAGTTCAATTTCTGCCAAGACTTGCATCAATTTCTACCAGGCACGGGCAACCCGATAATAACAGAAAAGGGAAGGGAGAAAAAGAAAAAGAAAGGTCTGAAAACACATGGACCTGGGCGCGGACTACATTATTTAACTATCATTTAAAACGGAACGTCAAGATGTGCCAAAATAACAAAACTCGATTATGTGTAACATTTAACAACACATCCACCCACGCTAAAAAAAATTACCCAAATTTCTTGAACACTCGGAACAGGCACAAATTTCACCCGAAACAGCAGCTAGATTGAAATTTAAACACTACTTGCACCTTGAAAAGAAACAAAC
The DNA here is from genome assembly GCA_025413875.1 of Rhododendron molle. NCBI lineage: Eukaryota > Viridiplantae > Streptophyta > Magnoliopsida > Ericales > Ericaceae > Rhododendron > Rhododendron molle. The sequence goes on from CM046399.1 coordinate 30,442,446, forward strand.
ACCAAAAACTCCCAAAAAAATCCCAAAGGAATGTTTTACACGGCTTTTAAAAAATGGTTTCTTTGTTAGACCATTACCTTTGCTTTCACGGAGTTTTCTTGACCCAACTTTCACGCAGCTTTTTTCAACCAGTTTTGCCAGAATAAATCAAAAATCCCAAAGGAATGTTTCTTGGCCTAGCTTCCGACGGGATATGTAGACCTCGGTGGGGATGACAGAAGCAAGAGAGAGAGAGAGAGATAGGCGGGGGAACCCAAACGACAGGAGCTGAAAAAAAATTTTATTATGCCAACGACAAAAACTGAGTAAAAAGAAGAGATGACATTTTTGTGAAATATTTGAAAAGATTGTGGGCACTTTCTTAACAAAGTTAAAAATTACACATCAACCCTTGGATCAAACAAATCTGAGCCGTTGCAACAATTTGTCCCCACACCTTTCTGTTTTATAATTTAGATCATTAGTGCTCATATGAAAAGGGTTAAAGAGTAGCTATCTCCACCCCGAGTGTTTCTATTTCCACTCTTACAGATGGTACATTATGACGTCATGAGCAGAAAGAAATAGGGGAGGCAGCAAAAACGGGAGTGGAAGTGTCTTTGATAGTGGATGTCATGATGATGCGTATCATTAAGAGATGCAATCAGAGATCGAAGATCTAATGATAGATGTTATGATGGCATATATACTACTATTATGGATTTTTTAAGCAATAAACGGGTCTTGGGCCATGATTATTGCTAATTAATTAATCAAGATGGCTATGATTGTGATTCTAGGTTTGGGAACTTTTTAGGATGTGTTTGGATGAGGGATTTCTGGAGAGATTAATAAAGCAAAAGAATAAGTAAACCCCAAGGTTGGGCAAGTTGGGTTTGTCTGTTGTGGTGGTGGTCTATTGTCCTTTGACCCTAATTGCTTTGCTCCTCATTTTTTAGGCCGGATCTAGTCGTCGCCCTCTACATCTGGGAGAGGTCGGCTTGACTTAACAGCGAGACTGTTTTCCGGTGTTTTGTACGGTGATGGTGGCGGGAGTGGTTAGGGTTTGAGGACTGGTTTGAGTGGATTGGCCAAGGTTTGGGCCGGGTTTGGGTGTGCGGATTTTTCATTGTTCATTTTGGGTTGGGTTGGGTCGGGCTTTATTGTTCTAATCTTTGTGGACTCTGTAGACCCTTGGGTGTTTCGAGCTTTTTGCTCTTGTGGTGTTCATCCAACTTTTTGTTGGATTCTCTTCCCCTTTTCCCATTTTTAATAAAATTTCATTTTTTGCCGATCAAAAAAAAAGGTTAGGCAAAAAATGTGACTTAGGAGTTTACTCTCTCCTACGGTCTCAGGTTTGAAACATCTCAAATGCTATATAAATTTATTTTGGGTCAGTTCATACAAAACTTTGCTCTGACTTCAATTCAAATTCTCGCAATGGCTGGCGGAATTGGTCCCCGGATTAGTCTAATTTGTGCGTAAACAGACCCGAATACTGGAGTTTATATATAGGGAAAAAAAAATTTGCGAGAACCCACATGAATTTTTGAATTGTAACCGCTCAAATTTTCTTTAATTTCCTTTTACAAACACCTCCAAAAAAATTCTTGATCCAAAAAACATAGCTTTGGGTCGAAGAAAATTTTCAAATATTTGGATGCCGGATTGCACGAGGAGTAGTCTAGAGTGGGAAAAGGGTTTGCATGGGAATCAAAGGAAGATTTGGAGGGGAAAAATTCAACAAGTCAAGCCTGTGGTGGCCGCCTAGGGTTTCCAGTGCTTCAACTTGTGACCTAAGGAACTTGAGATAATTTGCAGCCTCATCGAGCATTGATGCAGTGTCCATCTTTCTCCCACCCGGAACCAACCTCTGCAAGACCCTAATTCTCTCGCTTATTCTCTCCCTCCTCTGCCTTGCAGCCATGGTTTGTGGGTCACTTGATATTTTCACATTCTTCCTCTTGGGCTTTTCTGCCACCTCCTCCAGGCCCAAATTCACCGGCCTGAACGCCGCCGCCCTGTAAATCATCTCCTTCATTGTTGCAATGGCCTCTGAATCCGGTTGCTGAACGGATGATGCAGATGAATTACTTGGGTGATGAAAACTGATGGTTGAAGAACTTGGGTGGGTTTTTTTCGTTCTTTTCGGTGGGTTCTCTGTAGAAATGAGCTGGAAACCCCCTTCTGAAGTCGAAGAATCCGGGTGAAGAAGATCATAATAAGAACTATTTGCACCAAATTCGTGCTGGATTTGGTCATATCTTCTCTTGATAGGTTTAGGCTTATTATCCAACTCTTTACTCACAGAATCCGAGGATGAAACAGCGCTAATGGAACCGAAACTCCAGAGGTCTTGACCTTCTGAGAAAACCATGGGAGCACCGATTGTTGAATCCAATGCTGCTGGAGTTAACTTCTGTGGAACCATTTTGCTGCTTTCTTTTTCGGAGTTCAAATTAGCAAGAGATGAGGGTTGAACTTCTTGGATATGATCATGTATTAATGAAGGGAAGATTTCCTCTGGAAAGCACATTTTGTCATTGCCACCTTGGACATAGCAATTTGAGTTTGGCATCATGAAGCTCTCTCCATTCTCTTGGTGATGGCTCCATAAGGGTGGGCTATCCCAACACAAACTATCCATCGAATGCATCAAGCGACTGAGGAATATTTCAGAAAAATTAATAAGATAAATCATGAGGTAGATCTTTAACATATCAAGAAGAAGAAGCAGCAGCAAAATAAGTCGAAAAAGTTTTTGATCAGCAAAAAAAAAGATACTAATAACTCAATAATGGATACATCGAGAAGGCAAAGATCCTAGCATATAACACTGGTATCACGTTAACGGGTGCGCACATCAAGAAAAATCTCCTAAATGAATCAATATTAGTTATGAGCCTTATCAATGTGAAAGTTGTGACTATAAGTAAAGAGCTAGGAGATTTCGAATCAGTGTATGTATCAACATCCAACAACAAAATCGGGTGAAGAACTTTTTTTTGTAATAAGACATACCAAGTCGAGATCCAGTTGATGCGCCGCGGAGGAAATCCTACAAAATGAGCCAATCAGAATCAAAGGATTTGGGGGTTTGAAGTTTTTATTGGTGTCAAATTAATTGAAAAACCATAAGTAGTTGAATCAAACATCAGCTCTCATGTATCTCCTTGGTTGTTAATTACTACTATCTATCACCAGCTCTAACAAACCATCTTTAATTCATGTATATCCTGAAAGCTGCATGTGGTCATCAAGAGAGTAAAAAGGGCCCTTTGCTAACGTCAGGTTTTAGCAACTAAATTTTGACCACCATTGCAAATTAAACTTCTTCAAGAACTCATAACCAAAAAAAAAAAAAAAAATGAGAACAAGAGTACAAGAAAAGAAACCTTCTTGTGTTCACACAATGTAGAGAGAGAGAGAGAGAGAGAGAGAGGACTTGTTAACTGGTAGAGACTTGAACATGTAAAGTATGAGGAAAAGGTAGAAGTTGATAAAATAATAATTACGACAGTGGAAAGGAGGTATCAAATATTAAAGTAAGGAGTACTTTGAAAAAAAAGATATTGGTCCCTTCACCTTTGGTGGGGCTGTGACATATAGTAGTGGTATATTTTTGCGATTTGTTTCTTTTTTAGACTTTTTTTGTTTTCCCTTGTACTAATATATATAGTTCGATCAAGTTGTTTTATAGGAGTAGAATATATAATAATTTTAATGGAGTGGGACTGGGGAAAAGGTCTGAGCTGAGCTCCTTTTGGCTGCTCTGCTGATGCCACCCCATGCGTTCTGTAAAGTTCCTGGGAACTGCGCGCAGTGAGAGACTAGCTAGTGCATGCATGTGAGCAGATCTTGAGCAACTTTTTCCCAATGATTTCCTTTAATCATACCTGTAATCATTGTTGCTCCATCTTATATATATACTGTTTTCGTTCGACCGTAATATCCAACCTTCAATCATAGTAAGTAGGTACTTTTAAAGTCACGGATTAATAATTATGAACGTCGATTACATAATGGACATCGATTATTCGTGCTTACAATATGCACCTTCTTGAACAAACTGGATTAATTAATAATAATTGCATAATATTTTAGAACATAAATTTTACGCACAGAGAGAGAGAGAGAGAGAGAGAGAGAGAGATTGGTTATATTACTGGTCTCTGAGCCCTACTCCTACCCACATGGGGCCAATAATTATATACTCCTATATACAGAAATATTATATACACTATCTCATTCCACTACACCATCCACTATATCTTTTGTTAAGTTCACTCTGAGTCCCACAAAAATAATAAAAAATATCCATAAATTTTATAATATTATTTTATGGGGCCCTGTAAAAAATCAGTTTCAACGAATATAGATAAGTATTTTTTCTAGATTCGAAGGGGCAACACTGATCAACTGCGCAGTTTCGCCCCTACGAATTCAGAAATAATACTTATCGATGTCCGTTAGAGTTGATTTTTTACAGAGTCCAATAAAATAATATTCTAAAATTTATAAGTATTTTTTTTGTATTTTTTAATTTGGGGAATCCGGAGTGGGCCCCACAAAAAATTTAGTGTATGAGGTAGTGGAATGAAGTAATGTATGTAGCATCTCTCCTCCTATATATTACAGCTGAGCAGTGAATGGATGGGGGTTCCCAGATATAGCATTTTCTTCCTTTAATTAGTTGGGTTTTGTCACTCTTATTAATGTCTATAAAAATCTGATAGTTTTGTCATCGTATTCTCATGTTTTTCTTCACCTCCCCCTCGGCATAAACAACTCGCAAGCATGCATGTAGTGAAGCTGGATATAAATTATAGCATTAGCAACCGTACTCGAATATCAATTCCTCTGCAACCACAAATATTTGCACAAATATTTGTAAAAACACACACATTCAAATGGGGACCTCCACACACTAGACCTTCAATGTGTTCAACACAAATAAATGTAAGTGTGTAAAGAGGAGTATTTGTGTGCATGTTTGTGGTTTTAGCATTTTTCTTAATTTAGAAGGACTCACGCCGCGTACGTGTCTCAACACTATTATTTAGAGGTGGCTCTCGGTGATTGGAGGGATTTTTGATGCACTAGCCACCTCGCACGTGAAAAACAATAATTCTAAAACCACACACAAACGTACACTTACACAAATTCATTCACATCGCATGTGGGCCCCACACACATTAGTGTATGTGGACCATGTCGGAATGCTTTTCCAACATCTCTCCTAAAACCAATTGGTAATAGGAAGAGTTTCAACTAAGTCTTTTATAACATTCAACATCGCATCCACAAGTCTGTTTTTAGAGCGGTCGCATGGGGTGACATTGTGTAACTAAATCCATGGGTGCACTCTGGGCCCAACAATCCCTCCCTCTCGATGATGCTGTCGCGACTTGAACACATGACTTTCTAACTCTGATACCACTTGTCGGACCGCTTTTCCACCATCTCACCTAAAACCAATTGGTGGTAGAAAGGGTTTCAATTTAGTCTTTTATGGCATTCGACATTACATCCACAAGTCTGTTTTTAGAACGGTCGTATGGAGTGACATTGTGTAACCAAATTCATGAGGGCACTCCGAACCCAACAAACCCCACATGTGATGTCAGTTTGTGTACGTAAGTGTTTGTGTGTAATTGTAGCAAAACTGATCAAATAGCAATCAACATCATTGGGACTATGGGAGGCTATGGAGCTGTATCTTGGGTCCATCGGGTCATTCCCTCCAATTGCTCTCTCTCTCTCTCTCTCTCTCTCTCTCTCTCTCTCTCTCTCTCTCTCTCTCTCTCTCTCTCTCTCTCTCTCTCTCTCCATTATTATCCATCAATTGCGCCATTTTTATGGATTTAATTTGATTGTTATGGTTAGGGCTCCAAACTAATCGAATTGTCCGCAAACATATAAGCTTGGTTTATTTAGTAAAGAAGTCAAGCTTGAACAACTTTTTTAACTCATTTAATAAATAAGTCAAATTCGAGCTAGCCTTACCTTAGATTGCATGTGAGGGATCAACTCGTCCAGAGAGGTTCGTTTAGTAATCAAACCGGAGCTCAAGTTCTCAACTACTAATCGAGGTGGAACTCAAATATTTGGGCTCGACTTGAGCTTGGCTCGAGCTCAGCTCACTGATTTTGAAGGAGCCGAGCCCGAAGAACCTAAAGCTCGGCTCGTTTTTACCTCTAAAAAAGATCCACCACATACAATGGGTATCTTAAATCATGTGTAACAGTTACATAGTTCTCGTGATCTTCTGTTTGAATACTTTACACATGAGGAGAATAGTCACTCTCTCTCATCATAAAGAACTGGTATTAGTCCAGCAGAAAGCAAAACTCAAGACCATTTGCTCACTTCCGCTGTTTAACAAGAACAGTTGTTTTCCAGAGCCAATTTTACCATATTACAAGACAGAAGTGTTCCATTGAGCAGTTTGACATCATTTTTACAGCAGAATTATGAGTATAGGTACCTCGAGTTTACACGTAACGTAACGCCAAGGTAAAACCGGAGCTCCAGCTCCTAGATCATCGCCAGCCGCCGTACATCAAACAGAGGCTCAAAATGCATGTCCTAGCATCCTCCCTCTGAGAATGGCTTCTGCTTTTCTCACCTGCTTGACCGGTCCAATAATGAAGACCTACATGAAGATACAGTCAATTTGCATTTCCTACCATCATATGCAGAAGAAGAATCTTGTGTTTTGACTTCTTAAAAATTCATCAGATGGAACAAGCATGAGATAAATCACCACCTCCTCCAATTTGTTACAATGAATATTATGGGGAGTTATGGTAAACTCCTTCGTTTTATGGTCATCCGAAAGCCAGGCACACACACAGGGGCAATCAAAACCATAATGCGTGTTTCAATGAAGTTCAACTTACCTTGTTAGGTGGTCCCTTTTCTCCTCCCATTACAATCTCAGCTCTGTAGAATGCAATTCAAGTCATGACCTAGAGAAACCAATGAGAGAGAGAGAGAGAGAGAGAGAGAGAGAGAGAGAGAGAGATTTACGTGCAAGATTCTTTGATCAACAAGATTGAAGATCCCTTCCTCCCAATGACACACCCCATTTTTCTAGGAGGGACATGAAGGACTGATAGGATCTCCTCCTCCGGACTATTCCCTTCTACAATGAGGTTATCTGACACCACAAACCAAATCTTAGCATTAGACACATGACTTGGCTCATCACTTAATCAAGCAGTTCATGAAAAGATTTGATGCTCCTTTCTGTAATATACGGAAATGTGTGGTCGTAATCAGAGCAATTCTAAAGCTTGAGTGATCTTTCCAAAGAGGCCATGAACTTTACATGAGCTTTTATCAAAATATAGCGAAGGGACATATTATACCATCACGAATGTTTTCTTGTGAGTCTAATGGTGATGGTTAAGATGATAGCACATCTCCTATGGTCCATTTGTTTGACTGGACAAATTGTTAAGGGATATCTCATAGGATATGTAATCCGATTGGACTAATAGTTATGGGATAAATAGTACCACATCCGACAAGATAATGCATATCTCATATTTTTGCAGTATGTCATATCCACCGACCTTTAAACCTAACCGCAAAGTTTAAAACAAACGTAGGATATGTGGCCACGTTAGATTTGTAATCCAATCTAATGCTCAAATCCAGGCAAACAAACGGGGCCCTAAGATATTATGTTACCTGAGTTTTGTGGGAAGTCATACCCGATGGATATTCAAGCATGAACTCAAATGTTTAAAGCAAATACAGGATGGGTATATAACCAAATCCAACATTCAAATCCAGGTAAGCATACGGGCCTGTATGAATAGATGTTGACTGGACAGGCACCCTACAATCTCCATTCCAGACAATCTACATCAATGCTTATACTCTCTGCATGTAAATCATTATGTGTGGTTGTGAAGAGAGTAGAGAGTACTAAGAAACCTGGAACAGAGGGGATTGTAGGCCAATCTGCATAACCAATATTGCTAACGCAGAAACATCGACAATAGAGTGCACCACGAACGGCCAATTTCCATAAGGAACTTTCATTCAGTTTCTCCATCATCTTGTGGTAAATATAAGGAAGAAAGCGGACATCATCCGCAGCTGCATGGACCATCATTTTAGACAAGGGTCTGTACGCCCAAAAATTTGGATGCTGCAAATAAATACCAAGTTATGAATCACTATTCCAAGAAAACAAACATTTGGAAGGCCAATTACGATGAGTAGCAGAAGGGAGTAAAGGGACTCCAGAAATTTAACAGCTAAATTATTGATTATCTGGCCATAAGTATCATATGATGAACAAGCACACAAATAGGTTTTAGTAAGCCAAAGTGGCTCATGAAACATAGTCAAGACATGCATCTAGGCATACTTTCCCTATATTCACTACTAATAAGGAAACAAACACAAATTCCTTTTGACCGGTGATGGAGCAATTTAACTGTGAATACTGAATTCATTCCCACAATGTTCGAATAAAAACACCACTTCATCAAATTAGAGTAACATGCAAGACTCCACTCACCTCTCTAAGACAGGAACGGATTTCTTTCTTCTCACCATATGAAATACCTATATTCGGAAACTACAGTTAATTTAGACAAAGCATAAAACACAATAACAGAATTTAAATGCTGATTCTCTTGTCCAATTGTATTACGTTACCAGGGGCGGAACTAGGATTTACAATTACAATTTTTTCGAGGGAATAACAATATACCAAATAATAGCAAAATTTCATTGTACAACACCAGAAGCATCAAGAAGAATTGTCTGTTGATCCTTTTCATGAAAACCACCCACCACCACTCAACATCTAAAAAGATACAGATCCAGTAATTTAACCCCACCAGTGAAATCCAACAGACAAAACAGACGCAAGCATAAATTTGAGGCTTACGTAACTGTTAATGGAACTCTAAAGCACCTTTTTTTTTCTTACAAATTAAATTTTGAAGCACAAGCAGATGGGAGCAAAGAAGTTGCAAGGGATACTTACCCAAAAAAAAAAAAAAAGTTGCATGGGAGACAAAACAGATTACATGATCAATATTATAAGAGAAATAAACTGCAGCATTGTTACAAAAATGCCGCAAAAGCTGTAGTACCACAATAGCGCCGATCGGCAAGGAGGCCAACAAAAGAAATGTGGCCATCCCGTGATCTTTTCTGCCTCCGCTGTTCCTCTATGAGATGATATGCTATCTGTGAATACATAAAAAAAGAAAGAAATCAATAATTCTTTTGTTGTCATCAGTTGCTCTCGGGCAAAGAAGACACGTACCACTCCTAAAAGAACAACTGGAAGCAATGAAAGCAAACATTTAACCAGCCGAACATCTAACAAATAGGGTAAAAGTTGAATATGTGGAATAACCATGCTCGTGTCCCAATTCCCAGGGGTTGGCTGCATGGACATTCTTATATGATTCCTTCACGAAAAGGAAACGTTGAAGTAACTCACTAGACACGCCCACTTTCAAGCTCAAAAACAGCCACTGTTCAAATCTATCCTGAAGCAAGTTTTCCTCTGTGTGACTAAAGACTATTTAGAGGGTATCACTGTTAAGACATTGTGTTCAGATAAAAAAAGAAAGATGTTTAGACTAAAGCTATCCGGTCACTTATTTACAGCAAAAATATATGGAGCGGGCCTAACAAGGAGCATGTGAAAGATGCTGTGCAAAAAATTAGAAAGCATTATTTAGAAGCTCAAAGAGAAATAACAGTAAAACTTGAAACTTACCTGGGTATCCACAACATTGTGCAACTTGATTCCATATTGAAAATACAAAGCCTGCAATGCAAACACATATATGAGTAGGCATAACCTATACGAAATTTAAAAACGAACATGCTGAGAAGTTCTACATTGAAATCAATTTAAGACCTCACTGTCCCGTTTGCAATCATGAATCACTTTTGTGACATAACTTGACTCAAGAGCAGGTTTACAGGCTTTCATTAGCTCTTCCCCACCTTGAACAACATCGACCAAATAGACAGCATCCTGAAAAGCAAGCTGCCACCAAAAAAAAAAAAGAATGTTTACCAATTAGCTACATCATGTTGATTACCAAATGAGGCTAATGTCAAAGCAGTTTGCAAAATTTCCGTAGGGCAAACTGCCGGATTGTATAATGTGAATCGTGACTGAGATAGTATCATGAAAAAGGTTGAACTTCCTTCGCACAAAAATCGGCCCAAAATCGTTCCACATGTATTAAGCACCCAAAATTGGGACAACAGTCCATGATATAAACTCCACAGTGACAAGCCTTGTTATCTTACAAATGCAAAAGAATGGACGTCATACCTGGATAATACAAAGAGTTCCATATCGACAGAGGTCAACAGCCTCACAATCAAATCCAATCACCAGATGCTGTTTTGGAGAGGGATAGAGAAATTCAACCGGAAGTTGTGATGCATGGGTGACTACATAAATTGGCACCAATGATAAAAGCGCTTCATGATCTGGATGTTTGGGACCTGCGGCACGTACAGGACAAGCAAAGATAACATAAATGACAGCAAATGGCAGCTTACACCAAATCTCAAAAAGAAAAGAGCTAGCAACTGAAACCAGAAAGGCTCAACAAATCCCAAATCCTAGTGATGAACTAATCCTCAACGGTGGTAGCAATGGCGTGTTTACTTGCAGACACGACATTAAGCAGAGAAGCTACAAGTCATACAGACATCCAGTGTTGTCAAAATTCTATGATATGCAATACGTATGCTTTGATTCGTTATGCTTGGAGTTAAATAGAATGTATCTTATGTGATTAGTTCGTGTCTGCGGTAAAATCAATACGTATCTCTAGACATTTCTTATTAAGCTAATCATCCCTTTCATTTTGCCTCTAAATTTATGATCATGAAAAGTTCAAATTAGATCACACTTCCGTACTTTACAGCTTTTTGTGATTTCCCTTCGCTTTAGAATGTGCGTTAACTTCTCTCACACTTCCCATTTTTTAGGGCATGGGACCAGCTACAGAAGCTTGGTTACCCAACTCCACCTTAAGGTTATTTCTTATATGACACACCAAGTGCAATCAAATGGTGGAACCTCTTTTTCTTCCCTTTTTAGAAAAGGACGTTGAGTCAAACTTTCGTAGACTCCTTGAATGTTTGATTATTGGGGCTCGAAAAAATGGACTTCAAGACCTGGAATTTCATTCATTGATACTATAAAAACAAGTAAAAAGTAATATGATAAACTCGTTGTTTTTCCCTTCTCCACTTTCGGTTCCTCGTTTATCCATGTATTGATTTGTTCTCTTTTCTTCACATAATTTCACTTTTCCCAGGTACTAAACATGAAATTCTGCAACAACTTGCCATCATGGATTAAACTCCAAAAGTGGATTGAGCAAATAATGATGCACCGAATTTCACTTTTGTAGGAGAGGTGGGCAAGAAGCCAGAGAAACATGTAAAGTCAATTTAATAAGCATCTAAGCCAACAAAACCAAAATGATGAGATAATGAAAGTTCGGGATAGTTCATAATCATCGACACTGTTAAGAGATGAAATAACAAGTACGGTAATTCAATGAACTGATAGAGTACTATCACTAGCTCTCAAGATCACACACAATTAATACCACAAAAAAATTGACCTCGCATCCCCCAAAACCAACTAGAAAAGCACTTCAAATTAGTCCAATAAATCAAATGTCCACTTAACAGAATTGCGAAACCGAAATTCAAATAGCTATGGTCAAAACCCAGAAGGCAAAAACCCAATGAAGCAGCTAATGACGACCCAGCAACCAAAGACTGGAGCTTAAACCCACAAACTAAAGCAAAGCATGCGATCCTCAAAACCTCAATTGCAAAAAAATCCGTCCTAAACCCAGTTTAACCAAAACCCATGTGCAAAAAGCAAATATCTGTAAAACTGTGTTTGGATCCAGAGTTTGTATCTGGATTTTTTGATGAAACAGGAAATAAACCGATTTCCCTTCACAATTTTTTACATTTTCTTTTCCCTCTACGAATTCTTGATCCAAACAAAGCCTAAGAACAGAAATAGCAACGTTAACCAAGTCCAAGCTGAACAAGAATCAGAAACAAAAAAGTTTTACCTGAGCCAGAAGGGAGAGGAATGTATGTCTGATAGGTAGTAGAAGTAGTAGCAGCAGCAGCAAACGCCATTTTATCTCCAACAAAAAAAAAAAAAACCTGCTAAAAAGTAGAAACAAACAAATCTTCTTCTGAGAGCACTTCTGGATGCCCCAAATGCAAAAACAATCTTCTGCACTATCAATGAAATTTCCTGGAACTTCACATTGGTGAACCGTTGGTGTTTCCCTCAGGCCCCCATGCCCCTCAATTTTCGCTCTTTTTGTCCCATTTTGATATTTCCCCCCGGCTTCTGATATGAAAAGCCTCCCTGCTATATGAGGTGAAGTTCTCGCGCGCTAGGAAGTAGTACTTCAGTCCAATGGTGAAGTACACGATGACTACAGTCAAACCCCGCGAAATTTGGTCAAAATCTCCACTTGTTGTACTTCTTTTTTCCCCATGAAACGGTACGAAGTTTAAAAGGAAATTGATATTCGCACTTCTTCTGAGTGTTGCTATGAGGACCGACCAATCTTGTACCGAAATCGTACCAACGCCGTCGGTCGGCCATCTCCGGCCACCGGACGGCCGATCCGAGCCGTCCAAAAATTTTTAAAAAAAAAACCGAGGGGGCCTACGCAAGAATCAACGGCATCCAATGCGTGTAAGGTGGTTGGATCGAGAACCTTTTTTTTTCATGTATATACACACAAGGCTCGGATCGGCCGTCCTGTGGCCGGAGACGGCCGACCGACGCCGTTGGTACGATTTCGGTACAAGGTTGGTCGGTCCTCATAACTTTATTACTTCCTTTTTGGTGCAGACGCTTTAATTTTTGCATGAAATTATTAATAATTTTACGTTAAAAGTGGAGTATCTGCATAAAAAAAAAAAAGCGCAAATATCAATTCCTTATTAAAAACCAAAAAATTTGAAATGGGTCATTCTTGCCGGATCATTACAAGGAGTAATAAAAAAAGTAGGAAGGGTTCCTAGACATCAAAAAAAAAATTATGAGTATTAAGAAGCTTCAACTCGAGCTCTAACTCAGGACCGATTCGGCCGGTGATACTATTTGCGGCAAGCTATTTATAACCACAAATTTTCTGAACGTAACATATTATCATATGCACATGAATTATTTACCATAGGTTAAACAGACTATGTTCAGAAAATTTGTGGTTGCAAATAGCTTCCCCTACTATTTTTATGGCCCGACTGCTATCAGCAGAGTTGTTCATTTTGAATTAGAGACATCACTAAAACTTGATGTGATTTTAAAAAAATTAGACGGTCATACAAATAGGTTGTCCAATTTGGCAATAAAAATGTGACTAGTCTGGGTTGCTAATAGATATTCCATCCGTTCCAAAATATTGTGCACGTTTTCTTTTTTGGACTTCTCAATAAATTGTCTATTTTTTAATGTATTAGTACTAATATACAAAATTCAATACGGATCTTGTTTCTAATTCTTTTAAGCAAAGATTTTAAAATCATAAAAAATATTATAAATTATGAGATATAGATAATTTTTTGTGAGATTCCAAAAATGAAACAGACACAACAAATTGGGACGGAGAGAGTAGAAAGATTAGTTCTCGAGATTAGTCGAGGCACGTGTAAGCTTGTTCGGAGACTTGAGTTATTAAAAAAAGGAAAATTCTAAAATCAGCCCAATGGACTGACAATACTAAGTATGTGAATGTGTACTATTAAGGGAAAATGACGGCCAAGGATGTGTTTGGATAATTAATACCCGTCAAGGACATTTTCAGCATTAACAATTGTTCTTAGATTGTCCTTGGTGTGTATTAGTTATCAAAACACGTCCTGGGCCGTCATTTTCCCGTGTATTAAATGGTGTAAAAAGTACATAAAAATATGTAATTTTTTTTATCTTCTAATGTACTTATCGTCAACCTAGTGGGCTGACAATAGCAAGATCATTAAAAAAATATCCAGACCGTGTAGTATGTTCTAAATTAATGATCCAAAGAACACATGCTGAATTGCGCAACACATGAAAAGATTGCATGGGACCTCATGCGACTGGTGTGAGTCCAATTGGTCAAACCCAAATTAGTGCACTGGCATGAAGTCGTTAGAAAAATAAACTGCCAAAGAACTAACTTTCATTGGTTTGTGTAAAAGTTGATGACTAAGATATCTAATAACTAAGGATATAAATATATTATCCAGAAAAAAACTAAAAAACATGGTAACATAACCCTTCCTCAATGCTGTACTGTATTATTCTAACAATAGATAATATTGGCTTATTCACAGCAGAGTTGAACGATCTCAATTGTCCGTTTCGACATTGGACGGTCCAAATTTAAATGAAACGGACGGTCACCCAATACCGAAACGAACGGCCACGATACACTTCCGTAAACACTATTCACCAAAACAGCGGTAATAAAGTTTTTCTATTCTAACAAACTAAAGCATTTTTTAAACGACCGGCCCCTTATTTGGATGTGTATGATTCCCAAAATATTATGAATCTATTGCTAAAAAGTTACGAATCATATTAATAAAAAGTTACGAATTTTTAGTATAAAAGTTACGATACGAAATAAAATGTTATGAATGACCGGCCCTACAAGTAATTTTTTATGAAGTGACACAATATAAATCACACAATAAATGTATATAGTACACACTTTAAAGGAATGTGTATTGAAGATTTTCGCTCAAAATGTTAGGTGAAGTCCACAGATCTTCCATGGATGAGAGGGAACGCGAGGTCCAATCACAAGCCAGTGAGCCATAACCCAAAGAAAGAGTTTACTGGGTGCGGGCACCTTGTTCTATCTTTTGGGGGTGGGATGGTGTTGTACAAACGGTGCATAGCATAATATTGTGCATATTTAGGTCGTTCGTCATCTATCCATTTCGGCAATTCAGGCCATTTGATCGTCAAGACGTGCACAACACAAAAAAGTGCGCTCAGCACCATCCTTGGCCCATTTTAAGAAAGGAAATACTAATAACTAAGCTTTAAAATATTTAGGTTTTTTTTTTTTTTTTTGCCGCACTTTAGATTGTTCCTCTAATACAGTATAGATTAGTGAGAGATTACAATTGGGATTGGCACTCCCCCATTGGAACCCCCAAACCTAATATTTAAAAATTAAACGGTACAAAATCATTTGAGCTAACCTAAGGCATCGAAATTATCTCGAAACAAGTTGGGCGAGATTTCAGTGTCTTATTTATATTTTCTATACATTCAATTTCAATGATAATGATTAGTTTTTACGTATTTTTTAGATTTTATACCAACGTACGTGACAAGAATAACTCATCAATATTTGCAAGATCTATTTTTTGGATCTTTAGCAGAGAATTTCACAAATTTCTATGCAGTAAAAAGTGCTCATGTCAGTTACTAATTTTAGTATTTTGGAAGATGAGATCATGAATTTATCACAAAGATTCCACACCCTCTAATTCCAAGAAACACCCGCCTTTTTAAGCGCGATTTTTATGGACTAACTGATTTTTGTTGAAGATAAGCCAAAAATTTCTTTTGGGACACACAGATATAATAACAAAGATTGAATACCCGGAGGATTAAATTCCAGAGAATCCTGTTTTCGCATCCAAGGATGCAGTCTGCAAATCGTTTGCTCTCTACAGATGTCACAACGATGATCCAAGTTAATCAACTTGTAGGGCGCTTATAATAGAGCAAGCAAGTGTGAAAAATGTCAATTTGATTGGATGTCAATCGCCACTTGATTGGTATTTTTATCTAGATAAGCAAATTGTGGTGACAAACCAACCATAATGTTTCAAATCAAAAGTGTTTCGGAGACCGATGTCTTTTAAAACCATAATGTATACGCATTTTGTAACACACCTCTTAAACACATCACCCAAAAGGTGTGAGGTCTCACAACCTACTCTGGCATTCCGAACCCTTCGTTTTGTAAATCCTAAAATCTATAGTCGTGTAAACAATTAAGGTTTTTTTTGCCAATATTGTATATATTAGCGGGGTTAGTGAGATGTTAGAGTTAGCACATGGGAGCTCAGAGACTATCCATAGCCCTGACCCCAAAGTCTGTCCCTCGTGAGGCTCGAACCGTGGCTTCCGGGGGGGGAAGGAAGCAAGCAACTGCACTAGCAGTGGTTTCTTGTAAACAATTAAGTTAATCAAATATCGATAAGTGCCTTATTCAAATCAATTGATGATTGATTTTATTTTTTGAACGGAAAAAAAAAAAAATCAATCAATCGTCAATTGATGATTGATGAATGGTGAGAATTATAATAGTCTATTTTTTTCAAGAAAAGTGCAAATGTTTCAAGTGATTCCTCCAGTTTCCGATCAACTTGATTTTTCGCATGAAATACTTACGTGTTGAGACCTACAAAATAAACGACTCGGATCGTCCAAATAGATTGTGAAACTCATGCTGTTATGCGGTATTCTTGAAGGCGCGTGAGTAGAGTTCTCGTTTACTAAAAAAATTGGGATTATGTTTACCCAAAAAAAAAAGGGATTATAAAAGTGGAACATTAGCAGCTTCGTCGTCATAGCAAACTGCACCATAACCGCCCATGCAATGTAACGCAGAGAATCGTGCCTTTTGCAAAGAAACACCCGCCTCCTTAATCGCGATCTTTTAACTGATTTTGGTTAAAGATTGGCCAAATTTTGTACTTAAGACACACACTCACCAAACACTTGGACACAAGAATCACACATGGTTTTGCAAATACAGCGCACGAGTGTGAGAGAGAGATTAGTGGCTAATAAAACACCCTCTACCCAAAGAACTTCTACTTTTATCCACTTGGGTCCCAAAATGCCCGCACCTTTTTCTCTATCTTTATTATTCTTCTTTTTCTGATGAGATCCTCTTCCAAAGATTTCCAGGGTAATCCTCTTCTCTTGCTGAATCTATATCTTTCCCACTTGTACCTCCATCTCTCTCTCTCTCTCTCTCTCTCACTTTATCTCTTCACTCCTGGAACATTACCTAATCCAATCCTCTGTGTATGATCTTGATAATGTTGTTTGATTTTCAGTTGGCAGAATTGACCTTCTGAGGTGGGTCAATTTCGCGTACTCATTTGGGAACTGGCATTTTCTTGAAAGTTTCTTGCTTTTGGCTAAAAAAATAGTTTTTTGACGTGGGTTTAGCTTGGATATTTGAAGAATTCTGTTTTCATTACAGTATAGGCTGGTTTATAATTTGGCTTTGATTGTCAGTTGGGTTACTTACATAACAGTTTTATGCAGTTTTGGTGTTTGTTTTTCTTTTTCCAGCCAAAAGATTTGTATTTTCGAGGTGGGTTGCATTTGGGTACTTGTGATTTTGGTCTGTGGTTGTGGGTTTTGAGTGGAATGAAATCGTATGGTCTGAATTTGATCAAAAGGTTTGTTTTGGAACTGGGGGTTTGATTGGGAGCATTGAAGGACCGATAAAGGAAAATGATGAAAGGGGGCAAGGATGAAGAGAAGCTAATGGGTCCTTTGTTTCCAAGGCTTCACATTAAGGATGCAGAACAAGGTGGGCCAAAGGCACCTCCAAGGAACAAGATGGCTCTTTATGAACAGCTCAGTATTCCTTCTCAGAAATTTAACTCTGGATCGGCATCAATGTCGCCTTTTCCGCCTAACAATAGTGGCAATTCGGTCCCTTCGGTATCTTCTAGTCATGTGAGTTCAAGAATCTGTTGTGGGTTTTGCTCTTGAGTATGAATCACGTACTAAACTTTGTTTGGTTAGTGTAAGTCTGTGCAATCAGCTTGATTGACTTTTTGTGTGATTAGATGCTTTTAGAATTAAGTTCTGGTTTGCACGTATCTTTCACTTATGATGTCAAGCTCTAGGCAGGATGTACTTGCCACATTAAATTATAGTCCTATGTAGGATCCTTAATAAACTAAGCCATTTAATTATAATTTTTTTACTGGTTTTCTAATCCTGAAATATAATGTATTCGTCCAAGACATGGAAATAGATTTTGTTGGATTTATCCAGCCGTACCATAACTTTACTATCTTTAGGTTTCACTGTGTCGACATACCCTACACGTGCTTCTTAAGGCCAAGGTTTTGCACTGTTTGTTTGCAGTGATTACTGTTTGTTTAGTTTGTGTCCTGTGCTATCAGGGAGCCAGAAATTTTGGCTTGTGGGTCACAATCTTACTTGAAATCATGTATGACACGTTGATAAGATATAAGAGACTAAATATCAAAACTTACGCACACATTGAGAAGATATAAACTTGATTTAAGACTAGTCCCAGCAACTTTTTCTACTCATAAGAACGATACATGAGAGGATCATTTGTTATGCAAAAGTTTAAGATGTCTTTTTCATTATAAACTTGTAACATTTTCATTCATCAATTGGTTCTCTGTATCGTTCCAATTTTATCAGATGTCCCTGAAGGGACTTCATCAATTGATTCTCGTAAAACAGTTTCTTTACAATCTGCACAGTAGAAGTATTTACTTTTGTATTTTGATTTAACGGTTAGGGCAATTTATATCTTTGGTAAAAATCTTGTAGTTTGACCCCACTTGCCCACATATATAGCCCCCTTTGTGTGCTATCATTAGTTGTTATGGGAACATTGAGCCAAAATTATCATGTTTGAGTTTTCTTAATTGGCTCTAATGTTGGCTTTGCAATAAATAGTGTATGAAAGAAACTTCTTTGTATCTTCTACCTATTGAACTAAATAGGAGGTTGTGCTTTCAGGATTCATCCTTGAATAATCTTCTTGTGTTACTTTCTCTGCTTCTTTATGAGTGTCCCTATTGTCTATGAAATTTTGATCTTAAGGTACTTGAAATAGTACTAGGTACCACATGTTTGATTAGATTACATCCGCTGAAGTTGAAATGGCTTGTGATTCTTGTTGTTTCTTTTGGCACGAAAAAGGACAAACACGGTTTTGCAGATTTATGCAATATTATGTATTCTGCTTACACCAAGTGATTCATGGTCCTAGGGTGGTGGACACAAAAGAAGTCTGTATTCTCCAATCTGCAACTCGCCTGCTCCTTCTCATTTGCCTGAGAGACTTCCTTCTTATTCTTCCAACGTGATGAATTTGCGTACAACATTGACTAATCTTGAATGGAAACCGATGAAACCCCCAAAGCATCGCCCTCTGAACGGTGCATATTGTGGCCTTTTCCAACCACCTGGTATCGCTAACTCTAAGAACTCTTCCACAAAGGAACTTCCAGATGAGGTTGATTATACAGTTCCAACTTTTATCCAATTCGGGAGAACTCTGGAGTGTGCCAGTGGAGATAAAGGAAAGGGCACATTGGTACCTTTTAATGAAGAGAAGAGAGGCAGTTTGGTGGATGAGGCAAGCAGAATAGCTGATTCCAATGGACCTTTACATCACCAGAATCGAGCTTTGGAAGAAAAAAAAGCTCTTAGAAATGATAGTTCAGCCGATCCCAAAAAGGGTGTACGAAGGGCAAATGCTTCCATGTTGGAAGGTGTATCCTGTTTCAGACCAACACGTGGAGATAATTATAGAAGGCAGAATAGTCTTGAAAATGTCTCTAATTGCTTTGAAGATCAGTGTGGGCCATTACAAGTGGGAGAGTTAGACAGAAATGCTGATGTCTCAGAAACATCCATGGTGGACTCTATATCTGGAGCGGGAATATTGCCAGATGATGTTGTTGGAGTCATAGGTCAGAAACAATTTTTGAAAACAAGAAGAGCTATTGCCCAGTAAGTATCTTTGACTGAATTATTGCAATGTTCATTTGCTACAGCTAACAATACAGAGATGAGTGAATTGTTTTTATGTCCATTCTGCTTTCGGTTTAATGAACTCTATGAGCTGATTTGACACATGGGTTCACAAGAAGTATATAATCCTATTGATATCGCATCATTGTTGTAGCTTTGATAGGGTATAGGGTTTTGCTGCTGTCATGCTTTCCACATATAATCACATAAAAGTACGTCATATTTCTCTGATAGCGTCTCTCATTCACTTTTGCATTAGAAGATCAGGCAATGATTTTGGAGAAAATTAATCAAGCTGAAGCAGGGACATTGTTCTACTTAAAACAAAATTATTTCCCAAAACTAAAACAAAATTATTTCCAAACACTATGCTTTCACTCTTGTATTTTATCATGAATTGCTATTCATATGGCTTCACGTACTTGTGTTGCCAATAGACTTGGGACAATGTCGGTTGAAATTAGAAGAATGGCCTGAGTTTTCCATGGAGTTGTGTGAAAAATAACGGTTGACCTGAAGTTTGGATTGAAACTCCAATCAGTCAAAACCATGTATTAAATTGCTATGATCAATCATACATTGTGGCTGGGAATTTTGCTGACATTGACAAACAACACCCTAGGCTGGAAATAGGTAGATATTGCTAAACATGTTATTAGTGGTCTAATGTGTCTGTGCACAAATGTTTTTGCTCCATCCATTGAAAATCTGGCTTTTGGTGCTTAATCCAACTCCAATGCTACTGTTTTGCAGTCAGCAAAGAGTTTTTGCAGTTCAAGTCTTTGAGTTGCATAGATTGATAAAGGTAAGCTGATCTTTCCTATTTAAAAGTGCTTAGTTTTTTGGGAGATGCTGCGGCATTTTATTCTTGGTTTTAGACTTCCAATTCCTTGTTAATATGAAACAGGTGCAGAAATTGATTGCAGCATCACCGGAACTCTTGCTCCAAAGTGAACTTCATCTGGGTAAGTCTTCGGTCAAAGGCTTACCGACTAAGAAATTGCCGGCAGGGAATCTACTAGAAGCACCACCACAATTATTGAGTAAACTGAAACCTCAGAAGCCCATCCATAACACAGAATGTGCAGCAGAGAATGTTTTGGAAATGCCTCTTCTTCCTTCTCTAAGTAATCAATCCGACATAGAATTTAATACCCGGAAGTCAAATTGCTATTTCCACCCACCTCCCGGAAACCAGTGGCTAGTTCCTATAATTTCGCCTTCTGAAGGACTCGTTTACAAGCCCTTCACAGGACCAACACCCCCAACATCAAGTTTCGGGGTTCCAGTTTATGGAATTACTACTGCCACTCACCAAGGAGGGATCGGAATTCTTCCGGGTACTCCTCCGCTCAGTCATACCTACTTTCCACCTTATCCCATGCCATCAATCCCGTCCGTTGCCAGTTCTGCAGTTGACGGGGCGAGGCAATTAACTAAATCACACCTAAATGGCCAGGAGGATAAGTCAGAGGCTTCAAGTGGTCGTACTGAGAGGGTACTACGAGGAGATGCACTTGCTCTTTTCCCTACTGATCCAACGGTAAAGGCTTCGGATCAATCTTCTCAGAGTTGCACTAATGAGCAGCGGACACGTGTGATCAAGGTTGTACCTCACAATCCTAGATCAGCGTCTGAATCAGCTGCTCGGATTTTCCAGTCCATACAAGAAGAAAGGAGACAATATACATAGTTTATATCAGGTTTATGGTAAATAGCTTTTAGTTGAATGAGTATACCAAACAGGAATGGAGCATTTCATTTATACTTGTTCATAGTGACGTTTGATGTCTGTTTATGTTCCATTTTAACTTCTGTAGATATGAAACTGTGTAATTGATGAAGCAGGCAGATTTCTCTGTACCCATTGAAATAAAAGCTTTATTCCTTGTTAGTAAGCTCTATTCTCTTGTATTCATTTGTTTTTACAATATGCTGCTCATGCATTTCCCAGTCTATACAAGAACAAAGGAAACAGGACACCTGCTTCTATGAGGTTTAAAATTAATTTACTTATGTACTTATGAAACTGAGGAATTGACGAATAATCAGATGTCACTGTACCCATTCAATGACTCTATGATTCATTTGCTATTTTATGGACCTTTTGCAGAATATCAGGCACTGGCAATAGTAAAAGTAAGTTCCAAAGGCAGTCTGCTTATTTTCTTTGTCATGAAGGAGTTGAGGCATATTGTTTTTTTTTAGTTGTCCATATAATGATTCTATAAGGTTACTTTCTTGAAGTATCTGTGTCCAAAATACTTTTTCCTATTTATTTGTCGTCGTCTTTTTTATGTTGTTCTCCTTCCCATGCCGTGCATGGGCTGAAAAAAAGGACCCTTTTGCTTGCGTATGACGCTAGACAGATCATTGGAGCAATATCAAATTGTCTTGGCAAGTGCAAAGCAGAAGTATTCCCCAACAATGGTTGACAGATCAATGGAGCAATTTTAACATTGTTTTGACAAGTCTAAAGCAGAAAAGCAGATGTACTGTATTCCCCATCAGCACTAGAAGTGGAACCAGATTCCACAAAGTAGAATCAATTACTCACTTTCTTGCCTCTCTATATCAGCATATCACTCTCCAGGAATAAACATACCGATTTCCCGGATCACAGACTCCTGCATTTGTTCGTCTATCTACAATACTCAACCATGGTAAGAAATCTTTCTAGTGTGTCGAATTGTTGTTCATGTTATTTGGCTTTGAATTATACTTGAAAGTGGACCTTTCAACTAGTCATAAGGCTCTCTTTAGTTCTCTTCTCAAATACAGTTTAACGTAATACTTTCCCACACTGTTTTTAGAAACAATGACACCCATTGGTTTTCATATCATATCAATTTTTTGGCGAAAACAGTTTGGAGAATTCGAAAAGATCTTTGGTGTTCCTAAAACACAGGTTATTCTAAAAAATATGTCCCGAAACAGATTTCGGTAACTATTTGCCAAACAAGTTTCATTTTATCGTGTTTTAACACTTTTACAGGATGGAGGAAATGATCAAGCTGGAAAAAAGATGAGCATAGTGGTAGGACCATGGGGAGGCGACGGTGGATCGTATTGGGACGATGGAAATTACAGTGGCGTGAGAGAAATCTCGCTCGCTTATGGCCTCTGTATTGATTCAATCCGTGTAGTGTACGATAAGAACGGTAAGCCTGTTGCAGCAGATAAACACGGAGGCACTGGAGGTAGTCGAACGGCTGAAGTAAGCTCAATCTCCCATTCTCCCAAAAATCTTTCATCCCCGTTTTCTTTTTACCGCAACAATAGCGTTAGCATGGTAGTGGTTAGTAAGTTACAACAGCAGGTAGATATTGCTCTATTAATTAAAAACTGAGACCTCTCCCAACAGCAGGCTGTTATGAGGGACTTTGATCTATAGACTGCATGAATTACTCTAATTTTCTCTGTTTAAGTTTGTGCAAATGTCTATGCTAACATCACCTTAGCCTCTGAATTTTCACGCAGATTCTTAAAAGAGGTGTTATAACTTATAAGTTGCTTCTCCTTTTAATGATAATCTTACCATTTCAACTGCTACTCTCAACTATTAAGTGGATATATTTCTTGTTGAATACTTCAGAAAAATCGGTGACGAAATCGAATGGATGATCAGTAGATGAACGATAGCAAGATTGTATGAAGACTCATCAAGTTTTTTATCTTAAAATTTTACTTTAGATACTGTTGTAACAAAATAATCAGTTTATGAACGATACCAAGATTGAATGAAAACTCATTGAGTTTTATTTTCAAATTTACATTAGATACTGTGGTAACAAAAACAAGAAAAAACTTGTTTTGATGTAGTATCTTACGGTTAGCACACTGATGTAAATTTCTGGCTCTTCCACTGCAAACCTAGATAACATGTTCTCTATGAATGTCAGATTAAGCTGCAATACCCTGAGGAGTTCCTAACGAGCGTGAGCGGCCACTACTGTCCTCCGTTTCTTTTTTTCAATCGGGTGATCCGATCAATAACATTTAAGAGTAACTGGAGGACCTTCGGGCCGTATGGAGTGGAAGAAGGGACGCCGTTTTCTATTTCAGCGGATGGAGCCCAGATGGTGGGGTTCAAGGGGAGAAGCGGCTGGTATCTGGACGCAGTTGGGTTCCATTTATCTGAAGTCCCACTCCCAACAACAAAACCGTCTCAAAAGGTTCAGTGGAAGTTCAAGAAAGTCATGAGCACCGTGTCCATGTCTTCAGCACAGAAGGATGGTGAAGAGCCCTGAATGATTCTGTAATAGATTATGCTTAGTGTTGTTTTGTATCACTATATTTTTGATGTCTCCAAATCACTGATATACTAGATCTTTGTGTATAAACGTCTGTAGTGAAATAAAAGAGAGCAGAGCATTGTTTTCTGATCACCATAGAGACACGGCTAAAGAAAAGCAAATTGATGGTGGTGATGGGGAAATGATGGATTTGAGGTGGTGGTAGTGGTCATGGCAGTGGTGGAGATGCGGTGAAGCATTTGTGGTAGTGGACGGATCTATATTATATTATGCGTATATATAAGCTTACGATCAAACTCAATGCAATGACAAGCATTTACCTATTATCGTTTTCCATTACCATTGATTTATCACCTTCACTTACATAATCTTATAGGCGGATCCGCTAACACCAATTTTGACACCTTTTTTTTAGAGTCTCAGCTAATGATCGGAGCCTTTCAATGTGTTTAAAACATGTTTTTAAGAGCTCCGGGAAAAAACCAACTCATTTGGGTAAGGGTAAGGACTTGATCAGTTCATTTAGTTGATTCATGTCTAATTTGACAGATAAAATTGAATGAGCCGATCAAGCCCTTACCCTTGTCCGAATGAATTGATTTTTTATGGGAGCTCTTTCAAACCATTTGCAAACCATATACCTTCTTGTTCTCAAGAAAAACATTCGTACTACCATGCTAAACTGGTTCATAATCAACTCAACTACTTTCTAGATTTCCAAAATTCATAGCAATGGAGCAATGGACATTAATTCACTTTAGAATCTCCATTTACTGCTCATGAAAAGCCTTTATTCACATTCTATATTTGGATTAGATAAGATAGCTATTGGTCAACAACTGCAGGGATGGAGCCAGGGAGGGGTCAGTAGGAGCGGTCTATAGGGGGCCAAATTTCCCTCAGTTCATGAGGTCCAAAAAGTGTACCGTCATATCTCAGAAGGACCATAACATGTTATCTTTGTTCATATTTAAGTTTCGGGACTTTCATTTATTATCTTGCCAAAGCCACATCATTACAGCCGAATGATTTCAAAAAGTAAAGTAGTATCCCACAAGTATTGCCAAACATTTGTCTTAAGTACGCTCGGCAGTTCTTGTTATCGCTCGACAGTTCTTAGTATCGTTCGGCAGCTCTTTGTATCGCTCGGAGTTTCTTTATGTTGCTCGGAGTACTTCACCAGCTCGATAGACATCTTTATCGTTCGATAAAATATACGGTCGCTCGCTATTGCTCGGAACGTACTGTTATTGCTTGGTTTGTGGACGCGGCAAGTTGTGATCTTCTAGAAGCTTTCTACTTATAACTGAGTCTAGAAGCTTTCTACTTATGGCGTGACCTAGAAGCTTTCCACTTATAACCGAAAGTGACATCATCTACTTGTTCAACGCTCAAAACCTTGCCTATAAATAAGAGCTGATACCACAAGGTAAGTATCTAATCTCTCTCATTCTTACTAACTTCACCAAGCTCGGCAAGCTCCTCTCCCAGGCTCGGCAAGCTTCTCTTCACTGCTCGGCAGCAACCTCTCACAGCTCGGTGGAGACCTCCCTGGGCTCGGTAGAAACCTCTCCAAACTCGACGAGCACCCACACCGTTCAACAGGAGGAGGAATGGTTTAAAGTGGAATTCACCCTCCCACAGCTATGGGTCAAATCATCGGAGAATGTCGAGGTCAGATTTTCACGCCCCCACACGGTCGCCCCTGCAAGGGGAAAAAAAAAACACTACTATTATATGTAAAAATAAATAAATTCTTATGAAAGTATATAGGCTCGCCCCTGTGTAGAATTTTGAAAAAAAAAATATATAATAGTAACCTTTGAAATACGAGTATACCAACATTAATTACTAAACGCTAAGGGTTAAAATTTAACAAAACATAAAACTATAGGACTAATATTGTAAATATTTAAGTAATAAACTTCCACCTTTAGTTAGATGAGTTTAGTATTTTACAGTTTTAATCTTTTTGCTCTAAAACCTCAATGGCAAACCAAACCCCTTCCCTCTTTCTTGGCACAAACATCCCCAATTGTTTCAAAGGCAATTTTGAGAAAATAGCAACTGAGGAGAAGGGATTTTGGAAACCCTCGTTAATTTTGGTGAAATCTAAGTTGTATGTATGTCTTTCCCCAATTGTTGTTCTAGACTTCTAATTCTTTATTTATTGACTGGTAAAATCATTAACATGAAAGCCCTTAGTTTGTCAAGTCCAGTTGATCTCAGTGCACTCACCATTTGTCAAGTTTTGTGATCCGACCATTATGCATAGCAAACTGTTGAAAACAAGGAAACCAAAATTAATGTTCTCAACTCCAAAATTTTTGAAACTTCTTACTTAGTTTGAAAGAGAAGAGGCAAAGAGGGAAGTACATAGAATCCTGTTCGCTAACCTATCCAACTCGACAAATAATTAGGATCAATCAAAAAGTCAAAAAATGGACAAACAAATTGGGAGGGAGGGAGTAAATTTCACATCTTTTGGGCAAAACAACATAGAGAGAGAGAGAGAGAGAGAAAAAATTAGATTTTTGTTTCAGTAACCAGTGAGATAGGCTACTTTGGTCGTTTACATTGTTTGATCCCACGGCCCTTGCACTACTTCCAACCCTTAGAACATCCCAAACTTCCTTAATGTTCCCAACTCTGGATTCCACAATCCCTGGCACATGATGATCCCCCTGTGAAGCTTGCTTTATCTCCAACCTAAAACATTGTAACACATCCACATAAATGATCAAGAAAATGAGCTTATATTTGTTTCTTGTCTCATAATCAGTTTTTTATACACTTATTTTCTATGTCGTGCTTATCCTTAAATAAAATGACATGCAAGAATCTGGAAACATAAATTATGGTGTTCCCTTAACAAACATCAAAGTTAGTGAGGCGAGTTCTTTAAAAAACTGATTTTGCAGCAACCACCAAACTGGCTGTATGTTCACAGCCAAAGCCAAGTTACTTTCAATCCAGTTTAGCAAGCTACATTCTAGTCCATAGAAATAAAAAGCATCTCCTTCGAGTTTTATATTTAGAGAAAACCATGGGGCTAAATCTTCCTTCTTTGATGTGGATGAGGTGGTGGCAAGCAAGTCCCTGATTTGCTGGTTGTAAACTTCAAGGACACTCACAGAAATTTGGTATGTATAGGTGTCTTTCCTCTCCTCAGCTGCTTTAAACAGCTGCTCCAAAGTCCTATAGTTCACTCCTCGATTGAGCTCAGTACCTTCCATTGTAAAAGTCTTCCCCGTACCCATATGCAAATATACAAACATTGTAACCATCTAAAACTGAAGTCACCAGAGGAGAAGCATCCTCAAATACATCAATTGCCATGCAAACAGATAGGACCGAGTCAAGATAAATGAACAAGTTACTGCAATTTAGAATTATTTCAGAAAACAATCATATGTACATAACAGTCAGCGTCTTATTAAAAAAAAAAAAATAACAGTCAGCATACGTATGCATAATGGTCGGATCACAGAACTTGACAAATGGTGAGTGCACCGAGAGCAAGCTTTGGCTTGTCGATGTAGCAGACAGCGAGAGGTTGGCAAAAACTGACTCACAAGGCGACCGGCTCAAGGAAGCGCAGAACATCAACCGATCACTATCAGCTTTAGGTGATGTGAATTGTGATCTCGGCCTTGGTATCGAAAAGTAGCCACATACCATACAGAAACTCGAAGCTTACTCACTTGCTTCAGGATTCACTAGGTAATTTACAACTGTTAGTGACTTTAAACGGGCTAATTTACAACTATTAGTGACTAAATGCATCAACTTTTCATCCTACAGGGGGTGATTCCAAGACGTTAATGTTTGTACAAATTAGCCATTTGACACAAGACGTAGGTGAGACGTTAAACTCACTAAATTTCGCTAGTCGGGTCAGAGGTGTCGAGTCGGGTCCAGCAAGAAGACAGCTGAAACTGCGGGTAAGTGACATCCTCTTTATTGAAAATGTAGCACCCAGTAAAACTTGATTAGAAGCAGAAACTTTTGTTTTAATAGATTGTTGAACTTGGGATCCAGCAATCATTTTGTCAGCAAAAGAGGTACCCAGCAACCCTCTCCCTCCGTCTCAATTTGTTACGCCCATTTTGACTTGCACGTAATTTAAGAAAACTTCATAATTACATTGACTTTCTATCAATTTTACTATTTTACCCCTTGACAGAATATTTAAATTAGGCAAAAAGTGAAATTCTACTCCATGCTCAGAAACTGTTTGAATGAGGCGGGATCAGGGAAGTAATTTATTTTGACTGAGGCGGGAAGAATCCCTGCCATGCTCAGAAACTGTTTGTCCCTCATAATTGCTTGGTTTTGAATTCTTGAAAACATAGCCTCTTTTAAATGTATAAAAGAAAAGGAGGGGTAAAATGGTAATTTAAATATCTAAAAATGGAAAGTTTTGAAACATACAAATCATTTTGAGACATCCCAAAAAGGAATAAGGGCGCAACAAATTGAGACGGAGGGAGTAATAAGCAAGAATATCAGATTTCACCTCCCCGGGATCTTCCAAAATAACACCAGCATCATTCTGAAAACTTACTCTATAGTGTTCCTATCTCTGTGAGTGCATAGCTTCTGGTGAAAATATTTCGTGTTGTGGTCCCCAGTCCCCTAAAGCTAGCCATTTAACTCTAGACCTCTGTTTAATGAATGATTCTTCAGCATTCCTAAACTTATGTCTAAAACCTAAACGCGATCGAGCCTCAAAACTCTATCCACACAGACAATGAAATTCGGCACTAGCGGATGTTAGAGATTTAGAACCTAAGTCGCCTCCGGGTAGCGCAAAACCAAATCGATCAGCGATATAAGTTAAAACCGATGGAAATCCCAACCGTGAATTTGCTGTCCCGATTGCTTATCCTTCCTTTGCTCCAGATGACAAAACTACCACACAACGTTCCGTTGCTAGGTGGGGTTTCCGGGAAACGACTGCTTACGTCCCGAGTTATGAGACAATATGGGCTAAACTAATTTAGATTCATCAAGAAGAGAACGGTTTGAAACTATTTTACAGCTATTTTTTTTTCCTTCGTTTCTTTTTTTTTTTCCATACGAGTTTTTTTCCATACCAAAAACCCGCGTATCCAAAGACTCTTCCACTCAGTTTCACTATAACATCCCCGGAGCGAACCAATTCTCACTCCAATCGTTATGGCTCCACTTCTTATTTGACGTAGACCGTTCTATCCACTCAACTCCGTACTGGAAAGTCGTTTCATGTCTGAAAGTATGAAAGGGCTGACGGGGCATCACTTTAACTTGAGCTGCTAGGGCCATTAACCTTCCCACGTATGTTGCAAATGATTCATTGGGTAACTAAGGTTTACTGGTCAAGTAAAGACTCCAACAATTCATTCTTTAGGGCAAGTGGGCGCGACATCGATATTGTAGCACGACTGCTTGATTAACTTAATTGTCGGCCAACCTAGCGAATGTTGAAACTAAATCAAATAAATATAAATCTAAGTATAAGGATTCTTTATGACGCGTTACCGAATAAATGGGTATGAGAGTTGTCCTGATTTTTCCGAAAATAAAAAAAATTGGAATAATGATGAGAGCTATCCTGATTATTCCAAAAATAACGTAAATTGGAATAATGATGAGAGCTATCCTGATTATTCCGAAAATGAACAAAATTGAAATAATTATGAGAGCTATCCTGATTATTCCGAAAATGAACAACATTGGAATAATGACGAGAGCCACCCCAAAATAAATTAATTTTTGAATCAACAAATTATCTTTTCCTTCACATTTATGAATGTTTCTATAGATGAAGGGGCCACACCCCCTAAATTAATTCAATCAACAAATTACTTTTTTTCTATCACTTTTATGAATGTTTTTATATATGAGAGGGCCACACCCCATAAGTTAATGTAATCAACAAATTACACGAATGTTTCTATAAATAAGGAGCCACAACAAGAATAAATTAATTCAATTAACAAATTACCTTTTTTGTCACACCTATTAGTGGTCTCTCTCTCTCTCTCTCTCTCTCTCTCTCTTTTTATTTTTTTATGTTTTTCTTGATAAGGGGCCACATCGAAAGTAAATTCCATCAACAAATTTCTTTCCTTTTTTTTTGGAAATGATATTGGCACTCCAAAAATTGATGCAGACACTCCAAAAAATAAAGAAAAGTGGCTTTGGAGGTACACTGATTTGGAGTGCCTGCATCAATTTTTGGAGTGCCAATATCATTTCCTTTTTTTTTTTTTTTTTGAAGATTTTTTGGAGTGCCAATATCATGTTCAAACGAGCGTTTTGAATTCTGGTTATATTACTCCATGTACAAACTAGGGAAACACTTTCATAGATTCTGGTTACAATCCAAAAAATCAAAATATAATCTAAAAAATAATTTTCTCCCAAACAGTACTCTCTTAGCGGGGAACAAGGAGGTTTGCTTCCATGAATATGAAAAAGAGCAATGCTACCTACTCAATTTTAAAAGACAACTCCAGGCATAACTACGTCCGAAGCTGTTCGATGCACATGAGTCAACATGCATCTAACGGTTCTGGACGCAATTGTGTCCGGAGTTGTGTTCTAAAATTGTTCGTAAACTTTTGTATGAAAATGGCCCAAGGATAAGTTGTAAACAAAATATAATCTTATACTAGAAGGGATCCAAACAAAACAGTCCCTATTGGCCTTTTTGTCTTTTTGAAAGGGGAAAAAGAACAAAAACAGAGATCATTGGAGAAAAGGTTCAGCCCATTTGATTATTCAAAGTGAAGGACAAACAGAACCGACAAGCTTTTTTTGCCCCGGATATGAAGGAAGATCCCCCGTCTAAAGAATAAAGACAGTACTGATGAAGATAAGTGAGATGTGGTTAAGTGGTTGTGATAAAACAAAGTGTTTTGGGAAGATGATTGGGGAGGATAAAGTGATTAAGGAAATAACAATGACTCTCTCTTTTTCGAGAAGCCATTTATCAAGGACCGTAGTGCAAAGAATAAAGACAGTACTGATGAAGATGAGTGAGATGTGGTTAAGTGATTGTGATAAAACAAAAGTGTTTCGGGAAGATGATTGGGGAGGATAAAGTGATTAAGGAAATAACAATGACTCACTTTTTCGAGAAGCCATTTATCAAGGACCGTAGTGCAAAAACGATAACGAGTAAAACAAGCCCACCGAGATAAAATAGGTTTGTAAGTGGAAGGGGAAGAATAAGAGGCCAAGATTGATGTCATTTTCTTGACCCGAACGACAGATATGCACCCTGTACATCACGTCTATTGTGGTTGGTTCATTATTCTCTCTTTGAAAGCAGAAGTCTTCATTAGTTCGAGGTCTCATGGAGGAGGTTTTCGACTCCCGTTGTAACTAATAACAACTAACTCCTAATGTTTCATCGTTTAACATAAAATAAAACACGCACGTACACTCTCAAATTTTATGGAGGATGCTTGAATCAAGCATGTTTTTTTTAACTCAGCGGCAGAGAATCGGTCGAGTATTAATTGCGTGCCAAGGACAATATTTTTTAGCGATTAAACGTAGTAGTCTATCTGCATATCTATCAAATACATGCATATATAAAGAGAGAGAACTAGTTCCAGTGGTAAGGACATTCATGGTGGGTCACCCCAAGTGGGGATTTTGATTCTTATCCCACTCCTTTCCGAATTTTATAAATCTTAGTACTCCGTATTACTTTAATTATGAAATTAAGGTAGCTTTTATTTTCTTACTTTCTCTGCCAAATTAAAGAAAATTCTCGATCCGCTATCCATGTGTCTTCTTTATTGATGGTAGCTTGAATGTTCATTAGTTTAAAACCCCTTATTAGCAAGGAGTATCTAAAACCCATTTGGGTCCACCTCGCGCGGTATGGATCCCACTAAATTCTATTTGATAAAATTCCATTTTCCAACACATACAACGACTACGTACGAATAAAAATTGGAATTTAAAGCAAAACATGAAGAGAAAATTCAGTAGGACTTTGACACTTCGGCAAAGATATGTGCACTTTTGTTTGGTTCACAAAAGACATGCCTTAATCGTTATCTCTTTCCGATAATCCATTAAGCACCAACAATCCTATGTAACTTTATACGGACAATATTTTGTATTTGGACCTTAGCGTGAGTTGAATATTAACCAATTGATAATCAGCTGTTTCGATCTCAACTTTCATCAATTTTTGAGAAACAAAAAACCTCTAAAAAACGCTTCGTGAATTTGGCACTTAGAAGTGGAGATGCCTGCAGATTTATCAAATTCCACCCTTGTAATTTCACTTTGACCCGTGTGTTTTCCTTTTTTCAAGTGTTGGCAGGTCCAAATTGAAAAAAACCAGACCGAAGTATAATTTTAGTCAATCTATAGGGTGAGAAAGCTATTGTTAGCTGTATAGAGTTGGAGATGGCAAATCCACTTTTCTTGTCTCCTACTTATCCTTGTGGACAACCTGTATTGGGCCTCATAAAAAATATACCTGTAGAGACTTAATGGGCTTCGTTGGATTTGACTGTGCTCTATTGCAAAATTTGGTTATATATATATAGCAGCCTTCTCTTTTATATGTCTTTTTTGGACTCCTCATATTGAGATTGCACGAGCTTGGAAATCTAGCTATCTAGCCGATGGTAATGAGGCTAGCAAGTGACTCAATGCGCTGCGCGAGTGAGAAAATTTCTTTTCGAAAACATTCCCAACTAGGAGTAGTAAAATTGGAGAGATTGGTGATCAAAAGCGTGGGCGTAAAGTGAGGATTTAGAGCTGAAACAAAGAGTACTACTGACAAATTATGTGACTAAGCTCACTACTATGACAGAGAAAGATGAAGGCTAGGGCTCTCATAACCGATCCGCTTGCCCTTGTTTCAATCTCCCAAACCTTGAACTTGATTTGCATCAAGGACAGTCCGGACGAATACAGTTCACCTGTGGGGCTCGATATTTCAGGGATACATATCAAGAGGAATGAGGCTTGATGAATGGAGTCATAGAACTCAAGCTGCAACATTATTTCAAACACCATTACCAGCAACATTACATAGCACTGACAAGAGGTTGGTGAACCCTTTGAGTTGCTTCAAGAGAGGCTGCATTTTAAAACCCATATAATCGACCAACAAGGTGGAGGGGTTTCCAAATTGACCGAAGCCAAGCATATATATCAAAGGTATTTTGGACTAGCATCAATGATCAAACGACTCTTCCATATTTTTGAACGTAGTGCCGTGGATCTTTGTTGGAAAGTGACTAGAATTCATGTATTAAGTCATTTAGGCTTATTTCACTAGAATTTCTATTCTAAGTTGTTTTAAGCTTATTTGACTAGAATTTCTATAAATAGGGACCTTTGGGGTTTTGTTCTTTTCGTTATTGGGGCTTGATATTAGGGTTTTGTGTTGTCATTTTGGGTTCTACCAAGGGTTTGTTCTTCCTTTGAGGTCACACCAACGATTTGTCCCTAAATATCGTTGGGTGTTTCTTTAAGAGTTACAGATATAGTCGGTTCTTTGTATTCTCTTCACGTTCATAGTGAGTCATTCTCGCTCTTCTCCCGTGGAATACGTTCTTACTTTGTGCTTGAACGGAACGTGAATCATGTCTCGCTCTTCTCCCGTGGAATACGTTCTTACTCTGTACTTGAGCGAAATCACGTATATCTTTATGTCTTTATTTTGATCGCGTGTTGGTTTGTTTATCCTCTGCATCATGGGTGGCATAACTATATCTTAGAAGATTTGTTTTTTGTTTTTTTTTTTTAGAAGATTTGTCTCAAGCCCTTTGGCAGGATTCATGACAAGCATGAAGGTGTGCTGGCTTGGAGTTTTCCTTGAAAAAATCTATAACAGGAAGCTTGTGCTGCATTAAGGAACCCATTAAGCTAATTAATACTGTTCCTCTCACCTAGCGAGTCTGGAAACTCCTGCCAGAAAATTTCAGGATATACCTACTAACATACACGATTGTTTCAGCTTAAACCTGTGCGCTCGTGCTTTTGGTGCAACATTATCTTTCAATTTGGAGACTTACAACAGGAAGTCTGCTAGAGATTTCTACTCATGAAATGCCAGTTTAAGATACACCCCGAGGATGATCAATCAGGTAGAAAAGTAAGGCGTATGTTGTGTGGTTGCATGATCAAAACATTGGATTTTTTTATTTTTTATTTTAATCAGCCAAAGCGTTGGCAAACCGGTGAGGTTTGTGGCAGTACTGATTAGTATAATTTTTATATTGGTTTGGCTTTCTTGTATTGTGATTGTTGCTATAAAAATTGTTAAGGGATAATGAGTTAACCCAACCCACCATCCCGTAAGGGATACGTTGTGTGGTTGATCAAAACATTGGCCATTTTTTTCTGATCGGCCAAAGCATTGGCAAATCGGTAAGGTTTGTAGCAGTACTGGTATTGCCAATTTCCAATGTTAAAGAGAAAATCTAAGAACATGACATAGACCAAATGTTGTGTAAACTGATAGGTAGTGTGTATACCTCTATTGCTAGGATTATAACCTGAGAACCCAAATGTTGAATATAAAAATGATAAGATAATATCAACTTCTATAAAAAGGGCCCGATTGCTTATCCTTTTTCCTTTGCTCCAGATGACAAAACTACCTTACAACGTTCTAATGGGCTAGCTAATTTAGATTGCATACATCCTTGAGTTATGAGACAATATGGGCTAGCTAATTTAGATTCAAGAGAACGGTTAATTTGGAACTAGTTAAAGAGAAACCTCTTCTTTTTTTTTTTTTTTTTCTTCTTCTTTTCTTTTTTTTTTTTCCTAAGCGGAGAAACCCCATGGTTGGATTATTTTTGATAACAAAGTACCACCCAAAAGGAAACAACGCGGTATGGATTCAATGCCTGAAACTAATTTTTAGCTTCTAACTTCTATAAAGAGAGGCCGATTAAAAAAAATGAAATTTCTATAAAGAGAGAGCACTGCAGATGTTCCATAGAGCAAATAATCTAGCACTTGTTACATCTAAATTTTCTTAATCTGCTAATGAGAGTTCAAAATCTGAAAGTTGAGTCGTTGAAGTAGTGAAAGACAGGATAAAGAATGCCAGAAGCAACAACTAAAGGTTCAGTCTGATCTCGGTTTCCCAGAGTCATGCAAATCTCAATTGCAGAGAGCGAAGGAAACCAAAAGTAGGTTATAGAATCCTCGATCATAGTAAGATCAAAAGCAATTTCCAACTACGTACGTAAACTTATCCGCCAAGTAAGCGATGAAATAGAGTTTTTTCATATGGGAAACTTCTATTTGGATGTATGCCTTGGTTTGTGATTGATAACTCCAAAGGATCTAGTACTCCTATTGCAATTTAGTACTACTGATCACAAAAGTCCAATCAGGCACTTCTTGAGCACACTTTCTCAAATTCTATATATATACTTCTTGAGCACACTCACCAAAAGTCTTATCATCTCTATGATGCGTTTACTTCAAAGTTTCTTCTCTCTCCCTTTTTCATTTTTAATTTCCCTACATATATATATATATATATCTATTAGCACACAAACAAAGAAGTAGTGGTATCTATGACTATATATAGGCATTAAGCGCATCACCTCCCAGACTTTTCGAAATGATCAATTTACCTCCTCGTGGTTTTGGACTAAAGTGCTATGCTAACCGTTAACGGCAGGCGTGAAAATGATTGTGATACCCCTCTGCCTTCTCTATCAACATATAGCTAAGTTGAGAACAATTACTTTTCCGATATTCAAAAACAGACTGGACAAAAATTGTTAATTTTTTGCTTTTGTGATGACCCGAATTTTAACTCCTAAAATTTGAATTGTAGTTTCCAAATTTCTTTTTAAATTTCTGTCATTGCATTCTCTCGTGTGATATACACCAACACTCTCTCTCTTCCTCTACAAGTGAAATAAAACCCAGAGAATGAGGAAGAGCAACAAGGCAGCCATGCATGGAAGAGCAACCCATAGATCGGAGGCAGATCCGTACTTTGCCCTTGAATATATATATTTACAGTTATTTTACTTAGTCATCCATCCTTTATTTGTACTTAATTTTTAGTAAATAGGAAAGACTATGTTTATTTGTGCAACAAGTAGTATTTGAATATATATTTACAGTTATTTTACATAAGTCATCCATCCTTTATATTTGACTAGTTCACTTCATGATCGTAAGCTAATAATAGTGACATTAGACGGTGGCCTGCCTTGATTAGAACTTTTGTCTTCATTGGTAGCAAGTAGCACAAGTGTTTTTTTTATCCGCCAAATAGCACAAGTTGCAACCCCACTTTATTTACAAACACGAGAATTTGAACTGATCAAAGTCTTTGTTTATACTTAAGTCATTAGTAATATCCAGCCAATGGCTATGTAACCTTCAATGACTGATTGGCGTACCACGTCCAAGTATTAGGAGAAATTTGCACTCCGGGTAGAAGAGACAATTCCAACTCATTTTTTTGAATCCGTTCATATCTGTCCACTTAAAATTCAACTCAATCCGTCTTTCATATTGTATAATGGGTTGATATGAGTTGAACACATACTAACCCATATTTACATGGGTTTAGATGGGTTAAAAATAAGTTCAATATGGATTGAAATTAAAAATCAATGACCGGCCCGCATGTTGATTCTCCAGTCAGTCGTTTTGGTTTTTCAACTACTCCCTCTGGCGTGGATAAAAAAAAAAAAAAAACTTATCCCTCTGACAGATATGAAAATTTATGTTCTTTTTAGGATTAAAAAAGTAAGACATTTTCAATTTTTTTTTATTTCTTAATTTTGCGTCAAACTTTTGTGATTTATTGATTCAGCTTGACGAGAGGAATAGAAAAGGTAAAAAAATTATAATCGAAACTCATAATTTTTTACAGAAAGACAAAAATAAGTAAAAAAGACTGTCTATTTGACTTAATTTTTTTGTTATTCAAAAAATTATGAGTTCAACCATAGTTTTTCATTTTTTCTATTTCTCTCGTCGAGATGAATTAATAAGTCACAAAAATTTGATGCAAAAATAATAAATGCGAATTTTTTTAAATAAAGACAAAAAAAAAATCGACTTTACTTTTTTATCCAAAACTAGCCTATATACTCTTTCGATTTCATTTGGTCTTCACCGATATTTGAACAAACTCTGCGCTTTCTTTTCATTTCACTACAACAAAAATGGTCTATCGCGACGAAACGATTTCATCACCGAAACAACACAATTTGGCATGTGATTACACACACAAAATCAAGAAATTCTGGAAGACAAAATTTGGCATATGATCAAAATTCACATGTACGTGTTGTGGGGATTGAAAAAAAAAAAACCCAGAGAATAGCACACAAATTCCCTCATTCAACAGTTGGAATGCATTTGAAAGGGAAAAATGGTGTGACGACATCGTACATGGTACGGGTCAGGGAGTCGAGTTGATTTTGAGTAGTATTTGAAAGGAGGGGAAAACGAGGACGGGGGAGAAGAGAGGGGGGAGAAAAAAGGAAAAAAAAAAAAGAAAGAAAGAAAGGAAAACGGGTCGGGACGGGCGGGTTTGGGTTTTGCTCGACCCATATTCGACCCGACCCGTTCCAACCCGTTTACTATTTGACCCATATTTGACCCGTAACCTGTTTCAACCCGCCTATTTGCCACCTCTAATTCCGGGTAATTTCCGATCATAAATACCTAGCACTTTATTTTTGACCGATCATAAATACCTCTAATAGTGCATACCGGATAATTTTGGGATAAAATTTCTTTGTACCTAACACTTTTGATAATATATATCAAAGAATGTAGTAGGATCTCGGGTTAAGGTCCGAGTCAGGTCAGAGCAGGTGTATGTTCGGTAAAACACTACACAAACGGAATACGTATCATTTAATTGACTACTTATACAAATATGTAATCAAGGGAAAATTATTTACTAATATTTTTTTAATAAATTTAAGATTATCAAAAATCGAATTGTCTGTTTAATATATGCATGAAACAAATGCGGTCCCTGCAAAAGGAAAAGAGTTCTACCACGAAAGATTCTCTCTATTATTTGTGGTGTTGCTTTTGTTGGAATGTATTAGATGCCTGCGAGGTATTGTTGAGGATTCTTAGCTATTATTGATTGCGATATGTTAGATAATTTGTAATTATAAATTCACTCTCCTAATGAGAAATAAATGTATTTGCTTTGCAATTATTATTGATCGTGCGGGCAAAAAATTATAACTCAAGAATAAATACATGACTCGATACGATAACAAAAATCTTATTTTTTTTTTGTCCTTTTTGAATTGTTTTCAACTTTGATTCATATTTTACTTATTCAATTTTAGATGTCGAGACGAATTCGAAGAATTAGATATTTTCATAAAAACATTAGGAAAAATTTCCCTAACCACGAAAAGAAGTTACAGTAGCTTAGAGCATCTACAACAGTTAGGCAATTTTTTAGCAAAAAATGGCCAAAAATGCAGGTAAACAATGCACAATTTTCTTTTAACTATCCATATCTATCACCACTCCAACAATACTGTAGTATCTATCTATCTAATAAAACAGAAGGGTTGTCCTATGTGGCACCTTTTGTCTTAGGTGGCATCCACCACGCACATGCACACACGTTCACACATGCCGGCACACACGTTCACTGTTCACACATCAAAAATGTGATTAAAAAATTAAGTGCTCCATTTTTCAATCTGGTTGAACTGGTGCGTAGTGCCGTAGACAC
Source organism: Rhododendron molle (assembly GCA_025413875.1). Lineage (NCBI taxonomy): Eukaryota > Viridiplantae > Streptophyta > Magnoliopsida > Ericales > Ericaceae > Rhododendron > Rhododendron molle. The sequence continues at coordinate 30,481,249 of CM046399.1, forward strand.
GGGCAAACACTAATTATACATATTTCCTATTGAAGTAGTATTTGTTTTGTCTTTAACCGATCAGAGGGTTATACATATTTCCTATTGAAGTAGTATTTGTTTTGTCTTTAACCGATCAGAGAGAGAGAGAGAGAGTAAGGCTTGTGAACAGTAACCAGGTAAATGTGGCAAGGTACTGTTCACAAAGCTAGTTTACCAAGGCTTTTAACTGCTGCGCACTACACATTTCCCAAGGCAAATAGCTAAGATTCCTTTTTTGCTAGTCTGCCGCACCTGCTCTTTAAAAAAAAAAAAAGACTAATCTAGTCCGAAATTCCTCTAACTCAAGTTGAGAAGAATCACCACTTGATATTTAATTAATACATTCATCTTCCATATCTATTTTGACTTATTCATTGATTCATTTTATATAGACCCCACATAATTTTTTTGATTTTTTTTTGCCATTCGATTGTTAATCTTAATTTACTCTATGCTAACAGACTTGGGGAAGAGATGGATACTTACGAGAATCAAACTCTGCCCATATGCGTGAGACTATAAGGGAGGCAGGCACCAACAGCATTCCACTCCACTTGCAACCCCACATAAATTCATAAGAAGTCAATGGTTTTCACAGTCCTAGGATTGAGCAAAATTCGTTGAAATCTTGGTGCATTCCACTCCACTTGCAACCCCACATAAATTCATAAGAAGTCAATGGTTTTCACAGTCCTAGGATTGAGCAAAATTCGTTGAAATCTTCAAAGGGGGAGATTGATTGTTTTTTTTTTATATAATAATAATAATAAACATTGTATACATTAATGGAGAGTCAGAGGAAATTTATTCGGTTAACAACCGAAGAAGATTTCATGTCTCTCCATAAATTTGAATCGCTGACTTTCCCCTTGGAAGCCAATGGATGCTACTAGATGAGCTAAGAGTCATATTACTTTAAGAGTGATGTTGATTGGACTCTGATAGTGGATGGCGAGTTTGAATTTGTCTGTTTGCGAAAATTTCTGAGAACAGATTATGAGATTCTAACTTCTAAAAATTTTCAGTAGAGTGGCAGGCACCAACTGCACTCCACTCCACTTGCGACTCCACGTAAATTCATAAGAAGTCAACGGTTTTCACAATCCTAGGATTGAGCAAAATTCGTTGAAATCTTCAAAGGGGGAGATTTGATGGGTTTTTTTTTTATTATAATAATAATAATAAACAGTGTATACATTAATGGAGAGTCAGAGGAAATTTATTGGGTTAACAACCAAAGAAGATTTCACGTCTCTCCATAAACTCGAAACTCTGACTTTCCCCTTCGAAGTCAATGGATACTACTAGATGAGCTAAAAGCCATATTACCTTAAGAGTGATGTTGATTGGGCTCTGATAGTGGATGACAAGTTTGAATTTATCTGTTTGCGAAAATTTCTGAGAACAGATTATGAGATTCTGACTTTTAAAAATTTTTAGTAGAGTAGCAGGCACCAACTGCACTCCATTCCACTCGCGACCCCACATAAATTCATAAGAAGTCAATGGTTTTCACAATCCTAGGATTGAACCAAATTCGTTGAAATCTTCAAAGGGGGAGATTGATTGTTTTATTTATTTATTTTTTATAATCATAATAATAAACATTGTATACATTAATGGAGAGTCAAAGGAAATTTATTGTGTTAACGACCAAAGAAGATTTCACGTCTCTCCATAAACTCGAATCGCTGACTTTCCCCTTGGAAGTCAATGGATACTACTAGATGAGCTAAAAGCCATATTGCTTTAAGAGTGATGTTGATTGGGCTCTGATAGTGGATGGTGAGTTTGAATTTATCTGTTTGCGAAAATTTTTGAGAGCAAATTATGAGATTCTGACTTCTAAAAATTTTCAGTAGAGTGGCAGGCACCAACTGCACTCCACTTCACTTGTGACCTCACATAAATTCATAAGAAGTCAATGGTTTTCACAATCCTAGGATTGAGCAAAATTCGTTGAAATCTTCAAAGGGAATTGGGCTGCCTTAAGATTGATGTTTTTTAAAAAAAATAAAATAATAATAAACATTATATACATTAATGGAGAGTCTGAGGAAATTTATTGGGTTACTAACCAAAGAAGATTTCACGTCTCTCCATAAACTCGAATCGCTGACTTTCCCCTTGGAAGCCAATGGATACTACTAGATGAGCTAAGAGCCATATTGCTTTAAGAGTGATGTTGATTGGGCTCTGATAGTGGATGGCGAGTTTGAATTTATCTGTTTGCAAAAATTTCTGAGAGCAGATTATGAGATTCTGACTTCTAAAAATTTTCAGTAGAGTGTTTGTTGCAGATTCTAGAAGCAGGTTCTAAAAATCACCAGTTTTTTTTAAAGCTTTTTCAAGGCCCAAAACCTGATTTTAGAAGCTATGATTTGATACGTTAACAAATGCTGAGAAACAAACACTCTTCGAGCGTATTTGCAATAACTGTGGATACAGATTTATCTTCAGATTCTGCTGCAGCTTTTAGATTCTGGCTTTTAGTAGAAGTTGAGAAACATGTTTGTTGTAGCTGCGAGATTATGAGAATTTCATTACTTTTTTGAGAACTTGTGTGGTAGAATCTCAAAAGCTACTCAAAACCAGCTTTAAGATTTTGAGAATTTTATTCATTTTTCAGCTTTTCAAAATCTATAGAATCTGAGAATACGTTATCTAGAATTTTTAACAAACACTCTAAACTGAATTTGAAAAGCTAGTCTGAAAATTTGCAAAAAAAAAATTCTCACAAACACGCACTTCATAGCTTCTCCAGAATTTAAATACTATAATATGAAGCAAAATCACCAATATAAAAATCTAAGAAAAAGTTATCGCAAAACACGCTTGTCACACTTTAGCGCACATATATTGAGCCGCATATCAAAATTTAACCGGAGGAGTTCCTTTCCAAAGATGAAGAGTATAAATAGCCATGTAATGCCCAGTGATGCTTCTCATTCGTTGGTTCAACTATCTTTTGTGTAGCCATATAATTTCCACACCACTGATCGCAGATATCAGGCCAGACAAAGCCTTAAGCATGGGTAAATTTTCTCGTCTAAGGCCTTTCTTTGTATGCGATGTGGCCAATTTTGTGTACCTAGTGAAAGTGACAAGTGTCTAACAAGATTTCAGGATTTTATGTTTTAGTATTTTTTATTGACGGGTGTATTTTTTCAGGAACAGGCAATGAATGTTTTGAGACTCACCTCATTGAAGGAGATGGCACGTTGGATGTTGGCGAATTTGACGACTTTCTGGAGAAGGTGAATCTGGCTGAATGTGGGCTTAACTATGCTGTAGTCTCCATCATGGGGCCACAAAGTAGTGGTATGATCCACTACTCTCCTCTTGTCATTTACACTACGAGTCTTCTATGTTCAGTCATGCGCATTTTGCTTTGTCATTGTGCAATAGTATAAAAATGTTGTTTCCACGAACGCTCCCTCAACTATTCACTTTTCTCATGCACATCCCCTCAACTCTAAAAAAAGTGCCCAAATTGACCCTCATCTATAAATGGTACCCAACAGGAACCTTCTATTACATGGTCGTCCGTTGCTAGCTAGGGCAATATTATTGGTTTGGCCATTTTTCAGATGAAAATACCATTAAACACCACTATGTATATATACTACTGCCTATTGGTGCTCATAACACCAGCATATACATACCATTTTATACATATCACTGGTCCTCATAACACCACTATATACATACCATTTTATATATCACTGGTGTTCATAACACTATACACAGGATAGAGAGATGGTTGAGGTGTTATGATCGAACACTAGCAATATATGGTGGTGTTCCAGGGCATTTTTGTCTAACAAATGGCCAAACCAGTGATAGTGGCCCTAGCAACAAACAGTCATGCAACATAAGGGTTCCAGTTAGGTAAAGTTTATAGTTGAGGGGGTCAATTTGGCGCTTTTAAAGTTGAGGGGGTGTGCATGAGAAAGTGAATAGATGATGGGGTATCCGTGGAATTCAACCTAAAAATATTGATTCTCTTGTAGCGAGCAATAGCCTTCCATGTCATATCGATTCATGTATGGGAAAAAAATGAATTATTGTGTGAATATTAGAAACATGTTCAAGATTGATTTATTCTCCCACGATCCCCGGCTCCTGAAGAAGGCAGTGTGTTTGTTGCTCCAGCATTTTCGTTCATGGCATACACTGCTTGTTTATATTTCGCATTAGGTATGCTTTACTTAGCTGATTTTGATGATTACTTTAATGACTACAACAGGGAAGAGCACTCTATTAAATCATTTGTTTGGGTCCAACTTTGAGATGTTGAATGGACTTCAGAGAAGGCATGTGCTTTTTTAGCTTTAGTTTATGGACACATTTGCTTTGAGCAGCCATCATAACGTAACGAGATCCCTTTTTTTTTGGTCCAGGGGTAAAACAACTAAAGGTATTTGGTTGGCGAGATGTGTTGGCATTGAACCCTGCACTCTTGTAATGGATGTGGAGGGTTGTGATGGGCGAGAACGAGGAGAGGTACATTTATGGAACTTAGGGCTGATAATTACTACGTGACTTGATGATTAGCACCCCTCTCGCTGGTTTCCTATTGCCATTATATGTTGCTTTAGTTTATTGGACTTTTCAGAGAAGATAAGTGCATACGTCATGCATAACAATGTACTCCATTTGTTCCAAATTGCTGGCTCCTTTTGGAGAATCCAAGTTTTTAAGGAGACATGCAATAAATGCATTCACACTTAAAAAGATACATTGATTTCCAACAATGCCCTTACATTTCAACTTGGGAATGAAACCATTGTTATTGGTAAAAGGACTATTTTGGAAGATTGAATACATTTTTTTTTTTTTTTGACTTTTCAAAGAGGACAAACAATTTGAAACCTCTCAAAATTGTACAGGGACAAGGTATTTGGAACGGAGGGAGTATTAATTATATACTATTTAGTAGTGTGTTTGCAAGTGCATGTAAATGTGCATGTCTTTACATTTACCGTGAGTGATGCATGTAAATTGCCATAGCTGTTGCTATTCGTTTCTATTTTTCTGAAGGTCATGATGACGCTTTGAGTTGCATATGTAGTTGCTTTGTTGCTTGTTGAATTTACACGGAGTGATGCCCCCAAGGAATATAGAGTGCCTCCCTCACATGGACTAAACAGTATCTTCAGCATCTTGATTGAAGAACTAGATTCGAAAGCTTAAGTTGGACGTACTGTTGTAGAAACTCAATTGTAGCTTTCAATCAATTCAATTGGATTGGGTGTTTTCTCGATAAAGGTCGGGGGCTATAATTTAACAGGACAAAGAATGTACTCTCTCCGTCCCTTTTTAAGTGTCCTGCTTCGTAACTCCAACTTATTAAGGAGATATCATTATTACACATTTTACATCAATTTTTATCTTCACTTTCCCTACTTACCCCCTATAGAAACATCATCATTACACTTTTACTTACTAACTTTTCATAATGGAATCTACTTTTAGGGACAAAATGAAAAATGCATAAACTTTTACCCACTAACTTTACAAAATAGACATTTATTAAGGGACAGACTAAAATAGAATCCTGAACTCTAAAAAAGAGACGGAAGGAGTAATATGTATGTTTGTAGCATTTTGTTCTGTTGAAGCAATCTTAGAAAAATGACTTGTAATAGTATAGATCCATGGTTTAAGTTTGTGTCTTGGTTAACTCCTTAAACTACAATAGTTGGCTTGGGTTGTCGATGTTGGATTTGGATTTCAATCATTGAATGCAGTGACTTGTAAGCATGTATTTGACTTTTATTTTGTCAAAATTGACAGGAATTCCCTAGCTAACTGTTCTTCATCCATTTTTTATTTTCCTTTAATGTCCTATTTCAGGATGATACTGCATTTGAAAGGCGGAGTGGCCTTTTTGCATTTGCTGTTTCCCATATAGTGCTAATAAATATGTAAGTTATATTTATGTAATCTAACAAGGTGCATCATATGCACTCCTTTTAAACTGATTTTCTAGGATACTCTACAATTTATACCATTACTTTTCTCGATTTTTTTTGGTTATTTAGGGTTTCCAATAGTGTTGGTCTTGAGCACGGTGCAAGTAAGCCTCTTTTGAAACATGTCTTCCGGGTATGTCTCATGTCTTTCCTTTGTAGAGGCACTTACTTTGGATTACATCCACCCCACAATTGTTTAACATTATGATGGTACTTGTACAGGGCATATTGCGATTGTCTACTAGTCCATGTAAAACAACTTTGATGTTTGTGATACGTGACATAGTACGGGTATGTTTCGTCTTGCTTTTTTTTTGTTTTTATCTTGTAGCTCTACATTGCAAATTCTTTTACTTAGTGTTTGCTAATCTCTTAATTAATCTAACATGTTGTTTAGTTTAATTGAAGCTTAATAGGGCATGCACTTGACCTTTTTTTTCTCCTTTGTGTTTTTCTAATTTGTGTGTGTAGACGACACTCTTGAAAAATTTAGATCCTATTCTGCGGGAAGATATTAACAAGGTGATGTACTTGGTTTTCCTTCTAAATTTTTATGTGCGCGGTCACTTCTCTAATTATTTATTTGTTGCAGATATGGGACTCCATCCCTAAGCCAGAACGTCACAAGAGAACTCCCTTGAGTACATTTTTTAATGTAAGATGTCACTGTTCCTCTCAAGACAATCTTAGGCTTGTCTATGCAGAGTTTAGAATGGATGAGTTTGCAAGTACACAAATTCATGTGTGAGTACCAATATTATTTCCAGGTGGAAGTTGTGGGGCTTCCTAATTATGTGGAGAGGGAAGAGGAGTTTAAAGAGCAGGTACGTACGTGTAAAATGCCACACTGGTGTAAATTAAACCTACTTATGTATGTTCATAGCAGCCAGGGCAATATGTTTTTTGTAGCTATTATTTTAGTTGGTTAGTAATGATTGGGTCGCAGCCTTTTCTGCTAAACGAACAGTGGTATATAAGTTCGTGTTTTGTGTGTTGAAGGTGAAAATTTTAAGGCAGCGATTCAATCATTCCATTGCACCTGGTGGGCTTGCTGGAGATAGCCGACAGACAATTCTTGGTTCAGACTTTTCTCTTAGTGTACAAGAGATATGGAAAACTATTAAGGAGGACAGGGAGCTTGACCTTCCTAAGCACGAGGTAATGCCCTCAAAGTCTACTCTAGGTGTACTGCTATTTGCATAACTTTAGAGGTTGGTGTTATATACGGGGTTATTGTGTAGGTTATGATTGCTAATATACGCTGTGGGGAAATCGCTGACAAGATGCTTAAGGACTTTGTTGCAAATAAGGTACCTGCATTTGCTTTTGAAGTGGATTTGTGGAGATAACCATTTAACGGTACCATTTGTAATGACCAAGCTGGATGCAAAATATTATAGGAGATGCGTCAATTAGAAGAGGCTGCACAAAGCAATCCAGCAACGGGCTTCGGGAAGAAGTATAATTCAATAATCAACTCTTATTTGCATGGGTAAGTACCTAACCTCTCATCAGTGAATTTCGTTTCCAGTGTCTTAGCAGCAGAATAGTGATTGGTGTTCATGTTGCCTAAGGTTTATCAAGACTCTAAGAGATTGAAAAAGCTTACTAAATCTAGATGTAGGGGTTCGATTTATTGGGATCTTGACCGTAGCTCTGGTTAGGTTCCTTCTTTCGTTGTTCCGTGCTTCCACTGCTGGACCTGCAACAAGTCACTAGGGCTGGAGTAGCCCAGTGACTCTCCGACGATCAAGTTAGATCTCAGGGGGAATGCGTAGGTCTAGGGTTAGAGTAGAATGACAAACCTCTTCCAGGTGAGTATCCCCTTTATTTATAGACCTAGGTTTACCTGGCCTCCAAGCCAGCACGTGGAAGACACGCTCTTGTAACCGCCTCGGGTGATGTCATACATGACGAAAGGAATGAAGCAGTTACGGAGCACATGGCCAGACCTGATCCCAATGATTACGCCTGCTGCACGATCCTCATGGGTCCCATCTGGCGTAACAGCTTCTCTTAAGAGGCTTCGGGGTCGCAGGAACAGATGTGATGCTACCGATAGCCCCGAAGCAACTGATGGCATACCACCGAAGGGTAAACCGAGCTGAACACCAAGGGCAGCTTGTATCGAGCTGCGGACTAGGCCCTTATCAGACATCGGTTCACACCATTTGGCCCCATCACCTAGCTAGTAACCAAGGCCACCACACTAGACCTCGTTTGTCCTCGTTTACACGGGATCTGTCACTTTTGTGTTAAGAGAAATTTTTTGGTGCAAATTGGATATAGTGCACGTTGTACCCAGGAGCCCATTCGAGCAGAAGGAAAGAGGAGAGAGAGTGCTCGGCTGGCACCCAATTTGCACCCAAATACTTCTCCTGTGTTACAGGTTTTGCTCAAACAAAACAAGGACACTAGCTTGACACTTTGATAAGGATGCTAGTGTTGGTTGTCTAAACTTAATCAAGTATTCTACAACCACATCTACTAACACACTCATTTACACACCCACACTCACAAGGGTGTGGGCTCTACACTATTATCACATGCCTTAAAAGGTCTTGGAACCGTCCTAGGAATAACACACCGATGATAGAGCTAGGCCAATTGTGTTGTTTGGCTGAGAGATACAAGTAGATATAAGAGTAAGGAAAGAGGGCCAGTAGAGTTGGATTAGATCATTGCAGGGCCGGCCCAGGTGTGAAGCCGGAGGTGCGATCACTTTAGGCCTCCGGAACTTAGAGCTCCGCTTTCCATATTATACGTGTATATATTAAATATATGAGTTGTTCCGAATTTTTGCTTATGATGTGTTCTGGCAGTGGTGGTGCATGCTATCTTAGTAAACCAAAAGGTCGCTGATTCAAATCCCAGTGGTGCTTTTTGGCAAACTGATTTTCTTTCTTATATTCCCCTTGGATCAAGGTCTAGGTAATGTGTCTTGATAAGTTTTGATTTTATTTTCCTTTGGTTTATTTTAATTTTACTTTTAACTTTTATATCAAATTCACAAATAAAACACTATTGACTAAAAATAAACCAAAATAATTCACTTTCACTCAACCACCATTGATAACAAAAAAAAAAAAATTGTAATAATTAATTCTCTCATTGTTAAAAATAAAATTCTTACAATTAAAGTTAATACCATGATTAGTTAGAGAAAACGTTGAGCGATACTTTGTTAGTTCATTATGTTTGAATCATATTCTTTCTAAGGGTATAAATTTTTTAAAATATATTTTAATTAAATTACAAAGCTAAAATACCAATGTTTAATCTTTTTACTTCATATTACCACCTGTATTGAATTTTTTTTGTTATAAGATCCAAGGACCCATTTTAAAATTTGCTTTAGGCCTCCAAAATATTAGGTCTGGCCCTGGATGGCTGGATTGGTGATTCAATTGGGCAATTGCAAAGTAGGTTTGAGTTTGTGTTTGAGGTCCAATTAGTGTGTATAAATATGTGTATGTGTAGTAATGTGTGGGATAAGTGAGAGAAAAGAGCAGAAAGAGAAGAGAGCTCGGGGCCCTCCCAAGGGTTTTTCCCCACCAGTGTAATGTGTGTAGTGAGTGAGAGGTGGGTCTGTGAGGTGAGTGATTATGTAATTTTTTGTTTAAAGATGAATAAAAGTAGTTTGATTTGTGTGAACTATCTCTATACCCACCAACAATAAGTAAGGATGGAATCGGGGGGGTTTAGTGGCGGTAGTGCCACGACAAGAATTTTAGAAAATGCAATTAGTATATGTAGGAAAAAAAATTATGTCCAACTTATATACTCTCGCCACCACTAAATTTTTTCCTTATTTTTTTGTTATATACTAGTTCTAAATCCTCTATTTTTTTTTTCAAGAAAGAAGACCCAAAAAAAAGTATTCCAAAACTAAATTTAATGGGCTAAAGTGAAATAATATAAAAAAAATTGAGGTGTAATTTAAGAAAAAAAAACTCCACACTTCAACCCTTAAACAACTCAACCTAAAATATTAAACAAGTTAACCTAAATTAATTGGACTACTAGACAGTGGTGCTATAACCTAAATAGGAGTACTCGCAGTAGTGTTATATTAGTATATTGGATTCCTTTTCTATTTACGATTCTCGTTTTCAAATTTCCGACGGCGGCACTGTTTGGATTTCTTGTTTAGTGTACTGGTGGACTTTCGAAACATTAAAAAAAACCATTTATCGTCTGGCGTATGTATGAATTTCTCAAACTTCATAAGAAAAAGGTTAGTTTTCTTCAATTTTTTAATATTCAATTGAAGTTAGAAGTTTTGGCAAGTTTCTTGATCACATACATCGAGAAGGACATATCTAAAAGTTTTGACGTCGATTCTATCGATGCTTTAAATGACAAGGAAGAGTGTCAAACACAATTCAAGATGTCTCACTTTAATAGATAGATTAAATTAAAGTTGGTCTTTTTTCGTACTTCATGTGCAAATGACAAACATTATTTAAGTTTATGTTATGTTATTTTAATTTTTTTTCTAGAGTCGATGACTTTTAATATTATAATGCATCTTTTTTATTTTTTTTAGTATACAATTCGCCACTGCTAGGGTAAAATCCTTGTTTTGTCTCTGATAGTAAGTCCTGTGCTATGCTTGTCGCTAGTCATATAAGTGTATATTTTCATGCTTTAATGACAAATGGAGTGAAGTACCTTTTTTATAACATCATATATACTAGTGTGTAAAACACCTTTATCCGACAACATATATTGAAGTACGGGAAAATTAAATCATTAATAATGTCTGTACTATTTGATATGAACCACTTTTACGTATGCGCACTTGCACCCGCACCTGACACAAAGCGAACGTAATGTCCATGTAATATTATGTTTTATCATCTAGCGTTGTGTTCTTGAGTAATATCCTTCTTGATAAGTGTTGTTAACAGACAGTTCCCTCAGGGTTGCAAAATGGACCATAACACACTTGCTTGTCAGCCCACATTAATTGTTTGTTTCTTTTGCAAGTTTTATTTTCGCTCAATCTGTGTCTAGAAATTTTTGCTTACTTTGGAGTAGTTTATTTTTACATGCACATATTTTACACTATCCAATCTAACTCAAATTCGTAATTCTACGCTTTCTAGCAATACTTTTATCTTCCACCAACTTTGGGATTAGCCTTAAAACATCATGTTTGTGTTTTCTGTTTTGATTCAGATTCTCTGTCATAACATACAAATCTCATGATACGTCTTCAGAATAAAATACCCAGAAGTTTTAGTCTTATAAAACTGGAGAGAAATATGTCTTCTTTGTGAACTTTATTCTCAGTATTCTTAGAATCAACAGAACCTTAGCAATATTCATTTTACATTTTGCCACTTGAATTGATCTGCTTCTACGTGCTTCCATTAAACTGAATGCATTCCTTTTTGCAGGTACGATAAGGATACTGAATATTATGATGAAGGTGTTAGGTCTGAAAAGAGGAAGCACTTGAAAGAGAAAATGATGCTAGTAAGCCTCCTGATGTCTGTTTAAAGTTTTGGATTTTTAGACCATTAAATGTGCTATAGGTGATGAACGTATCACATTCACAACACGGCACAGCTGAAAGATAGTAGGAACTTAGGATCTGTGCTCAATATCCAATCAAAGGGTACATAAAACTGAGATCAATAAGTCATCTTATTGAGGTTTCTAGTATGGTATCCGAGTCTAGCATTGCTAGTAATCGGCCAGTTAAGTTTCAATTCACTTAACAAACCATGGTTGAGCAGTCTTAGGATCAAAAGAGAATAATTTCCCGAGTTGCTGTGCGGAACAACAAAGTATGAACACAATCGCGTTTCTCCATTTTGAGATACTTAGCATCTGATAACTTGACACCTAGAACTTGCACAGTAGCATGAACAAGAGATATTGCACTTCAAGAAGGATATAAGTAGATGCTATTTTTGGTCCAATGGTGCATGTGACATGCCCTACTTATACCACATTCTTGTGTTCTGTAATTTCATCAAAAACTCGCTCCCCTATTAAACTCACAGTTGGAGAGGACTTTTTCTGTCACGACACGAATTTGAAGGGTAAAATACGTGACATGGCCTGTGATTTAAAAATCACCACAGGTCTTGATATCAACAACCATAAAATTTTATTCTAAAAACTCTCAGGTCTATAAATTAAAACATATTACAACAGAGCTTATTAGCGTCCGAACCCAATGCAAACTTTGAACTACAGTAAGTAAAATATGTCAATGTGGCCAACACACACATGCCACTTATCATCACATTTTTTTTATTATTTAGCCATAACTACTGAAATCTTCCACATATAATGATAACCTTCTTTGACCCTGAATACCTGAAAATGTTTTATGAAAACACAAAACCAATTCAGTAAATTACGATATACAAAGGTTACATAAGAACATGGGATAATTTAAATAAAGCATGCAGAGCGTAAACAATTACAGTAAAACGTGGCATAAACATAAACCATGGTATAATCAAAATAAAGCATCTCGTAGTCATAAAATCAACAATATTTGTTAGCAACTCTCTGGCTCAAATCCGTAATGGGCGAAATACCGGCGGTAGCATGGGGAGCGACCCTAGAGCAAAACAAGGGAAATGATATCAAATCCAAGGGAATACCCGACAGTATCCATCGATAGGCGCCAAGAGCAACTCACTGCCCATAATAACTCACTGCCCACATGTAAGTCGCTGCCTAGATATTGCCACAAAACTTTTCATTTTCTTTTTAAAATTAATCCCATGTTCCTTTAAAAATTCCTTTTCGCAAAAAGTCGTGCTTAATATGCACTATGTCCAAAAAGTCTATTTTTAATATATTCGAGCATAACATTCTATAAAAACAAACATAAACAATTCGAAAGAATAATGTAGCCAGAGTATATTCATAACTCACCTTGCTTTCGAAGCACAAATTACCGTACCAACAACCACTGATTAGTTAACGGAACCTGTTAACAATTTACACTCGCGTTAATTTATTGATTATTAACTAATTCCTTACTTACCAATTAACATTTCCTTAACTATAATGATTTATTCCTAAAACTATTTTGTCATTATTACTATCATTATTTTAATCCTTCTCTTTTTATTCTTATAATAACATATCATACTTACTTATTTAAATAATATACTCATTCTATATTATTATCTTATTAAAATTATATACTTATACAGTAATACAGTTAAGATACATACATATGCAATAAAAACAAAAAACAAAAAGATCTATTAACGGGGGAGAAAAATTCCGGAAAAGAGAGGGAGTGCTCGGGAGGAAGAGGGAAAGGCATTGGAGCCACGCGGGTTGGTCTCGGGACGGCCCAGAGATGGGTCCTTATGGCAGAGATGCACGATGGTGGTGGGTGTGTGAGCCGTGGTCGTGGTGGTAATGGGCCATTACAACCACCAGAATTTTACCCTAGCAGTGGCGAAATATATACTAAAAAAATCTAACGGTGGCAAGACTATATAATTAAGTTGGGCATAATTTATTTTTACATATAATAATTGCATTTTCTAAAATTCTTGACGTGACGGTTGCCTCCACTAGACCGCCTGTGGTCCCATCCTTGGTAATGGCGATGCTCGGGCGGTGGCGCAAGGTGGTGGGTGGTGTACTGTGGTGATGGTGAACCGAAAATGTTGGTGATGTACAGTGATGGCTCGGATGGTGGTGTAGGCAGAGAGCTATAGAAGTGAGAGTAAAACAAAATTAACTCTCGTGTGTGGAAGTGTCGCGGCGGCGGCGGCTTTTGGGTGCAAGCCGTGAAGTAGAAATTAGAAAGAAATGGGACAAAGAAGGAAAGAAAAGGAAAAATGAGACAGAAGAGAAAAAGATGGGATGGTGATGGCAGTAGGTGTCATGGCATACAGTCAACATTGGGTTAGAAGAAGTGGGCAAAGAAGTCAAAATAGTCACTCTCCTTTCCAGCAACTTGGAATCCATCCGGTTGTGCCAGTACTCATTAACGAGTGCTTGGTATATGAAGCTATATATAGACATATAATTTTCCTTAGTCTACTTCTTTTTCTTTTACAGCCGTGAGAGTGGAAGAGAGTGTGGTGTTTACCGGGGTGTAACGACTCGCCGGTGAGGTGGTCGGAAATGGAGTGTGTCGCCGGAGTAGTAAAGTGCAAGGTGGGTGTTCGGCGTGGTGGCTGTGGTGTAAGGTGAGAGTCGTGAGAGAAGCGAGAGGGGGAGTAGTACCATAGAATTGGGTAAGGAGTTTAGTGCAGTGTATTGCCATGAATGAGACCTCCTATTAAATAGGGCAAAAATAGACATACGTGGCCTTATCAACACCATAAAAATTTTGTTCTTATCTCTTGCCCAAATCTAGAACCTTCATTGACTTGTAGCATAGACTTACAATTGACTTGGGAGGAGGACATCTACGTAGCTAGTCCGTATGCAGTTCTCATTTGGTTACGTAGCCTGGTTTTCGTTCTTCAAAAAATTCCAAAAATTATCGTAAGCAACTAAAATTTATTTCAAATCTGGCTATGGTGTCATAACTAAAATAAAATTTGGGTTATCACATTTTCATTTTAGCTTCTTATCTCTGGAGACTCTTGATTCCACCAGGTCATATTAAATATGTATCTTTGATGTCATTTGGCGTGCCTTCGTTTTTTACCAATGCATGTTCTCATGATTTTTCAGTTTGTTCAATCGGCCCTCCAACGCATTTTAGCACAGATAGGGTCAAGAACTCTGAAGGAATTCGAGGAAGCGTTTCTTAATGCTGTAGAAAAAAGGACAGATGTTAAAGTAGCTGCTGATAATTGCAAAAAGGCTTGCATGAAGTCATTTGATGATAGATGTGCAGGTACAATAACAAATGTCATGATGCCAATAGTGATTGTGAAACAAAAACCATTCTATTTACAGGTTTTAGAGTTGTTTATTACTATCTGATTTGGTATCTGTTAAATAAATACTTACTAATTAAGGTAGTGTATCTTATGCTACTTTATTAATGCCACTTGGAAAAAAAAAAAAAAGGGAGTAACGATACGACATACTCGGTGGAAATGAAAATGTACGTGACTTGACACAAACACTACTACAATAATCGTAAAAGATAACAGTTTAAAAGTGTCATTAAACGTGAAAGACGACAGTTTTGAAACTGTCATCTATGGAGCTGTCATTAAAAGTTTAGATTTATTATGACAATAAAAAACTATCATTAAACATATAAGATGACAGTTTAAATCTGTCATCTTTTTGATAAAAGATGATAGTTTTAATCCGTCATCTTTAATCGCAAAGATGACGGATTTAAACTGTCATCTTATTTGTTCTCCATTCAAGAAAAAAAAAACCAATTCTATTTCGAATGCGTGGCACCCACGTGCCTCTCGCATGGCCACCCAGTGGCATTTGTGTGTCGCCTACTTAGCACTTGTGCGACCAACAAATATTTGCTTGCCCCAGGACTTGGACTCAAGAACTTAAGTTCTTCGCGCGCATGTTACCAACTGAGCTGGCACGCTTATTGTTAACAAAAGACAAACAAAAATATGTATACTATATTTTCGAAATTTTAAGATGAGCACTTTTAATGTCAGTTTTGGATGAAACTGTCATCGTAGACATTGAAAGTATGAGATGACAGTTTTAAACTATCATCTTATATGTTTTTATGACGCTTTTTGACTGTCATCTTTTATGATCAACTGCAATGTCAGTTCTAATTAAAACTGTCATTGAAAGGGCTTAGTTTCAATGTCGCTTTTAAGGAAAACTGTCATTAAAAGGTTTCCCATATGGGCTTCCGGAAGCGCCATGTTTTAATGTCAGTTTTAAGCAAAAACTGACATTAAAGAAAAAGATAATAATGTCACTTTTATTCTAAACCGTCATCTTATATCGCAAAGATGACAGTTTGTAAGATGGACTGTCATCAAAAGTCTACCATCATATTTTCGATGACAATTTTACAAAAACTGTCATTGTTTCAAGTTTTTAAGTGTCATCTTTTAAGGTTTTTGTAGTAGTGAAATTAGGGCTTGGCTGCAGTATACATACTTCTCCTTCTGTTTCGTTTTGTTTTCTTCTTCGACAAGGTTCATGAGTGTTAATATGTGTTTTGCCACCAGTAACATCAAGTATAATTACCATTCGCATTTGTTGTGGTACTACTTAATTATTAGTTTGAATATGACTCCAAGAATCTTTGCATAGTTTTTGATGCAGGTATTGAAGCCCAAAATAGAAATATGGCTACATTTTATACAAGTAATCAATAATATGTGGTGGGTAAGGGTGTTGGGATACCACGTGGCGGTGCCCCTAGACCACCAAATAATTTCCATGTGGGATAGAGTGTGACAGCATATTTGTCCTTTGAGAAATTTTCAAAGCACCATACCATTTTTTTTTTCTTAGACTTCAACACCATACCGTTTATGATGTGCAGAACGTGCTTGTCCAAATTTTCAAATAGTTATAAGATGAACTGCTTGTAGCTTATCTTTCCAGCATCCCACATTTTGGATACTTACCTATTTACTTTCCAGATGTCATTGTTGAACAAGCCAACTGCAACACAAATGAAGGGCGGAAGGAACTAGAGCTTGCGATAGATGATGTTGTTCGCCAAGCTGAGCGTATTCTTCAAGCTGAGCGTTTTCGTCAAGCTGAAGCTGAGCGTATTCGTCAAGCTGAAGCTGAGCGTATTCGTCAAGCTGAAGCTAAGCGTATTCTTCAAGCTGAAGTTGAGCGTATTCGTCAAGCTGAAGCTGAGCGTATTCGTCAAGCTGAAGCTGAAGCTGAGCGTATACTACAAGAAAAAAAGGTATTTCTGACGCTTTTTATTAGCAGCTTTTCAAAACCAACAAAAAAAAAACCTGCCATAGAAGACATTTCCTGGCGTTTTTGGAAAAACGTCGCCAAAGAGGCGATTTTTACTCGTGAATCAATCCCGACTTTTTTCGAAAAATGCTGCCATTGATCTTTTGTGACGTCTCTTAAACGCCAGAAACTTAAGCCGACTTTGGCATCCTTAGCGCTTGCAAAAACGCCATTGAAACCTTTGCCGGCGTTTTTTGGGTCTTTCCCGATGTTTTTCCAATGCCGCTATGGGCCATTTTTTTTTGTAGTGGTAACACGAAGCCTAGTCATACTCCAGTTGATTATCCACGAGACGTGAAAGCACGAGCAAATGAAGGCAAACGGCCGAGGAAATTTAGTTTTTGCTCGATAGAGTCATGTCGTGCCTTGCCATGCCCAGTGACAAGCAATCGGCTTGCAATGCCATGGCTAGACCGATTAAAAGAGCATGCCGTTTTCGAACTTTCTTTTGAGCATTACCCAAGAGACGTGAAAGCACGAACAATTGAAGGCAAACGGCCAAAAAAATCTAGGTTTTGCTCAATAATGTCATATCTTGCCTCCATGTGGCAAGCAATCGGCTTGCCATACTTGGCTAGACCAGTTAAAAGGGCATGCCGTTTATGAACTTTCTTTTGAGCATTACCCATGGGACATGAAAGCACGAGCAAATGAAGGCAAACGGCCATAAAAATCTAGTTTTTTCTCGATAGAGTCGTGTCATGCCTTCCCTTTCCCGGTGAGACAAACAATCAGCCTGTCATGCCTTGGTTAGACCGGGCAAAAGAGCATGCCGTTTTCGAACTTTCTTTCGAGCATTACCAACGGGACTTGAAAGCATGAGCAATTGAAGGCAAATGGCCGAGGAAATCTAGTTTTTGCTCGATAGAGTTGTGTCGGACCTTGAAAACGGCATGCCCTTTTAACTGGTCTTGCCTAGCCCTTCTTAGTATACCCAAGTTGCCCAAGTGCCTTGCCCGGTGGCAAGCAATCGGCTGCCATGTCTTGGCTAGACCAGTTAAAAGGGCATGCCATTTTCAAACTTTCTTTCGAGCATTACCCACGGGTCGTGAAAGCACGAGCAATTGAAGGCAAACGGCCGAGGAAATCTAGTTTTGCTTGATAGAGTCGTGTCACGCCTTGCCTTGCTTAGTGATCGACAAGCAATCGGCTTGCCATGCCTCGACTAGATCAATTAGAAGAGCATGTTGTTTTTTAACTTTCTTTTAAGCATTACCCACGGGACATGAAAGCACGAGAAAATAAAGGCAAACGGCCGAGAAAATTTAGTTTTTGCTCAATAGGGTTGTGCCTTGCCTTGCCAGGTGACAAGCAATTGGATTGCCATCCCTTGGCTAGACTGGTTAAAAGAGCTGTCTTTTTTGAACTTTCTTTCGAGCATTACCCACGAGACATGAAAGCACGACCAAATGAAGGCATGCAAACGCTCGAGGAAATCTAGTTTTTAATCGATAGAATCGTGTTGTGCCTTGCCATGCCTGGTGACAAGCAATCGGCTTGCCATGCCTTGGTTAGACCGATTAAAAGAGCATGCCATTTTTTAAAATCGTCATAGCCATGATGTGGGACCGCATTGAGCAAGTCCTTGTATCTTTCCCAACATGCATATGTAGACACCTCCCTGTAGCGGGACATCGCCATACAGATTGATCGTTGTTTGCTCGTTTGGTTGCTTGCTTCATAAACCAAGATCGTGGATATTCCCATGGCTAGGAACATCACCACACGATAGCGGTTATCATCAAAACAGAGTCGCCACCCAGCTTTATTAAAATTAGGAAAATAGATAGAGATTCTGGAGTACGGAGCCAAAGGTACAGTAAGGGAAAGGTGTTAGGCACTCCTCTCTGCCTAGCCGTGAGACTGGCCCATAATTGTTCAACACAAAACATACACATGTTTTATTTAATTCTAAACAAGTAGTCTGTTTTTATACTTTTAAACAGTGAATAAGGTGAGCCAAGATGGTAAGTAAATCATGCATCAAAAAGCAGAACAAAAACCAAGCTGTCTCAGCAGATTGATCACTCGGTCGGTGAATAGAAGTCACGGCTGAGTAGTCTTGCTGATTTCATGTATCGGCCGAGCAATCGGATGTCCGGTCGATGTTCTTTCTCACACCAGACAGAAAAGTTAGTAGATGATCAAAACACTACGATTAAGATTATGGACAGAAAATAAACCAAACCAGAGGCCGTTGGGCCTCACCACCTTGATCCCTCAGTTGCTTGATTGCTTTGAATTGATTGGGATTGACTAATTGCTTCTCGGAAAACCCTAGGTTTAGGGTTTGAACTTCGGGGTTGGATCGTCGGATTGATGACTGCATTCGGGAGATTAGGGCTTTTGGAGAGAGGGTTTGAGAGTGTATATTGCCAGAGTTTCGTGGCTTTTGAGGATGTGTTGGTATATGAATTTCATGTGTATATTTTCAAAACCCTAAGGGTCCTTTATATAGGCATAGGGATGACACACCTCAACCAATCACAATCGAACGATTGAATTGGAGTTATAAGGCAATACAATCTCCTCAATACTATCTCTTTACGTAGCCCGAACGCATCGGGATTTGGCTGCTAGGGTTTGGGGATCGGATCGATCGTTTGACAGAACATTCCAGAATCTGGAAAAAAGACGATCTGCCGGCCGTAGAAAGGATGTGGCGGCCGAGAAAAGGATGTGGCGGCCGAATGATAGATCTTGCGGCCGAGGTTTTGATCTCTCAGGGAGATTTTCAAGCAATGGTCTTCACGGGTGAAGAATGGATGTTAGGGCCGTGAGATCGATGTTATGGCCGACAGATGGATTCTCCTAGGATGCTGTATTTCTGTCTAAAAGGCTATTTGGCTCTGGATTGGGTCCTCTAAGTGGCTCAAAGTTCTTACCATAAGTCCATGGGTTTCCAAGAAGTCAATCAACAATCATTGTATCCATATCATCATCGGGATGGTCACCAAGGTGGGACTTGAAATAATCATTAGGCCAAATTGGGATGTCTACAGCATAAAACAATTCATTCGATAGAATCGGCAAAAGTTAGGATTTTTTTCTTCAGAGTCCTCATTCTATACATAGGAAAGAACTTTCTGAAGCATTCCTTTTACAATTCAACCCATGTCCGTATAGATTGAGGGTTCAAGGAATCAAACCAAGTTTTGGCATCATCCCTTAAAGAGAGAGAAAAGAGTCTCATCCGCGTGGACTCTAATTGTGCTACTTGGTTCACAAAGGAACTAAAAATGTTCTCGAAACCCCTAACATGAGAGTAAGGGTTTTCGTGATCCATGCCATGAAAGTGGGGTAGCAAATAGGAACTACCCAATTTAATTGTAAAGACATTGACGGCATGAGCGGTGGGGGCAACTATGCAAGAAGAACATAAAATTAAATACAAAAGATGGTGGAATACTTACATTGCGGTGTAAAGCAATACCTCCAATCAGCTACCAATTGATTCCCAAGCAATGGTGCCAAAGAATACTTGTTGGACCTAAGTGCGTCGTAGTAGAGGTTTCCCCAAGCGTAGGGCTAGGTCAATTGCAAGATAATACCCATAAGTCTAGGCTCGAATCCATTGGGAGCCAATGTAGCTAGGATAGAGTTTTGTTTTACGAAGGGGTTGTGGCATTAGGATGACCAACCTTTAGTGTTGATTTGAGAATGGAGTTCTCTTTTTCTACCTCCTAATTAGACTTGAAAATGAAGTTTGAACTTTAAATTAAAAGCGGCAAGGTCTACGGGTTTAATCTACCATAACTTAGGCCATTTTAACGCTTCTCTTTGATAACACAAGTGAGAGTCATAGTCATTGCACTCACTCAGAAGATTAAACCATGAAAATCAAGTTTAATTCATAAAAATGGGTTTGGAAATGGAAGAAAACTCGTTTAGGCATTTTATTGAACACAAAGAGAGTCATGGTTCCAAGTATTGTGTGTGCCAAGAGAGTTGTCTACTCAAAACCCTAGCAATCAATCTCTTTTGAAGAGAGATTGAGAGTTGGAAAAGAGAGGAAAGAGGCAAAGAGAGAGACTGTGTTTGTGTGTGTGTAAAATGAAGGATAACCTAATAAAATGGGGTTAGAATCTATTTATATCCTTTAGAAGTCGAGTTACAAAAGTCTAAAATGCCCCTAAGTTAGTGCTTGATCGGGCACAATATTGCCAAAATTTTCCAGCTAGTACCGGTACCAGTCTTCTTGCCCTTCTTGGTCTTCATTCTGGACTGGTGGTACTGGTACCAATGGTAGGGCTGGTACTGGTACCTCTTGGTTTTGCAACTTTGGACTACATTCTGATCAACTGGTACCGGTACCAATGGTAGAGTTGGTATCGGTACCTCCTAGCAGTTTTTTGGTTTTCTTTTCCACTTCTTCTGGTACCAATGGTAGAGTTGGTATCGGTACCTCCTAGCAGTTTTTTGGTTTTCTTTTCCACTTCTTCCTTTGACCCTTCGACGTCCCGAGCACTCTCCGATGCTCTTTTCCATGACTCTTGGGACTCGGTGGTTGAGTGCCACGTGGCCTTGGGTACTCATCAGGTACACTCGATAGCGATCCATGGCATCCAAAAACACCACTTCCGCGCAATATCATTCAAATTAAATAAGATATACGCGTTTGTGTGACAACAATGAGAGAGATAACGCGTTTGTAAGAGAGATAAGCCCCGTTATTTAAACTATTGAGGGCTTATCACCATGCCTTGGCTAGACCGATAAAAAGAGCATGCTGTTTTCAAACTTTCTTTCGAGCATTATCCACGAAACGTGAAAGCGCGAGCAATTGAGGGAAAACGGCCTAGAAAATCTTGTTTTTGCTCGATAGAGTCATGTCATGCCTTGCCATGCCCGCTGACAAGCAATCGGCTTGCCATGCCTTGCCTAGACAGGTTAAAAGAGCGTGCCGTTTTCGAACTTTTTTTTTAGCATTATCCACTGGACGTGAAAGCAAGAGCAAATGAAGGCAAACGGCTGAAGAAATTTAGTTTTTGCTTGATAAAGTCGTGTCATGCCTTGCCTTGCCCGGTGACAAGCAATCGGCTTGCCATGCCTTGTCTAAACTGGTTAAAAGAGCATGCTGATTTTGGTCTATTTTTTGAGCATTACCCGCGGGACGTGAAAGCACGAGCAATTGAAGGCAAACGGCCGAGGGAATCTAGTTTTTGCTCGTTAGAGTCATGTCGTGCCTTGCCATGCCCGGTGACAAGCAATCGGCTTGTCATGGCTTGGCTATGACTGGTTAAAAGAGCATAGAATAGAAGTCTGCGTACAATGGCGAGAGCCTCGTGTATTGGGCTTGCCCTTTACTTTCGGATACACGAGGGTTACTGCGGCATATGTTGGGGTTAAACTGAATTTTTTTAAGAATAAGAATTAAGTCAAGATTTTAAGGGGCAAAATAGTATGTACTCAATAGATAATTAGATAAAAATATATAGATCATTCCGATAGAGATGTAAGTACGGAACCCTAAACCACTCGAACACTCAGTTGATTCATCAGCTCTACAATCAATAATTAAAACTGTAAAAAAAACTCAAACGAGTCACACCGTACAAACACAACTATATTCACGACCTTTAGATTATATGTTCTTTATACTCCCTCTGTTTCAAATTGTTGCTCCTATTTACTGGAACCTCTCAAAAAATTGGCTATATCATTGAATTTATAATGTTTTTTTGTATAAAAAATATGAATTTTGTTTGATAGACCTCAATTAATTTTATTACTCCACAAAGTTTTTGAAATCCTAAAAAGCATTCTGCCCGTACGAGACTGCTGGCTTTGTAGTTGTATAATTCTTTTAGTTTTGTGGCGGAAGCACTCATCCATGTCAGCCAACCTATTCTTTATTGTATGGGTTACGTTATCTCTGTATCCTAATTTATAATTAATCTTGCTAGCGAAACTGTTCACGTAATAACTTGTTCATTATAGTCGCTAATGCATGCAGTGTAAGCCTTATTGTAGCCTATTAATAGCTAGGGACTAAACTGGGTGTAGTTTTCTAAATTTTCCTGACAAAGAGAAGCTTCTTCTACCTCATTTCCTTTTCTTTTCTGTCTAATTTTATATCATAAAACATACAAACCAAATCAAACAGAACCTTAAGTCCCAATTAGTGGGGTGGGCATCAGGGCCGGCCCTGGGGGTAGGCCCACTAGGCGACCGCCTAGGGCCTCCCCCATTGGGCCACATAATAGGGCCCCCAAATGGTAAGATATAATATATATTAAGTATGTGAAATACTTTTCAAACAAGGCTGAAGTAGCCTGATGGTAAGCCGCGTGAGTTTGGAACAGGAGGACGGGAGTTCGATTCCTATCTCCTTCCGTTTTTTGTGTAAAATGGCTTCGAAAACAACACTTGGTAAACTCGAACTCCCGACCTTGGGATGCTAAAGGTTTGTACAACAGCATTTCCACCGAACTACAAACTTACCTGGTTTTCTTTATCAAAAAAG
Source organism: Rhododendron molle (assembly GCA_025413875.1). Lineage (NCBI taxonomy): Eukaryota > Viridiplantae > Streptophyta > Magnoliopsida > Ericales > Ericaceae > Rhododendron > Rhododendron molle. The sequence continues at coordinate 30,504,589 of CM046399.1, forward strand.
TAATTTATATAGTGAAAAGTAAAAGGCCCCATTTTCAACTCCCCGCCTAGGGCTCCGAAAATCTCAGGGCCGGGCCTGGTGGGCATCATCAAACCTACTACGTACATAGATAACTTCAGGGGCGGAACTAGTATAGGGCAAGGGGGGTCACGTGACCCCCCTGAGTTCCAAAATACCTCCAAAGTATATATAGTTTTGAGGAGTATTTTGTAATTTTGCCCCTCTGAGTTCCAAAATACCTCTAGTTTTGAGGAGTATTTTGTAATTTTGCCCCCCTGAGTTCCAAAATACCTCTAGAGTATGAATAGTTTTGAGGAGTATTTTGTAATTTTGCCCCCCTGAGTTCCAAAATACCTCTACAGTATGTATAGTTTTGAGGGGTATTTTGTAATTTTGCCCCAACAGATAATAGTATTGCCCTGAAGATCCCACGAATGACATGTGTTGTAGATATTTGACCCCACTGAACCTAAATCCTGAGTCCGCCCCTGGATAACTTGGTTTAATTTTGTTGTGATATTTAAGCTTTTTTTTTTAATGACCTTTGATCATTTTCATTCCTTCAATTTTCAGGCGAAAGATAAAACATTGGCCGCGGCAGTGGTGGATGCTGTAACGGCTCTGGGAATGGCCTGTGCGACCGCTGCGCTGAGTATGTATTCCTCTGCATAAGCTTTTCTTATCTTTCGGCTGGCACTCCCTACGTATTGTTCTCCAAAGGAGTGTCATAGTTTTTATAAACCAAACTCACCCAGTTGCCTATTTCTATTCATCATCGATCTGTAAGGGGTGAACCTCTCTCTCCTTTCGTTGTCTGCAATTCCTTTCTTTATCTTCGTACTTGATGCAGGTACCGCTGCCTTACCAGCCACTGTTGCCGTTGCTGGTGCTACTGCTTTGGGGACTTTTTTAGGAAGTGAGTTCTCCTATCTGTTGCTTTTTCTCCTCATTAATGTCTACATGGTCAATGGATTAATCATCTTTGATAATCTTCTTCTTGTCTTATTAATTAATGCTTTCTCTTCACATCTTAGAGCTACAATTCAACCCACATCTCTCTTTAAAAGACTCACAAAATTAGTTATTCAAATGGTCCATGAGAGTATATCTATTTGCAAACACTCCAATTACGATTCCTAATTTGCATCTCAACTTCTCAAAAGCTCAATCATTTATTTCCAAACTAACTTTTCCTCCAAAATCTCTACAATGATGATCTCATTTTGGAGGTAGTGCTGATATATATATATATAGGGAATGGTTCAATGAACACCCTAATAAAACACCCAACGGGGACACCCAAAATCTCAATCTGATAGTTCCCGATTAAATTTTTATGATCCGAACCGCTCAATGTGTGCAGAATGTGATTTTAAGGGTGTCCGCGAGAAATTAGCAAAAAAAATGACCGGGAAAGGCTTGATTTGAGTAGTTTTTATTTGAACCGTTCAATAAATAATTGTTCAAAACTGTTCGGATCAAGCCCTTCCCGGTCATTTTTTTTGCTGATTTTTAGCGTGTACCCTTAAAATCACATTCTGATCACATTGAGCGGCTCGGATCATCAAAATTTGATCGGGAACCATAGGGTGTTTTTTTAGGTGTCCCCGTTGGGTGTCTCCGGAACCGCCCCCATATATATATATATATATTCAACAGGATATGTATCTTATATTGCCACAGTTGTATACAAAGAAAAAAAAATCAGTATATAGACATCGGATCTACATGACATGAGTCGTACCTATTTTTCAAAAAGTCCATCTAATTTGTTTACGAGTCTTTATATTTGAGAACTCAAGGTTTATGTGGTTATTAGTATCTGATCATAGTAACGTTTGGTATGACTAATGTTCTCGATAAGTTTTTAGAAATGAAAGACATTGTCAATTAATTATCGAAGTATACCCGCGAAGGGCCTCAAGCCCTCAACAGCATGGAGGTGTCCAATTTTTTTTTCCCTAATTTACTCTTTTAATTTTTATACATTTAGGCGCTCTCTCTCTCTCTCTCTCTCTCTCTCTCTTTTTCTCTCTCTCTCTCTCTCTCTCTCTCTTCTCTGCAGATGTCATCAGAGCCTTTATTAATTCCAATTAGCGTCTTTACAATTGCCGGATTTGAGTTCTCATGATTCGGCCGTGGAGGGCAATAATGGCATTGAGCATCGTTTTGACCACTGGTGGGGCACTCAAATCACCAATTGAGCTTGTCACTGACTCATTGGTATTGTTTGTCACTGCGCTACTCCATATTGTGTGTTTGTTTTAATGTTGTAAACTACTCCTACAAATTTCCCATTCCGGATTATCTTTTCAGTATTCAATAATGTGAAAACTATTGTGAACTCTATGCTTGTCATGTGGAATCTCATAACTATCAACATGTATTTGATCGTATATTAGCAATAAATGAGGAGACTCAACCTAGTGAGAAATTTTCTGTTGACAATACAGAATATTTCCATTCTCAAAGTTGGAATTTATAAATCATCTGGCAACATTCCAATTTTCGCATTTCCATCTATATTATAAAACAGAAGGGTGTTTGTCCTACGTGGCACCTTTGTCCTATGTGGCACCCATGTGGCACCCTTTGTCCTAGATGGCACCCACCACGCATCAATCACATATGTTAGAATCAGTCAAATTCTATAATTATAGTTCTCATCCTTTCCTAATTGATAATTGATTGTAATAGTATCTACCTAATTGATTGTAATAGTATTTACCTAATTGATGATTGGCAATATTCCTAAATAATATTCTCTCTCAACGGTTCAGATTTCTCCCTAACACAAATTTTATTTACCCATACAAACAAATCCAACGGTCCAGATTTCTCTACCCTTTACATACAAACTAATTGAATTTTCGTAAATACTTTACATTTTCTGGAATAAATGGTTGAGTACTGATTCTTTCACTTTTGGTATCTAATTTTCCGAATTTGGTAATGATTTAATTTTCCCGTTGAGTACATAGATGGCCTTGAAAATATTAGGCCAATACGAATAGGGCATTATTTGCTAATTACACACTAATGAACCGATTTAGTGTTTGAGTCACTAGCTAGCAAGTGCCGTAGGCACGGGTAATTTCAACCGTGGTGCGTAGTGCCGTAGGCACCGACAAGCACTAGTTGGAACTATTTCTCAACATTATGTCCACGAGACTTAAAGATTCATCCTCAAACCTCACCTAACGTAAGTATATATCCATCCCTGTCATTTTGAACTATTATGTTTTCATCCCCACTTTTAAATAAACCCAATATTGCCCTTCTATACACTATATCACTTATTTTTTTACCTTATATATAGACAAAGAATTTTGAAACTAAAATATAAATTTAGAAGTCATTTCCATCATTTTAGGGATATACACACGCTTTTTTGGGACTAAAAACTAATCTCGGAAGTCCTAGCATAGTTTAGGGGATAATAATCTTTTTGAATCCCCAAATTATCGCCTTCCATAATCCACAGCTCCATTATCTATTAAAATATACTAATAGTATTTGTATCCACTGCTTCCATAATCCACGCCTTCCCTCATCTCGAATTCAGACGCCCCCGTCGACCTCCACGACTCATCCCGTAGGCCATCACGTCGGCATCGCCCCGCCCATCCCAAAGCCGGGCCGTACCACTGAGCCAACTTAAGCGTCGTCCACCCTCCGTCGTCATCCACACTCTCCCTCTTCTGCGAATCCAAGGATTTTGTCGCAAACCACTGCCGCCGCCCAACTCATCCGGCCCACCGTCGAAGAGAGCGGCTAGCGTCGGCAAGAACCAGGGGTTTCGAGAGGGTTCGGCCCCTTTGCTCGACCGGATCTGGGCCGCCATGACTGCTCCTTTGACGTTTCCATCGGAGACTGCGTCGGCTCCTTCAAAAACCCAACCTACTAGAGCTTCTTTTCAGCCTCACTGCCATGAATCTGACCTGGTGGTGAAATTCATCTGGACGGGCCTTGTTTTCCACAGATGCAGAAATTGCTTATTTTTTGTTTTATGCTTAGGCTCTGTTTGGATTTTGATTACATAGGTAGTTCACTTGATTTTATTTTTTTATACAATGATGGTGAAATTGCAGAATTAACCATGAAAAACATGGTTGGTTTGAGACATTTGAGAACATGATATATTTTATGGTCTCAAATGTATTTCATGATTTTTTTTATTTATGATTTCATGGTTTATTTATATATTTCATGATTTTTTTATATATTTTTTATGGTTTCTATATTCATGTTTTTTTAATTAAATTATGGTGTAATCCTGAAGCTCAGATTTGTAAAGTTGAAATAAATCATGGTGTATTTATTCAAAAACGTAATTGTTTTGGTTCGATTTACGTTGAAATAAATGTGTATTCATGAAAAACCTGGTTACATGGTTGATTTGACTATCCACCATATTTCGGAAAATGTGTTTCATGATAATTTTGCAGAAATAATTCATGAAAATATGGATTTTTGTGAAATTGGTCAAATGATATTCACGTAAGATTAGAATATAATACGATAAATTTACAAAAAATTATGAAATTAAGAATTTGAAAAATTCACGAAATTAAGGAGAGATAATGGTTTAGAATATATACATTAAGAATTTGAAATTTTGAAAATTCAAAATTCCCCTCATTACTATCCATTAATGATCTGATGATTTTAGGTAACTAATTACTACAATCCCACATTTTTAGGAAGCAAATATAAACATACATATAAATAAATATCTTATTAAAAAGGATAAGATAGGTAATTCACCATCTGAAAAAATAAAAACATAACTCCAAAAAATGGACGGGATGAAAACTCACGTAACATGACGAATAAGGATGAATATTTAAAAACTCCTTTGTCGGTCTTTCTTTATCAAGAAATCCATTGTCTCTATTTTAATTTTTATTTAATAAAAAAAATGCATATAGAGACTTTCACTATTCATTCCCACTCCAAATGCAAATCTCTATTTTGATCTCTAAAATCTCCCTCCACAGTTATACCTACAACTCCCTCCCACTTTCTCAGTTCCACGAATAGGTGGATATTACCTTTTTGTGACAATATATATATATATATTTTTTCGGTCAAGCAGAAATTCAAATTAGATTACGAAAGGAAGTACCACATAAGGGTTACACACAAAGTCATTAGGTCCATAGCTTAAACAAAGAACCTAGTTTTAATCCAGCACTTGCCTGATATTCAGGCTATCTCTAAGAACAAATAGCAATGGGCATATCCATAACAAAAACGAGCTCGATCATCTGTATGTTCGACTCCCATTCTAGCACGATGGTCTGCACATTGATTGGCGGATCGGTAAGTGTGCTCGATCAAGGTGTTGGTCATGGCCATGATATAGTGGGCTTCGTTAATGAGCACACTTTGCGGATGGTTGCTTAGGTTGTCTTCCTTAATCAGATTGACAGTCGTGAGTGAGTCAGATTCGATTGACACATTCTTTAGTTTCCTTTCCATAATAATCTTTAGCCCTTTGTAGATGCTCCAAATCTCTGCTCCCAGGCTTGAGGAAAAGGTTGTCATTCCGTGGAATCCCATGATCCAGTCACCCTTGTGATCTCTGAACAATCCTCTGAAGCCTCCTCTCCCATTCATTTCGTATCAGCAGCTAGGGGTGAGCAATGACCGGATTGGTCTGATTTTATAGTAATTCAATAACCAAACCATTACTTATGGATTATGAATTTAGAGAACCAAACCAACCCATAAAATTCATAAAACCAAACCAATCCAAACCATTCGAAGGCGGTTCGGTATAAAATTGAGATATCATTACTATAAACTATTTTAAGTACTTAAAATTGCATAGATAACTTAAACTAAAAGTTATATTGAAATTAATATATTAAAATCATCAAAACTCACTAACATCAACCAACTAAATAAGAATAAAATACATTAGAAAATAAGTTTCCGAGAAAAAAGAGTAGGAAATCACTTTACTAAGCCCAAACCGTGTATGTTTAGTGTAATGAAATTGTAGGAATAGGAAGTTTAGGAAATTAATATTGGAAGTGAAAGAAAAGAATAGGGTGGTGGGATAGAGTATTAGATAAGGCAATTAAGTTTATTAAGATATCTAAACAAATTATATATATGTGTATATATCACACGGTTCGGATCGGTTTGGAACCAGAACCATTAACGTAAATCCATAAACCAAACCATTTAACACGGTTTCTATTTTTTTAAACCAAGACCTAACCACATCATTAAAAAACCAAACCAAACTATTCAGATTGGATTGGTTTGGACTGGATTCACAGTTTCATGGTTATTTTGCTCACCCCTACCAGCAGCTATCCGTGTTGAGTTTGATGTTACCTGCAGTTGGATTCAACAAAGATATTAGGCATGCCTGCTGAGAGCCCATTATGAGGGATGACTTGAAAGCTTCAACAATTTCCTGGGAATAAGCAATGATATTCCTGGCACTAATACAGCTTGGTATCTCAATGTTGTCAAAACCCTTCTTTGTTTCTATCCTTCCAGATTTGCCATAAAGAAGTAATAAACATAATGTGCCACGGAATATCATAGCCATTAATATTTAAATATAAACTCTTTTTGTGACAATATTTAAATATATTCATTAATAGACTCATTGTGAAGATATGATGAGACTACATGAGCTTGGAAATATAGCTATCTAGCTGATGGTAACGAGGCTAGCAAGTGACTCAGAAACTTAGTCACAATTTGTGTACGTGAGCGAAAAAGTGTCTTCCGAAAATATTTCTGCTTGACCGACCGGGTGTTGATAAATTTAAACTAAAAACGCGTCCCAAGCGTAGGACTCTCGACCAGTGTAGCACAATAATTCCGGAAGTACCGGAGTCGAACCACAGAGACGGACGGACAGTGCTTGACTTAAAAGTGATGAATTCTAGTTTAAACTGGCTCTCAGGTAGCCACCCCTTGTTCAATTGATTGATTTACCGGCTACTAGATAACAATAATTAACTATGAATTTAAAAGAGAGTATAGCCGTGAGAACCCAGCGTCTGCAACTAGCCTAACCAATATTTACTCGGGACGCAATTATTCAATTCACTGATTTCAGAATAAAGAAAAAGGGGTTCCTAATAAATGCCCACCACCTGTCACCAGCTCTCATGCGCATTTGAAATCTGATGATGCCTGGATTTTGTTTATTAGAAAGGGGTTTTTTTTCGTATCCCAAAATTGCTGGAAAAACAAATTAATTCGTACCCGAGGTAAATTATCAGTTAAACTAGTCACAGGACGCCTTCGTCCCGCGGCCGCACCCTAGGAAACCACTCGCGCATGCTTGAAATAACAGAAAATAAAATCCTAGATCGAAACATGATCATCTATTGCAAAAGAAACGAAAAATAAAAGAACAGATCCACGCAGAACAGAGAACAATAAACAACTTTAATTAACGAAGAAACTCTAAAAGGTTACCAGAGATCCAAGCGATTGAAGAAAAATAGTGCAGGAAACTTAAGAACTGAAAAAAAACAAAACAACGTTAAGTCTAAAAGCTGCTACTAAAAAGCTGGAATGAAATCTAACCCTAACGCAGAGTTAAAACGGGGCTTTTATATTAATCCCCCTTAAAAAACAATTAAAATCCTAACATAAATCGAAATTGGACCCGCATACGACTCAAAACGCCGCCGTTTCAAAGCCAAGATAAGCTCTCGGTAGGGCTACACCAAAAATGGTATAGCGCTACCTAACCCCTTATGGAGCGTTGACTTCGTTGACCAATGCTCTGGCCGTTGCTCCTTAATGTCTAGGTAGGGCTACACCAAAAATGGTGGAGCTCTAGCCAAGCCACTGGTCTCTTCTTTGCGAATTCTACTTCAACACTTAGTCTCCACGGCCTTTCTTGCTCTCAAGCTCCAACACGGCCTTCAAGTCTCTGCAATCCAATCTTGGCGCCAAAACAACCTTATTTTCCTGAAAATTAATAAAAACACAAAAACATACCAAAGCAACGCATCAAGTGAAAAATAGGGAATAAATTAGATAACAACGTGTTAAAACTACCCTATTTAGGCACTTATATCTACGATACCGCGTGCCTATCAATTTCAAACTATTAAAATTCGAGAGAGGGGATTGAAAGAATAAGTGTAGACTGAGGATTGAGAGCGGAAACAAATTAAGAGTACGTACTACAGACAATTTATGTGACTAAGCTCACAACTAAGTACGTACTACAGACAATTTATGTGACTAAGCTCACAACTATGACCAAGAAAGATGAGGGCAAGGCTCGTGACCGATCCACTCACCCTTGTTTCAATCTCCCAAACCTTGAACTTGATTTGCATCAACGACAGTCCGGACAAATATCGTTCATCTGGGGGTAGTCGATAATTCAGGGTTATCAAGAGGAATGAGGCTGAATGAATCAAGGGAGTCATAAAAATTACATGACACTGATGATAAGTTTGAGTACAGAGGCCTGTTTCACTGGCCAAGATTGAATAGAAAAGGAACAAAGAAACATTAAGTGAACAAAAAACACAAACTTCTATCAGAAAGTGTTGTTTCTGTGAGACCGCAAGAGGTTGGTAAAACTTTGAGTTGCATCAAGAGAGGCTGCATTTCAAAGCCTATGTAATCAACCAGCAAGGTGGATGGGATTCCACATTGACCGAAGCCAAGCATATCAGTCTGTCAGAAGTATTTTGGACTTGAATCAAAGAACTCTTTCATTTCGTTGAAGATATCAACATAATGCCGTGGATCTCTTCGGCAGATTTGTCTCAAACTGCAAAGAAACAGCCATACCTTTGGCAGGATTCACGACAAGCATGAATCATGAATGTGTACAGGCTTAGAGTTTTTCTTGAAAAAATCTATAACAGGAAGCTTGTGCTGCATTAAGGAGCTCATGATGTTAATGTTCCTTTCACCTAAGCAAGCCTGAAAACTCCTGTGCAGAAATTCATGTATACAGTATCAAACATATACGATTGTTTCAGCTTTAAACCGTGCACATACGATTGTTTCAGCTTAAACCCGTGCACCAGTGGCTATTGGTGCTACATTATCTCTCAGTTTGGAGACTTACAACATGAAGTTGCTAGAGATTTAGCTCTGCTACTCATGACATGCCCGTTTAAGAGGTCCCAATGATGATCGATCAGGCAGAGAAGTGGCAGGAGGTATGATTGATCAAATCATTTGCAAATTGGTTTGTTGAGGTTTGTTGGAGTGGTATTGCCAATTTCCAATGGATAAGAACTTCTGATTCAGGTCGATCTGAGATTACAGCATAGACCATAAGTGTAGATTTGCTATATCTTCATATGGAGAACTAGTTATTTAACACCGTGATTGGTAGAACTAGCTAATAAACTAGATATCCTTATATAGAAGTAGTTAACGAAGACTTGGTTTATCTTGCTTATTGAAGTTTTGTATCCGGAAGTATCCATGCTTCATATTGGAAGCAGAATTATGGGCTCTTAGGGATGGCCTTGAACTTGCTTACAACAAGCAACTTGTTCCCTTGTGTGTGGAAATGGATGCAATGGCAGTCATTCAACTGATTACAGGCCCAAATCAACCCAGACATATGCTAAATAATCTTATACATGATTGCAGATGTTTGATGACACAGCTGGGAGTGGAGAAGATTGACCATATCTACCGCGAAGGAAACAAATGTGCTGATTTAATAGCAAATATGTCGTTTGATGATGTTTTAGACTTTCATGTTCTTGATGTTGTTCCGGTTTGTAATAATTTGCAACTTTGCGAAGACGCTAATGGGGTGGAATACCCTAGACTCTTGTATGCTTCTTAGTTTTATCTAATGTTCCTGGTTTACCAAAAAAAAAAAGAAAAAGAAAGAAAGATGAAGGTGAGGGCTCTCATGACTGATCCGCTCGCCCTTGTTTCAATCTCCCAAACCTTGAACTTGAATTGCATTAAGGACAGTCTGGACAAATATCAGAAGTATTTTGGACTTGCATCAAACGACTCTTCCATTTTTTTGAACATAGTGCCTTGGATTTCTTTGGCAGATTTTGTCTCAAACTGAAAAGAAACAGCCATACCCTTTGGCAAGCATGAATGTGTGCAAGCTTCGAGTTTTCCTTGAAAAAGTCTATAATTAACAGGAAGCTTGTGCTGCATTAAGGAACCCATGAAGCTAATGTTCCTCTCACCTAGATAGTATGGAAACTCCTACGTGACTATTTCATGACATACTAAGATATACGATTGTTTCAACTGAAACATGTGCACTCGTCGCTTTTGGTTTTGGTGACTTACAACAAGAAATCTGCAAGAGATTTAGCTTTTCTACTCATGACATGCCAATTTAAGATAGACCTCGAGGATGATCAATCAGGCAGAAGTAAGGTACATTGTGTGGTTGATCAAAACATTGGCAATTTTTTTCAGATCGGCCAAAGCATTGGCAAATCGGTAAGGTTTGTAGGCTGTAGCAGTACTGGTATTGCCAATTTCCAATGTTAAAGAGTTTCTAATTCATGTTAATCTAAGATCATGACATAGACCATGATTGCGGATTAGCTCTATCTTCAGATGGAGAAGATATTTAAGTTTCTTAACAACATAGGACTACTAATCAACTGACTTTACCATGATATGTATAATTAGTTACTAATAAACTAGTTATTGCCTTTTTAGGTAACTAGTTAACAAAGATCTGTATATTTTGCTGATTTAAATTTTCGATCTGTCCTGAAGTATCCATGCTTCTTAGGATTATGGAGTATCATAGATAGGTTAATGTGCGTAAACCTCGATTGCTAGAAATATAACCTGAGAACACGTATGTTGAATATGAAAATGATAAGATAATATTAAATTTGATCAACTTCTATCGAAAGGGCTGTTTGCTCCATAATCTGTGATTTCTTTTTCCCCGTCAATTGGGTGACACGTGGCAAGGGCATTGTGGAAAATTAAAAAAAAAAAGACTTTGATTCACCATAATTGGGTTAGTTTGAGTTAAAAGAGTGGGCTAAATATGAATATAGCTATGAAAAGCTATTAGAATTATTTACCCGTCGAGCAACTAACACGTGATATGTTTCCCTTATTAATTTGATATTTCCTGGTTCGTTTTCTCCGTCGATCACGTAACAGGTGTCAGGAGGAAAGGTATTCAGGTTACCCATGATCAAAGTGGCAGTTCTTATAAGCAAGGGGGGTAGTTTTCCAAACGTGGATGCCCCATTTTATGTGGAAGTTAACTGCCAGAATTTGGAAAGGGACTCAACTGCCACCATGGTGGGAAGATTCAAATTCAAATGGAATGAGGTCTATTTAAGAACAAATCAGTAGCAGTTTTACACACACAAACAATGTCAGACAGGCCTTTATCTTTTTCTTTTCTAGGAGTAGCTATAACTTGTAATTGTTCACCCGATTATCTAAGTCGGTTGTTCTACTTTGAAGATTAATAAAGTCCGTTTTATTATTCTTCTTCCATCAATCCATCCACTTCATTGTTTGCTTCCAGAGAAGTCCTGAAAACGGCAAGGAACCAGACTCCACTTTTCACACCCACATTCCAGCAAACCACAAAACAGATTCCCATCGATTCCCCGTCGATTGGATAGAAAACAGAAAATTAGGTAACAAGGGCCCGATTGCTTATCCTCTTTTCTTTTCTTTTTTTTTAAATCAGAAGCAACAAATTGTATTCATTGAAAAGGCATCTGGCGCTTACAATTTCCATCCAAAATAGAGAAAATGAGCTACAACCAAACCCGAGACACTAACGATATCCAATAAACACAACGAGATGAACTTGGGGTTTTGACAGACCGGTCCTCTTTTGTCATAGTCTACCCATCCAAACCCACCTCATGTTTTGCTCATTCCATATAAGCCCTGTTTTAAGTAAACTACCAAAAGTACCCCACCTCTTCGTCACTCATACGCGACCATCACCGGATCCAACCCAACTCCTACTCCTTCTCTTCTCCTTCTCACCCACCGCTACATCTACTCCTTTCCCAGCACCAGCTGCTCACACCCCAACTCCCTCACCCTCTCCAATGCCGGGAACTCCTTCTCCTTCTCCTTCCCCTTTGCCGTCGCCGTCTCCGATCCACACCCCAACCCCATCACCCGCTCCCGCCCCGGCCCTGCCGCTGTACAGCGTGGTCGCCGGAGTTCGCCTCACTTCGCACTTGGCCGTCCACGTGCGGGCTTGCTGCAAACTGTACATAGGTACCTTGAAAAATTGAAGCAGTAATTGATTGAGGTTTTTTTCTTAATTCTGAAATTCAATCGAATCGATTCGACCGTCAAGATCGACATATATACATACAAGACATACGTTTATAAACGTATATATCAATAAAAAATTGGTCTAAGGTCCACTATAGCATGTTTCTGACCCACTAGGTCCACTGATCAAATCTCTAACCCACCAAGTCCACTATTATGTATTTGGTAAGGCCTAAAGTCCACTGCATTTAAAAAGGGAAATAATGCCTGACAGATTTACCCTTCCATTCAAATCCCATCAATTTAGCCCATTATCGCTTCTAGTTTTGAAATCAAAATCCCATCAATTTAGCCCATTATCCCTTATAGTTGTGGAAATCACGCCAATCACGTTATATAACAGTCGAGGATTCTCCTTTTTCTGATACACTATATATAACGTTATTTGGCATATATAACATTATATATTCTCCTTTTTAAGAGTTACATATATTTTTCTGAACAGTCGAAGATTCTCCTTTTCTAATACAATATATATAACGTTATTGTACATATATAACATTATATATTCTCCTTTTTAAGAGTTACATATATTTTTGTAACGTTGTACAGATTTTGATATATGACTATATATTTTTTTTTGAGTTTCGCTGCACAAAAACTTTCATATAACATTATATTTTCACTTTATTGAATTGGTCCGCGCAGCGGCCTCAATGACTTGCTTCTACTAACAATAATACCCACACAAAAATGTAATACATGTGACAAAAAATAAACATATAACCTTATAACATTATACATGAGATTTTGGCATTTCTAACTCTAAAAAAAGAAAAAGAGGAGATCTCGTAACTTCTTTCCATTATATTTTCACTTTATTGAATTGGTCCGCGCAGCGGCCTCAATGACTTGGTTCTAGTAACAATAATACACACACAAAATCATTATACATGAGATTTTGTCCTTTCTAACTCTAAGAAAATAAAAAGAGGAGATCTCGTAACTTCTTTCCCTTCGCCGCCGTAGCCTTCTTCACAGTCGACTTCACAGGTAACTTAATACTCTTCACCCCTTGAACAACTGCACAAATAACAGCCTTTAACAAAATTAGTATATAACCAACATTGATATAACCATATATACTATCAATCAAATCCCTAACTTAATTCAACCATACCATAACATTATATGTTCAGGTCTGTTAGGCCGCTGCGCGGACCAATTCATATAGAGTTATGTATGGTTATGGTTTAATATTCTTTTATAGGGTTATATGGTTATAACGAGTAAGGAACAATATGGTTATATGGTTATATATTCAGATGGTCAATCCAGTTATATAACAATATATACGAATAGAAAAACATAAGGTGGAAACTAAACTGCTCAAACATAAACAACCATTAACATGGTCAATTCAGTTATATTACCATATATACGAACAGGAAAACATAAGGTGCAAACTGGACTGCTCAAACATAAACAACCACTAACATGGTCAATCCAGTTATATAACCATATATACGAACAGAAAAACATAAGGTTCAAACTGAATTTGCTTTCAAAGCATAAATAACCATTAACATGGGGTTCCTCAGGAGGTGGTGGAAGCTATAATGGCCATGGTAAGTTTTGTTTTTGATTGCGAGTATATATGGTTATATCACTGTTGGCTATATATTCGGATCAATTAAGCCGCTGCGCGGACCATTTCAATAGTCTAATTTAATTGGTTTAATAGATATATATGGTTATATTACTTTTTTTTTTTTTTTGAAATCATGCATTATAGCCACTACAACTCTAAATTTACGTTATTGAATAGGTACGCGCAGCGGCTAATGGACCTGAATATATAACCATATATATTCACAGAACAAAATGATAAAATACCATACATATTCACAAAACAAAATGACATTTATAAACAACCAACAGGAGCATATATAACGTTATATAATGTTACACAATAACATATAACAATACAATGTTATATGTTTACATCCGGGGGTGTGGGGGCGGAGCCCCCACGGCACAAAGTGCCGCAGTTCGGGGTGCGACTGCTCAACTCCGCAACCTACCCTCCAAATAAAGCAAGGGCTAGGTCGTTGAAAAGCATATTATACCGGCAAGACCGGATCGTTCCCACGAGGAAATCTTTTAAGCGTACTTGGAATAGAAGATATGAAAAATGGTTTTATAGCTTTCAAGCAGCCAACTGTGACGTTTGATTTGAATGATTAAAATTAACTTGGATTTAAAATAGACTAAGGTGGTCGAGTCAAGAGAGCTCGGTTTACCTACGATTCGGCCAATCAAACGATTCCTTTATCTAACTAAAGAGCGGACCGAAACCGTCCGGATTCCGCTAAAGGCATTGAAACTGAAGACTACTTGTAACTCGTTTCAAAGTATTAATTCGAACCGAACTCATTTAACGCAAGTGAGAGATGAAAAAGGATCGTTCGCACGCGTACGATTAATCAAGCACGTAGCATGGGCCGATAGACCTCATTGATCAAAGAGCCACCAATCCCATGATCAAATACTAGAAATCATGGGTTGAATTCATTCAATACGTTGACAACGAGCTAAAGATTAAGCGAGACCGTTTGATCGACTGATTCATAGCATAAACCTCACCCCGAGACCCTACCGGTTAACTACTCACGCATTGGGAAAAAACTAGAAATTATGCTAAGTAGAGAAAACATGATTTACCAATAATCTCGAAAATAAACTTGATTTCTATTGAGCTCCAACGTGTACCAACAACTTTAACAAACGAGATTTGATCAAACTAACAAAACTTACTTGAACTTTCAAAGGAAATGATAGCTAGAACTTGAAGAAATGACTTGAGAGCTCTTGAACTTTAAAGACTACAAATTTTGTAACGTAATACATAATGGCCATTTATGGCTTACAAAGCTATTTATAAGCCCTACAATCAGCCATTAATTGGACCAAAAGACCCCCAAAAATATCCCAAAACCAAGCCTTAAAAGGAAACTTTCCATAATTGGAAAGTTGAAAAGTCAGGAAAAATATCCTCTGGCCGAATGAAGTAATCGATACCTTCCACACAAGTAATCGATACCTTCATGCCCAAGACCATGTAATCGATACCTTCATGCCCAAGTAATCGATACCCTCAGGTCTGGAGAAATTGTGGACCAATATCGATCAAAGGTATCGATTACACTGTCTATAGCAATCGATAACATTCTACTAAGGGAGCAAGTAATCGATTACAATCATCCCTGTAATCGATACCATTGTGGCTGGAGCTGCTTGGGTCAATTTTAGGCCAAGAGTAATCGATACCTATGACTAAGGTAATCGATTACAATCTGGAAAATGGCAGGTTCAGTCTTCTACCCTTGGCATCTTGTCTTGGCACCTCTGAGTCTCTTCCGAAGCAACTTCACTTGATTTTTGGGACTTGGTGGCACACCACCTCGACCTCGGATTGCTCAATCACCCTCGAGGGCTACACTTGGCATCAAAATGAACCTCGTTTGCACGTTTCTCCTACAAAACTCAACAAATACCTTTACGTGCAATAACGAATTAAAAACGTAAATAAAACATGAATAAGCTATGATCTACGGGACTAACGCACCAAATATTACAAATATTGGGTGCTCATCACACCCCCCAACTTGAACGTTGCTAGTCCCGAGCAACAATTCAACACAAAAGTAAAACAAACAGAATCAATCCTTCCGGTTAAATACTTAACACATGCTCTAAACTTCAAGCTAGCAAGAGTTCCAAAAGCAAATTTATCAAACTCGCAACTAGCAGCTGAAAACCACGATAGAACACAAAAACATATTCTGAACAAGCTATAAAAGACCGTATCCAAGATCAAAATGGAGGATACGGTTTCAAGACAAATGCAACCGCATGCTACTAACATATCCCACAAAAAGGTGCTCGGAAACTAGGCTATGGAGAACAAAAATACCATGCCTTATATATGGAGAGCACCAAAGAACAGAATTCCATTACCACAAAGCTATAAGCTAAGATAACAAAAGAATGCATGCCATGAACTAACGTATGCACAAAGTCACCAATTGAATCAAGATGGAATAAAGGCGTACTATGAATCAACTAAGGACTTTTTTAGCATTTAATGACCTTGGTTTAATCAAAGAAATGTTAGCAAAACGGGGTGGCGGTCATATCTAGCTTGGTTTTCTACCCTTGACCGCCACCGACACAAGAAAACACCAAGTCAAAGGCCACATCTCGGCCTTACCAAAAACTTGCAAACTTACTGATTAACGTTCAACTAAACAAAGAACAAAGAAATAGACATGATAGAAGGTGGGATGTCAACCACCAAACACCCCGACCAAGTTGAGGGATTTTCTAAACCTAAAACCACCGACTCTAAAATCCACCTCACTGTCCTTCGGGAGCAGCCCCCTGTCCAATCAAAACCTCCTACTCGCTATCTGCTTCCTCAACCCTTGGGGGAGCCTCGTATTTATCAGTTGAAGTACTCTCAATGCACTGTGTATGCCAATTCAGCTCATGCTTGAGCTCCCTGACATCCCTTGCCAATTTCTTCCTCTCCTTTTTCTCCTTTCGGATGCAGTTCCAAATGGCGATATTTTGGCAACACAGCTTCCTCATTAAACTCTTTTCCGATGCCTTAGGATCAGGCACCGCCCACAAGGATTGGTCAGAAGGAACCGACGCTGATGTACTAGCTGCAGCAGCCTTGGATTGACCCTTGCTCTTCTTTAGTTCAGACTTGGTAATAATGCCAGGAGACGGTGGATCAAGCTTCTCATAGACCCCCTTTTCTATGCCTTTCTCACGCAAGAATGCCGTGATCATGCACGGGTAAGGACAACGGGCCGTGCCAAAGGTCTCCTCTTTGAAATCCACAATCTGCCATAGAATGAACTCAGCCCAATCAGCCTTGAACTCTGTGTCATGCACGAACACATACATGATCTCCGCACTCTTCTTCGAAGGCTTATTTTCCACTCCCCGAGGATACAAGTTGTAATGCACCAATTGATTGACCACCCTATAAATATCCGTGAATCCCCCCGGTTTGTGCTTGGAAGCAACCCCGACGCTTGGACGAGAGGTGTACATATCATTGATAATAGCATCCGTATCAATGGGCTCGGTTCGCGGATAATTGACTGCATTCCCCTCGGGCCTCTCGTACTTCAAATACTTGGCAATTGCGTCCGCATCTATCACAATCCGCTTATTGTTCACCTTGGATTTGATTTGTCCTTTCTCCTCCACCTCACTAGTGTCCAAGTTTTGATAGAACTCAATGACACCAGTGGCATTGTATCCTTTCAGAGCACGAGTCCAGAAACGTAACCCATGATTAGTGAGTAGGGTCATGATATCATCGCCGGCAAAGCTCCTCCTACAGATTGGCCTTTCAATTTTAAAACCCTTATATGGAATTGATAAAGCCCATTCCCTTTCAGCATCCGCCTCCATCTCCGCTGGCGTCCTACGCCTAGCCCTTTTCTCACGTCGGCCAGTTCGACTCACGGGAACTTCTTCCTCACTACTCTCCTCCATAGCATCCTGCTTTTTAACAATTTCTTCCTCTCGACGAGACGAGGAAGCTACATTCTTTCCCTTACCTCCCTTACTACTACCCGCCGCCTCCGTTGTTTTCACCATTTCAGAAGTTATCACAAAAACAGAGGAGAAACAGCAGATACCCCCAAACTTCAATTCAAAACCCACCACCTGCTATAAGAAATCAACTATCACTCAACAGAGCAGTAGCAACAACCACAAATACCCCAAAAATTCAGCCCATAATCACTACCAAATCAGCAGCCCAGCAAACCCCAGTTTCAATTTCTGATCGCAGAACCTGCTTGATTTTATCCCAACAGAGTCAATCAATGTAACAACAAAGAAATTGAAACCCAGAATTCAACAGAGTCAAGACAGCAGCAGGTATGGCACCAATTCCAGTACAAAATCCAAATGCAGCCCCGTAAATCACATGCAAACAAGGAGTTCAACCAGGAAGTCAACTCTGAGTTCGTGGTACAGTTGATCAGAACTCACTTCCATGTTCAGTTCACACAGAAAATTGTTTTCAGAAATTTCGGCCAGAAGCTTTCCTGGATTCCGGATTTTGGGGATTTAGGCTAGTGGGAATGTATTTGGCAAGTGGGGATGATAGTTTATGGTAAAGAGAATGGATCAAACAGGGTAAAAGTCGAATTCCCAAAGAGAAAAGAGAAATTTCGAACTTTACCTGTGTTCTTGAAATTTCGGACCCAGCCCTTGGAAATCCTTCAAAACGCCTGGGAAAGATGGAGAGACTAGTGATTGATGATGGAGATGGGAGATTTTAGTGGAGTTTTAGACGATTGAGAGGAGTTGGGATGGTTTTGGAGGGTTTTCGGTCGTGGGGTGGAGAAAAGAGAGGGGCGGCTGTGGAGGAAATGTAGAGAGAGAATGGAAATGGGTTTATGAATTAAAACCCGTGCCTTTAAACTCTTATAACCTGCCCTTAGACAGCAGGTAATCGCTACCCCCAAACTGAGTAATCGATACCTTTTAACTTGAGGACCCACGGATTTCAGTGTTATCGATTACCATAGCACTGAGTGATCGCTACCCTTCAGTCTGGAGAAATTGTGGACCAACACAAGGATCAGGTATCGATGACTGAGGTCATGGTTATCGATTACAATTGCTGATTTCTGCAAAAATCTGCACCTCTTCAACTCTTTTCACTCCTAAACTCTTGGAACAGATTTCAGACTCTCCAAAGCACCTCACAACACTGAACATCACTTCCCAACAACCTCCGAACATCCGGTTCCCTAAGTTAATGAACAAACAGGAAAGACCCGGACTAGGTTACAAAAAAGGACGAGGAGACACGTATGTGGTAATATCAAACAATGAATGCCTTGTATCATCTCCTAAGTACGCCATATATTCCGTGATGATTCAATAAAGACATAAAACATATTTAGGCATGACATGAGAATTTTTACCTAATCTAAGAATGTACAAGGAATAAAAGTGGGATATGGACAAAACTTGACCAAAATACCCTCAAACATAGTGAATTCCACCTTGGTCCATTCATGCAAGTTGCGATGTACAAAATTTGCATAAAACGAACTCTTGCCAAATAATCACCTAAAGAGCATGTGCCAAGTATTTAAATCCACTAATTCTGTAATAACGGAAGGATTGCAACTAAAATCGAAAAATTTTACACTAAAACGAAAAAAACAAATAAAAAGCATATATACCATATATGCCCCTCCCCCCAACTTAAAATGTGCTATGCCCTCATAGCATAGAAAACAACCGGATTGGGAGGGAAAGAACAAAAAGTTATACCTCCGGGGGAATGTCAACCCCCGTATACCGCGACCAAGTTGGCGGGTTTTTCATCACCGGCTCCGTTCATCATTCAAACAGCTTTCAAGGTCAACTCCTTCGGCTCTTGCAACAGAACCACAGCTAGTCACACAGATCATGGTCAAAGCTTTGTTGGACTGACAACCGCGACACGTAATCGCACCCATGCTGAGGGCTCCTGAATGCCTCAATCACTCGGACGTTAGATTCAAACTACCAAGGCTGGTGTGGTAGCACGTACACCATGCAAAAGACTGAAGCTCGAACTACCTACTAAGAGCCAAATGACATTAGAACCGCCCAGCTCGTGTTATCCGGGCGCCAACAGACAGAAATAGAAATAATACTTGTAAAACACCACCCGATATTCACGCAATCTCACGAGTCATACTTTTCTTCCCGTATCGCACCGCGAGGTAGGACACAGGTGGCTATACTAGACCGTCAAACATTTGTTACATCATGCCCGAAGTAAAATCTACCGCTTGACCTCGCCAAGCAATTAGGCCCAGCGTTCCCTATGATCGAAACAAAGTGAGACTAGACAGAGCCTTGCGCCAAAGCACGGGAATATCAAGTCACACCCAAAGACCTAAACTGGTCCCGATAGGGACATATCTGAAAGCATGGATCATTAACGGTAAACTACTACAAAGAGAACTAATGAAAGCCCGATACAATGATGCATTGGTGAAATCTCTTGATTATAAAATCCCAAAACACAAAAACAAGCAGAACCAAGGAAAGAACTATATACAATATGCACATTATGAACAATATGTACAAACAAAAAGAATTTAATATCAGAACTCGGAGCGTCCAAGTCACAGATGGACTCCGCCAGACAATGAAGTCCAGCGTCCCCTAAGATCGTAACTAAGTAGGCACAAGACAGAGCCAAGTGCGGTAATGGAGCACGGGAATACCAAGGCCTAACCTATGATCTATACCGCCCCCGTTGGGGCTAATCTGGTAGACGTGAGTGGTTCCCTGTGAATTACTCCTATCAGAAAGACTAATGAAAGCCCTATGTCACTGATATTAAAATTTGCCCTTCGAACCGGAGCTGGGCACACGATCCTTATTTTAGTAGCGGCGTGCGAAGCTACAAATACCCAAGTCAATGGAGGGTACCCCTTACAATGAAGTCAAGGGGCCGGGTCCGACAAACAGTTAAGTTCAGCGGTTACGCTTTCGCTCCCCGTGCAAACATAGTGTAGAACGAACTAAGAAACAAGAGCATCCGAGTAAACAGGATTGCTCAATTCCTCGTCAGGTTCGCCTACTTCAAAATGGCCTAGAAACGGTTTAAGCCGTTGGCCATTCACTTTAAAAATATTCCCATTGGATTCATTCTCAATCTCTATAGCCCCGTGAGGAGCAATAGATTTCACAACATAAGGACCCGCCCAACGGGACCTTAACTTGCCCGGAAAGAGATGCAATTTAGAGTTATACAAAAGCACCTTTTGGCCTATTTCAAAGTCTTTTCTAAGAATTTTAGTATCATGCATGGTTTTGACTTTGGTTTTATATGAGCTAGAGCGATCATAAGCACCTGACCTTATTTCCTCGAGCTCGTTGAGTTGAAGCTTCCTTTTAGCACCGGCAAGCGGCATGGAAGTATTCATCTTCTTGATCGCCCAATAAGCTTTGTGCTCCAACTCCACCGGAAGATGGCACGGCTTCCCATACACAAGCCGATACGGCGACATTCCCAGAATAGTTTTGTAAGCAGTACGGTAAGCCCACAGAGCGTCAGTCAGCCGAAGGGACCAATCTTTGCGGGTTGGATTAACCGTCTTCTCAAGAATGCCTTTAATCTCCCGATTGGCTAATTCAGCTTGGCCATTCGTTTGGGGGTGGTAGGCCGTTGACACCTTGTGCACAATAGCATATTTCCTCATCAAAGCCGCAAAGGATCGATTACAGAAATGTGTGCCTTGATCACTGATTATAGCTCTTGGCATGCCAAACCTTGCCAAAATGTAGGCCCGAAGAAACTCGACTACCACGTTGGCATCATTTGTACGAGTTGGTATTGCCTCCACCCACTTGCTCACATAGTCAACGGCCAGCAAGATATAGTGATAGCCAAAGGACGTAGGGAAGGGCCCCATGAAATCTATGCCCCAACAGTCAAAAACTTCGATGATTAAGATGGGATTTTGGGGCATCTCGTTCCGCCGGGTGATCTTGCCCAACTTTTGACACCGCTCACAAGCTCTAGTGTACTCAAACGTGTCCTTGAACAAAGATGGCCAATAGAAACCGCATTGTAGGATTTTAGCCGCGGTTTTCTTGAAAGAGAAATGGCCGCCACAAGCTTCCGTGTGACAAAAGTTCATGATGCTTCGATGCTCGGAATCCGGAACGCACCGCCGAATGATTTGATCTGGACAGTACTTAAACAAGTAGGGATCATCAAAGGAAAACCATTTCACCCGTGATAGAAACCGCTTCCTCTCTTATGACGTCCAATGTGTTGGGAGTAACCCTGTTGCCAAGTAATTGACAATGTCTGCAAACCACGGGGTGCTTGAAACACCGAAAAGTTGCTCATCCGGGAAGGTATCAATGATTGGAAGCCTAGTCGTACAATCTTCAAACTCCAACCGTGACAAGTGATCGGCCACTACGTTCTCCACTCCCTTTTTATCCTTGATTGTCAAGTCAAACTCTTGAAGCAAAAGAATCCAACGAATGAGCCTAGCTTTAGCATCTTGCTTGGTGAGCAAGTACTTGAGGGCGGCATGATCGGTGAAGATGACAATAGGTGAACCAATCAAGTAGGAGCGGAATTTGTCCAATGCAAACACTACCGCAAGCAACTCCTTCTCGGTAGTAGAATAATTCATTTGAGCATCATTCAAGGTTTTGCTTGCATAGGAAATCACACAAGGCTGCTTATCCCTTCGTTGGCCCAAAACAGCCCCAACTGCATAATCACTTGCATCGCACATAAGTTCGAACGGAAGACTCCAATCGGGACTTTGAACAATGGGCGGAGTTGTAAGACTTGCCTTAAGCTTCCGGAACGCCTCCTCACAATCATTCATCCACTCAAACGGGACATCTTTGGAGAGTAGATGGCATAGTGGCCGTGAAATGGCACTAAAATCTTTAATGAATCTCCGATAAAAACCAGCATGCTCGAGGAAGGAACGGATATCCTTGATGCACTTGGGGGTGGAGAGATTGGCAATGAGATCAATTTTTGACTTGTCAACCTCAATACCCTTTGATGACACGATATGGCCCAACACAATGCCTTGTGTTACCATGAAATGGCATTTCTCCCAATTGAGAACAAGGTTCTTCTCCTCGCATCGTTCCAACACCTTATCAAGGTTGGCTAAGCATGACTCAAAAGAGTCTCCAAAAACTGAAAAATCGTCCATAAAGACCTCGACGATCTTCTCTACCATGTCACTAAAGATACCCATCATACATCTCGAGAAAGTGCCGGGAGCATTGCACAAACCAAATGGCATGCGCCTGTAAGCAAAAGTCCCGAACGGGCATGTAAATGTTGTCTTCTCCTGATCAGCCATGGCGACCTCAATCTGATTGTACCCGGAGTAGCCATCAAGAAAACAGTAGTAGGCATGGCCAGCTACCCGCTCCAGAATTTGATCAATGAATGGAAGCGGAAAATGATCCTTCCTTGTCACCGCATTCAGCTTGCGATAATCAATACAAACACGCCACCCGGTGACAGTCCTAGTAGGTACAAGCTCATCTTGATCATTCTTCACAACCGTGACCCCCGACTTCTTAGGTACCACTTGGATAGGGCTCACCCATTTTGAGTCCGCAATCGGATAAATAATCCCCGTATCCAACAATTTCAACACTTCGGCTAGCACCACATCCTTCATGTTTGGATTTAACCGCCGTTGTGGTTGACGTGACGGCTTCACATTGTCTTCAAGGTAAATATGATGTGTGCAAAGGGTTGCAGAGATGCCTTGTATGTCCGCTATGGTCCATCTGATAGCCTTCTTGTGCCTTCTCAAAAGTGCAAGCAACGCCAACTCTTGAGGTTCCCCAAGAGCGGAAGATATCACTACCGGAAATGTTTCATTATCACCAAGATATGCATACTTCAAGGTTTCCGGTAAAACCTTCAATTCAAGCTTAGGTGGCTCAACACTAGATGGCAACGTCTTCTTCTCAACAAGCGGCAACGGCTCAAATGTAGGAACCCACGGTTCCGCCCCAAAAGCTTCCTCCTCATCAAGCATAGAGTAGAGATACTCAACCTCCGGTGAATCTAGAAAATCGGCTTCCTCGGCGGTAAGACATACCTCTAATGAATCCTTGTACAAAAGCTCATCCACATGGTCTTGAACTAGAGAATCAATACAATTAACGTCTTGGACATCATCGTCATCCCCCATTTGGCTACCCACATGAAACATATTGACCGCCATCTTCATATTCCCGAATGTCATGTTCACAAGACCCGTCCGGCAATTAATAACGGACTCCGAGGTTGCTAAAAATGGCCGTGCAAGAATAACGGGTGTCGAAGTTGGAGACGAAGACATGGGACAAGTGTCCAACACCACGAAATCCACCGGATACACGAAATTGTCAACTTGAACCAACACATCCTCCACCACGCCCTTTGGAATGCGAATACTTCTATCCGCCAATTGCAACGTGACGCGAGTTGGTTTCATCTCCCCGAGACCAAGCTCTTCATAGACCGAATATGGAAGCAAATTTACACTCGCCCCCAAATCCAACAAGGCTTGCTCAATCCGCTTGCCTCCAATTGTAACAGAAATAGTAGGACACCCCGGATCCTTGTACTTTGGCGCAATGGTCGTTTGGATGATCGAACTCACTTGTTCCGTAAGAAAGACCTTCTGTTGGATGTTGATCTTGCGCTTCTTAGTACACAAGTCCTTCAAGAATTTGGCATAAGATGGTATTTGCTTGATCGCATCCAAGAGTGAAATGTTGATCTTGACTTGTTTGAACAGCTCATAAATATCCGCATTAACCGCGGAATTTGTTGGAGCTTTCAACCTTTGAGGATAGGGAGCCGGTACGGGAGAAACTTGTGGCATGGGAGGTATGTTGTCCATTGCTTTTGGAGCTTGCTTGGGAGATTCCCCATTTGTACTTGATGACGTCGGCTCCGGAGCGGGCTTCAAAAATGTTGTTACCGGCGGATCAACTTGTGCATTATCCACCACTTTACCACTCTGCAATGTAATTATGGACTTGGCTTGCTCAGGGAAAGGCACCGAAGAGCTACCAACCAAATTTTGACCTTGAGGGTTTGCTAGAGGTTGGGCCGGAAACTTTCCTCTTTCTTGTTGCAAGAGACCAACCGAAGTAGCAAGCTTCCCCATTTGAATTTTCAAATCTCCAACAGCCTGGGTAGTTTGTTCGTTCATGGCGTTTTGCATTTGGAAGAAGGATTGCATCGAATCTTCCAAAGATCGCCTTTGAGGGGGAGGTTGGAATTGGCCTTGTGAGAATCCGGAGGGTTTAAATCCGGGAGGCCCCTGATTTTGTTGGAAACGTGGTGGCCCAAAGTTTTGAGGAGAACGCCATGTTTGAGCTTGAACCGGTAGCTGGCCTTGAAATTGTGCCCCGTCTTGAGGTTGATTCCAACAGAGTGCCGGATTTTGCCTTTGGGCGGGATTGAAAGGATTTTGATATGGCTCATACCGTTGAACAACACTCACTTCTTCCGGAGACATGCTGTTAAGAACTGTCTTGAGCACAGGGATATTAAAACACTCCCCCGTAGAATGCCCTGCCATCTCACAAATAGCACACACTTCTTCCACTTTAACAACAGACTTGACCTCATGAGCGCCTTTCAACTCCATTTTTTCCAACTTGCGGGTGAGTTGTTCCACCTTAGACTCAAGAGCATTGGTCATGGGATTAGGCTCTTCCAATGAAAATTTACCCGAGCCACCCGGGCCTTGATTTGCCATAGCCCGATCACCCACGTCAACAACGTTCCAAGATTGATTCTTGACCGCCAATTGTTCCAAATAATCCCAAGCATCCCCAGCCATTTTGTCTAGGAAATCACCATCTACCATCGTATCAATGAGTTGATAGCTTGCTTGGGAACAACCGTTCCAAAAATGACTGATCAATTGAGGCTTGTCAAGACCATGATGTGGAAGCGAAGCAACCAGATCTTTGAACCTCTCCCAACACTTGTAGAACGTTTCCCCCTCCTTTTGCTTGAAATTCTGAATTTGCTCTTTGAGAAACTTCGTTCGATAGACAGGGAAAAACTTCTTATGAAATTCAGCTTTGACAGCAGCCCAATCACGCAGAGACTGAGGTTTGAGAGATGTGAACCATTGTTTCGCATTGTCCTTGATGGAGAAAGGAA
The DNA here is from genome assembly GCA_025413875.1 of Rhododendron molle. Classification (NCBI taxonomy): domain Eukaryota; kingdom Viridiplantae; phylum Streptophyta; class Magnoliopsida; order Ericales; family Ericaceae; genus Rhododendron; species Rhododendron molle. The sequence continues at coordinate 30,530,591 of CM046399.1, forward strand.
ATAACCTCAACCGTGCATTCTCCACTTTAGCAGCATCCGAAGTGAAAGTGCTAATGAGATCTTCAAAATCACGAATGTGATCATATATGCTCTCACGGTCCAGCCCGTGGAATTGTGGCAGAAGATTGTGATAGCCATACTTAAAATCAAACGAATTTGCATTAGTAGTAGCAGGGAGAACTATGGGGGATTGTTGAACCGGACTCCCCGGATTCAAAATATCCCTCAAAGTCCTCACTGGTGGTTGATCAGCCATTCTCTTTTTAGGGCGGCGGCCTCTCGGACGTGAAGGAGATTTTAATCTCGGACGTCTATAAGCCGCCAAAGGAGGAGATCTTCCTCTAGGGCTGCCCTCAGGCGATAATGAATGATAAAGTCTATTAGAGGTTGAACTCCGATAGAAATCAGTCATGCACTACCACTCAAAAGAGAATTGATGAAAGTTGCAACCACAAAATAAACTAACAAACGTCTAACTAAAACTTGATTATGTACAAGTAAAAAGGAAACAAGTTATAACCATGCTAGTTTCGTTACACCTCAAGTTGATAGGAAAATCGGTTAGAGGTTTCCACTAGAATGAGTACAAATTGCGTGAAGTAAAATAAACGGGATACTTACAGCGGTTTGTCGAACCTCCAAATAAGCGAAAATAAGATATTCCCCGGCAACAGCGCCAAAATTTGCTCAACTCCGCAACCTACCCTCCAAATAAAGCAAGGGCTAGGTCGTTGAAAAGCATATTATACCGGCAAGACCGGATCGTTCCCACGAGGAAATCTTTTAAGCGTACTTGGAATAGAAGATATGAAAAATGGTTTTATAGCTTTCAAGCAGCCAACTGTGACGTTTGATTTGAATGATTAAAATTAACTTGGATTTAAAATAGACTAAGGTGGTCGAGTCAAGAGAGCTCGGTTTACCTACGATTCGGCCAATCAAACGATTCCTTTATCTAACTAAAGAGCGGACCGAAACCGTCCGGATTCCGCTAAAGGCATTGAAACTGAAGACTACTTGTAACTCGTTTTCAAAGTATTAATTCAAACTGAACTCATTTAACGCAAGTGAGAGACGAAAAAGGATCGTTCGCACGCGTACGATTAATCAAGCACGTAGCATGGGCCGATAGACCTCATTGATCAAAGAGGCCACCAATCCCATGATCAAATACTAGAAATCATGGGTTGAATTCATTCAATACGTTGACAACGAGCTAAAGATTAAGCGAGACCGTTTGATCGACTGATTCATAGCATAAACCTCACCCCGAGACCCTACCGGTTAACTACTCACGCATTGGGAAAAAACTAGAAATTATGCTAAGTAGAGAAAACATGATTTACCAATAATCTCGAAAATAAACTTGATTTCTATTGAGCTCCAACGTGTACCAACAACTTTAACAAACGAGATTTGATCAAACTAACAAAACTTACTTGAACTTTCAAAGGAAATGATAGCTAGAACTTGAAGAAATGACTTGAGAGCTCTTGAACTTTAAAGACTACAAATTTTGTAACGTAATACATAATGGCCATTTATGGCTTACAAAGCTATTTATAAGCCCTACAATCAGCCATTAATTGGACCAAAAGACCCCCAAAAATATCCCAAAACCAAGCCTTAAAAGGAAACTTTCCATAATTGGAAAGTTGAAAAGTCAGGAAAAATATCCTCTGGCCGAATGAAGTAATCGATACCTTCCACACAAGTAATCGATACCTTCATGCCCAAGACCATGTAATCGATACCTTCATGCCCAAGTAATCGATACCCTCAGGTCTGGAGAAATTGTGGACCAATATCGATCAAAGGTATCGATTACACTGTCTATAGCAATCGATAACATTCTACTAAGGGAGCAAGTAATCGATTACAATCATCCCTGTAATCGATACCATTGTGGCTGGAGCTGCTTGGGTCAATTTTAGGCCAAGAGTAATCGATACCTATGACTAAGGTAATCGATTACAATCTGAAAAATGGCAGGTTCAGTCTTCTACCCTTGGCATCTTGTCTTGGCACCTCTGAGTCTCTTCCGAAGCAACTTCACTTGATTTTTGGGACTTGGTGGCACACCACCTCGACCTCGGATTGCTCAATCACCCTCGAGGGCTACACTTGGCATCAAAATGAACCTCGTTTGCACGTTTCTCCTACAAAACTCAACAAATACCTTTACGTGCAATAACGAATTAAAAACGTAAATAAAACATGAATAAGCTATGATCTACGGGACTAACGCACCAAATATTACAAATATTGGGTGCTCATCACACCCCCCAACTTGAACGTTGCTAGTCCCGAGCAACAATTCAACACAAAAGTAAAACAAACAGAATCAATCCTTCCGGTTAAATACTTAACACATGCTCTAAACTTCAAGCTAGCAAGAGTTCCAAAAGCAAATTTATCAAACTCGCAACTAGCAGCTGAAAACCACGATAGAACACAAGTGCTAAGCATATTCCGAACAAGCTATAAAAAAACCGTATCCAAGATCAAAATGGAGGATACGGTTTCAAGACAAATGCAACCGCATGCTACTAACATATCCCACAAAGATCGACGAGGACGAAGATCGACGATGAAGAAGGGCTGACGCCGAAGAAGGGAGAAGGCCAACGACCATTAACAAGGGCTGACGCCGAAGAAGCCGACGAGGACGAAGATCGACGACGAAGAAGGGCCAACGACAATGAAGCCCGACGATGACGAAGAACGCCGACGAAGACGAAGAACGCCGATGACAAAGAAGGCCGACGAGTCTCGTTCTTGGACGAAGATCGCTGACGAATCTCGTTCGAGGGGCAGTGGTTTCTCGGACGAAGAACGGCGACGAGTCTCGTTCGTAATGAGAAATCGTCTATTGGTTCTGGTTCATCTGGAAAGAGGGGTGGGGGGGAGGGGGGGGAGGGGGGGAGTGGGGAAGGGTTTTATAATGGGATGAAATATGAGATCTGTTTGAAATGGAGGAAGAAACGGGACATGGAGGAAAAAACGGGATAGATTCTAAAACGCACATGGAGGAAAAAACGGGATAGATTTTTTTTTGAAAGAAGGGGTATATTAGACTAACCAGGGTTATTATATCCTTACTAATAAGTTAGTGGACCTAGGGGGTTATAGAATTTAAAAGTGGACTTAGTGGGTTTTGAAAGTGGTATAGTGGACTTGGGAAAAATTCTCCCATATATCAACGGTCTGTGAGTCTCTCCATTTCTGATTTGTATATTCAATCGAATCAATTTTGTTTTCTTCTGCATTTGTCTTGTTTGATTGATAATGGAATTCTATGGTGTTAATGCCACTGAAAGCAAAATAGAATTTGGGTGTGAAAGGGTAGTTGGAATGTGAATTAATCAATCATTTGTCTTGTTTGTTTGTGTAATTTGGGGGTGTGAATTCTGCATATGCGTGTGTAAATTTTGGATTTGGAGTTGTGAATATGTAGATCGGGCTATTTTAAGGTGTGAAATTCTGCAAATGGATGTGAATTCTGGAGGTGTAAATTCACTTACCAAAGAATTCACACCCAGAATTCACACCAACAATTTACCTACAATTCACACCAAGAATCTACCCAAAATTCACACCAACATTTCTCATGCAGACCTTAATCGGAAATACGAATGGCTGATTAGAAAAAAAAAACAACATAAATTCTAGATTGAGATCTTAGAAAGCTCAATACAGTCGCCAAGAATGTTATACTTTTAGTTTTTTTTTTTGTCATTTTTAGCTTACTTTATTAAATATCAGGTTGATTTACAGGTGTGAATTGTGTATTTTTTGGTGTAAATTGATATGTGAATTTAGGGACTTGAATTCTGTAAAAGTATGTGAATTTTGCAAATGGTGTACTCGGGTCAAATTCACACACTCAAGATTCACACCAATAATTTATCCAGAATTTTGAGGGCGTGAATAGTTCTAAGGGGTGTGAATTCTTGCAAAGGAGTGTCAATTCGGGGGTGTGAATTCTTGCAAATGGGTGTGAATTCTGCAAAGGGGAATGAATAGTAAAAATGAGATGTGAATTCTGTAAAGGGGTGTGAATTCTTGGGGTGTGAATTCTGGTGGGTGTGAATTCTGTGAGGTGTGAATTCTGTGAGGGGTGTGAATTCTAGGAGTGTTGAAAAGTAACAAGGGTAAAATAGTAAAAACATCTTTAAAAAGGGGTTTGCATGGAATTCCAAGGAAAAAAAGGGGCCGGCCTTGAATTTCCCGGATGAACTTATGTCTAAAACCTAAACGCGATCGAGCCTCAAAACTCTATCCACACAGACAATGAAATTCGGCACTAGCGGATGTTAGAGATTTAGAACCTAAGTCGCCTCCGGGTAGCGCAAAACCAAATCGATCAGCGATATAAGTTAAAACCGATGGAAATCCCAACCGTGAATTTGCTGTCCCGATTGCTTATCCTTCCTTTGCTCCAGATGACAAAACTACCACACAACGTTCCGTTGCTAGGTGGGGTTTCCGGGAAACGACTGCTTACGTCCCGAGTTATGAGACAATATGGGCTAAACTAATTTAGATTCATCAAGAAGAGAACGGTTTGAAACTATTTTACAGCTATTTTTTTTTCCTTCGTTTCTTTTTTTTTTTCCATACGAGTTTTTTTCCATACCAAAAACCCGCGTATCCAAAGACTCTTCCACTCAGTTTCACTATAACATCCCCGGAGCGAACCAATTCTCACTCCAATCGTTATGGCTCCACTTCTTATTTGACGTAGACCGTTCTATCCACTCAACTCCGTACTGGAAAGTCGTTTCATGTCTGAAAGTATGAAAGGGCTGACGGGGCATCACTTTAACTTGAGCTGCTAGGGCCATTAACCTTCCCACGTATGTTGCAAATGATTCATTGGGTAACTAAGGTTTACTGGTCAAGTAAAGACTCCAACAATTCATTCTTTAGGGCAAGTGGGCGCGACATCGATATTGTAGCACGACTGCTTGATTAACTTAATTGTCGGCCAACCTAGCGAATGTTGAAACTAAATCAAATAAATATAAATCTAAGTATAAGGATTCTTTATGACGCGTTACCGAATAAATGGGTATGAGAGTTGTCCTGATTTTTCCGAAAATAAAAAAAATTGGAATAATGATGAGAGCTATCCTGATTATTCCAAAAATAACGTAAATTGGAATAATGATGAGAGCTATCCTGATTATTCCGAAAATGAACAAAATTGAAATAATTATGAGAGCTATCCTGATTATTCCGAAAATGAACAACATTGGAATAATGACGAGAGCCACCCCAAAATAAATTAATTTTTGAATCAACAAATTATCTTTTCCTTCACATTTATGAATGTTTCTATAGATGAAGGGGCCACACCCCCTAAATTAATTCAATCAACAAATTACTTTTTTTCTATCACTTTTATGAATGTTTTTATATATGAGAGGGCCACACCCCATAAGTTAATGTAATCAACAAATTACACGAATGTTTCTATAAATAAGGAGCCACAACAAGAATAAATTAATTCAATTAACAAATTACCTTTTTTGTCACACCTATTAGTGGTCTCTCTCTCTCTCTCTCTCTCTCTCTCTCTCTCTCTCTCTCTCTCTCTCTCTCTCTCTCTCTCTCTCTCTCTCTCTCTCTTTTTATTTTTTTATGTTTTTCTTGATAAGGGGCCACATCGAAAGTAAATTCCATCAACAAATTTCTTTCCTTTTTTTTTGGAAATGATATTGGCACTCCAAAAATTGATGCAGACACTCCAAAAAATAAAGAAAAGTGGCTTTGGAGGTACACTGATTTGGAGTGCCTGCATCAATTTTTGGAGTGCCAATATCATTTCCTTTTTTTTTTTTTTTTTGAAGATTTTTTGGAGTGCCAATATCATGTTCAAACGAGCGTTTTGAATTCTGGTTATATTACTCCATGTACAAACTAGGGAAACACTTTCATAGATTCTGGTTACAATCCAAAAAATCAAAATATAATCTAAAAAATAATTTTCTCCCAAACAGTACTCTCTTAGCGGGGAACAAGGAGGTTTGCTTCCATGAATATGAAAAAGAGCAATGCTACCTACTCAATTTTAAAAGACAACTCCAGGCATAACTACGTCCGAAGCTGTTCGATGCACATGAGTCAACATGCATCTAACGGTTCTGGACGCAATTGTGTCCGGAGTTGTGTTCTAAAATTGTTCGTAAACTTTTGTATGAAAATGGCCCAAGGATAAGTTGTAAACAAAATATAATCTTATACTAGAAGGGATCCAAACAAAACAGTCCCTATTGGCCTTTTTGTCTTTTTGAAAGGGGAAAAAGAACAAAAACAGAGATCATTGGAGAAAAGGTTCAGCCCATTTGATTATTCAAAGTGAAGGACAAACAGAACCGACAAGCTTTTTTTGCCCCGGATATGAAGGAAGATCCCCCGTCTAAAGAATAAAGACAGTACTGATGAAGATAAGTGAGATGTGGTTAAGTGGTTGTGATAAAACAAAGTGTTTTGGGAAGATGATTGGGGAGGATAAAGTGATTAAGGAAATAACAATGACTCTCTCTTTTTCGAGAAGCCATTTATCAAAGACCGTAGTGCAAAGAATAAAGACAGTACTGATGAAGATGAGTGAGATGTGGTTAAGTGATTGTGATAAAACAAAAGTGTTTCGGGAAGATGATTGGGGAGGATAAAGTGATTAAGGAAATAACAATGACTCACTTTTTCGAGAAGCCATTTATCAAGGACCGTAGTGCAAAAACGATAACGAGTAAAACAAGCCCACCGAGATAAAATAGGTTTGTAAGTGGAAGGGGAAGAATAAGAGGCCAAGATTGATGTCATTTTCTTGACCCGAACGACAGATATGCACCCTGTACATCACGTCTATTGTGGTTGGTTCATTATTCTCTCTTTGAAAGCAGAAGTCTTCATTAGTTCGAGGTCTCATGGAGGAGGTTTTCGACTCCCGTTGTAACTAATAACAACTAACTCCTAATGTTTCATCGTTTAACATAAAATAAAACACGCACGTACACTCTCAAATTTTATGGAGGATGCTTGAATCAAGCATGTTTTTTTTAACTCAGCGGCAGAGAATCGGTCGAGTATTAATTGCGTGCCAAGGACAATATTTTTTAGCGATTAAACGTAGTAGTCTATCTGCATATCTATCAAATACATGCATATATAAAGAGAGAGAACTAGTTCCAGTGGTAAGGACATTCATGGTGGGTCACCCCAAGTGGGGATTTTGATTCTTATCCCACTCCTTTCCGAATTTTATAAATCTTAGTACTCCGTATTACTTTAATTATGAAATTAAGGTAGCTTTTATTTTCTTACTTTCTCTGCCAAATTAAAGAAAATTCTCGATCCGCTATCCATGTGTCTTCTTTATTGATGGTAGCTTGAATGTTCATTAGTTTAAAACCCCTTATTAGCAAGGAGTATCTAAAACCCATTTGGGTCCACCTCGCGCGGTATGGATCCTACTAAATTCTATTTGATAAAATTCCATTTTCCAACACATACAACGACTACGTACGAATAAAAATTGGAATTTAAAGCAAAACATGAAGAGAAAATTCAGTAGGACTTTGACACTTCGGCAAAGATATGTGCACTTTTGTTTGGTTCACAAAAGACATGCCTTAATCGTTATCTCTTTCCGATAATCCATTAAGCACCAACAATCCTATGTAACTTTATACGGACAATATTTTGTATTTGGACCTTAGCGTGAGTTGAATATTAACCAATTGATAATCAGCTGTTTCGATCTCAACTTTCATCAATTTTTGAGAAACAAAAAACCTCTAAAAAACGCTTCGTGAATTTGGCACTTAGAAGTGGAGATGCCTGCAGATTTATCAAATTCCACCCTTGTAATTTCACTTTGACCCCGTGCGTTTTCCTTTTTTCAAGTGTTGGCAGGTCCAAATTGAAAAAAACCAGACCGAAGTATAATTTTAGTCAATCTATAGGGTGAGAAAGCTATTGTTAGCTGTATAGAGTTGGAGATGGCAAATCCACTTTTCTTGTCTCCTACTTATCCTTGTGGACAACCTGTATTGGGCCTCATAAAAAATATACCTGTAGAGACTTAATGGGCTTCGTTGGATTTGACTGTGCTCTATTGCAAAATTTGGTTATATATATATAGCAGCCTTCTCTTTTATATGTCTTTTTTGGACTCCTCATATTGAGATTGCACGAGCTTGGAAATCTAGCTATCTAGCCGATGGTAATGAGGCTAGCAAGTGACTCAATGCGCTGCGCGAGTGAGAAAATTTCTTTTCGAAAACATTCCCAACTAGGAGTAGTAAAATTGGAGAGATTGGTGATCAAAAGCGTGGGCGTAAAGTGAGGATTTAGAGCTGAAACAAAGAGTACTACTGACAAATTATGTGACTAAGCTCACTACTATGACAGAGAAAGATGAAGGCTAGGGCTCTCATAACCGATCCGCTTGCCCTTGTTTCAATCTCCCAAACCTTGAACTTGATTTGCATCAAGGACAGTCCGGACGAATACAGTTCACCTGTGGGGCTCGATATTTCAGGGATACATATCAAGAGGAATGAGGCTTGATGAATGGAGTCATAGAACTCAAGCTGCAACATTATTTCAAACACCATTACCAGCAACATTACATAGCACTGACAAGAGGTTGGTGAACCCTTTGAGTTGCTTCAAGAGAGGCTGCATTTTAAAACCCATATAATCGACCAACAAGGTGGAGGGGTTTCCAAATTGACCGAAGCCAAGCATATATATCAAAGGTATTTTGGACTAGCATCAATGATCAAACGACTCTTCCATATTTTTGAACGTAGTGCCGTGGATCTTTGTTGGAAAGTGACTAGAATTCATGTATTAAGTCATTTAGGCTTATTTCACTAGAATTTCTATTCTAAGTTGTTTTAAGCTTATTTGACTAGAATTTCTATAAATAGGGACCTTTGGGGTTGGGGGGGGGGGGGGCTTAGTGTGTGTGGGTTTTGTTCTTTTCGTTATTGGGGCTTGATATTAGGGTTTTGTGTTGTCACTTTGGGTTCTACCAAGGGTTTGTTCTTCCTTTGAGGTCACACCAACGATTTGTCCCTAAATATCGTTGGGTGTTTCTTTAAGAGTTACAGATATAGTCGGTTCTTTGTATTCTCTTCACGTTCATAGTGAGTCATTCTCGCTCTTCTCCCGTGGAATACGTTCTTACTTTGTGCTTGAACGGAACGTGAATCATGTCTCGCTCTTCTCCCGTGGAATACGTTCTTACTCTGTACTTGAGCGAAATCACGTATATCTTTATGTCTTTATTTTGATCGCGTGTTGGTTTGTTTATCCTCTGCATCATGGGTGGCATAACTATATCTTAGAAGATTTGTTTTTTGTTTTTTTTTTTTAGAAGATTTGTCTCAAGCCCTTTGGCAGGATTCATGACAAGCATGAAGGTGTGCTGGCTTGGAGTTTTCCTTGAAAAAATCTATGACAGGAAGCTTGTGCTGCATTAAGGAACCCATTAAGCTAATTAATATTGTTCCTCTCACCTAGCGAGTCTGGAAACTCCTGCCAGAAAATTTCAGGATATACCTACTAACATACACGATTGTTTCAGCTTAAACCTGTGCGCTCGTGCTTTTGGTGCAACATTATCTTTCAATTTGGAGACTTACAACAGGAAGTCTGCTAGAGATTTCTACTCATGAAATGCCAGTTTAAGATACACCCCGAGGATGATCAATCAGGTAGAAAAGTAAGGCGTATGTTGTGTGGTTGCATGATCAAAACATTGGATTTTTTTATTTTTTATTTTAATCAGCCAAAGCGTTGGCAAACCGGTGAGGTTTGTGGCAGTACTGATTAGTATAATTTTTATATTGGTTTGGCTTTCTTGTATTGTGATTGTTGCTATAAAAATTGTTAAGGGATAATGAGTTAACCCAACCCACCATCCCGTAAGGGATACGTTGTGTGGTTGATCAAAACATTGGCCATTTTTTTCTGATCGGCCAAAGCATTGGCAAATCGGTAAGGTTTGTAGCAGTACTGGTATTGCCAATTTCCAATGTTAAAGAGAAAATCTAAGAACATGACATAGACCAAATGTTGTGTAAACTGATAGGTAGTGTGTATACCTCTATTGCTAGGATTATAACCTGAGAACCCAAATGTTGAATATAAAAATGATAAGATAATATCAACTTCTATAAAAAGGGCCCGATTGCTTATCCTTTTTCCTTTGCTCCAGATGACAAAACTACCTTACAACGTTCTAATGGGCTAGCTAATTTAGATTGCATACATCCTTGAGTTATGAGACAATATGGGCTAGCTAATTTAGATTCAAGAGAACGGTTAATTTGGAACTAGTTAAAGAGAAACCTCTTCTTTTTTTTTTTTTTTTTTCTTCTTCTTTTCTTTTTTTTTTTCCTAAGCGGAGAAACCCCATGGTTGGATTATTTTTGATAACAAAGTACCACCCAAAAGGAAACAACGCGGTATGGATTCAATGCCTGAAACTAATTTTTAGCTTCTAACTTCTATAAAGAGAGGCCGATTAAAAAAAATGAAATTTCTATAAAGAGAGAGCACTGCAGATGTTCCATAGAGCAAATAATCTAGCACTTGTTACATCTAAATTTTCTTAATCTGCTAATGAGAGTTCAAAATCTGAAAGTTGAGTCGTTGAAGTAGTGAAAGACAGGATAAAGAATGCCAGAAGCAACAACTAAAGGTTCAGTCTGATCTCGGTTTCCCAGAGTCATGCAAATCTCAATTGCAGAGAGCGAAGGAAACCAAAAGTAGGTTATAGAATCCTCGATCATAGTAAGATCAAAAGCAATTTCCAACTACGTACGTAAACTTATCCGCCAAGTAAGCGATGAAATAGAGTTTTTTCATATGGGAAACTTCTATTTGGATGTATGCCTTGGTTTGTGATTGATAACTCCAAAGGATCTAGTACTCCTATTGCAATTTAGTACTACTGATCACAAAAGTCCAATCAGGCACTTCTTGAGCACACTTTCTCAAATTCTATATATATACTTCTTGAGCACACTCACCAAAAGTCTTATCATCTCTATGATGCGTTTACTTCAAAGTTTCTTCTCTCTCCCTTTTTCATTTTTAATTTCCCTACATATATATATATATATATCTATTAGCACACAAACAAAGAAGTAGTGGTATCTATGACTATATATAGGCATTAAGCGCATCACCTCCCAGACTTTTCGAAATGATCAATTTACCTCCTCGTGGTTTTGGACTAAAGTGCTATGCTAACCGTTAACGGCAGGCGTGAAAATGATTGTGATACCCCTCTGCCTTCTCTATCAACATATAGCTAAGTTGAGAACAATTACTTTTCCGATATTCAAAAACAGACTGGACAAAAATTGTTAATTTTTTGCTTTTGTGATGACCCGAATTTTAACTCCTAAAATTTGAATTGTAGTTTCCAAATTTCTTTTTAAATTTCTGTCATTGCATTCTCTCGTGTGATATACACCAACACTCTCTCTCTTCCTCTACAAGTGAAATAAAACCCAGAGAATGAGGAAGAGCAACAAGGCAGCCATGCATGGAAGAGCAACCCATAGATCGGAGGCGGATCCGTACTTTGCCCTTGAATATATATATTTACAGTTATTTTACTTAGTCATCCATCCTTTATTTGTACTTAATTTTTAGTAAATAGGAAAGACTATGTTTATTTGTGCAACAAGTAGTATTTGAATATATATTTACAGTTATTTTACATAAGTCATCCATCCTTTATATTTGACTAGTTCACTTCATGATCGTAAGCTAATAATAGTGACATTAGACGGTGGCCTGCCTTGATTAGAACTTTTGTCTTCATTGGTAGCAAGTAGCACAAGTGTTTTTTTTATCCGCCAAATAGCACAAGTTGCAACCCCACTTTATTTACAAACACGAGAATTTGAACTGATCAAAGTCTTTGTTTATACTTAAGTCATTAGTAATATCCAGCCAATGGCTATGTAACCTTCAATGACTGATTGGCGTACCACGTCCAAGTATTAGGAGAAATATGCACTCCGGGTAGAAGAGACAATTCCAACTCATTTTTTTGAACCCGTTCATATCTGTCCACTTAAAATTCAACTCAATCCGTCTTTCATATTGTATAATGGGTTGATATGAGTTGAACACATACTAACCCATATTTACATGGGTTTAGGTGGGTTAAAAATAAGTTCAATATGGATTGAAATTAAAAATCAATGACCGGCCCGCAGCATGTTGATTCCCCAGTCAGTCGTTTTGGTTTTTCAACTACTCCCTCTGGCGTGGATAAAAAAAAAAAAAAAAACTTATCCCTCTGACAGATATGAAAATTTATGTTCTTTTTTAGGATTAAAAAAGTAAGACATTTTCAATTTTTTTTATTTCTTAATTTTGTGTCAAACTTTTGTGATTTATTGATTCAGCTTGACGAGAGGAATAAAAAAGGTAAAAAAATTATAATCGAAACTCATAATTTTTTTCAGAAAGACAAAAATAAGTAAAAAAGACTGTCTATTTGACTTAATTTTTTTGTTATTCAAAAAATTAGGAGTTCGACCATAGTTTTTCATTTTTTCTATTTCTCTTGTTGAGATGAATTAATAAGTCACAAAAATTTGATGCAAAAATAATAAATGCGAATTTTTTTAAATAAAGACAAAAAAAAAAATCGACTTTACTTTTTTATCCAAAACTAGCCTATATACTCTTTCGATTTCATTTGGTCTTCACCGATATTTGAACAAACTCTGCGCTTTCTTTTCATTTCACTACAACAAAAATGGTCTATCGCGACGAAACGATTTCATCACCGAAACAACACAATTTGGCATGTGATTACACACACAAAATCAAGAAATTCTGGAAGACAAAATTTGGCATATGATCAAAATTCACATGTACGTGTTGTGGGGATTGAAAAAAAAAAACCCAGAGAATAGCACACAAATTCCCTCATTCAACAGTTGGAATGCATTTGAAAGGGAAAAATGGTGTGACGACATCGTACATGGTACGGGTCAGGGAGTCGAGTTGATTTTGAGTAGTATTTGAAAGGAGGGGAAAACGAGGACGGGGGAGAAGAGAGGGGGGAGAAAAAAGGAAAAAAAAAAAAGAAAGAAAGAAAGGAAAACGGGTCGGGACGGGCGGGTTTGGGTTTTGCTCGACCCATATTCGACCCGACCCGTTCCAACCCGTTTACTATTTGACCCATATTTGACCCGTAACCTGTTTCAACCCGCCTATTTGCCACCTCTAATTCCGGGTAATTTCCGATCATAAATACCTAGCACTTTATTTTTGACCGATCATAAATACCTCTAATAGTGCATACCGGATAATTTTGGGATAAAATTTCTTTGTACCTAACACTTTTGATAATATATATCAAAGAATGTAGTAGGATCTCGGGTTAAGGTCCGAGTCAGGTCAGAGCAGGTGTATGTTCGGTAAAACACTACACAAACGGAATACGTATCATTTAATTGACTACTTATACAAATATGTAATCAAGGGAAAATTATTTACTAATATTTTTTTAATAAATTTAAGATTATCAAAAATCGAATTGTCTGTTTAATGTATGCATGAAACAAATGCGGTCCCTGCAAAAGGAAAAGAGTTCTACCACGAAAGATTCTCTCTATTATTTGTGGTGTTGCTTTTGTTGGAATGTATTAGATGCCTGCGAGGTATTGTTGAGGATTCTTAGCTATTATTGATTGCGATATGTTAGATAATTTGTAATCATAAATTCACTCTCCTAATGAGAAATAAATGTATTTGCTTTGCAATTATTATTGATCGTGCGGGCAAAAAATTATAACTCAAGAATAAATACATGACTCGATACGATAACAAAAATCTTATTTTTTTTTTGTCCTTTTTGAATTGTTTTCAACTTTGATTCATATTTTACTTATTCAATTTTAGATGTCGAGACGAATTCGAAGAATTAGATATTTTCATAAAAACATTAGGAAAAATTTCCCTAACCACGAAAAGAAGTTACAGTAGCTTAGAGCATCTACAACAGTTAGGCAATTTTTTAGCAAAAAATGGCCAAAAATGCAGGTAAACAATGCACAATTTTCTTTTAACTATCCATATCTATCACCACTCCAACAATACTGTAGTATCTATCTATCTAATAAAACAGAAGGGTTGTCCTATGTGGCACCTTTTGTCCTAGGTGGCATCCACCACGCACATGCACACACGTTCACACATGCCGGCACACACGTTCACTGTTCACACATCAAAAATGTGATTAAAAAATTAAGTGCTCCATTTTTCAATCTGGTTGAACTGGTGCGTAGTGCCGTAGACATGGGCAAACACTAATTATACATATTTCCTATTGAAGTAGTATTTGTTTTGTCTTTAACCGATCAGAGGGTTATACATATTTCCTATTGAAGTAGTATTTGTTTTGTCTTTAACCGATCAGAGAGAGAGAGAGAGAGTAAGGCTTGTGAACAGTAACCAGGTAAATGTGGCAAGGTACTGTTCACAAAGCTAGTTTACCAAGGCTTTTAACTGCTGCGCACTACACATTTCCCAAGGCAAATAGCTAAGATTCCTTTTTTGCTAGTCTGCCGCACCTGCTCTTTAAAAAAAAAAAAAGACTAATCTAGTCCGAAATTCCTCTAACTCAAGTTGAGAAGAATCACCACTTGATATTTAATTAATACATTCATCTTCCATATCTATTTTGACTTATTCATTGATTCATTTTATATAGACCCCACATAATTTTTTTGATTTTTTTTTGCCATTCGATTGTTAATCTTAATTTACTCTATGCTAACAGACTTGGGGAAGAGATGGATACTTACGAGAATCAAACTCTGCCCATATGCGTGAGACTATAAGGGAGGCAGGCACCAACAGCATTCCACTCCACTTGCAACCCCACATAAATTCATAAGAAGTCAATGGTTTTCACAGTCCTAGGATTGAGCAAAATTCGTTGAAATCTTGGTGCATTCCACTCCACTTGCAACCCCACATAAATTCATAAGAAGTCAATGGTTTTCACAGTCCTAGGATTGAGCAAAATTCGTTGAAATCTTCAAAGGGGGAGATTGATTGTTTTTTTTTTATATAATAATAATAATAAACATTGTATACATTAATGGAGAGTCAGAGGAAATTTATTCGGTTAACAACCGAAGAAGATTTCATGTCTCTCCATAAATTTGAATCGCTGACTTTCCCCTTGGAAGCCAATGGATGCTACTAGATGAGCTAAGAGTCATATTACTTTAAGAGTGATGTTGATTGGACTCTGATAGTGGATGGCGAGTTTGAATTTGTTTGTTTGCGAAAATTTCTGAGAACAGATTATGAGATTCTAACTTCTAAAAATTTTCAGTAGAGTGGCAGGCACCAACTGCACTCCACTCCACTTGCGACTCCACGTAAATTCATAAGAAGTCAACGGTTTTCACAATCCTAGGATTGAGCAAAATTCGTTGAAATCTTCAAAGGGGGAGATTTGATGGGTTTTTTTTATTATAATAATAATAATAAACAGTGTATACATTAATGGAGAGTCAGAGGAAATTTATTGGGTTAACAACCAAAGAAGATTTCACGTCTCTCCATAAACTCGAAACTCTGACTTTCCCCTTCGAAGTCAATGGATACTACTAGATGAGCTAAAAGCCATATTACCTTAAGAGTGATGTTGATTGGGCTCTGATAGTGGATGACAAGTTTGAATTTATCTGTTTGCGAAAATTTCTGAGAACAGATTATGAGATTCTGACTTTTAAAAATTTTTAGTAGAGTAGCAGGCACCAACTGCACTCCATTCCACTCGCGACCCCACATAAATTCATAAGAAGTCAATGGTTTTCACAATCCTAGGATTGAACCAAATTCGTTGAAATCTTCAAAGGGGGAGATTGATTGTTTTATTTATTTATTTTTTATAATCATAATAATAAACATTGTATACATTAATGGAGAGTCAAAGGAAATTTATTGTGTTAACGACCAAAGAAGATTTCACGTCTCTCCATAAACTCGAATCGCTGACTTTCCCCTTGGAAGTCAATGGATACTACTAGATGAGCTAAAAGCCATATTGCTTTAAGAGTGATGTTGATTGGGCTCTGATAGTGGATGGTGAGTTTGAATTTATCTGTTTGCGAAAATTTTTGAGAGCAAATTATGAGATTCTGACTTCTAAAAATTTTTAGTAGAGTGGCAGGCACCAACTGCACTCCACTTCACTTGTGACCTCACATAAATTCATAAGAAGTCAATGGTTTTCACAATCCTAAGATTGAGCAAAATTCGTTGAAATCTTCAAAGGGAATTGGGCTGCCTTAAGATTGATGTTTTTTTAAAAAAATAAAATAATAATAAACATTATATACATTAATGGAGAGTCTGAGGAAATTTATTGGGTTACTAACCAAAGAAGATTTCACGTCTCTCCATAAACTCGAATCGCTGACTTTCCCCTTGGAAGCCAATGGATACTACTAGATGAGCTAAGAGCCATATTGCTTTAAGAGTGATGTTGATTGGGCTCTGATAGTGGATGGCGAGTTTGAATTTATCTGTTTGCAAAAATTTCTAAGAGCAGATTATGAGATTCTGACTTCTAAAAATTTTCAGTAGAGTGTTTGTTGCAGATTCTAGAAGCAGGTTCTAAAAATCACCAGTTTTTTTTAAAGCTTTTTCAAGGCCCAAAACCTGATTTTAGAAGCTATGATTTGATACGTTAACAAATGCTGAGAAACAAACACTCTTCGAGCGTATTTGCAATAACTGTGGATACAGATTTATCTTCAGATTCTGCCGCAGCTTTTAGATTCTGGCTTTTAGTAGAAGTTGAGAAACATGTTTGTTGTAGCTGCGAGATTATGAGAATTTCATTACTTTTTTGAGAACTTGTGTGGTAGAATCTCAAAAGCTACTCAAAACCAGCTTTAAGATTTTGAGAATTTTATTCATTTTTCAGCTTTTCAAAATCTATAGAATCTGAGAATACGTTATCTAGAATTTTTAACAAACACTCTAAACTGAATTTGAAAAGCTAGTCTGAAAATTTGCAAAAAAAAAATTCTCACAAACACGCACTTCATAGCTTCTCCAGAATTTAAATACTATAATATGAAGCAAAATCACCAATATAAAAATCTAAGAAAAAGTTATCGCAAAACACGCTTGTCACACTTTAGCGCACATATATTGAGCCGCATATCAAAATTTAACCGGAGGAGTTCCTTTCCAAAGATGAAGAGTATAAATAGCCATGTAATGCCCAGTGATGCTTCTCATTCGTTGGTTCAACTATCTTTTGTGTAGCCATATAATTTCCACACCACTGATCGCAGATATCAGGCCAGACAAAGCCTTAAGCATGGGTAAATTTTCTCGTCTAAGGCCTTTCTTTGTATGCGATGTGGCCAATTTTGTGTACCTAGTGAAAGTGACAAGTGTCTAACAAGATTTCAGGATTTTATGTTTTAGTATTTTTTATTGACGGGTGTATTTTTTCAGGAACAGGCAATGAATGTTTTGAGACTCACCTCATTGAAGGAGATGGCACGTTGGATGTTGGCGAATTTGACGACTTTCTGGAGAAGGTGAATCTGGCTGAATGTGGGCTTAACTATGCTGTAGTCTCCATCATGGGGCCACAAAGTAGTGGTATGATCCACTACTCTCCTCTTGTCATTTACACTACGAGTCTTCTATGTTCAGTCATGCGCATTTTGCTTTGTCATTGTGCAATAGTATAAAAATGTTGTTTCCACGAACGCTCCCTCAACTATTCACTTTTCTCATGCACATCCCCTCAACTCTAAAAAAAGTGCCCAAATTGACCCTCATCTATAAATGGTACCCAACAGGAACCTTCTATTACATGGTCGTCCGTTGCTAGCTAGGGCAATATTATTGGTTTGGCCATTTTTCAGATGAAAATACCATTAAACACCACTATGTATATATACTACTGCCTATTGGTGCTCATAACACCAGCATATACATACCATTTTATACATATCACTGGTCCTCATAACACCACTATATACATACCATTTTATATATCACTGGTGTTCATAACACTATACACAGGATAGAGAGATGGTTGAGGTGTTATGATCGAACACTAGCAATATATGGTGGTGTTCCAGGGCATTTTTGTCTAACAAATGGCCAAACCAGTGATAGTGGCCCTAGCAACAAACAGTCATGCAACATAAGGGTTCCAGTTAGGTAAAGTTTATAGTTGAGGGGGTCAATTTGGCGCTTTTAAAGTTGAGGGGGTGTGCATGAGAAAGTGAATAGATGATGGGGTATCCGTGGAATTCAACCTAAAAATATTGATTCTCTTGTAGCGAGCAATAGCCTTCCATGTCATATCGATTCATGTATGGGAAAAAAATGAATTATTGTGTGAATATTAGAAACATGTTCAAGATTGATTTATTCTCCCACGATCCCCGGCTCCTGAAGAAGGCAGTGTGTTTGTTGCTCCAGCATTTTCGTTCATGGCATACACTGCTTGTTTATATTTCGCATTAGGTATGCTTTACTTAGCTGATTTTGATGATTACTTTAATGACTACAACAGGGAAGAGCACTCTATTAAATCATTTGTTTGGGTCCAACTTTGAGATGTTGAATGGACTTCAGAGAAGGCATGTGCTTTTTTAGCTTTAGTTTATGGACACATTTGCTTTGAGCAGCCATCATAACGTAACGAGATCCCTTTTTTTTTGGTCCAGGGGTAAAACAACTAAAGGTATTTGGTTGGCGAGATGTGTTGGCATTGAACCCTGCACTCTTGTAATGGATGTGGAGGGTTGTGATGGGCGAGAACGAGGAGAGGTACATTTATGGAACTTAGGGCTGATAATTACTACGTGACTTGATGATTAGCACCCCTCTCGCTGGTTTCCTATTGCCATTATATGTTGCTTTAGTTTATTGGACTTTTCAGAGAAGATAAGTGCATACGTCATGCATAACAATGTACTCCATTTGTTCCAAATTGTTGGCTCCTTTTGGAGAATCCAAGTTTTTAAGGAGACATGCAATAAATGCATTCACACTTAAAAAGATACATTGATTTCCAACAATGCCCTTACATTTCAACTTGGGAATGAAACCATTGTTATTGGTAAAAGGACTATTTTGGAAGATTGAATACATTTTTTTTTTTTTTTGACTTTTCAAAGAGGACAAACAATTTGAAACCTCTCAAAATTGTACAGGGACGAGGAATTTGGAACGGAGGGAGTATTAATTATATACTATTTAGTAGTGTGTTTGCAAGTGCATGTAAATGTGCATGTCTTTACATTTACCGTGAGTGATGCATGTAAATTGCCGTAGCTGTTGCTATTCGTTTCTATTTTTCTGAAGGTCATGATGACGCTTTGAGTTGCATATGCAGTTGCTTTGTTGCTTGTTGAATTTACACGGAGTGATGCCCCCAAGGAATATAGAGTGCCTCCCTCACATGGACTAAGAGCATCTACAACCCATGCTCTATTCCTCCATTTGAGAGTATGGAACTCCTCCAACTCATCCTCTCAAGCCTTCTCTATTTGAGAGGATGGGATTTAATCCTTCATATTTAGAGGATGGGAGAAAATATGGAGAATCCCCTCTATAACACTATTCACCTTTTAAAATGGTATTTGTATCCTTAGAGCATGTCCAACCCATGCTCTATTCCTCCATTTGAGAGTATGAAACTCCTCCAACCCATCCTCTTAAGCCTCCTCTATTTTAGAGAGAAAAATAGAGGATTTGTGGTTGGAGTAAATAGGAATAGTGATTTCATCCAAAATCACTTTATGAATAAAATAGAGTATTTTGATACTCTCAAATAGAATATTGGATTGGAGATGCTCTAAACAGTATCTTCAGCATCATGATTGAAGAACTAGATTCGAAAGCTTAAGTTGGACGGTTGTAGAAACTCAATTGTAGCTTTCAATGAATTCAATTGGATTGGGTGTTTTGTCGATAAAGGTCGGGGGCTATAATTTAACTGGACAAAGAATGTACTCTCTCCGTCTCTTTTTAAGTGTCCTGCTTCGTAACTCCAACTTATTAAGGAGACATTATTATTACACATTTCATATCAACTTTTATCTTCATTTTTCCTACTTACCCTCTATAGAGACATCATCATTACACTTTTACTTACTAACTTTTCATAATGGAATCTACTTTTAAGGACAAAATGGAAAATGCACAAACTTTTACCCACTAACTTTACAAAATAGACATTTATTAAGGGACAGCCCAAAATGAAATCCTGAACTCTAAAAAAGGGACGGAAAGAGTAATACGTATGTTTGTAGCATTTTGTTCTGTTGAAGCAATCTTAGAAAAATGACTTTTAATAGTATAGATCCATGGTTTAAGTTTGTGTCTTGGTTAACTCCTTAAACTATAATAGTTGACTTGGGTTGTCGATGTTGGATTTGGATTTCAATCATTGAATGCAGTGACTTGTAAACATATATTTGACTTTTATTTTGTCAAAATTGACAGGAATTCCCTAGCTAACTGTTCTTCATCCATTTTTTATTTTCCTTTAATGTACGTCCTATTTCAGGATGATACTGCATTTGAAAGGCGGAGTGGCCTTTTTGCATTTGCTGTTTCCCATATAGTGCTAATAAATATGTAAGTTCTATTTACGTAATCTAACAAGGTGCATCATATGCACTCCTTTTAAACTGATTTTCTAGGATACTCTACAATTTATACCTTTACTTTTCTCGATTTTTTTTTTTTTTTTGGTTATTTAGGGTTTCCAATAGTGTTGGTCTTGAGCACGGTGCAAGTAAGCCTCTTTTGAAACATGTCTTCCGGGTATGTCTCATGTCTTTCCTTTGTAGAGGCACTTACTTTGAATTACATCCACCCCACAATTGTTTAACATTATGATGGTACTTGTACAGGGCATATTGCGATTGTCTACTAGTCCATGTAAAACAACTTTGATGTTTGTGATACGTGACATAGTACGGGTATGTTTCGTCTTGCTTTTTTTTTGTTTTTATCTTGTAGCTCTACATTGCAAATTCTTTTACTTAGTGTTTGCTAATCTCTTAATTGATCTAACATGTTGTTTAGTTTAATTGAAGCTTAATAGGGCATGCACTTGACCTTTTTTTTCTCCTTTGTGTTTTTCTAATTTGTGTGTGTAGACGACACCCTTGAAACATTTAGATCCTATTCTGCGGGAAGATATTAACAAGGTGATGTACTTGGTTTTCCTTCTAAATTTTTATGCGCACAGTCACTTCTCTAATTATTTATTTGTTGCAGTTATGGGACTCCATCCCTAAGCCAGAACGTCACAAGAGAACTCCCTTGAGTACATTTTTTAATGTAAGATGTCACTGTTCCTCTCAAGCCTAAAAAAAAAAGACTATCTTAGGCTTGTCTATGCAGCGTTTAGAAGGATGAGTTTGCAAGTACATAAATTCATGTGTGAGTACTAATATTATTTCCAGGTGGAAGTTGTGGGGCTTCCTAATTATGTGGAGAGGGAAGAGGAGTTTAAAGAGCAGGTAAGTACACGTATAAAATGCCGCACTGGTGTAAATTAAACCTACTTATGTATGTTCATAGCAGCCAGGGCAATATGTTTTTTCTTAGCTATTATTTTAGTTGGTTAGTAATGATTGGGTCGCAGCCTTTTCTGCTAAACGAACAGTGGTATATAAGTTCGTGTTTTGTGTGTTGAAGGTGAAAATTTTAAGGCAGCGATTCAATCATTCCATAGCACCTGGTGGGCTTGCTGGAGATAGCCGACAGACAATTCTTGGTTCAAACTTTTCTCTCAGTGTACAAGAGATCTGGAAAACTATTAAGGAGGACAGGGAGCTTGACCTTCCTAAGCACGAGGTAATGCCCTCAAAGTCTACTCTAGGTGTACTGCTATTTGCATAACTTTAGAGGTTGGTGTTATATACGGGGTTATTGTGTAGGTTATGATTGCTAATATACGCTGTGGGGAAATCGCTGACAAGATGCTTAAGGACTTTGTTGCAAATAAGGTACCTGCATTTGCTTTTGAAGTGGATTTGTGGAGATAACCATTTAACGGTACCATTTGTAATGACCAAGCTGGATGCAAAATATTATAGGAGAGGCGTCAATTAGAAGAGGATGCACAAACCAATCCAGCAACGGGCTTCGGGAAGAAGTATAATTCAATAATCAACTCTTATTTGCATGGGTAAGTACCTAACCTCTCATCAGTGAATTTCGTTTCCAGTGTCTTAGCAGCAGAATAGTGATTGGTGTTCATGTTGCGTAAGGTTTATCAAGACTCTAAGAGATTGAAAAAGCTTACTAAATCTAGATGTAGGGGTTCGATTTATTGGGATCTTGACCGTAGCTCTGGTTAGGTTCCTTCTTTCGTTGTTCCGTGCTTCTACCGCTGGGCCTGCAACAAGTCACTAGGGCTAGAGTAGCCCAGTGACTCTCCGACGATCAAGTTAGGTCTCAGGGGGAATGCGTAGGTCTAGGGTTAGAGTAGAATGACAAACCTCTTCCAGGTGAGTATCCCCTTTATTTATAGACCTAGGTTTACCTGGCCTCCAAGCCAGCACGTGGAAGGCACGCTCTTGTAACCGCCTCGGGTGACGTCATACATGACGAAAGGAATGAAACAGTTACGGAGCACATGGCTAGACCTGATCCCAATGATTACGCCTGCTGCACGATCCTCATGGGTCCCATCTGGCGTAACTGCTTCTCTTAAGAGGCTTCGGGGACGCAGGAACAGATGTGATGCTACCGATAGCCCCGAAGCAACTGATGGCATACCACCGAAGGGTAAACCGAGCTGAACACCAAGGGCAGCTTGTATCGAGCTGCGGACTAGGCCCTTATCAGACATCGGTTCACACCATTTGGCCCCATCACCTAGCTAGTAACCAAGGCCACCACACTAGACCTCGTTTGTCCTCGTTTACATGGGATCTGTAACTTTTGTGTTAAGAGAAATTTTTTGGTGCAAATTGGATATAGTGCACGTTGTACCCAGGAGCCCATTCGAGCAGAAGGAAAGAGGAGAGAGAGTGCTCGGCTGGCACCCAATTTGCACCCAAATACTTCTCCTGTGTTACAGGTTTTGCTCAAACAAAACAAGGACGCTAGCTTGACACTTTGATAAGGATGCTAGTGTTGGTTGTCTAAACTTAATCAAGTATTCTACAACCACACCTACTAACACACTCATTTACACACCCACACTCACAAGGGTGTGGGCTCTACACTATTATCACATGCCTTAAAAGGTCTTGGAACCGTCCTAGGAATAACACACCGATGATAGAGCTAGGCCAATTGTGTTGTTTGGCTGAGAGACACAAGTAGATATAAGAGTAAGGAAAGAGGGCCAGTAGAGTTGGATTAGATCAGTGCAGGGCCGGCCCAAGCGTGAAGCCGGAGGTGCGATCACTTTAGGCCTCCGGAACTTAGAGCTCCGCTTTCCATATTATATGTGTATATATTAAATATATGAGTTGTTCCGAATTTTTGCTTATGATGTGTTCTGGCAGTGGTGGTGCATGCTATCTTAGTAAACCAAAAGGTCGCTGATTCAAATCCCAGTGGTGCTTTTTGGCAAACTGATTTTCTTTCTTATATTCCCCTTGGATCAAGGTCTAGGTAATGTGTCTTGATAAGTTTTGATTTTATTTTCCTTTGGTTTATTTTAATTTTACTTTTAACTTTTATATCAAATTCACAAATAAAACACTACTGACTAAAAATAAACCAAAATAATTCACTTTCACTCAACCAGCATTGATAACACAAAAAAAAAAAATTGTAATAATTAATTCTCTCATTGTTAAAAATAAAATTCTTACAATTAAAGTTAATACCATGATTAGTTAGAGAAAACGTTGAGCGGTACTTTGTTAGTTCATTATGTTTGAATCATATTCTTTCTAAGGGTATAAATTTTTTAAAATTTATTTTAATTAAATTACAAAGCTAAATACCAATGTTTAATCTTTTTACTTCATATTACCACCTGTATTGAATTTTTTTTGTTATAAGATCCAAGGACCCATTTTAAAATTTGCTTTAGGCCTCCAAAATATTAGGTCTGGCCCTGGATGGCTGGATCGGTGATTCAATTGGGCAATTGCAAAGTAGGTTTGAGTTTGTGTTTGAGGTCCAATTAGTGTGTATAAATATGTGTATGTGTAGTAATGTGTGGGATAAGTGAGAGAAAAGAGCAGAAAGAGAAGAGAGCTCGGGGCCCTCCCAAGGGTTTTTCCCGACCAGTGTAATGTGTGTAGTGAGTGAGAGGTGGGTCTGTGAGGTGAGTGATTATGTAATTTTTTGTTTAAAGATGAATAAAAGTAGTTTGATTTGTGTGAACTATCTCTATACCCACCAACAATAAGTAAGGATGGAATCGGGGGGTCTAGTGGCGGTAGTGCCGCGACAAGAATTTTAGAAAATGCAATTAGTATATGTAGGAAAAAAAATTATGTCCAACTTATATACTCTCGCCATCACTAAATTTTTTCCTTATTTTTTTGTTATATACTAGTTCTAAATCCTCTATTTTTTGTTTCAAGAAAGAAGACCCAAAAAAAAGTATTCCAAAACTAAATTTAATGGGCTAAAGTGAAATAATATAAAAAAAATTGAGGTGTAATTAAGAAAAAAAAACTCCACACTTCAACCCTTAAACAACTCAACCTAAAATATTAAACAAGTTAACCTAAATTAATTGGACTACTAGACAGCAGTGCTATAACCTAAATAGGAGTACTCGCAGTAGTGTTATATTAGTATATCGGATTCCTTTTCTATTTACGATTCTCGTTTTCAAATTTCCGACGGCGGCACTGTTTGGATTTCTTGTTTAGTGTACTGGTGGACTTTCGAAACATTAAAAAACCATTTATTGTCTGGCGTATGTATGAATTTCTCAAACTTCATAAGAAAAAGGTTAGTTTTCTTCAATTTTTTAATATTCAATTGAAGTTAGAAGTTTTGGCAAGTTTCTTGATCACATACATCGAGAAGGACATATCTAAAAGTTTTGACGTCGATTCTATCGATGCTTTAAATGACAAGGAAGAGTGTCAAACACAATTCAAGATGTCTCACTTTAATAGATAGATTAAATTAAAGTTGGTCTTTTTTCGTACTTCATGTGCAAATGACAAACATTATTTAAGTTTATGTTATGTTATTTTAATTTTTTTTCTAGAGTCGATGACTTTTAATATTATAATGCATCTTTTTTATTTTTTTTAGTATACAATTCGCCACTGCTAGGGTAAAATCCTTGTTTTGTCTCTGATAGTAAGTCCTGTGCTATGCTTGTCGCTAGTCATATAAGTGTATATTTTCATGCTTTAATGACAAATGGAGTGAAGTACCTTTTTTATAACATCATATATACTAGTGTGTAAAACACCTTTATCCGACAACATATATTGAAGTACGGGAAAATTAAATCATTAATAATGTCTGTACTATTTGATATGAACCACTTTTACGTATGCGCACTTGCACCCGCACCTGACACAAAGCGAACGTAATGTCCATGTAATATTATGTTTTATCATCTAGCGTTGTGTTCTTGAGTAATATCCTTCTTGATAAGTGTTGTTAACAGACAGTTCCCTCAGGGTTGCAAAATGGACCATAACACACTTGCTTGTCAGCCCACATTAATTGTTTGTTTCTTTTGCAAGTTTTATTTTCGCTCAATCTGTGTCTAGAAATTTTTGCTTACTTTGGAGTAGTTTATTTTTACATGCACATATTTTACACTATCCAATCTAACTCAAATTCGTAATTCTACGCTTTCTAGCAATACTTTTATCTTCCACCAACTTTGGGATTAGCCTTAAATCATCATGTTTGTGTTTTCTGTTTTGATTCGGATTCTCTGTCATAACATACAAATCTCATGATACGTCTTCAGAATAAAATACCCAGAAGTTTTAGTCTTATAAAACTGGGGAGAAATATGTCTTCTTTGTGAACTTTATTCTCAGTATTCTTAGAATCAACAGAACCTTAGCAATATTCATTTTACATTTTGCCACTTGAATTGATCTGCTTCTACGTGCTTCCATTAAACTGAATGCATTCCTTTTTGCAGGTACGATAAGGATACTGAATATTATGATGAAGGTGTTAGGTCTGAAAAGAGGAAGCACTTGAAAGAGAAAATGATGCTAGTAAGCCTCCTGATGTCTGTTTAAAGTTTTGGATTTTTATGCCATTAAATGTGCTATAGGTGATGAACGTATCACATTCACAACACGGCACAGCTGAAAGATAGTAGGAACTTAGGATCTGTGCTCAATATCCAATCAAAAGGTACATAAAACTGAGATCAATAAATCATCTTTTTTTTTTTTTTTTTGCTCGGCAAAAGGAAATTTTATTAAGCTCAAAATGATACAACGAGGGGGAAGGCTGAGGAGCATAAGTGCTCAAACTCAACCGGGGGAGGGGAAAACGTAAATCATCCAACACGAAGTTGAATGATAAACGCCAAAGCAAATTACAACTTTAGCAACCGGATACCATCTAAAAAAATTTTGAAATCCTCCACTGAGTACATCCTAATGTTGAATTTAACTTTGATCCACATAGCCACCCTGAACTTAATTATATCCACCACCTCCTCTGAGGTTATAGCTGCATTCTTAAAGATACACCCATTCCGCATCACCCAAATGGACCAGATTGTTGCAAAGAAACACACTTCCCACATATGTTTTTCCAAGTTGCGATAACTATTATCGAACCACCAACCCATGAGACCCGCGACTGAGGATGGGCAGACCCAATTGGTGTGCCACCAATCCAAGATATGCGACCAAACAAACCAAGAAAAATGGCAGTGAAGAAATAGATGGTTGGGGGTTTCCAGATGCATAGAGCAAAAGGGGCACAAGTGATCATTCACGGCAATATTCCTGCTCATAAGAACAGACCTTGTGGGCAACCTCTCCTGAATAGCCTTCCATGCCAAAATTTCGACTTTAGGGGGCATAAGTTCTTCCACACAGAGCCCAGAATTGAGTTTCTATCCAAAGTCTGCAATTCCCATTGTTCGTACACCGACCTTACCGTGAAGTTCTTATTCTGCGTCCATCGCCATTGCATAGAGTCAGGCTTGGACGGATCCATATGATAAGATTGCAATCTTAATTTCAAATTCGTTAGCATCACCTTCTCCCTGTCACGCAAATCTCTTCTAAAATCCAACTCCCAATTTCCGTTTCCTCTGCCTGCCCAGATGTTACTGATCACCTCATCCTGTTGAGTAGATAGCAAAAACAGCCTAGGAAAAGCTTCTTTGAGAGTTTGGGGGCCTAACCATTTGTGGTTCCAAAAATATGTATTCTGACCCGAAAATACATGTATTTCGAAACCCTCTTGCACAATTCCTCCTATGCTTGACCCAAGATCACCAATTGAACAAATATCTTTCCACAAGGTGGAAACTGACCCTCTCACTGGGCAGTTTGGCAGCCAACTCCTCTGATCTAATTTATATTTATCACGCACCACTCTCACCCATAGGGAGTTGTTGTCTTTGTTGAATCTCCACCACCATTTAGCAAGCAATGCTAAGTTTTGTTGCAACAGTCTTTTCACCCCTAGGCCACCAGCCTCTTTCTTTTTTGCTATACTCTCCCATTTAACCAAATGCAACTTCTTCTTATCGATAGTATCACCCCAAAAGAATTGACGCTGCAGTTTTTCCAATTTTTTCGCCACTGCCACCGGCATCTTGAAAATCGACATAAAGTATACTGGTAGGTTGGTCATGTTGGAATTAATCTGATTGAGGTTTCTAGTATGGTATCCGAGTCTAGCATTGCTAGTAATCGGCCAGTTAAGTTTCAATTCACTTAACAAACCATGGTTGAGCAGTCTTAGGATCAAAAGAGAATAATTTCCCGAGTTGCTGTGCGGAACAACAAAGTATGAACACAATCGCGTTTCTCCATTTTGAGATACTTAGCATCTGATAACTTGACACCTAGAACTTGCACAGTAGCATGAACAAGAGATATTGCACTTCAAGAAGGATATAAGTAGATGCTATTTTTGGTCCAATGGTGCATGTGACATGCCCTACTTATACCACATTCTTGTGTTCTGTAATTTCATCAAAAACTCGCTCCCCTATTAAGCTCACAGTTGGGGAGGACTTTTTCTGTCACGACACGAATTTGAAGGGTAAAATACGTGACATGGCCTGTGATTTAAAAATCACCATAGGCCTTGATATCAACAACCATAAAATTTTATTCTAAAAACTCCCAGGTCTATAAATTAAAACATATTACAACAGAGCTTATTAGCGTCCGAACCCAATGCAAACTTTGAACTACAGTAAGTAAAATATGTCAATGTGGCCAACACACACGTGCCACTTATCATCACATTCTTTTTTTATTTAGCCATAACTACTGAAATCTTCCACATATAATGATAACCTTCTTTGACCCTGAATACCTGAAAAGGTTTTATGAAAACACAAAACCAATTCAATAAATTACGATATACAAAGGTTACATAAGAACATGGGATAATTTAAATAAAGCATGCAAAGCGTAAACAATTACCGTAAAACGTGGCATAAACATAAACCATGGTATAATCAAAATAAAGCATCTCGTAGTCATAAAATCAACAATATTTGTTAGCAACTCTCTGGCTCAAATCCGTAATGGGCGAAATACCGGCGGTAGCATGGGGAGCGACCCTAGAGCAAAACAAGGGAAATGATATCAAATCCAAGGGAATACCCGGCAGTATCCATCGATAGGCGCCAAGAGCAACTCACTGCCCATAATAACTCACTGCCCACATGAAAGTCGCTGCCTAGATATTGCCACAAAACTTTTCATTTTCTTTTTAAAATTAATCCCATGTTCCTTTAAAAATTTCTTTTCGCAAAAAGTCGTGCTTAATATGCACTATGTCCAAAACGTCTATTTTTAATATATTCGAGGATAACATTTTATAAAAACAAACATAAATAATTCGAAAGAATTATGTAGCCAGAGTATATTCATAACTCACCTTGCCTCCGAAGCACAAATTACCGTACCAACAACCACTGATTAGTTAACGGAACCTGTTAACAATTTACACTCGCGTTAATTTATTGATTATTAACTAATTCCTTACTTACCAATTAACATTAGCTTAACTATAATGATTTATTCCTAAAACTATTTTGTCATTATTACTATCATTATTTTACTCCTTCTCTTTTTATTCTTATATAATAACATATCATACTTACTTATTTAAATAATATATACTCATTCTATATTATTATCTTATTAAAATTATATACTTATACAGTAATACAGTTAATATACATACATATGCAATAAAAAAAAAAAACAAAAAGATCTATTAACGGGGGAGAAAAATTCCGGAAAAGAGAGGGAGTGCTCGGGAGGAAGAGGGAAAGGCATTGGAGCCACGCGGGTTGGTCTCGGGACGGCCCAGAGATGGGTCCTTATGGCAGAGATGCACGATGGTGGTGGGTGTGTGAGCCGTGGTCGTGGTGGTAATGGGCCATTACAACTACCAGAATTTTACCCTAGCAGTGGCGAAATATATACTAAAAAAATCTAACGGTGGCAAGACTATATAAGTTGGGCATAATTTATTTTTACATATAATAATTGCATTTTCTAAAATTCTTGACGTGGCGGTTGCCTCCACTAGACCGCCTGTGGTCCCATCCTTGGTAATGGCGATGCTCGGGCGGTGGCGCAAGGTGGTGGGTGGTGTACTGTGGTGATGGTGAACCGAAAATGTTGGTGATGTACAGTGATGGCTCGGATGGTGGTGTAGGCAGAGAGCTATAGAAGTGAGAGTAAAACAAAATTAACTCTCGTGTGTGGAAGTGTCGCGGCGGCGGCGGCTTTTGGGTGCAAGCCGTGAAGTAGAAATTAGAAAGAAATGGGACAAAGAAGGAAAGAAAAGGAAAAATGAGACAGAAGAGAAAAAGATGGGATGGTGATGGCAGTAGGTGTCATGGCATACAGTCAACATTGGGTTAGAAGAAGTGGGCAAAGAAGTCAAAATAGTCACTCTCCTTTCCAGCAACTTGGAATCCATCCGGTTGTGCCAGTACTCATTAACGAGTGCTTGGTATATGAAGCTATATATAGACATATAATTTTCCTTAGTCTACTTCTTTTTCTTTTACAGCCGTGAGAGTGGAAGAGAGTGTGGTGTTTACCGGGGTGTAACGACTCGCCGGTGAGGTGGTCGGAAATGGAGTGTGTCGCCGGAGTAGTAAAGTGCAAGGTGGGTGTTCGGCGTGGTGGCTGTGGTGTAAGGTGAGAGTCGTGAGAGAAGCGAGAGGGGGAGTAGTACCATAGAATTGGGTAAGGAGTTTAGTGCAGTGTATTGCCATGAATGAGACCTCCTATTAAATAGGGCAAAAATAGACATACGTGGCCTTATCAACACCATAAAAATTTTGTTCTTATCTCTTGCCCAAATCTAGAACCTTCATTGACTTGTAGCATAGACTTACAATTGACTTGGGAGGAGGACATCTACGTAGCTAGTCCGTATGCAGTTCTCATTTGGTTACGTAGCCTGGTTTTCGTTCTTCAAAAAATTCCAAAAATTATCGTAAGCAACTAAAATTTATTTCAAATCTGGCTATGGTGTCATAACTAAAATAAAATTTGGGTTATCACATTTTCATTTTAGCTTCTTATCTCTGGAGACTCTTGATTCCACCAGGTCATATTAAATATGTATCTTTGATGTCATTTGGCGTGCCTTCGTTTTTTACCAATGCATGTTCTCATGATTTTTCAGTTTGTTCAATCGGCCCTCCAACGCATTTTAGCACAGATAGGGTCAAGAACTCTGAAGGAATTCGAGGAAGCGTTTCTTAATGCTGTAGAAAAAAGGACAGATGTTAAAGTAGCTGCTGATAATTGCAAAAAGGCTTGCATGAAGTCATTTGATGATAGATGTGCAGGTACAATAACAAATGTCATGATGCCAATAGTGATTGTGAAACAAAAACCATTCTATTTACAGGTTTTAGAGTTGTTTATTACTATCTGATTTGGTATCTGTTAAATAAATACTTACTAATTAAGGTAGTGTATCTTATGCTACTTTATTAATGCCACTTGAAAAAAAAAAAAAAAGGGAGTAACGATACGACATACTCGGTGGAAATGAAAATGTACGTGACTTGACACAAACACTACTACAATAATCGTAAAAGATAACAGTTTAAAAGTGTCATTAAACGTGAAAGATGACAGTTTTGAAACTGTCATCTATGGAGCTGTCATTAAAAGTTTAGATTTATTATGACAATAAAAAACTATCATTAAACATATAAGATGACAGTTTAAATCTGTCATCTTTTTGATAAAAGATGATAGTTTTAATCCGTCATCTTTAATCGCAAAGATGACGGATTTAAACTGTCATCTTATTTGTTCTCCATTCAAGAAAAAAAAAACCAATTCTATTTCGAATGCGTGGCACCCACGTGCCTCTCGCATGGCCACCCAGTGGCATTTGTGTGTCGCCTACTTAGCACTTGTGCGACCAACAAATATTTGCTTGCCCCAGGACTTGGACTCAAGAACTTAAGTTCTTCGCGCGCATGTTACACTGAGCTGGCACGCTTATTGTTAACAAAAGACAAACAAAAATATGTATACTATATTTTCGAAAATTTTAAGATGAGCACTTTTAATGTCAGTTTTGGATGAAACTGTCATCGTAGACATTGAAAGTATGAGATGACAGTTTTAAACTATCATCTTATATGTTTTTATGACGCTTTTTGACTGTCATCTTTTATGATCAACTGCAATGTCAGTTCTAATTAAAACTGTCATTAAAAGGGCTTAGTTTCAATGTCGCTTTTAAGGAAAACTGTCATTAAAAGGTTTCCCATATGGGCTTCCGGAAGCGCCATGTTTTAATGTCAGTTTTAAGCAAAAACTGACATTAAAGAAAAAGATAATAATGTCACTTTTATTCTAAACCGTCATCTTATATCGCAAAGATGACAGTTTGTAAGATGGACTGTCATCAAAAGTCTACCATCATATTTTCGATGACAATTTTACAAAAACTGTCATTGTTTCAAGTTTTTAAGTGTCATCTTTTAAGGTTTTTGTAGTAGTGAAATTAGGGCTTGGCTGCAGTATACATACTTCTCCTTCTGTTTCGTTTTGTTTTCTTCTTCGACAAGGTTCATGAGTGTTAATATGTGTTTTGCCACCAGTAACATCAAGTATAATTACCATTCGCATTTGTTGTGGTACTACTTAATTATTAGTTTGAATATGACTCCAAGAATCTTTGCATAGTTTTTGATGCAGGTATTGAAGCCCAAAATAGAAATATGGCTACATTTTATACAAGTAATTAATAATATGTGGTGGGTAAGGGTGTTGGGATACCACGTGGCGGTGCCCCTAGACCACCAAATAATTTCCATGTGGGATAGAGTGTGACAGCATATTTGTCCTTTGAGAAATTTTCAAAGCACCATACCATTTTTTTTTTCTTAGACTTCAACACCATACCGTTTATGATGTGCAGAACGTGCTTGTCCAAATTTTCAAATAGTTATAAGATGAACTGCTTGTAGCTTATCTTTCCAGCATCCCACATTTTGGATACTTACCTATTTACTTTCCAGATGTCATTGTTGAACAAGCCAACTGCAACACAAATGAAGGGCGGAAGGAACTAGAGCTTGCGATAGATGATGTTGTTCGTCAAGCTGAGCGTATTCTTCAAGCTGAGCGTATTCGTCAAGCTGAAGCTGAGCGTATTCGTCAAGCTGAAGCTGAAGCTGAGCGTATACTACAAGAAAAAAAGGTATTTCTGACGCTTTTTATTAGCAGCTTTTCAAAACAAACAAAAAAAAAACCTGCCATAGAAGACATTTCCTGGCGTTTTTGGAAAAACGTCGCCAAAGAGGCGATTTTTACTCGTGAATCAATCCCGACTTTTTTCGAAAAATGCTGCCATTGATCTTTTGTGACGTCTCTTAAACGCCAGAAACCTAAGCCGACTTTGGCATCCTTAGCGCTTGCAAAAACGCCATTGAAACCTTTGCCGGCGTTTTTTGGGTCTTTCCCGATGTTTTTCCAATGCCGCTATGGGCCATTTTTTTTTGTAGTGGTAACACGAAGCCTAGTCATACTCCAGTTGATTATCCACGAGACGTGAAAGCACGAGCAAATGAAGGCAAACGGCCGAGGAAATTTAGTTTTTGCTCGATAGAGTCATATCGTGCCTTGCCATGCCCAGTGACAAGCAATCGGCTTGCAATGCCATGGCTAGACCGATTAAAAGAGCATGCCGTTTTCGAACTTTCTTTTGAGCATTACCCAAGAGACGTGAAAGCACGAACAATTGAAGGCAAACGGCCAAAAAAATCTAGGTTTCGCTCAATAATGTCATATCGTGCCTCCATGTGGCAAGCAATCGGCTTGCCATACTTGGCTAGACCAGTTAAAAGGGCATGCCGTTTATGAACTTTCTTTTGAGCATTACCCACGGGACATGAAAGCACGAGCAAATGAAGGCAAACGGCCATGAAAATCTAGTTTTTTCTCGATAGAGTCGTGTCATGCCTTCCCTTTCCCGGTGACAAACAATCAGCCTGTCATGCCTTGGTTAGACCGGGCAAAAGAGCATGCCGTTTTCGAACTTTCTTTCGAGCATTACCAACGGGACTTGAAAGCATGAGCAATTGAAGGCAAACGGCCGAGGAAATCTAGTTTTTGCTCGATAGAGTTGTGTCGGACCTTGAAAACGGCATGCCCTTTTAACTGGTCTTGCCTAGCCCTTCTTAGTATACCCAAGTTGCCCAAGGCGCCCAAGTGCCTTGCCCAGTGGCAAGCAATCGGCTGCCATGTCTTGGCTAGACCAGTTAAAAGGGCATGCCATTTTCAAACTTTCTTTCGAGCATTACCCACGGGTCGTGAAAGCACAAGCAATTGAAGGCAAACGGCCGAGGAAATCTAGTTTTGCTTGATAGAGTCGTGTCACGCCTTGCCTTGCTTAGTGATCGACAAGCAATCGGCTTGCCATGCCTCGACTAGATCAGTTAGAAGAGCATGTTGTTTTTTAACTTTCTTTTAAGCATTACCCACGGGACATGAAAGCATGAGAAAATAAAGGCAAACGGTCAAGAAAATTTAGTTTTTGCTCAATAGGGTTGTGCCTTGCCTTGCCAGGTGACAAGCAATTGGATTGCCATCCCTTGGCTAGACTGGTTAAAAGAGCCGTCTTTTTTGAACTTTCTTTCGAGCATTACCCACGAGACATGAAAGCACGACCAAATGAAGGCATGCAAACGCTCGAGGAAATCTAGTTTTTAATCGATAGAATCGTGTTGTGCCTTGCCATGCCTGGTGACAAGCAATCGGCTTGCCATGCCTTGGTTAGACCGATTAAAAGAGCATGCCATTTTTTAAAATCGTCATAGCCATGATGTGGGACCGCATTGAGCAAGTCTTTGTATCTTTCCCAACATGCATATGTAGACACCTCCCTGTAGCGGGACATCGCCATACAGATTGATCGTTGTTTGCTCGTTTGGTTGCTTGCTTCATAAACCAAGATCGTGGATATTCCCATGGCTAGGAACATCACCACACGATAGCGGTTATCATCAAAACAGAGTCGCCACCCAGTTTATTAAAATTAGGAAAATAGATAGAGATTCTGGGTACGGGAGCCAAAGGTACAGTAAGGGGAAGGTGTTAGGCACTCCTCTCTGCCTAGCCGTGAGACTGGCCCATAATTGTTCAACACAAAACATACACATGTTTTATTTAATTCTAAACAAGTAGTCTGTTTTTATACTTTTAAACAGTGAATAAGGTGAGCCAAGATGGTAAGTAAATCATGCATCAAAAAGCAGAACAACAACCAAGCTGTCTCAGCAGATTGATCACTCGGTCGGTGAATAGAAGTCACGGCTGAGTAGTCTTGCTGATTTCATGTATCGGCCGAGCAATCGGATGTCCGGTCGATGTTCTTCCTCACACCAGACAGAAAAGTTAGTGGATAATCAAAATGCTACGATTAAGATTATAAACGAAAAATAAACCAAACCAGAGGCCGTTGGGCCTCACCACCTTAATCCCTCAGTTGCTTGATTGCTTTGAATTGATTGGGATTGACTAATTGCTTCTCGGAAAACCCTAGGTTTAGGGTTTGAACTTCGGGGTTGGATCGTCGGATTGATGACTGCCTTCGGGAGGTTAGGGCTTTTGGAGAGAGGGTTTGAGAGTGTATATTGCCAGAGTTTCGTGGCTTTTGAGGATGTGTTGGTATATGAATTTCGTGTGTATATTTTCAAAACCCTAAGGGTCCTTTATATAGGCATAGGGATGACACACCTCAACCAATCACAATCGAACGATTGAATTGGAGTTATAAGGCAATACAATCTCCTCAATACTATCTCTTTACGTAGCCCGAACGCATCGGGATTTGGCTGCTAGGGTTTGGGGATCGGATCGATCGTTTGACAGAACATTCCAGAATCTGGAAAAAAGACGATCTGCCGGCCGTAGAAAGGATGTGGCGGCCGAGAAAAGGATGTGGCGGCCGAATGATAGATCTTGCGGCTGAGGTTTTGATCTCTCAGGGAGATTTTCAAGCAATGGTCTTCACGGGTGAAGAATGGATGTTGGGGCCGTGAGATCGATGTTATGGCCGACAGATGGATTCTCCTAGGATGCTGTATTTCTGTCTAAAAGGCTATTTGGCTCTGGATTGGGTCCTCTAAGTGGCTCAAAGTTCTTACCATAAGTCCATGGGTTTCCAAGAAGTCAATTAGCAATCATTGTATCCATATCATCATCGGGATGGTCCCCAAGGTGGGACTTGAAATAATCATTAGGCCAAATTGGGGTGTCTACAGCATAAAACAATTCATTCGATAGAATCGGCAAAAGTTAGGATTTTTTTCTTCAGAGTCCTCATTCTATACATAGGAAAGAACTTTCTGAAGCATTCCTTTTACAATTCAACCCATGTCCGTATAGATTGAGGGTTCAAGGAATCAAACCAAGTTTTGGCATCATCCCTTAAAGAGAGAGAAAAGAGTCTCATCCGCGTGGACTCTAATTGTGCTACTTGGTTCACAAAGGAACTAACAATGTTCTCGAAACCCTTAACATGAGAGTAAGGGTTTTCGTGATCCATGCCATGAAAGTGGGGTAGCAAATAGGAACTACCCAATTTAATTGTAAAGACATTGACGGCATGAGCGGTGGGGGCAACTATGCAAGAAGAACATAAAATTAAATACAAAAGATGGTGGAATACTTACATTGCGGTGTAAAGCAATACCTCCAATCAGCTACCAATTGATTCCCAAGCAATGGTGCCAAAGAATACTTGTTGGACCTAAGTGCGTCGTAGTAGAGGTTTCCCCAAGCGTAGGGCTAGGTCAATTGCCCGTAAGTCTAGGCTCAAATCCACTGGGAGCCAATGTAGCTAGGATAGAGTTTTGTTTTACGAAGGGGTTGTGGCATTAGGATGACCAACCTTTAGTGTTGATTTGAGAATGGAGTTCTCTTTTTCTACCTCCTAATTAGACTTGAAAATGAAGTTTGAACTTTAAATTAAAAGCGGCAAGGTCTACGGGTTTAATCTACCATAACTTAGGCCATTTTAACGCTTCTCTTTGATAACACAAGTGAGAGTCATAGTCATTGCACTCACTCAGAAGATTAAACCATGAAAATCAAGTTTAATTCATAAAAATGGGTTTGGAAATGGAAGAAAACTCGTTTAGGCATTTTATTGAACACAAAGAGAGTCATGGTTCCAAGTAGTGTGTGTGCCAAGAGAGTTGTCTACTCAAAACCCTAGCAATCAATCTCTTTTGAAGAGAGATTGAGAGTTGGAAAAGAGAGGAAAGAGGCAAAGAGAGAGACTGTGTTTGTGTGTGTGTAAAATGGAGGATAACCTAATAAAATGGGGTTAGAATCTATTTATATCCTTTAGAAGTCGAGTTACAAAAGTCTAAAATGCCCCTAAGTTAGTGCTTGATCGGGCACAATATTGCCAAAATTTTCCAGCTAGTACCGGTACCAGTCTTCTTGCCCTTCTTGGTCTTCATTCTGGACTGGTGGTACTGGTACCAATGGTAGGGCTGGTACTGGTACCTCTTGGTTTTGCAACTTTGGACTACATTCTGATCAACTGGTACCGGTACCAATGGTAGAGTTGGTATCGGTACCTCCTAGCAGTTTTTTGGTTTTCTTTTCCACTTCTTCCGGTACCAATGGTAGAGTTGGTATCGGTACCTCCTAGCAGTTTTTTGGTTTTCTTTTCCACTTCTTCCTTTGACCCTTCGACGTCCCAAGCACTCTCCGATGCTCTTTTCCATGACTCTTGGGACTCGGTGGTTGAGTGCCACGTGGCCTTGGGTACTCATCAGGTACACTCGATAGCGATCCATGGCGTCCAAAAACACCACTTCCGCGCAATATCATTCAAATTAAATAAGATATACGCGTTTGTGTGACAACAATGAGAGAGATAACGCGTTTGTAAGAGAGATAAGCCCCGTTATTTAAACTATTGAGGGCTTATCACCATGCCTTGGCTAGACCGATAAAAAGAGCATGCTGTTTTCAAACTTTCTTTCGAGCATTATCCACGAAACGTGAAAGCGCGAGCAATTGAGGGAAAACGGCCTAGAAAATCTTGTTTTTGCTCGATAGAGTCATGTCATGCCTTGCCATGCCCGCTGACAAGCAATCAGCTTGCCATGCCTTGCCTAGACAGGTTAAAAGAGCGTGCCGTTTTCGAACTTTTTTTTGAGCATTATCCACTGGACGTGAAAGCAAGAGCAAATGAAGGCAAACGGCTGAAGAAATTTAGTTTTTGCTTGATAGAGTCGTGTCATGCCTTGCCTTGCCCGGTGACAAGCAATCGGCTTGCCATGCCTTGTCTAAACTGGTTAAAAGAGCATGCTGATTTTGGTCTATTTTTTGAGCATTACCCGCGGGACGTGAAAGCACGAGCAATTGAAGGCAAACGGCCGAACTTGTCATAAGGCTCTCTTTAGTTCTCTTCTCAAATACAGTTTAACGTAATACTTTCCCACACTGTTTTTAGAAACAATGACACCCATTGGTGTTCATATCATATCCTTTTTTTGGCGAAAACAGTTTGGAGAATTCGAAAACATCTTTGGTGTTCCTAAAACACAGGTTATTCTAAAAAATATGTCCCGAAACAGATTTCGGTAACTATTTGCCAAACAAGTTTCATTTTATCGTGTTTTAACACTTTTACAGGATGGAGGAAATGATCAAGCTGGAAAAAAGATGAGCATAGTGGTAGGACCATGCGGAGGCAAGGGTGGATCGTATTGGGACGATGGAAATTACAGTGGCGTGAGAGAAATCTCGCTCGTTTATGGCCTCGTTATCGATTCAATCCGTGTAGTGTACGATGAGAACGGTAAGCCTGTTTTAGCAGATAAACACGGTGGCACTGGAGGTAGTCGCGGTGGCACTGGAGTTAGTCAAACGGCTGAAGTAAGCTCAATCTCCCATTCTCCCAAAAATCTTTCATCCCCGTTTTCTTTTTACCGCAACAATAGCGTTAGCATGGTAGTGGTTAGTAAGTTACAACAGCAGGTAGATATTACTATATTAATTAAAAACTGAGACCTCTCCCAACAGCAGGCTGTTATATGAGGGACTTTGATCTATAGACTGCATGAATTACTCTAATTTTCTCTGTTTAAGTTTGTGCAAATGTCTCTGCTAACATCACCTTAGCCTCTGAATTTTCACGCAGATTCTTAAAAGAGGTGTTATAACTTATAAGTTGCTTCTCCTTTTAATGATAATCTTACCATTTCAACAGCTACTCTCAACTATTAAGTGGATATATTTCTTGTTGAATACTTCAGAAAAATCGGTGACGAAATCGAATGGATGATCAGTAGATGAACGATAGCAAGATTGTATGAAGACTCATCAAGTTTTTTATCTTAAAATTTTACTTTAGATACTGTTGTAACAAAATAATCAGTTTATGAACGATACCAAGATTGAATGAAAACTCATTGAGTTTTATTTTCAAATTTACATTAGATACTGTGGTAACAAAAACAAGAAAAAACTTGTTTTGATGTAGTATCTTACGGTTAGCGCACCGATGTAAATTTCTGGTTCTTCGACTGCAAAACTAGATAACATGTTCTCTATGAATGTCAGATTAAGCTGCAATACCCTGAGGAGTTCCTAACGAGCGTGAGCGGCCACTACTGTCCGTGGGGTTTTTTTTCAGCATGTACGGTGATCCGATCAATGACATTTAAGAGTAACCGGAGGACCTTCGGGCCGTATGGAGTGGAAGAAGGGACGCCGTTTTCTATTTCAGCGGATGGAGCCCAGATCGTGGGGTTCCAGGGGAGAAGCGGCTGGTATCTGGACGCAGTTGGGTTCCATTTATCTGAAGTCCCACGTACTCCCAACAACAAAACCGTATCAAAAGGTTCAGTGGAAGTTTAAGAAACTCATGAGCACCGTGTCCATGTCTTCAGCACAGAAGGATGGTGAAGAGCCCTGAATGATTCTGTAATAGATTATGCTTAGTGTTCTTATGTATCACTATATTTTTTATGTCTCCAAATCACTGATATACTAGATCTTTGTGTATAAACGTCTGTAGTGAAATAAAAGAGAGCAGAGCATTGTTTTCTGATCACCATAGAGACACGGCTAAAGAAAAGCAAATTGATGGTGGTGATGGGGAAATGATGGATTTGAGGTGGTGGTAGTGGTCATGGCAGTGGTGGAGATGCGGTGAAGCATTTGTGGTAGTGGACGGATCTATATTATATTATGCGTATATATAAGCTCACGATCAAGCTCAATGCAATGACAAGCATTTACCTATTATCGTTTTCCATTACCATTAATTTATCACCTTCACTTACATAATCTTATAGGTGGATCCGCTAACACCAATTTTGACACCTTTTTTTAGAGTCTCAGCAAATGATCGGAGCCTTTCAATGTGTTTAAAACATGTTTTTAAGAGCTCCGGGAAAAAACCAACTCATTTGGGTAAGGGTAAGGACTTGATCAGTTCATTTAGTTGATTCATGTCAAATTTGACAGATAAAATTGAATGAGCCGATCAAGCCCTTACCCTTGTCCGAATGAATTGATTTTTTATGGGAGCTCTTTCAAACCATTTGCAAACCATATACCTTCTTGTTCTCAAGAAAAACATTCGTACTACCATGCTAAACTGGTTCATAATCAACTCAACTACTTTCTAGATTTCCAAAATTCATAGCAATGGAGCAATGGACATTAGTTCACTTTAGAATCTCCATTTACTGCTCATGAAAAGCCTTTATTCACATTCTATATTTGGATTAGAGAAGATAGCTATTGGTCAACAACTGCAGGGATGGAGCCAGGGAGGGGTCAGTAGGGGCGGTCTATAGGGGGCCAAATTTCCCTCAGTTCATCAGGTCCAAAAGGTGTACCGTCATATCTCGGAAGGACCA
This sequence comes from Rhododendron molle, assembly GCA_025413875.1. Classification (NCBI taxonomy): domain Eukaryota; kingdom Viridiplantae; phylum Streptophyta; class Magnoliopsida; order Ericales; family Ericaceae; genus Rhododendron; species Rhododendron molle. The sequence continues at coordinate 30,571,215 of CM046399.1, forward strand.
TAACATGTTATCTTTGTTCATATTTAAGTTTCGGGACTTTCATTTATTATCTTGCCAAAGCCACATCATTACAGCCAAACGATTTCAAAAAGTATAGTATCCCACAAGTATTGCCGAACATTTGTCTTAAGTACGCTCGGCAGTTCTTGTTATCGCTCGACAGTTCTTAGTATCGTTCGGCAGCTCTTTGTATCGCTCGGAGTTTCTTTATGTTGCTCGGAGTACTTCACCAGCTCGATAGACATCTTTATCGTTCGATAAAATATACGGTCTGCTATTGCTCGGAACGTACTGTTATTGCTCGGTTTGTGGACGCGGCAAGTTGTGATCTTCTAGAAGCTTTCTACTTATAACTGAGTCTACAAGCTTTCTACTTATGGCACCTAGAAGCTTTCTACTTATGGCACCTAGAAGCTTTCTACTTATAACCAAAAGTGACATCATCTACTTGTTCAACACTCAAAACCTTGCCTATAAATAAGAGCTGATACCACAAGGTAAGTATCTAATCTCTCTCATTCTTACAAACTTCACTAAAAGCATACTTTCTTCTACCTCCCAGGCTCTTACTTACTTGCTCGTCGGAGCGTCTTCCCGAAGGTACACCCCCCTTCGGTTTGCAAGTACCAGGCTTGGTAGCCAAGCTCGGCAAGCTCCCCTCCCAGGCTCGGCAAGCTTCTCTTCACTGCTCGGCAGCAACCTCTCACAGCTCGGTGGAGACCTCCCTGGGCTCGGTAGAAACCTCTCCAAACTCGACGAGCACCCACACCGTTCAACAGGAGGAGGAATGGTTTAAAGTGGAATTCACCCTCCCACAGCTATGGGTCAAATCATCGGAGAACGTCGAGGTCAGATTTTCACGCCCCCACACGGTCGCCCCTGCAAGGGGAAAAAAAAACACTACTATTATATGTAAAAATAAATAAATTCTTATGAAAGTACATAGGCTCGCCCCTGTGTAGAATTTTGAAAAAAAAATATATAATAGTAACCTTTGAAATACGAGGATACCAACATTAATTACTAAATGCTAAGGGTTAAAATATAACAAAACATAAAACTATAGGATTAATATTGTAAATATTCAAGTAATAAACTTCCACCTTTAGTTAGATGAGTTTAATATTTTACAGTTTTAATATTTTTGCTCTAAAACCTCAATGGCAGACCAAACCCCCTCCCTCTTTCTTGGCACAAACATCCCCAATTGTTAAGACTTCAAAGGCAATTTTGAGAAAATAGCAACTGAGGAGAAGGGATTTTGGAAACCCTCGTTAATTTTGGTGAAATCTAAGTTGTAGGTATGTCATTCCCCAATTATTGTTCTAGACTTCTAATTCTTTATTTTTTGACTGGTAAAATCAAGTAACATGAAAGCCCTTAGTTTGTCAAATCCAGTTGCTCTCAGTGCACTCACCATTTGTCAAGTTTTGTGATCCGACCATTATGCATAGCAAACTGTTGAAAACAAGGAAACCAAAATTAATGTTCTCAACTCCAAAATTTTTGAAACTTCTTACTTAGTTTGAAAGAGAAGAGGCAAAGAGGGAAGTACATAGAATCCTGTTCACTAACCTATCCAACTCGACAAATAATTAGGATCAATCAAAAAGTCAAAAAATGGACAAACAAATTGGGAGGGAGGGAGTAAATTTCACATCTTTTGGGCAAAACAACATAGAGAGAGAGAGAGAGAAAAAATTAGATTTTTGTTTCAGTAACCAGTGAGATAGGCTACTTTGGTCGTTTACATTGTTTGATCCCACGGCCCTTGCACTACTTCCAACCCTTAGAACATCCCAAACTTCCTTAATGTTCCCAACTCTGGATTCCACAATCCCTGGCACATGATGATCCCCCTGTGAAGCTTGCTTTATCTCCAACCTAAAACATTGTAACACATCCACATAAATGATCAAGAAAATGAGCTTATATTTGTTTCTTGTCTCATAATCAGTTTTTTATACACTTATTTTCTATGTCGTGCTTATCCTTAAATAAAATGACATGCAAGAATCTGGAAACATAAATTATGGTGTTCCCTTAACAAACATCAAAGTTAGTGAGGCGAGTTCTTTAAAAAACTGATTTTGCAGCAACCACCAAACTGGCTGTATGTTCACAGCCAAAGCCAAGTTACTTTCAATCCAGTTTAGCAAGCTACATTCTAGTCCATAGAAATAAAAAGCATCTCCTTCGAGTTTTATATTTAGAGAAAACCATGGGGCTAAATCTTCCTTCTTTGATGTGGATGAGGTGGTGGCAAGCAAGTCCCTGATTTGCTGGTTGTAAACTTCAAGGACACTCACAGAAATTTGGTATGTATAGGTGTCTTTCCTCTCCTCAGCTGCTTTAAACAGCTGCTCCAAAGTCCTATAGTTCACTCCTCGATTGAGCTCAGTACCTTCCATTGTAAAAGTCTTCCCCGTACCCATATGCAAATATACAAACATTGTAACCATCTAAAACTGAAGTCACCAGAGGAGAAGCATCCTCAAATACATCAATTGCCATGCAAACAGATAGGACCGAGTCAAGATAAATGAACAAGTTACTGCAATTTAGAATTATTTCAGAAAACAATCATATGTACATAACAGTCAGCGTCTTATTAAAAAAAAAAAAATAACAGTCAGCATAACTATGCATAATGGTCGGATCACAGAACTTGACAAATGGTGAGTGCACCGAAAGCAAGCTTTGGCTTGTCGATGTAGCAGACAGCGAGAGGTTGGCAAAAACTGACTCACAAGGCGACCGGCTCAAGGAAGCGCAGAACATCAACCGATCACTATCAGCTTTAGGTGATGTGAATTGTGATCTCGGCCTTGGTATCGAAAAGTAGCCACATACCATACAGAAACTCGAAGCTTACTCACTTGCTTCAGGATTCACTAGGTAATTTACAACTGTTAGTGACTTTAAACGGGCTAATTTACAACTATTAGTGACTAAATGCATCAACTTTTCATCCTACAGGGGGTGATTCCAAGACGTTAATGTTTGTACAAATTAGCCATTTGACACAAGACGTAGGTGAGACGTTAAACTCACTAAATTTCGCTAGTCGGGTCAGAGGTGTCGAGTCGGGTCCAGCAAGAAGACAGCTGAAACTGCGGGTAAGTGACATCCTCTTTATTGAAAATGTAGCACCTAGTAAAACTTGATTAGAAGCAGAAACTTTTGTTTTAATAGATTGTTGAACTTGGGATCTAGCAATCATTTTGTCAGCAAAAGAGGTACCCAGCAACCCTGATAATAAGCAAGAATATCAGATTTCACCTCCCCGGGATCTTCCAAAATAACACCAGCATCATTCTGAAAACTTACTCTATAGTGTTCCTATCTCTGTGAGTGCATAGCTTCTGGTGAAAATATTTCGTGTTGTGGTCTCCCCAGTCCCCTAAAGCTAGCCATTTAACTCTAGACCTCTGTTTAATGAATGATTCTTCAGCATTCCTAAGCTCAATGTACTTCTGAACCAAAAGTTTTTCTTGAGTGCACAGGTCTTCATCAACAGGGGAAGTAAAAAGCCTAGCCTGAACACAAACTAACTCCTCTCTAGCTTCCAGAACCCTCTTGCTAATATTAGAGTAATTCTGCAGATTTAACTGCTTAAGAACACCCATCTACTTCCACACATTTTTGCATAGCTAAGCCTCTTGCCAGTTAATTGATCAGCAAAGAGGCTAGAGAGGCCTACCTATAGCGCTAGCCACGTAACTCAAGCCCTTAGCAGTCCATAACTCCAAGGGGACGTTGTAAAACTGAACCCAGATTGGGATTTTTGTTACTTGCTCCTTCTCCAAAACATATGCGGTTGCCATTGTTTAAGCACCAATAATCTTGCCCCAAAATGCCATGCGTCCAGCCTCAACCACCTCTCGGAAAGCCCCAACTTTATCGAATTGGAAAGACAAGGTTGCTGTTCCTGTGATGGTCCTGTTTCTCGTATGAATTTGCAATTCTTTGTTCCTTCTGTGGTGAATGATAGAATAGTTGTTTCTTCTCCTGAGGAGGTTGTGGACTTGGGAGCAGTTAAGTGAAAGGATTGTTTGGTTGGTTATTTTCTGGATCGTAAACTTCCTTTTTAAGCCTGTTAAGACTATTGCCGAGAAAATTTGGGCTAGGTTTGGTCTTGTTGATGTTTTATCAAATGATGAGGGCCGCTGCTTCTTTTTCTTTTCTCTGATCTCTGACCGTTTTTGTCTCTTAGTTGCAGGAAACGCCTTCAAGGCCGACGATTCTCGGCAAGAAAAGCGGTTCGGCATTTCAGAGGAAGGAAGCTGAAGGAAGAGAGAGAGCGCGGATGATACCGATGGACTCTGGACCATGTATGTTAATGCAACCTTCTCATTGTTAATACTGGTCGTATATGCTTAAGTTTAGCTTTAGTGCATATATGTTCGATCTTCCAGAAACCAGAATTCGATAAGTTTGCTGTTGCTTTTCAATTCTTAACTTGACATTGGCTACTTTTTCATGTGCTGACGGGTATTATGTGCCTTTTGTAGCCAACAGCTCCTTCCCATGGCAGAACCGTGAAGGATTCCGTTCTAGTAATTATTCAGCATCCTCGTGCATATAGGCCGACTTCCATCTATACTACCTCAGTGCCTCACTAAGCTTGGTTGGTGTAGCTAATTCTTACCCGGATGCCCAGTCGGGTCCTTTCATTGGGCTGTCCTGAACGAGGGCATTTAGAACGAAGTGGTGCAAGACGCTCACTCAAACTGACAGATGTTAGGAAGGATAAGCAAAAGTTGGGATATATAGTTCCGAGTTAGGTATTTATTTTTAGTCTTAACTATATTTTCTTGCTATAGAAACGTGAAAGCGAGATGTGCAAATGTTGTAAATGTCAATTTGGCAGTTGGGTTCAAAACCTGCATCGCATTGTATATCTGGGTATTGTCCCCTAATGAAAACTGTATATTCAACCCTTTTGTTTGGCTACAGGTTCATTGATTTTCAGTTTTTACCAGTAGCCACTTTAGAGTTCTGGAAAAATGGCAAGATACATTGAACAGTTATTTTTATTTTTTGGTAAATGAAGAGTACTCTGAAGTTTGATTCATTCTGATTTTCCACCTTGGTAACCAAATTTGATATCCATGTACAAAACTACTTGGATATAGATGTTATATAGTTTTCCATCCCCACGTTTACGCCACCACCTCTTCTGATATACTGCTGCATTGGGGACCTTATTTGAATTCTCTTTTGAACTAGACTAGAGAAAGAACTTTGCATATCTGCAGCACCAAAAAATTGGAAGATAGATTTCAATAACTGCTGAAACTATACCCATTACCTTCCAAAAAAATGAAACCAACAAGAATGACACAACCTTCAAAACTAATGCTCTATTTTGCAACACCTCTCACGACATGGGTCACAAGTACTGAAATTTTGCATCTCACCTCAAGATAAGTACCGGATAACTTAAGCATATACGACAGTATTAACAATGAGAAGGTTGCCAAATGCATACATTGCTCCACAAAGACCAAACATTCCACAATCAACATATTAACAATGAGAAGGTTGCCAAATGCATACATTGCTCCACAAAGACCAAACATTCCACAATCAACGGTGAACTTGGGAAATTATATAGCGTCGAAACCCTGAAAAACCAGCCCTTAAAAAACCAAATATCTGATACTACCCATTAAAAAGGACTGGATAATTTGAAAAAATAGCATCTGCATAAACTTCACGATCTCCATTAAGTCCAAGGAATTTTTATATGTCAAGAAACAAAACGCCAATGTCACGATTGCCAACTAGCGTACAAGCCTGTATTAAGATTCGTACTTAAGCACACAGAATGGACATATTGGAAAGGCAACCAAACCACAGAAATCCATACATATTTTCAATTCTGCAGGCAACATAATTTTTGGCACACCACACACAAACAAGATGCGTACCCCACAACGATACGAGCCTGGACATGAACTATATCAAAAGAAAGCAGCCAACTGATAGATTCTCACACACTTGCATCCGAAATCTCCATAACAATTCAAATACCAACACTTCTGAAGGCATAACAAGTCCTGTCTGCATGCAAACAACGTAAATCTAATTCTAGCATCGCACACACAAACAAGATACGTTCCCCACTACAGTACAAGCCCGGACTCGAACCGTATTAAAAGGAAGCAGCCAATCCGACGATTCTCATACCCTTACATATAAAATCTACATAGCAATTCAATACCAACACTTCTCAAGGCATAACAAATCCTGAAAGTGGCATTGAGTAACAGTGTAGCAGAGACAATATCCAGAGTTAACAGGCACAATAAAAGTACTACAGAAAAATGAGACCGCAATTCTTTCAAATTTACATCATAGGGTTCTTTAAACACAGAACGGATACCACAAATACTATGCTCCATAAACGGAAGCAGCAGCACCGAGCCAATAGGAATAGGATTACAACAGTTAACCACGGGCCTTGAGCTCGGCAAGGCGCCTAGACAAGTCATCCTCATCGACCTTCTCCGTGCTCTTCACAGCCACCGCATGAGCTGCGGGCTGCGGCAGCCCCACTGATACCTCCAATCCATAATCATCAGCCACCTGTTGCATCAAGCTGTTGACGTCTCCCTCAGGAGTCGACAGTGACGTGGATCCAGCCATTGAGCTCTCCATGAACTCGGCTTGCACCTCCATATTCACAAACTGGCGCTCAAAAGAGTCCATCGTCTCCGACATCTTCTGCAAATTGCCCGAAGTGAGGGAAGACTCCAGGGATTTCACGATGGAGCCCATGGATTTACTGATGGTGGTCATTTTTGCCTGCGTGCACGAGGGGAGGAGACAGAAAATTTGGTCATTGGGGGCAAAATATTACCATGAATCATACAGAGTATGTTCATATCTTCTTCCATATTTTCTTTGTACTTACACAACACAGCGGAGAGAGCATTGAACTCGTGGTTAGTTTGTAGTTATTAAAAACAGATGCGACAAAGTATCAAAATGAAGTTTCTCAAAAACCGGACTTTTTCAACAATTTCAAGTTTTTGTCTCATAAGTTTAAAGCAAAAGATAAAAATGCGCCAAATGATTTGCCATTAAGCTGTTGTGCCCAAAACCACACAAGACAAAATATACGTGGGTTCCCCAAAATCGGGTAATCCACAGAGGTAACTGGAAAAGCTTTACAAGTGAACAGAACCCACGGTTCTATCTCACCACTCTCACTGATACCTCTACATTGTTCACTACAAAACCTCACCGATCTCTCTTTGAAACAACTAAACCCAGACCCAAAGGCTGGTTATATAGGCACTGAAAGTGTTCTATTCATGGATCACGGGAGCCCAAGTATTTAATCCCGGTGGCTGAAACAGTAATATAGGCGACGGACCGAATGGTTGTCTCCACCACAAACTGATAAGTTTGGATGCAAGCGGATGGAGCCCAACGACAATAATCAACATAAGCGACAGTAAACACCCCTACAGATAAAGCCACAAAGGAATTCCTTAATTGTATGCATAGGACCATCTACCGTCCATATTCAACCTTTTGCTCAAATCCTAGTAGTGTTTGGGTTTAGGTCTGCGGCCACAGGATTTCAATCTGCGGCAATTGGGTTCGAGTTTGCGGCCACTCAGTCAAAGATTGTGGCATGAGTATTGAGAGCGGGAGCGTAGGCCCATGCGTTTAAAAAAATTGTAAGTGGGGTCCAGGCGGGGTTAAATACCTGAGTGTCGAGCCTTGCGACGACGGCGTCGAGGCGGGAGGCGAGGCGGAGGTAGTTCATCTGCTCGCTGCGCTTGCGGATTGCGTTCTCGGCGTAGATACGGGCTCCGTCCATGTTGCCTTTCTCGATCGCCTTCTTGACCTTGAGCTTCTCGGCCTTCTCCTCCTTCTCGCACTTCTTCGACTGCCGCTGCAGGCTCTTCGACGTGAACTTCAGCTCCATGATCTGGTTCATCAACTTCTCCGTGTTCCCCATGTCGGAATTATACACCGACCGAGAGCAAATCGACGATCTCTGCGGGTTGATGTTGACGATCGACTTGATCTTCGACTCTCTCTCTCTGGATTTTTTCAAGTTAGGGTTTCTCTATTGATTTGGATAAAATGGGACGCGTTTGAGTTTGATCATTGACTTGCACTTTTATTGCGGTCTTAATGAACGGACCAGATTACTAGCGTATTTGGCACCATCTAATAACTCTGCAACACTGGATTGCAACCCATGTGATACAATGATGTGGCGATCAATGCATTTTGAAATCATATCAAATGATATCTGATTAATATGATTTTTGGTGTGGTAAATTATCTCAATAAGCTCTAGAAAATAAACAATTATGATCTAAAAAGTTGCAATCCCCTCAAGAAAGATGAGATGAGCTCCCAACACCCATATCAATTTTAGTCAGTGACCCAATCACAACCATTGAAGGAACCACTAGGACGTCCTTTCGGAGTAACCTCTACTCAAGGGAGGGTAAATAAATGGTGCCCACTCGATATGTGTCGATCTCAATATGTGCACTTTTATTTGAGTATGTGGTATTGCTTAAGGTTTAGTTAGTGTCTCGATAATGGTATTCTTACAATGTCCTTGTAATTCTTGTATCAAAATTATCTCCGACAAGTACTCATTCCGTTCAATAAAAGGTTGTCCATTTTTATTATTCACATTCTTCAAAAATTGTCCTAAATATGTAAATTACTTTCTATTTTCTTTTATCAAATCTAGGTGATATCATCAAACAAAGATCCTAATTGTACCTAAAAACGATATATAAATTTAACAATACAGTTAATTTTAGAAAAAAGCGAACAGTGAAAATGCACATCGCACATCCTTCGTGTGACGGAGGGAACGACTAAGAATGCATACAAGGATGCAAATTTAGAATCTCTATAAAACCAACCGTCGAGCCAACGACGATAGTTCCTGCCGTTCAACATAAGCCTTACCGATAGAAATTTTTCCTCGACATTTTAACTCAATCGAACATCAAAATTAACGGAAAGTTACCAGATTATATTTTGCTAGATAAAAAGGTAACTTAAGAACAAAATTAAGGTGAAACCCACAAAATACAGTTTTGTTTGAGGGGTAGATTTTTTTTTTTTTTTTTACGAACAAGAACAACTCAGTTATATTAATACGAAAATAAAGTACAACAAAAACAACAAAACAAAATACTACTACTGCAACAACACAAAAGCAAGATACCCGGGAGGAGAGTTGATCTCCTCCACATTATCATCTCTCCATAACTCTCCATACCCTTATTTATTGGCCCCGACCAGAGTTCAAAACGATGACCTCAACCATTTATCTCGTAAATCTGCTATGTAGAACATCTCTAAATATAGATATATCTACATGATAAGTACCTAAGAAGTGATCCACACGACAAAGCAACACATAAAATTCAAGTACCCGATTGAAATTCAAGGAAAATTGCTCATAACTCTTAAGCATTAAAATTCAAGTACCCGATTGAACTACATCATATCATAACGCCAAACAGATAAAAGAGGTAAAAGCCAGACTATGTTATGTCTCTTTTGAGTTCAAAACAGGATTATAGCATCCCAAAAGATAAAAGCTTAAACAAGGCAAAAAAGCAGAAACACAATCTCCCAGAGTCTAAAAATGGTGGCAAGAAGAAACGCCAGCCCCCCTAAATTCATTTCCTACCAATGGTCTTAACAGCCTGCCTGTTCCTCTTCTTGACACCAGATTTGGAAACCTTAAGGCTCCTCTGCACAGCACTCAACCTGGCAAGAGCTGCGTTCTTCAAATCTGGCCTGTAATAGTTATCGGCCACCTGCAATAAAAGTTCATAATCTAAATTTGTGCCACGAGATGTTGTAACATATTTGAATTGACAATGGTGAATGCTTTTCTCCGGAAACCCAATATTCTTCCGAGATAAATTTTCCATCAAATACCATCAGTTTTGACACTAAATATAACACATCCAGCAACAATTCGACAGGTACATATTGTCAGAAACACTTCCTCAAAGAGAGTCCATCAGTGGTATTATTAATTTGTTCCCATGGACCTCAATTCATATAACATCATTTGCCCCCAAGGAGTAGCCCCGCAGTTCATCATCAACAAGATTTCTTCAAAAATTCGAGTCCAGCAAGCGACAAGCCTATATTTTAAAGCTTCAGGAAAGTACATTCAACATGACCTATCTATCTACTAGCATACTATTCACAACTTCTACTTTAATAAAATCAAAAGTATGATATCCAAATAAACCTTTGGATTGTAAGCCAGTGAAGCCACTACCCACTATATCCTTATAAGCCCTTTCTTTTTTAGTATTTCAGTGACAATTGCCCAGACGGAGTTGACAAATTGACCAATTGCAACAATGCCCGCCGCAACCCATTCAAGAAGCAATAAACAGGTATTACAAACTTATTGAAAGAACATGCCATGTTAAGAAGTTCTACCTGGTTTTTAACAGCCTTAGCCATCCGGCGGAACTCTTTCTTCATGAGACACTTGTGAAGCAGACTAGCTGGTTTTCCCTGATTCTTGGTCTTTGTTGTTGCAAACAACACAGATTGATCTTTGCCCCCAGGTTGAATGGTTACAGTTTTTTTGTTTGCCAATCCTATAACAACATACGCATTAAATAGGTACTTCATCATTCCAACCAAAAGAAAAGAGAACCTTTGGACAAGCAGTGCCCAATTGTGCACTTAGATAATCATATAAACAAAAAAGAGAGAATATTTCTGTGAAAACTAAAAGGCTTTGATTTAAAATGTGGATTTTGAATCAAGGAATTTACAGTGAAACCAAATCTATAAGAGACTAAGCTATAGGAAGCTTGTAAAACTAGATTGGAAGAAGGATTGGAGGTGGAAAAGATGTATTTTATTTGGACCCACACACAACTGCATTCATAGCATGAATCAAAACCCATATCTTAACTATCAAACCCAGCTATGAGCTACTACATTAGATAATAATATCAAATCATTCATTTCAAATCCACATCTATACAAACAGACACTTAACGCATTCCTAGCTTAGCTTTGATGTTCTTGAGTGTTCTAACCAAAAGCAACATCCAAGCATTTTTCCAACACAACCGAGCAACAGAATTCGAATAAGACAACTGGAAGAAACTTAAACAATCTATTTTCCACGTAACAAGCATGTCCTAAGAGCATCTCCAGTCCAAACCCTATTTTCTCCTAATAACCAAAATCTGAGCATCTCCGGTCCTCACCAAATTTTCTCCAGCCCTTGCCTCAAACGCATCGAGTTTTACTGAAACCAAGGGAGGCTCATGTTTTTACCCAAATTTTTGAAATCCACTTTCTCTCTCAAAGTTACAACTATGCTTAAGATAAAGCTGTCACTCAAATTTAAGCTCAGATTTGAGTTTGTCAATTTAGGGCCGCAAACGAACCGATTTGCTCGCGAGTAGCTTGTGGCTTGGCTCAACTCGTTTAGTAGCTTGTGGCTTGGCTCAACTCGTTTAGTAATCGACCCGAGGTCGAACTCGAGGTTTAGTCTCCTTTAGTAAAGGAGTTGAGCACAACACTCAAAAGCTCAGCTCGTTAAGTAAATTTCTTAGCTCGGCTCGGTCTCGGCTTGTTTACAAACGAGCCAAACTCGAGCTCGAGTTTTAGGCTCTATTAGTAAATAAGCCGAGCTTGAACAATATAAAGCTCAGCTCGGCTCATTTGCACCCCTAGTTGTCATGGGAGTATGTCATTCCGAATGGAGCTTTTACTGACATTTTTACTGAAAACATGAGTAAATATATGACAAAGGCCTCGAGATTTTCTAAGAATTGCAAATCACTGATTTATTACCCTCATAGTTCTTCATCACGAAAACTAAGTAACCGAATAAACGAGGTGATACAATGAAATGAAATGCAAATTGATCGATACCAGAGTGCTTGTAGGAGTTGAGGTTGTAGAGATTGTTGCTCTCTTTGCTGAAAACCACGCTCGCGGATCCGTTGCCGAACTCCTTCACCAGGAACGAGTTGTTCTTCTTCACGATCTCCCATATCAAAGGCCCTGGAACCGTAGCCATTTCTGCATCCATAAAACTATTTAGAACCACGTGCATAGACAGATACATAAATAAAATACATGCACACACCAGAGAGAGAGAGAGAGAGACTGTAACCTAGAGAGTAAGCTCCGGAGGTTCTGAGATCGACGGCTTGGAGTGGGAGATTTGGAGCGTTAAGGGGGACGACGATAGTTATATTGGTATATATACCTGGTTCAGAAACCCTAGGGATGGATACAAATCTTATCGAATTTACACTGAGGTGCGCCTCCTTTCGTCATTTTACGCTTGTGTCCTTAAAAGCTTTAGATGACAAGGATACCCCTTGAGATTTTCCAAGTTGCGAATCGACCCCTCAAACAATTTTATGTATCATTCGGGACACTAGGTTCAATGGTTGTGTAGCTAAACTTAGATGCAGTGAAATTGTGCGTTCAACTCTTATATTGCGGAAATTGATATTTTTTTGTTATGAGTTAAATGGGGGTTAGGTGCTATAAATTCTTCTAACTCGTGACAAAAATGGGAAAAAAAAAAGAAGAAGCAAACCTCAAGAAACAAATTGCATGCAATGTGATTTAGACAAACATAATGAACCAAACAGAGTAATCGTCATTCAGATTTATATTGCTAGTAAATTCATTAAATTTATTCTCTCTATTTTTTTTTAATCATCCATTCAATTTAGTGAACTAATTTTAACCACACCATAAATCATATTGATTTGATATCGATCAATTCTTTAATCAACACACATTTGTATTGAAAAAACACATAAAATGGGTCGAATCCTAGTGGAAAAAACAATACATTTAAATTTTTTGAACATCAACTAATGCCAATCGGGTATCGGCTGGTTAAAGTTATTTATAAAATCTACGATGAATTGTGCTATAGATGAAAAATTTGTACCAATGGGTATAAACCTCTTTTTTGACCCATTTTGAGCCTCAAAAAAATGATCGGAATCGCTTATTTTGTTTAAAATACTTTTTTATAGTCTCTGCAAAAAATAAACTCAATCCGATATCGGTTAAGACACCTACAAAACGTCCAATTTTGTCATAGAATTCAAGTTTGGAAAAAGTTGAACGTTTTGTAGATGTCTTAACCGATATCGGATTGAGTTTATTTTTTGCAAAGGCTATAAACAAAATATTTTAAACAAAATGAGCGACTAAGACTCAAAATGGGTCAAAAAGGGGTTTGTCTACAATGTGAGGCCAAAAAAACGAAAACTAATTTTTGGTGAGATTGAGCCCTTATTCGGTTGTGGGTTTTGAGTAGTGTTTTTGAATAGAGGTAGAGAGATAAATGAGAGTAATGATTATGGAGATAGGTAAAAAGTGGAGAGAGATAGAGTGAGAAATGAGAGTAATGATTGAAAAGTTAGAAAGAGAAAAAGTGAAAAAATAACTTTTTCCAAAATTTGAGATTTTGAGTTTCAAACCGAACAAAGCCCACGTCACAAACGAGATCCAAAATCCAACTCCAATTCCATACCGGATAATGTAATATATCGGGGAAATCCACGTCACAAACGAGACCCAAAATCCAATTCCGTATCGGAGTAGTATTCGCTAATTCGCCTCGATCTATCGATAATTTATTTTATTTTTTTCCCCATCCCCACCTATAAAATCACCCCCCTACTCCAAGGTTCGCATCCGCGTGCGTGTATAGTATATCGCTCTGCATATATCTTCGCTGGCGCTGGCCTTCCCTGCAAGTTAAATAGCACAACACACGACTCCTCTCTCTCTCTCTCTCTCTCTCCTCCCCCGATCCTCCCACCGCTGAAGCTCCGCAACCATGCCGACAGGTCAGACTTCTCCCATTCCACTCTCGATTTCCATGCCTCCCTTTTTCCTCGTATCCAAATCGAAGATTAAAACATGCTTATCTTTCCAACGCACGCTGCTAATTTTGCGTTTTGGCCCACGATTGTTACGTTTGTTTTGCTGTAGAACTTGTTGCTCTTTCGTGCCCTTTATGTTTTTTAACAGTTGGGTTTTATATACGAATCGCTGTAGAACTTGTTGCGGTTTCGTGCCTTTTATGTTTTTTAACAGTTGGGTTTTATATACGAATCGAAGCTAAAAAAAACATGCTCATCTTTGCAGTAATATAAGTGTCATTTAGGTTTCAGCATACAATTCTTACATTTATTTGCTGTAGAACTTATTGCTATTTCATGCCTTTTATGTTTTTCTCCTCCGGATGAAGATACCAAAAATTGTGCTAAACTTTTGGAAGCTTGGGAAAGTGCAAATTATGCTAAACTGTAGAACTTGTTGCTATTTCGTGCTCTTTATGTTCCTCACTCTAAATAACAGCAGGATTTTGGGTTTTTCTTTTGTGTATAATTTTATGAGGTGGGTCGGTGGCAATTTTCGACTCGCCTGTGCGTATTGGGTTTCACTGAATGATTTGCAAAAATAGGCGTCTTTCCGGTCTTTCACGTTTTCAAAATGCTATCTTCACTTTCGATTTCTGTACCTCCCTTTATATTCATATCCGAATTGAAGCTAAAGCATGCTTATCTTTTCAATCATATACTGTTAATTTATGTTTCAGCTTCCGATTCCTGCATTTGTTTGCTGTAGAAGTTGTTCTATTTCGTCCCCATTATATTTTTCAATTGAGATAACAGCTGTGTTTTGGGTTTTGCTTTTATATTTAATTTTATGAGCTGGGTCGGTGGCAAATTTCGACTTCATCGACTGTGTGTGTTGGGCTTCACTGAATGATTTGCAAAGAAAATAGGTGGCTTTTGTGTCTTTCATGCTTTCAAAATGCGATCTTTATTGTGTGCACTGTGCATTAGGGCTTGGTTGGTATGAGATGAATCTGCTAACATTTTTTGGTTCCGAGTATTTCAAAACTTTGAGGGCCATTGTTCGAAAGCTTTTCAATTGTATTTCTTAGCCTCTTTGAAACATTATGGATGGGAATTTAATGGCTTGGTTGGGTTGAATAAACAAATAACCTGATTTCCATTTTTCGATATAGCTGGCTACTGGTTTATGAGTCAATAAGCTAATTTATTAACTATGCTAATTTTTTTTTTTTTAAATCTCTGGCAGTGAGTGTAAAATGGCAAAAAGAGACCTTTCCAGGTGTGGAAATCGATACTACCCAGCCCCCATATGTTTTCAAGTGTCAGTTGTATGATCTAACTGGAGTTCCTCCTGAGAGGCAAAAGATTATGGTTAAGGGTGGTTTATTAAAGGTAACGGCATCAGTGATTTAACTTTCCAAATCTCATTCTCATTGATGAAACAACAGCGCCTATGGAAATATTGCTTGGGATTCCTGTAACATGTTTTTTTGAAATGCGGCTACTAACATACTTGACCTATTATCCTGACATTGTAGGATGACGCTGATTGGTCAACATTAGGAGTGAAAGAGGTGGATTTTATTGTGCGGTTCTGTATTACACTTGGGTTTTATTCTACTTGTGGAGTCAACTTTTAACTCTGCTATGATGTTTATTTTCTGTAGGGTCAGAAGTTGATGATGATGGGAACAGCAGATGAGATTGTGAAGGCCCCAGAAAAGGGGCCTGTTTTCATGGAAGATCTACCAGAAGAAGAACAAGTTGTTGCCGTGGTAAGGTCCTTGAGTTGCCTAGTTCAGTTTAATTGTCCTTATCTCCTTTGGCTTTTGTGGTGCTTTCGGTTTGTTACGGCGACACGTCATTTCTTTTACTGAGTTTAACTGGGTCAGGTAGGGAACTTCAGACGTTTTGCGCTTTTGTGTTATCTTCCACAATAGACAAATGGGTGTATTGGAATTTGCGATGAATGTACGTGTACTGAATTGATGGTAGTAGTTTGTCATGGGTCTTCCTTGTTGGGATGGGGTTGGTGTATGTGCAATCTCATTGGGTTGCTTTGAGCTGCAACTCACCCTAACTTGGTGGTGTAACTCAATCTCAAACTTGGTAAATTGTCATCCTTATAACTCTTTCTCCGTGTTTTCATTTGTACATAATCATTACCTTTCCTATTAACACATTGTGTTACATTATCCAGTTAGGTGGTAGGTAAGTCCAATTTCCTTGATTTATTATCTTCCAAATTAATAACACATTTTGCACTTTAACTTAATTAAGCTTTTTTGCCCCGTTTAGCACTAGCATCAAGTTTTCTATTTGCGATATATCTTTTCTCTTTGTTACATAAATTGAATTGAGTCTCTAGGCCTGCCCTCTCTGATGCCATTCGGCTTTGATTTGGGGGCATAGTTCCGCAGCAAAACAGGTATAGGGGGGCCACTGTTTCAATGGTATTTTGAGAGCAGTCACTTTGTTCATGAGTTCTGTTGTTGTTGTTGTTGTATCTTGGGCCTGGACTCTGGAATGTATGTCTTCTAGATATTCAAGTTATAAGTTTTGCAGATATTTGCCATTGATCATACTTTGTGCATTATATCTTTTAACCAATATCTCATTTTCTTCCAGGGCCATACTGCTGGTTTATTTAATCTCGGGAATACCTGTTACATGAACTCTACGGTACAATGCTTGCATTCAGTTCCAGAGCTGAAATCAGCATTGATTAAGTGAGTCCTCATGTTCTCTGCAGAAGGACTTCTAATGTCTATAGAAATATTGTGAATTATTTTCCATGCATGTGATCTGCGTTATACTCATATGATAGAGGTTTTCCCCTCGGAATGCTTCGTTGATTAGGTATCCACATCCTGGAAAAAGCAATGATTTGGATCAGTCTTCTCATCTTTTGACGGTGGCAACACGAGATCTATTTACTGAGCTTGATAAAAATGTCAAGGCCGTGGCACCGATGCAATTTTGGATGGTATTTCCTTTTAATTAGTTGGTCTGTTTTTTTATTTTATTATTTTTGCATATCACTTGATAAATCCACAAAGCTTAGAAAAAAAACACTGCACTACCATTTCTAGCGATTTTGAAGATAAAAAAAACTACATAGCAATGACATCCTTTCACAAGGCCATGTCCAACAAATTTATCTTCTCTGGAAAATAGTTTTCCTGGCTCTCTATGGGGGTGCTATACCTTATATAATAGGTTGGCAGTACCTTATTCGGCCCTTACCATGCATTACTTAATAGCAATTAGAAAGGCAGTTGCTAATTTAATGTTTCTAACATTCGGCATTGCCAAATGTTTGCCTGATGAGTGGTCCTTGTTTACGGAAGTTTATCATGGTTAAGTGTTGAGTGTTCTTAAAGTTCCATATGAGCCATGGTGGCTTAGCGGAAAATTAGCAGAAAATATCGCTGACAATAGCCCCTAATGAATGGTTGGCCAAAGAATTAGCCTTATGCTTCTGCTTCATTGATATTCACAGGTTTTGCGGAAAAAGTACCCTCAATTTGGCCAGCTGCATAATGGATCTTTCATGCAACAGGTTTCCCCTTTTCTCCCTTTAATAGTTTCTTCGCCATGTCATAGATTTACACTGCCTGTAATTTTCTTTGGTGTGAGACGTAGCTTGAATTGTACACAGGATGCTGAAGAATGTTGGACACAGCTTTTGTACACTCTTTCACTGTCTCTAAGATCACCTAGTTCCAGGTAATTTTATTGGCAGTATTAAAATTCTTTACTTCCGATGGGTTTTTAATATTATTTTGGTTTCTAGTCGTAAATAACACCATGCAATACTTGGGCTAGATTGCACTGTGCACCAATTTAGTAATCCTGAATACTTGTTCTCTCTCTCTCTCTCTCTCCCGTCTTGCCTAATAATATGGGCATTAGATGACACCTTATTGGTCCTTTTCTTGTATTTTTTTTTTCATATTGATTACCTTTTTCATTCCCTGCTTTCAGCTGACATGAATTTTTTTTTGATCCGAGCTCACATGATTTGTTATCCTGCTGTTCTATTGATTACCTTTTTCATATTGATTACGCACGTGTGGGCTCACACACCTGGTCACATGTTGGCTCCTTTTCTGTCTCCTTTTTGTTTACTTTTTGGACAAGTATCGTTTCTCTTTCATTCTGATGAAATCATCTCCCATGATGTCATTGTGCAGCGAAAATTCAGATACCGTGAAAGCCCTTTTTGGTATCGAACTTGTTAGCAGGTATTGTCTACTATGTCTTCCTTTTGTTCAAAACATGTACTAAGATGATGTAATCTGTCAATGTTGAATTGCACTTTTTGAATTTTCACATGTCTCTTGTGATCTTGTTCTTCTCTGATTTTTAGCAAATGATGTTTGTGTAGGATTTATCATTTCTATCATATTGTTTGTTTGTTTTGATTAGTCTGTTGATCTTACCTTAATAACTTGGCAAGGGCTCATATGCCTTGGCTTTTCCAGCGATGCAGTTGCCAGTGGAAATCACCTATTATTTTTGCGCTATTCTGTTCTCTGTATTTTTTGGGGATGAGTTATGGAAAGAAACATTTGAGAGTCGCAAGTCCCAACAAGGTCTTGAAATTTGAATAGCCTACCGTGACTTATGGGAGGAAACATTTGAGAGTCGCAAGTCTCATCAAGATCTTGAAATTCCGGTAGGCTAACTTAGTTCAACACCCAAAGAGGAAGAGCTACAGTAAAACATTTTTGCATGGATTTTATTGTATTGCTCTCTATTTCCATTTTGCTGTGAGGAGTTACACTCTGTTCCTACACTTTTACTCCATCTCCTGAATGAGTTACTGCCATTGAATGACATTCTAGTGCATTACCTTCTATAAATTTGCCTAGATAGGGTAAAC
>CM046400.1:0-15000 GCA_025413875.1 Rhododendron molle
TTAAACTCAAACTCCTAAACTCCTAAACTCCTAAACTCCTAAACTCCTAAACTCCTAAACCCTAAACCCTAAAACTCCTAAACCCTAAACCCTAAACTCCTAAACTCCTAAACCCTAAACCCTAAACTCCTAAACCCTAAACTCCTAAATTACCTAACTCCTAAACCCTAAACCCTAAACTCCTAAATTACAAGCTCCTAAACTCCTAAACCCTAAACTCCTAAATTGCCTAAACCCTAAACTCCTAAACCCTAAACTCCTAAACCCTAAACCCTAAACTCCTAAATTACAAGCTCCTAAACTCCTAAACCCTAAACTCCTAAACCCTAAACCCTAAACCCTAAACCCTAAACCCTAAACTCCTAAACCCTAAACTCCTAAACCCTAAACCCTAAACTCCTAAACCCTAAACTCCTAAATTACAAGTCCTAAACTCCTAAACCCTAAACTCCTAAACCCTAAACCCTAAACTCCTAAACCCTAAACCCTAAACCCTAAACCCTAAACCCTAAACTCCTAAACCCTAAACCCTAAACTCCTAAATTACAAGCTCCTAAACTCCTAAACCCTAAACTCCTAAACCCTAAACCCTAAACCCTAAACCCTAAACTCCTAAACCCTAAACCCTAAACCCTAAACCCTAAACCCTAAACTCCTAAACCCTAAACTCCTAAACCCTAAACTCCTAAATTACAAGCGCCTAAACCCTAACTCCTAAACCCTAAACCCTAAACTCCTAAACCCTAAACCCTAAACCCTAAACCCTAAACTCCTAAACTCCTAAACCCTAAACCCTAAACTCCTAAAACTCCTAAACCCTAAACCCTAAAACCCTAAACCCTAAACCCTAAACCCTAAACTCCTAAACCCTAAACCCTAAACTCCTAAACCCTAAACTCCTAAACCCTAAACTCCTAAACTCTAAACCCTAAACTCCTAAACCCTAAACCCTAAACTCCTAAATTGCCTAAACCCTAAACTCCTAAACTCCTAAACCCTAAACCCTAAACCCTAAACTCCTAAATTACAAACCCTAACTCCTAAACCCTAAACCCTAAACCCTAAACTCCTAAACCCTAAACCCTAAACCCTAAACTCCTAAACCCTAAACCCTAAACCCTAAACTCCTAAACCCTAAACCCTAAACCCTAAACCCTAAACTCCTAAACCCTAAACTCCTAAACCCTAAACCCTAAACCCTAAACCCTAAACCCTAAACCCTAAACTCCTAAACCCTAAACTCCTAAACCCTAAACCCTAAACCCTAAACCCTAAACTCCTAAACCCTAAACTCCTAAACCCTAAACTCCTAAACCCTAAACTCCTAAACCCTAAACCCTAAACTCCTAAATTACAAGCGCCTAAACTCCTAAACTCCTAAAACCCTAAACCCTAAACCCTAAACTCTAAACCCTAACTCCTAAACCCTAAACCCTAAACCCTAAACCCTAAACTCCTAAACCCTAAACCCTAAACCCTAAACCCTAAACTCCTAAACTCCTAAACCCTAAACCCTAAAACCCTAAACTCCTAAACCCTAAACCCTAAACTCCTAAACCCTAAACTCCTAAACCCTAAACTCCTAAACCCTAAACTCCTAAACCCTAAACCCTAAACCCTAAACTCCTAAACCCTAAACCCTAAACCCTAAACCCTAAACCCTAAACCCTAAACCCTAAACCCTAAACCCTAAACTCCTAAACCCTAAACCCTAAACCCTAAACCCTAAACTCCTAAACCCTAAACTCCTAAACCCTAAACCCTAAACCCTAAACCCTAAACCCTAAACCCTAAACTCCTAAACCCTAAACTCCTAAACCCTAAACCCTAAACCCTAAACTCCTAAACTCCTAAACCCTAAACCCTAAACTCCTAAATTGCCTAAACCCTAAACTCCTAAACCCTAAACCCTAAACCCTAAACCCTAAACCCTAAACCCTAAACCCTAAACCCTAAACCCTAAACCCTAAACTCCTAAACCCTAAACCCTAAACTCCTAAACTCCTAAACCCTAAACCCTAAACCCTAAACCCTAAACTCCTAAACCCTAAACTCCTAAACTCCTAAACCCTAAACCCTAAACTCCTAAATTACAAACCCTAACTCCTAAACCCTAAACCCTAAACCCTAAACTCCTAAACCCTAAACCCTAAACTCCTAAATTACAAACCCTAACTCCTAAACCCTAAACCCTAAACCCTAAACCCTAAACTCCTAAACCCTAAACTCCTAAACCCTAAACCCTAAACCCTAAACTCCTAAACCTCAAACCCTAAACCCTAAACCCTAAACCCTAAACTCCTAAACCCTAAACTCCTAAACCCTAAACCCTAAACCCTAAACCCTAAACTCCTAAACCCTAAACTCCTAAACCCTAAACTCCTAAACCCTAAACCCTAAACCCTAAACTCCTAAACCCTAAACCCTAAACTCCTAAACCCTAAACTCCTAAACCCTAAACCCTAAACTCCTAAACCCTAAACCCTAAACTCCTAAACCCTAAACCCTAAACTCCTAAACCCTAAAACCCTAAACCCTAAACCCTAAACTCCTAAACTCCTAAACCCTAAACCCTAAACCCTAAACCCTAAACTCCTAAACCCTAAACCCTAAACTCCTAAACCCTAAACTCCTAAATTACAAAACCCTAAACCCTAAACTCCTAAATTACCTAACTCCTAAACCCTAAACCCTAAACCCTAAACCCTAAACTCCTAAACTCCTAAACCCTAAACCCTAAACTCCTAAATTCCCTAAAACCCTAAACCCTAAACTCCTAAATTACAAGCTCCTAAACTCCTAAACCCTAAACTCCTAAATTACAAAACCCTAAACCCTAAACTCCTAAACCCTAAACCCTAAACCCTAAACCCTAAACCCTAAACCCTAAACTCCTAAACTCCTAAACCCTAAACCCTAAACCCTAAACCCTAAACTCCTAAACCCTAAACCTAAAACCCTAAACCCTAACTCCTAAACCCTAAACCCTAAACTCCTAAACCCTAAACTCCTAAACCCTAAACCCTAAACTCCTAAACTCCTAAACCCTAAACCCTAAACTCCTAAATTAAACCCTAAACCCTCTAAACCCTAAACCCTAAACCCTAAAACCCTAAACTCCTAAACCCTAAACTCCTAAACCCTAAACCCTAAACCCTAAACTCCTAAACTCTAAACCCTAAACTCCTAAACCCTAAACCCTAAACTCCTAAACCCTAAACCCTAAACTCCTAAACCCTAAACTCCTAAACCCTAAACCCTAAACCCTAAACCCTAAACCCTAAACCCTAAACCCTAAACTCCTAAACTCCTAAACCCTAAACCCTAAACCCTAAACCCTAAAACTCCTAAACCCTAAACCCTAAACCCTAAACCCTAAACCCTAAACCCTAAACTCCTAAACCCTAAACCCTAAACCCTAAACCCTAAACCCTAAAACCCTAAACTCCTAGGGTACCTAAACCCTAAACCCTAAACTCCTAAACCCTAAACCCTAAACTCCTAAACTCCTAAACCCTAAACCCTAAACCCTAAACTCCTAAACCCTAAACTCCTAAATTACCTAACTCCTAAACCCTAAACCCTAAACCCCTAAACTCCAATAACTCCTAAACCCTAAACCCTAAACCCTAAACCCTAAACTCCTAAATTGCCTAAACCCTAAACTCCTAAACCCTAAACCCTAAACCCTAAACCCTAAACCCTAAACTCCTAAACTCCTAAACCCTAAACCCTAAACTCCTAAACTCCTAAACCCTAAACCCTAAACTCCTAAATTGCCTAAACCCTAAACTCCTAAACTCCTAAACCCTAAACCCTAAACTCCTAAACCCTAAACCCTAAACCCTAAACCCTAAACCCTAAACTCCTAAACCCTAAACCCTAAACCCTAAACCCTAAACCCTAAACTCCTAAATCCCTAAACCCTAAACTCCTAAACCCTAAACCCTAAACCCTAAACCCTAAACCCTAAACTCCTAAACCCTAAACCCTAAACTCCTAAACCCTAAACTCCTAAACCCTAAACCCTAAACCCTAAACCCTAAACTCCTAAACCCTAAACTCCTAAATTACAAAACCCTAAACCCTAAACTCCTAAACTCCTAAACCCTAAACCCTAAACCCTAAACTCCTAAACCCTAAACCCTAAACTCCTAAACCCTAAACTCTAAACCCCTAAACCCTAAACTCCTAAACTCCTAAACCCTAAACCCTAAACTCCTAAACCCTAAACTCCTAAAACCCTAAACCCTAAACCCTAAACTCCTAAACCCTAAACTCCTAAACCCTAAACTCCTAAACCCTAAACCCTAAACTCCTAAACCCTAAACCCTAAACCCTAAACCCTAAACTCCTAAACTCCTAAACCCTAAACCCTAAACTCCTAAACCCTAAACCCTAAACTCCTAAATTACAAGCGCCTAAACCCTAACTCCTAAACCCTAAACCCTAAACCCTAAACTCCTAAATTGCCTAAACCCTAAACTCCTAAACCCTAAACTCCTAAATTGCCTAAACCCTAAACTCCTAAATTACCTAACTCCTAAACCCTAAACCCTAAACCCTAAACTCCTAAACCCTAAACCCTAAACCCTAAACCCTAAACCCTAAACCCTAAACCCTAAACTCTAAACCCTAAACCCTAAACCCTAAACTCCTAAACCCTAAACTCCTAAACCCTAAACCCTAAACCCTAAACCCTAAACCCTAAACTCCTAAACTCCTAAACCCTAAACCCTAAACTCCTAAACCCTAAACCCTAAACTCCTAAATTGCCTAAACCCTAAACTCCTAAACCCTAAACCCTAAACTCCTAAATTACCTAACTCCTAAACCCTAAACCCTAAACTCCTAAACCCTAAACTCCTAAACCCTAAACCCTAAACTCCTAAACCCTAAACCCTAAACCCTAAACTCCTAAACCCTAAACTCCTAAACCCTAAACCCTAAACTCCTAAACCCTAAACCCTAAACCCTAAACCCTAAACTCCTAAACTCCTAAACCCTAAACCCTAAACCCTAAACTCCTAAACCCTAAACTCCTAAACCCTAAACTCCTAAACCCTAAACTCCTAAATTGCCTAAACCCTAAACTCCTAAATTACAAACCCTAACTCCTAAACCCTAAACCCTAAACCCTAAACCCTAAACCCTAAACCCTAAACCCTAAACCCTAAACTCCTAAACCCTAAACTCCTAAACCCTAAACCCTAAACTCCTAAACCCTAAACCCTAAACCCTAAACTCCTAAACCCTAAACTCCTAAACCCTAAACTCCTAAACCCTAAACTCCTAAAACCCTAAACCCTAAACCCTAAACTCCTAAACCCTAAACCCTAAACTCCTAAACTCCTAAACCCTAAACCCTAAACTCTATAACTCCTAAACCCTAAACCCTAAACTCCTAAACTCCTAAACCCTAAACCCTAAACCCTAAACTCCTAAATTACAAGCTCCTAAACTCCTAAACCCTAAACTCCTAAACCCTAAACCCTAAACCCTAAACCCTAAACCCTAAACCCTAAACTCCTAAACCCTAAACCCTAAACTCCTAAATTGCCTAAACCCTAAACTCCTAAAACCCTAAACCCTAAACCCTAAACTCCTAAACCCTAAAACTCCTAAACTCCTAAACCCTAAACTCCTAAACCTCAAACCCTAAACCCTAAACTCCTAAATTACCTAACTCCTAAACCCTAAACCCTAAACTCCTAAACTCCTAAACCCTAAACCCTAAACTCCTAAATTGCCTAAACCCTAAACTCCTAAACCCTAAACCCTAAACCCTAAACTCCTAAACCCTAAACCCTAAACCCTAAACCCTAAACTCCTAAATTGCCTAAACCCTAAACTCCTAAACTCCTAAACCCTAAACCCTAAACCCTAAACCCTAAACTCCTAAACCCTAAACCCTAAACCCTAAACTCCTAAACCCTAAACCCTAAACCCTAAACCCTAAACCCTAAACTCCTAAATTACCTAACTCCTAAACCCTAAACCCTAAACCCTAAACCCTAAACTCCTAAATTACAAAACCCTAAAACCCTAAACCCTAAACCCTAAACTCCTAAAACCCTAAACCCTAAACCCTAAAACCCTAAACCTCAAACCCACACCCTAAACCCTAAACTCCTAAACTCCTAAACCCTAAACCCTAAACCCTAAAACCCTAAACTCCTAAACCCTAAACCCTAAACCCTAAACCCTAAACCCTAAACCCTAAACTCCTAAACCCTAAACCCTAAACCCTAAACCCTAAACCCTAAACCCTAAACTCCTAAACCCTAAACTCCTAAACCCTAAACTCCTAAATTCTAACTCCTAAACCCTAAACCCTAAAACCCTAAACCCTAAACCCTAAACCCTAAACCCTAAACTCCTAAACCCTAAACCCTAAACCCTAAACTCCTAAACCCTAAACCCTAAACTCCTAAACCCTAAACTCCTAAACCCTAAAACCCTAAACTCCTAGGGTCCTAACTCCTAAACCCTAAACCCTAAACTCCTAAACCCTAAACCCTAAACTCCTAAACTCCTAAACCCTAAACCCTAAACTCCTAAACCCTAAACTCCTAAACTCCTAAACCCTAAACCCTAAACTCCTAAACTCCTAAACCCTAAACCCTAAACCCTAAACCCTAAACCCTAAACTCCTAAACCCTAAACCCTAAACCCTAAACCCTAAACCCTAAACTCCTAAATTGCCTAAACCCTAAACTCCTAAACCCTAAACCCTAAACTCCTAAACCCTAAACTCCTAAACCCTAAACCCTAAACTCCTAAACCCTAAACTCCTAAACCCTAAACCCTAAACTCCTAAATTCCCTAAACCCTAAAACCCTAAACTCCTAGGGTCCTAACTCCTAAACCCTAAACCCTAAACTCCTAAACCCTAAACTCCTAAACTCCTAAACCCTAAACCCTAAACTCCTAAAACCCTAAACCCTAAACCCTAAACCCTAAACCCTAAACCCTAAACCCTAAACTCCTAAACCCTAAACTCCTAAACCCTAAACTCCTAAATTCCCTAAACCCTAAAACCCTAAACCCTAAACCCTAAACTCCTAAACCCTAAACTCCTAAACCCTAAACTCCTAAACCCTAAACCCTAAACCCTAAACTCCTAAACCCTAAACCCTAAACCCTAAACCCTAAACCCTAAACCCTAAAACTCCTAAACCCTAAACCCTAAACTCCTAAACCCTAAACTCCTAAACTCCTAAACCCTAAACCCTAAACCCTAAACCCTAAACTCCTAAACCCTAAACCCTAAACTCCTAAACCCTAAACCCTAAACCCTAAACTCCTAAACCCTAAACCCTAAACTCCTAAACCCTAAACCCTAAACCCTAAACCCTAAACTCCTAAACTCCTAAACCCTAAACCCTAAACCCTAAACCCTAAACCCTAAACTCCTAAACTCCTAAACCCTAAACCCTAAACCCTAAACCCTAAACCCTAAACTCCTAAACCCTAAACCCTAAACCCTAAACCCTAAACTCCTAAAACCCTAAACCCTAAAACCCTAAACCCTAAACCCTAAACCCTAAACTCCTAAACCCTAAACTCCTAAACCCTAAACTCCTAAACCCTAAACTCCTAAATTGCCTAAACCCTAAACTCCTAAACCCTAAACCCTAAACTCCTAAATCCCTAAACCCTAAACTCCTAAACCCTAAACCCTAAACCCTAAACCCTAAACCCTAAACTCCTAAACCCTAAACCCTAAACCCTAAACTCCTAAACCCTAAACTCCTAAACCCTAAACCCTAAACCCTAAACCCTAAACCCTAAACTCCTAAACCCTAAACTCCTAAACCCTAAACTCCTAAACCCTAAACCCTAAACTCCTAAACTCCTAAACCCTAAACCCTAAACTCCTAAACCCTAAACTCCTAAACTCCTAAACCCTAAACCCTAAACTCCTAAATTACCTAACTCCTAAACCCTAAACCCTAAAACCCTAAACTCCTAAACCCTAAACTCCTAAACTCCTAAACCCTAAACCCTAAAACCCTAAACCCTAAACTCCTAAACCCTAAACCCTAAACCCTAAACCCTAAACTCCTAAACTCCTAAACCCTAAACCCTAAACTCCTAAACCCTAAACTCCTAAACTCCTAAACCCTAAACCCTAAACCCTAAACTCCTAAATTACAACCCTAAACTCCTAAACCCTAAACCTTAAACTCCTAAACTCCTAAACTCCTAAACTCCTAAACTCCTAAAACCCTAAACCCTAAACTCCTAAATTGCCTAAACCCTAAACTCCTAAACCCTAAACTCCTAAACCCTAAACCCTAAACCCTAAACTCCTAAACTCCTAAACCCTAAACCCTAAACTCCTAAACCCTAAACTCCTAAACCCTAAACCCTAAACCCTAAACCCTAAACTCCTAAATTGCCTAAACCCTAAACTCCTAAACCCTAAACCCTAAACCCTAAACTCCTAAATTGCCTAAACCCTAAACTCCTAAACCCTAAACTCCTAAACCCTAAACCCTAAACTCCTAAACTCCTAAACCCTAAACCCTAAACTCCTAAACCCTAAACCCTAAACCCTAAACTCCTAAACCCTAAACCCTAAACCTCCTAAACCCTAAACTCCTAAACCCTAAACCCTAAACCCTAAACTCCTAAATTACAAAACCCTAAACCCTAAACTCCTAAACCCTAAACCCTAAACTCCTAAACCCTAAACTCCTAAACCCTAAACTCCTAAACCCTAAACCCTAAACCCTAAACTCCTAAACCCTAAACTCCTAAACCCTAAACTCCTAAACCCTAAACCCTAAACCCTAAACTCCTAAACCCTAAACTCCTAAACCCTAAACCCTAAACCCTAAACCCTAAACTCCTAAATTACCTAACTCCTAAACCCTAAACCCTAAACCCTAAACTCCTAAACCCTAAACCCTAAAACCCTAAACCCTAAACCCTAAACTCCTAAACTCCTAAACCCTAAACCCTAAACTCCTAAACCCTAAACCCTAAACCCTAAACCTAAACCCCTAACTCCTAAACCCTAAACCCTAAACCCTAAACTCCTAAACCCTAAACTCCTAAACTCCTAAACCCTAAACCCTAAACTCCTAAATTGCCTAAACCCTAAACTCCTAAACCCTAAACCCTAAACCCTAAACTCCTAAACCCTAAACCCTAAACCCTAAACCCTAAACCCTAAACTCCTAAATTTAAACCCTAAAACCCTAAACTCCTAGGCCCCTAAACCCTAAAACCCTAAACTCCTAAACCCTAAACCCTAAACTCCTAAACCCTAAACCCTAAACCCTAAACCCTAAACCCTAAACTCCTAAACTCCTAAACCCTAAACCCTAAACTCTAAACCCAAATCCTAGGATATCCTAAACCCTAAACTCTAAACCCTAAACCCTAAAACCCTAAACCCTAAACTCCTAAACCCTAAACCCTAAACTCCTAAACCCTAAACTCCTAAACCCTAAACTCCTAAACCCTAAACTCCTAAACCCTAAACTCCTAAACCCTAAACTCCTAAACCCTAAACCCTAAACCCTAAACCCTAAACTCCTAAACCCTAAACTCCTAAACCCTAAACTCCTAAACTCCTAAACCCTAAACCCTAAACCCTAAACCCTAAACCCTAAACCCTAAACTCCTAAACCCTAAACTCCTAAATACCCTAAACCCTAAACTCCTAAACCCTAAACTCCTAAACCCTAAACCCTAAACCCTAAACCCTAAACTCCTAAACCCTAAACTCCTAAACCCTAAACCCTAAACCCTAAACTCCTAAACCCTAAACTCCTAAACCCTAAACCCTAAACTCCTAAACCCTAAACTCCTAAATTACCTAACTCCTAAACCCTAAACCCTAAACTCCTAAACTCCTAAACCCTAAACCCTAAACCCTAAACTCCTAAACCCTAAACTCCTAAACCCTAAACCCTAAACCCCTAAACTCCAAACCCTAAACCCTAAAACCCTAAACCCTAAACCCTAAACTCCTAAACCCCTAAACCCTAAACCCTAAACCCTAAACCCTAAACCCTAAACTCCTAAACCCTAAACCCTAAACCCTAAACCCTAAACCCTAAACCCTAAACTCCTAAATTACCTAACTCCTAAACCCTAAACCCTAAACTCCTAAACCCTAAACCCTAAACCCTAAACCCTAAACTCCTAAATTACAAGCGCCTAAACTCCTAAACTCCTAAACTCCTAAACCCTAAACTCCTAAACTCCTAAACCCTAAACCCTAAACTCCTAAATTGCCTAAACCCTAAACTCCTAAATTGCCTAAACCCTAAACTCCTAAACCCTAAACCCTAAACTCCTAAACCCTAAACTCCTAAACCCTAAACTCCTAAACCCTAAACCCTAAACTCCTAAACCCTAAACCCTAAACCCTAAACTCCTAAACCCTAAACCCTAAACCCTAAACCCTAAAACCCTAAACTCCTAAACCCTAAACCCTAAACTCCTAAATTACAAGCTCCTAAACTCCTAAACCCTAAACTCCTAAACTCCTAAACCCTAAACCCTAAACTCCTAAACCCTAAACCCTAAACCCTAAACCCTAAACCCTAAACTCCTAAACCCTAAACTCCTAAACCCTAAACTCCTAAACCCTAAACCCTAAACTCCTAAACCCTAAAACCCTAAACCCTAAACCCTAAACCCTAAACTCCTAAACCCTAAACTCCTAAACCCTAAACTCCTAAACCCTAAACTCCTAAACCCTAAACTCCTAAACCCTAAACCCTAAACCCTAAACTCCTAAACCCTAAACCCTAAACTCCTAAACCCTAAACTCCTAAACCCTAAACTCCTAAATTAAAACCCTAAACCCTAAACTCCTAAACCCTAAACCCTAAACCCTAAACTCCTAAACCCTAAACCCTAAACCCTAAACTCCTAAACCCTAAACCCTAAACCCTAAACCCTAAACTCCTAAACCCTAAACCCTAAACCCTAAACTCCTAAACCCTAAACCCTAAACTCCTAAATTGCCTAAACCCTAAACTCCTAAATTGCCTAAACCCTAAACTCCTAAACCCTAAACCCTAAAACCCTAAACTCCTAGGCCCTAAACCCTAAACTCCTAAACCCTAAACTCCTAAATTCCCTAAAACCCTAAACCCTAAACCCTAAACCCTAAACCCTAAACCCTAAACCCTAAACCCTAAACCCTAAACCCTAAACCCTAAACTCCTAAATTACCTAACTCCTAAACCCTAAACCCTAAACCCTAAACCCTAAACTCCTAAATTCTAAAACTTAAACCCTAAACCCTAAACCCTAAACCCTAAACTCCTAAACTAAACCCTAAACCCTAAACCCTAAACTCCTAAATTACAAGTCTAAACCCTAACTCCTAAACCCTAAACCCTAAACTCCTAAACCCTAAACTCCTAAACCCTAAACCCTAAACCCTAAACCCTAAACCCTAAACCCTAAACCCTAAACCCTAAACCCTAAACCCTAAACCCTAAACCCTAAACCCTAAACTCCTAAACTCCTAAACCCTAAACCCTAAACTCCTAAACCCTAAACCCTAAACTCCTAAACCCTAAACCCTAAACTCCTAAACCCTAAACCCTAAACTCCTAAATTACCTAACTCCTAAACCCTAAACCCTAAACCCTAAACTCCTAAACTCCTAAACCCTAAACCCTAAACCCTAAACCCTAAACCCTAAACCCTAAACTCCTAAACCCTAAACCCTAAACCCTAAACTCCTAAATTACCTAACTCCTAAACCCTAAACCCTAAACTCCTAAACCCTAAACCCTAAACCCTAAACTCCTAAACTCCTAAACCCTAAACCCTAAACTCCTAAACCCTAAACCCTAAAACCCTAAACCCTAAACCCTAAACCCTAAACTCCTAAATTACAAAACCCTAAACCCTAAACTCCTAAACCCTAAACCCTAAACCCTAAACTCCTAAACCCTAAACTCCTAAACCCTAAACCCTAAACTCCTAAACCCTAAACTCCTAAACCCTAAACTCCTAAACCCTAAACCCTAAACCCTAAACCCTAAACCCTAAACCCTAAACTCCTAAATTACAAACCCTAACTCCTAAACCCTAAACCCTAAACCCTAAACCCTAAACTCCTAAACCCTAAACCCTAAACCTAAACTCCTAAACCCTAAACCCTAAACCCTAAACCCTAAACCCTAAACCCTAAACCCTAAACTCCTAAACCCTAAACTCCTAAATTACAAGCCTAAACCCTAACTCCTAAACCCTAAACCCTAAACCCTAAACCCTAAACCCTAAACTCCTAAACCCTAAACCCTAAAACTCAACTCCTAAACCCTAAACTCCTAAACCCTAAACCCTAAACCCTAAACTCCTAAAACCCTAAACCCTAAACCCTAAACTCTAACCCTAAACCCTAAACCCTAAACTCCTAAACTCCTAAACCCTAAACCCTAAACTCCTAAACCCTAAACTCCTAAACCCTAAACTCCTAAACCCTAAACTCCTAAACCCTAAACTCCTAAACCCTAAACCCTAAACTCCTAAACCCTAAACTCCTAAATTGCCTAAACCCTAAACTCCTAAATTGCCTAAACCCTAAACTCCTAAACCCTAAACTCCTAAACCCTAAACCCTAAACTCCTAAACCCTAAACCCTAAACTCCTAAACCCTAAACCCTAAACTCCTAAACCCTAAACCCTAAACTCCTAAACCCTAAACCCTAAACCCTAAACCCTAAACCCTAAACCCTAAACCCTAAACTCCTAAACTCCTAAACCCTAAACCCTAAACCCTAAACCCTAAACTCCTAAACCCTAAACCCTAAACTCCTAAACCCTAAACTCCTAAACTCCTAAACCCTAAACCCTAAACTCCTAAAACCCTAAACCCTAAACTCCTAAACCCTAAACTCCTAAACCCTAAACCCTAAACTCCTAAACCCTAAACCCTAAACTCCTAAACCCTAAACTCCTAAACCCTAAACCCTAAACCCTAAACCCTAAAACCCTAAACCCTAAACCCTAAACCCTAAACCCTAAACCCTAAACCCTAAACCCTAAACCCTAAACCCTAAACTCCTAAACCCTAAACCCTAAACCCTAAACCCTAAACCCTAAACTCCTAAACCCTAAACTCCTAAATTACAAAACCCTAAACCCTAAACTCCTAAACCCTAAACTCCTAAACCCTAAACCCTAAACCCTAAACCCTAAACCCTAAACTCCTAAACCCTAAACTCCTAAACCCTAAACCCTAAAACTCCTAAACCCTAAACCCTAAACTCCTAAACTCCTAAACCCTAAACCCTAAACCCTAAACTCCTAAACCCTAAACCCTAAACCCTAAACCCTAAACTCCTAAACCCTAAACTCCTAAACCCTAAACTCCTAAACCCTAAACCCTAAACCCTAAACTCCTAAACCCTAAACCCTAAACTCCTAAACCCTAAACCCTAAACCCTAAACTCCTAAACCCTAAACCCTAAACCCTAAACTCCTAAACCCTAAACCCTAAACTCCTAAACCCTAAACTCCTAAACTCCTAAACCCTAAACCCTAAACCCTAAACTCCTAAATTACCTAACTCCTAAACCCTAAACCCTAAACCCTAAACCCTAAACCCTAAACCCTAAACCCTAAACCCTAAACTCCTAAACCCTAAACCCTAAACTCCTAAACCCTAAACTCCTAAACCCTAAACCCTAAACTCCTAAACCCTAAACCCTAAACTCCTAAACTCCTAAACCCTAAACCCTAAACCCTAAACTCCTAAACTCCTAAACCCTAAACCCTAAACCCTAAACTCCTAAACCCTAAACTCCTAAACCCTAAACTCCTAAACCCTAAACCCTAAACTCCTAAACCCTAAACCCTAAACTCCTAAACCCTAAACCCTAAACCCTAAACCCTAAACCCTAAACTCCTAAACCCTAAACCCTAAACCCTAAACTCCTAAACCCTAAACTCCTAAACCCTAAACCCTAAACCCTAAACCCTAAACTCCTAAATTACAAACCCTAACTCCTAAACCCTAAACCCTAAACCCTAAACTCCTAAACCCTAAACCCTAAACCCTAAACCCTAAACCCTAAAACCCTAAACTCCTAAACCCTAAACTCCTAAATTACCTAACTCCTAAACCCTAAACCCTAAACTCCTAAATTACAAAACCCTAAACCCTAAACTCCTAAAACCCTAAACCCTAAACCCTAAACTCCTAAACCCTAAACCCTAAACTCCTAAACCCTAAACTCCTAAACCCTAAACTCCTAAACCCTAAACCCTAAACCCTAAACCCTAAACCCTAAACTCCTAAATTACAAAAACCCTAAACCCTAAACTCCTAAACCCTAAACCCTAAACTCCTAAACCCTAAACTCCTAAACCCTAAACTCCTAAACCCTAAACCCTAAACTCCTAAACCCTAAACCCTAAACTCCTAAATTCCCTAAAACCCTAAACCCTAAACCCTAAACCCTAAACCCTAAACCCTAAACTCCTAAATTCTAAACTCAAAACCCTAAACCCTAAACCCTAAACTCCTAAACCCTAAACCCTAAACTCCTAAACCCTAAACCCTAAACCCTAAAACCCTAAACCCTAAACCCTAAACTCCTAAACTCCTAAACCCTAAACCCTAAACCCTAAACTCCTAAACCCTAAACCCTAAACCCTAAACTCCTAAATTACAAGTAAACCCTAACTCCTAAACCCTAAACCCTAAACTCCTAAATTACAAGCCAAAACCCTAAACTCCTAAACCCTAAACTCCTAAACCCTAAACCCTAAACCCTAAACCCTAAACTCCTAAACCCTAAACTCCTAAACCCTAAACCCTAAAACCCTAAACTCCTAGGCCCTAAACCCTAAACTCCTAAACCCTAAACTCCTAAATTACCTAACTCCTAAACCCTAAACCCTAAACTCCTAAACCCTAAACTCCTAAACCCTAAACTCCTAAACCCTAAAACCCTAAACCCTAAACCCTAAACCCTAAACTCCTAAATCCCTAAACCCTAAACTCCTAAA
>CM046400.1:20000-25000 GCA_025413875.1 Rhododendron molle
CCTAAACCCTAAACCCTAAACCCTAAACTCCTAAACCCTAAACTCCTAAACTCCTAAACCCTAAACCCTAAACTCCTAAACCCTAAACTCCTAAACCCTAAACCCTAAACCCTAAACTCCTAAACCCTAAACCCTAAACCCTAAACTCCTAAACCCTAAACCCTAAACTCCTAAAACCCTAAACCCTAAACTCCTAAACCCTAAACCCTAAACCCTAAACTCCTAAACTCCTAAACCCTAAACCCTAAACCCTAAACTCCTAAACCCTAAACTCCTAAACCCTAAACTCCTAAATTGCCTAAACCCTAAACTCCTAAACCCTAAACCCTAAACCCTAAACTCCTAAACCCTAAACCCTAAACCCTAAAACCCTAAACTCCTAAACTCCTAAACCCTAAACCCTAAACTCCTAAACCCTAAACTCCTAAACCCTAAACTCCTAAACCCTAAACCCTAAACTCCTAAACCCTAAACCCTAAACTCCTAAATTAAACCCTAACTCCTAAACCCTAAACCCTAAACTCCTAAATTGCCTAAACCCTAAACTCCTAAACCCTAAACTCCTAAACCCTAAACCCTAAACCCTAAACCCTAAACCCTAAACCCTAAACCCTAAACCCTAAACTCCTAAACCCTAAACTCCTAAACCCTAAACTCCTAAACCCTAAACCCTAAACCCTAAACTCCTAAACCCTAAACCCTAAACCCTAAACTCCTAAACCCTAAAACCCTAAACCCTAAACTCCTAAACCCTAAACTCCTAAACTCCTAAACCCTAAACCCTAAACTCCTAAACCCTAAACCCTAAACTCCTAAACCCTAAACCCTAAACCCTAAACCCTAAACTCCTAAACCCTAAACTCCTAAAACCCTAAACCCTAAACCCTAAACTCCTAAACCCTAAACCCTAAACTCCTAAAACCCTAAAACCCTAAACCCTAAACCCTAAACTCCTAAAATCCTAAACCTTAAACCCTAAACCCTAAACCCTAACTCCTAAACCCTAAACCCTAAACCCTAAACCCTAAACTCCTAAACTCCTAAACCCTAAACCCTAAACCCTAAACCCTAAACCCTAAACTCCTAAACCCTAAACTCCTAAACCCTAAACCCTAAACTCCTAAACCCTAAACCCTAAAACCCTAAACTCCTAAACCCTAAACCCTAAACTCCTAAACCCTAAACCCTAAACCCTAAACTCCTAAACCCTAAACCCTAAACCCTAAACTCCTAAATTGCCTAAACCCTAAACTCCTAAATTACCTAACTCCTAAACCCTAAACCCTAAACCCTAAACCCTAAACTCCTAAACCCTAAACTCCTAAACCCTAAACCCTAAACCCTAAACTCCTAAACCCTAAACTCCTAAACTCCTAAACCCTAAACCCTAAACTCCTAAACCCTAAACCCTAAACCCTAAACCCTAAACTCCTAAACCCTAAACCCTAAACCCTAAACTCCTAAACCCTAAACCCTAAACTCCTAAACCCTAAACCCTAAACCCTAAACCCTAAACTCCTAAACCCTAAACTCCTAAATTCCCTAAAACCCTAAACCCTAAACCCTAAACTCCTAAACCCTAAACCCTAAACTCCTAAACCCTAAACCCTAAACTCCTAAACCCTAAACCCTAAACTAAACCCTAAACCCTAAACTCCTAAAACCCTAAACCCTAAACTCCTAAACCCTAAACTCCTAAACCCTAAACCCTAAACCCTAAACTCCTAAATTCCCTAAACCCTAAACCTAAAACCCTAAACCCTAAACCCTAAACCCTAAACTCCTAAACTCCTAAACCCTAAACCCTAAACTCCTAAACTCCTAAACCCTAAACCCTAAACCCTAAACTCCTAAATTACCTAACTCCTAAACCCTAAACCCTAAACCCTAAACTCCTAAATTGCCTAAACCCTAAACTCCTAAACCCTAAACTCCTAAACCCTAAACTCCTAAATCCTAACCCTAAAACCCTAAACCCTAAACTCCTAAATTGCCTAAACCCTAAACTCCTAAATTGCCTAAACCCTAAACTCCTAAACCCTAAACCCTAAACCCTAAACCCTAAACTCCTAAACTCCTAAACCCTAAACCCTAAACTCCTAAACCCTAAACCCTAAACCCTAAACTCCTAAACCCTAAACTCCTAAACCCTAAACCCTAAACCCTAAACCCTAAACTCCTAAACTCCTAAACCCTAAACCCTAAACCCTAAACCCTAAACCCTAAACCCTAAACTCCTAAACCCTAAACTCCTAAACCCTAAACCCTAAACCCTAAACCCTAAACTCCTAAACCCTAAACCCTAAACCCTAAAACCCTAAACCCTAAACCCTAAACCCTAAACTCCTAAACCCTAAACTCCTAAACCCTAAACCCTAAACCCTAAACTCCTAAACTCCTAAACCCTAAACCCTAAACCCTAAACTCCTAAACCCTAAACCCTAAACCCTAAACTCCTAAATTACAAGCGCCTAAACCCTAAACCCTAACTCCTAAACCCTAAACCCTAAACTCCTAAACCCTAAACTCCTAAATTGCCTAAACCCTAAACTCCTAAACTCCTAAACCCTAAACCCTAAACCTAAACCCCTAACTCCTAAACCCTAAACCCTAAACTCCTAAACCCTAAACCCTAAACTCCTAAACCCTAAACCCTAAACCCTAAACCCTAAACCCTAAACCCTAAACCCTAAACTCCTAAACCCTAAACCCTAAACCCTAAACTCCTAAACCCTAAAACCCTAAACCCTAAACCCTAAACTCCTAAACTCCTAAACCCTAAACCCTAAACTCCTAAACCCTAAACTCCTAAATTGCCTAAACCCTAAACTCCTAAATTGCCTAAACCCTAAACTCCTAAACCCTAAACTCCTAAACCCTAAACCCTAAACCCTAAACCCTAAACTAAACTCCTAAACCCTAAACCCTAAACCCTAAACCCTAAACCCTAAACCCTAAACCCTAAACTCCTAAATTGCCTAAACCCTAAACTCCTAAACCCTAAACTCCTAAATTCCCTAAACCCTAAAACCCTAAACCCTAAACCCTAAACTCCTAAACCCTAAACTCCTAAACCCTAAACCCTAAACTCCTAAACCCTAAACCCTAAACTCCTAAACCCTAAACTCCTAAACCCTAAACTCCTAAATCCCTAAACCCTAAACTCCTAAACCCTAAACCCTAAACCCTAAACCCTAAACCCCTAAACCCTAAACCCTAAACTCCTAAACCCTAAACCCTAAACTCCTAAACCCTAAACTCCTAAATTACAAGCGCCTAAACTAAACCTAAACTCCTAAACCCTAAACTCCTAAACCCTAAACCCTAAACCCTAAACTCCTAAAATCCTAAACTCTAAACCCTAAACCCTAAACCCTAAACTCCTAAATTACAACCCTAACTCCTAAACCCTAAACCCTAAACTCCTAAACCCTAAACCCTAAACTCCTAAACCCTAAACTCCTAAACCCTAAACCCTAAACTCCTAAACCCTAAACCCTAAACTCCTAAATTACAAACCTCAAACCCTAAACCCTAAACCCTAAACCCTAAACTCCTAAACCCTAAACTCCTAAACTCCTAAACCCTAAACCCTAAACTCCTAAACCCTAAACCCTAAACCCTAAACTCCTAAACCCTAAACCCTAAACCCTAAACCCTCCACAACCCTAAACCCTAAACTCCTAAACCCTAAACCCTAAACTCCTAAACTCCTAAACCCTAAACCCTAAACTCCTAAACCCTAAACCCTAAACTCCTAAACCCTAAACTCCTAAACCCTAAACCCTAAACCTAAACCCTAAACCCTAAACCCTAAACTCCTAAACTCCTAAACCCTAAACCCTAAACTCCTAAACCCTAAACCCTAAACCCTAAACTCCTAAATTACAAACACTCAAACCTAAACCCTAAACTCCTAAACCCTAAACCCTAAACCCTAAACTCCTAAACCCTAAACTCCTAAACCCTAAACTCCTAAACTCCTAAACCCTAAACCCTAAACTCCTAAACTCCTAAACCCTAAACCCTAAACCCTAAACCCTAAACCCTAAACTCCTAAATTACAACCCTAAACACTCAAACCTAAACCCTAAACTCCTAAACCCTAAACTCTAACCCTAAACCCTAAACCCTAAACTCCTAAAACCCTAAACCCTAAACTCCTAAATTGCCTAAACCCTAAACTCCTAAACCCTAAACTCCTAAACCCTAAACCCTAAACCCTAAACTCTAAACCCTAAACCCTAAACTCCTAAACCCTAAACTCCTAAACTCCTAAACCCTAAACCCTAAAACCCTAAACTCCTAAACCCTAAACTCCTAAACCCTAAACCCTAAACCCTAAACCCTAAACCCTAAACCCTAAACCCTAAACTCCTAAATTCCCTAAACCCTAAAACCCTAAACTCCTAAACTCCTAAACCCTAAACCCTAAACCCTAAACTCCTAAACCCTAAACCCTAAACTCCTAAACCCTAAACCCTAAACTCCTAAACCCTAAACTCCTAAACCCTAAACTCCTAAACCCTAAACCCTAAACTCCTAAACCCTAAACCCTAAACTCCTAAACCCTAAACCCTAAACTCTAAACCCTAAACTCCTAAACCCTAACTCCTAAACCCTAAACCCTAAACCCTAAACCCTAAACTCCTAAACCCTAAACCCTAAACCCTAAACTCCTAAATTACAAGCGCCTAAACCTAAACCCTAACTCCTAAACCCTAAACCCTAAACTCCTAAACCCTAAACCCTAAACCCTAAACCCTAAACTCCTAAACCCTAAACCCTAAACTCCTAAATTACAACCCTAACTCCTAAACCCTAAACCCTAAACCCTAAACTCCTAAACCCTAAACCCTAAACTCCTAAACTCCTAAACCCTAAACCCTAAACTCCTAAACCCTAAACTCCTAAACCCTAAACCCTAAACCCTAAACCCTAAACTCCTAAACCCTAAACTCCTAAATTGCCTAAACCCTAAACTCCTAAACCCTAAACTC
>CM046400.1:30000-32500 GCA_025413875.1 Rhododendron molle
AAACCCTAAACTCCTAAACCCTAAACCCTAAACTCCTAAACCCTAAACCCTAAACTCCTAAACCCTAAACTCCTAAACCCTAAACTCCTAAACCCTAAACCCTAAACCCTAAACCCTAAACCCTAAACTAAACTAAACCCTAAACCCTAAACTCCTAAACCCTAAACTCCTAAACCCTAAACCCTAAACCCTAAACTCCTAAACCCTAAACTCCTAAACCCTAAACTCCTAAATTACAAAACCCTAAACCCTAAACTCCTAAATTACAAGCGCCTAAACTCCTAAACTCCTAAACCCTAAACTCCTAAACCCTAAACTCCTAAACCCTAAACCCTAAACCCTAAACCCTAAACTCCTAAACCCTAAACCCTAAACTCCTAAACCCTAAACCCTAAACCCTAAACTCCTAAACCCTAAACCCTAAACTCCTAAACCCTAAACCCTAAACTCCTAAACCCTAAACCCTAAACCCTAAACTCCTAAACCCTAAACTCCTAAACCCTAAAACCCTAAACTCCTAGGGTCCTAACTCCTAAACCCTAAACCCTAAACTCCTAAATTACAAACCCTAACTCCTAAACCCTAAACCCTAAACCCTAAACTCCTAAACCCTAAACCCTAAACTCCTAAACCCTAAACTCCTAAACCCTAAACCCTAAACTCCTAAACCCTAAACTCCTAAACTCTAACCCTAAACCCTAAACTCCTAAACTCCTAAACCCTAAACCCTAAACCCTAAACCCTAAACTCCTAAACTCCTAAACCCTAAACCCTAAACTCCTAAACCCTAAACCCTAAACTCCTAAACCCTAAACCCTAAACTCCTAAACCCTAAACTCCTAAACCCTAAACCCTAAACTCCTAAACCCTAAACCCTAAACTCCTAAACCCTAAACCCTAAACCCTAAACCCTAAACCCTAAACCCTAAACCCTAAACCCTAAACTCCTAAACCCTAAACTCCTAAACCCTAAACCCTAAACCCTAAACTCCTAAACCCTAAACCCTAAACTCCTAAACTCCTAAACCCTAAACCCTAAACTCCTAAATTACCTAACTCCTAAACCCTAAACCCTAAACTCCTAAACCCTAAACCCTAAACTCCTAAATTACAAGCGCCTAAACCCCTAAACTCCTAAACTCCTAAACTCCTAAACCCTAAACCCTAAACTCCTAAACCCTAAACTCCTAAACCCTAAACTCCTAAACCCTAAACCCTAAACCCTAAACTCCTAAACCCTAAACTCCTAAACCCTAAACTCCTA
The DNA here is from genome assembly GCA_025413875.1 of Rhododendron molle. Taxonomy (NCBI): domain Eukaryota; kingdom Viridiplantae; phylum Streptophyta; class Magnoliopsida; order Ericales; family Ericaceae; genus Rhododendron; species Rhododendron molle. The sequence goes on from CM046400.1 coordinate 31,265, forward strand.
AATTACCTAACTCCTAAACCCTAAACCCTAAACTCCTAAAACCCTAAACCCTAAACTCCTAAACCCTAAACTCCTAAACTCCTAAACCCTAAACCCTAAACCCTAAACTCCTAAACCCTAAACTCCTAAATTACAAACCCTAACTCCTAAACCCTAAACCCTAAACTCCTAAACCCTAAACTCCTAAACCCTAAACTCCTAAACCCTAAACCCTAAACTCCTAAACCCTAAACTCCTAAACTCCTAAACCCTAAACCCTAAACCCTAAACCCTAAACCCTAAACTCCTAAAATCCTAAACTCTAAACCCTAAACTCCTAAACCCTAAACCCTAAACCCTAAACCCTAAACCCTAAACCCTAAACCCTAAACTCCTAAACCCTAAAACCCTAAACCCTAAACTCCTAAACCCTAAACCCTAAACTCCTAAACCCTAAACCCTAAACCCTAAACCCTAAACCCTAAACCCTAAACCCTAAACTCCTAAACCCTAAACCCTAAACCCTAAACTCCTAAACTCCTAAACCCTAAACCCTAAACTCCTAAACTCCTAAACCCTAAACCCTAAACCCTAAACCCTAAACCCTAAACTCCTAAACCCTAAACCCTAAACCCTAAACTCCTAAACCCTAAACCCTAAACCCTAAACCCTAAACTCCTAAACTCCTAAACCCTAAACCCTAAACTCCTAAATTGCCTAAACCCTAAACTCCTAAACCCTAAACCCTAAACTCCTAAACCCTAAACTCCTAAACCCTAAACCCTAAACTCCTAAACCCTAAACCCTAAACTCCTAAACTCCTAAACCCTAAACCCTAAACCCTAAACCCTAAACCCTAAACCCTAAACTCCTAAACCCTAAACCCTAAACCCTAAACCCTAAACTCCTAAACCCTAAAACCCTAAACCCTAAACCCTAAACCCCTAAACCCTAAACCCTAAACTCCTAAACCCTAAACCCTAAACCCTAAACCCTAAACCCTAAACCCTAAACCCTAAACTCCTAAACCCTAAACTCCTAAACCCTAAACTCCTAAACCCTAAACTCCTAAATTGCCTAAACCCTAAACTCCTAAACCCTAAACCCTAAACCCTAAACCCTAAACCCTAAACCCTAAACCCTAAACTCCTAAACCCTAAACTCCTAAACCCTAAACTCCTAAACCCCAAACCCTAAACCCTAAACCCTAAACTCCTAAACCCTAAACTCCTAAACCCTAAACCCCAAACCCTAAAC